>CM076579.1:1100670241-1101270241 GCA_034641835.2 Pinus albicaulis
TCACGCAACTCGGAAGCCAACATATAGAATGTTGCTGTACTGACACTGCAACATATAAGGTTGAAGGGCATCACTGGCAAAAACTTAATGGACTGTCAAAAGTGAATCAAGAAATGTTGAAGCAACCCGAGGTCTTCACCGATCACAATGGCACAATTCTACGCAATGGGAATAAATGAGCTGAAGTCAACCATGTGAGAAATCGTTGGATTACCGGGCAATGATGTATCCCATTAACCAACGCGAGACAACCCACCGATAATGATAATGAGTGTCAAGGTGCCCCAGTACAATCTGACAAGTGCGAATGAATGAGTTGAAGTCGAACACTTGAAAGAATCTACCAATCAAGAGGCAATGATGAATCCCCACTGTCGATAGCGAAGAGTCTGCCACTGATGACTGCAAACCCTAAGGTACTGACAAAAAGACTCTAGATCTTGTTCCCAGAGCAATGAGTCGGATTCGATGGGAAAATATCTGCTGGAAGGAAGGCATTAAGGCATCCCACATCAGTCCAGCGCGAGTGTAACCCGCAGGCCAAGATTTGGAAGGAATCGGACGAAGTAGAGTGATGGAACCAAAACCGAAGTATGTTTCCGACGTGCACAAGATGAAGCTAGCACACGGAAGAAACCCTCTGAACCAACCAATAATGAAAGCTGACACAGAGGCGAGAAATCCACCGATAGGGTCAAATGGAAATCAAGGTACTACACGAATCCCAAGTGTGATAATGTGTGCTGATGTCGAACACAGGGGAAACCACTCAGTCAAAGACCCATAATGATGATCAAATGCTGAGCACAAGGTCACCTATCAATGATGGAAATAGGGCCAGGGTGCGGCTCTAGGTTTGCTCTCAGAGCAATGTGTCATAGTCGATAAGAGACAAACCCGCCAGCAAGAAGTCAATGGAGACCTTCTCAAACCAGCACGAGCAGAGGACCAAAACATCTGATGTGATAGAACAAGATACTGACAAGACCAGGAAGGCCGACTGAATAATGAGTCAAGAGACACCGCAGAATGGCCGACTCTAGTTAGACTTCCCTTGAACAAAAGCATGACTCGTGATGACCATGGCAGTAAAAAGTGACACTGTATAAGTCTGTTATGCAGGAGGCAGAACAAACTCTCCATATGATTGGAAGAGATAACCAACCGGGGGAGAATTGACAAGTGAAACATGGTAAAGGCTGAACCTAGGTCAAAACTAAAGCCATCCCAAATGAAGGAAATATATATAAGTATATGTGCTTTGTTCAAGGGCGACAAACTAAATCTGTACTGCCATCAAAACAACGAAGATACATCCCGTTCCCGCTCTTTTTGTTATATTTGATTTTTTTGTCTTTTTCATATAATAAGCCTGAAAAAGAATAAAAGAATGCTATGGTACAATGGATAGAACGAGTATCAAAAATCAGATGCACTAGTTCTTGGGATTGGAACAATCCTATGCTCAATGCAAGGTGGCGGAAACTGGTAAGCGATACTCAAAGGAATGTTCCATCCATGGGTAAAAAGGGTGTCAAGTCGCGATAGCTAAGTGCATGCAATGGTTAACTTGTACAGATAGACAAGGTCAAAAGTTGGCTTAAACATCGAGTCCAAATGAAGCCGGCTAAAGGCCAGGATAAACAAGTAGCCAATATGTAATGCAGTAATACAACTTAACGACACCAGGGAGCCTCTAGGGTATAAGCCAGAAAAATGATAAGTGATGAAGGAGAAGAATGAAGCTTCAACACAGAAGACATGGCGGGACTAAAGAGGACTCACGAGCCTACATAAAAAGCAGCATGGGCAACAAGTGATAGCGAGGAACTAACTAGGAAGCCCATGTAAAGGAAGGCTCTACCATCAAGTCATGATTAAATAATCGGCGAGTGAAATGGGTGTAATAGTCATGACTTGATGGGATCGACCCTATGGCAAGTGATCAGTATGGAGGCTAGTATGCAAGATGCAGCGGAAAGTGATTTCCCTAACCTATATGCCAGTGAAGATCATATACCTGCCGTGACGAGTCGGTAATCATGGATCAAAAACGGGAAAAATCTCAAATTCGTCAAAATGTACCTGAAAACATACCAAACTGGGCACTTCCAAGCATCCGGGTTATGCAGCTTAAGATAGATCGAAAAAATAAGCATAAAAAATTTTTGCGAAAATTTTCAACTTTTTGGACATAAATAGACAAATTACCTCATATTTGGTTCATTGTTACATTGCTGATTTGGAAAAAAGTGCTCTGGAGCAAAAAACTTCTTTCATCAAATCAGGAGCAACCGACCGTCAAATCGCACCGAATTTGTCAGGTAAGCTCATCAATCATCCTTGCAAATCATTTTGTCCGTTCATAAATTAAAATTTAGTAATTTTCACCATAGAAACCCTTGCTAAAAATCACGGGTTTGCGCATACGCGGGTTGGTAACGATAAAGTCGCGTATACACGCGACTGTGCACAAATAAAGTCGCGTATGCGCAGGCCCAAATGAAAAATGCGTAGCTAATGAAGGATTTATTGAATTTTGACAGGATGACCATATCATGGAGAGAGCGTGAACACAGTGCAATTGATCAAGAAGTCCTGCGAGATCGAGCATCGCTAAATATTCTTCGAAATTGCGGTTTGCTCAAGTTTTTCAAAATGCCAAATATGAAGAGTAATGTCTGGTTGCTTGAAATGCTTGTGAACTATTGGGAACCGGAAGAGGACTTCTTTATGATAGATCAGATGCCTGTACGCATTGAAGTGGAAGACATATATTTTATCACTGGACTCTCCCGGAGGGGGGAACCAGTAGACTTGCACGGGAAGCCCTTGGGAGGGCTAACCGTGGAAGATTACGTCCACGTGTACTGCGTAGAGGGTTCCAAGAAAGTTGGAACTCAAATTGAAATTAAAGATTTAAGGGATTTGCACATGAAAATCCTCCTTTTCACCATTGGCAGAGTGGCAGGATCTGCCTCCCTACACCAGGCGTCCAGGACGCAAATGAGCATAGCAGTAGAATGCTTAACTCATGTATATGATTGGTGCACAGCCCTATTACTGAACATGAAGCAACAATTGACCTCAATCCGCCAAGCAAAGACAAAACATTTTGGATACGGTACAATTTTGATGACATTCTTCTTTGAGAAGATACCAGCATTGAGACCCAGAGTGATCTCTACCATCAGCAGCCCGAGAGACCCAAGAATTGCCCGCTGGGCAAACATGATGAAGAGATTAGGGGGAAGTGAAGTTCCCCGGACCACTTGGGATGATGAGTTCTTCCTTTGGTGGGGAGAACAAATCATCGCTGTGGACGACTATCCCTATGTCGGGATGGACTTTCGTGGAGATCCAGATCTTGTTCTTCCACCAGGCACAGCATGGGGCACAGTCGGTAAGTTTGCAATTTTTTGACTTATATAATTTTTTGGATTTTTTCAAATATGTATGAAAAAATGGAAAACAAACATGTTTTTGATTGGATTCATAATGAATTTAAAAATGATCATGATACAGATATTGGACCAGTTCGACCTGAGGGTTTCCCGTGACACAAGTGTCACCAAGGCGAAGCGGATACAGTGGATTCAGATAGGACCCTCCAAGCTGTATAGAGGAACTTGGAGGGATTAACCCACCAAGTACCTATGGCTGCAGTGGAAGATCTGCCGGAAGCCATCCAGAGACGGGTGGTAGGAGTGCCCCGAGACTGGGTACGGTTATTCCGCCGAGTTGCCACCGCGATCATGTTCTATAGGAACACGACTTCTGGGCAGGGACCTCAGGAGTAGATAGATATGATGTATCAGATGACTGTATATTTATTGAGACTGAACATGATCGGGCATAAGCCCAATTTTTGTATGACTTTATGGATCCAAATTTTGTAAAGTTTTTGAACACTCTGATGATATATATACAACGATGTTTGATGTGATGTGATAAATGTATCAAAATATATGATGTTTTTGATGATTAAATTTTATTGTATGGAATGATTAATATGCCAATCCAGTGCCTGATTAGCTAATGAGTCTGCCAACCAATTGTCAGCTCGAGGAATATGAATGAAAGTTAAAAAATGAAATGATCTTTGTAACAAACGTACCCTCAAGAACAACCGTAGTAAAAATGGATCTCGAATCCGATAAGTATTGTTCAACTGCGACAACACCAGCTGAGAGTCCAAGAAAACTACCAACGAATCAACACCCAAAGATATTGCCTCCGAGAGTAGATAAACAACTACAGTGTACTCTGTTATATTATTGGAAGCAGGACCAATGCAGACCCCTCTTGATACTAACAGCTAACCGGAAGGATAATGAAGCACCCAAGCCGCGGAAGCTAAGTTCCAGGTGTGTCTACTAGCACCATCGGCGAAACCAAAATGACTCATGACATCCAACACAACCTGCCAAAGCAGATCAAAAACATCACCAACCCATCAAAGATCGAAAATCAACCAGATATGTACAAAGAAAAACTATTATATACAAAAGAAACATGCTAGGCCGAAGCCTAGGCATAATACTTCTTCAAATAGAGCCCATTTCGGGGCTCCGGCAACTCGTTTCCTTCGAAATCAACCAAGGTATATGCTCCTTTCTTAAGGAATTTTTTAACGATGAAGGGGCCATACCACATAGATTTAAACTTTCCTGCCCCCAGGGCATCTTTTTCTTGGGCATAGACCAAAACAAGGTCACCTTCCGAAAAAACCCTAGGTTTGACCGCCTTATCGTACTGAACTTTAACTCGGTTTTTATGCGCTTCATTCATCGTGGCGGCATCCCGACGCTGCTCATCGAGATGTTCCAAATGAAGGAGCCGTTCTTCAAGACTAGAAGTGTCAGGAAGAAGTTCAACAACTAATTTAAGAGAAGGAATCTCACATTCAATGGGAAATACGGATTCCAACCCGTGCACTAGCTGAAACGGAGTAAAGCCAGTTGCAGTTTTCACTGACATCCTGTATGCCCAAAGTGCAGGATATAGCATAATATGCCAGTTGGATCTAGCTTTATCGATTTTCCTTTGAAGAATTGTCTTCAAGGATTTATTCACGGCTTCCACTTACCCATTGGCTTGAGGATAATATGGAGATGAATGCTCCTGCCAGAAACCTAATTTTAGAGCCAACTCAGCCATCATGCTATTCTAAAAATGACTGCCATGATCAGTGACAATCTCTCTAGGAATACCAAAACGAGCAATAACCTGGTTGAAAAGAAAAAGAGCTGCAGTCTCACCATCATTCCCAAAAGTAGGCATAGCCTCGACCCACTAAGTAAAGTAGTCTATTGCTACAATAATGTACTTGTGACCTTTAGCCGAAGGCGGGTTACAAGTAGTATAATCAATACCCCACTTTGTAAAGGGACCGACAGTAATGACTGGAAAAAGTGGAGCTGGATGAGCACGCATTTTTCGAGTATAAACTTGACACGGATGACACTTTTTGACCGACTCCATACAATCCTTGAAAATCGAAGGCCAAAAGTACCCAGCACGCAAGATCTTTTGGGCTGTAGCAAGCCCAGATAAATGACCACCACAAGCTCCACTGTGGAAATCATTCAGCACAGCCTCAGCTTCTTCGAGAGTTAAGCAACGTCTCAGGATTGAATCAACCCCTCGACGATATAAAGCATCACCAATAATCAAGTAATTCTTAGCCAAGTGACGCAACTTACGACGCTCATCTTTCGAAAAAGTAGAGGGAAACTTCGCAGTCTGAAGATACACAATGATATCTCCATACCAAGGATCCTGTGAAGAGATAAGAAACAAATGTTCATCCGGAAAGGATTCATCATAGATCATCTCTTCCCCACAGGGCAACTCGGAGATCAATTCTGCGAAAACCAATGATTTCTTGGACTTGGCAAACATAAACTCAAGATCAAATTCCTGCAAAATCACAATCCATCTATTGTATTTGCCCCCAATCACTCTCCTACTGAGGACAAACTGAAATGGATTGGCTGCTGCCAAAACATAAGTTTTTCGTAGAATAATGTAATGTCGGAGTCGCTGCACAGCATGAACTGCTGCTAAAGCTAACTTTTCTATCGGAGTGTACCGGAGTTCAGGTCCTACCAATCCTCGACTAAGATAGTAAATAACATGCTCTGCGAGAGCATCATCTTCCTGAACCAGAACCATACCAATAGTAGATTCTGCTGCTGCAAGATACAAAAGGAAATCCCTGCTATAATCAGGTGGACTCAATAAAGGAGCAGAGGTCAATGCTTTTTTCAAAGCATCGAATGAGCATTGAGCGAAGTCATCCCAAAGAAATGGAACTCCCTTCTTCAATAATCTCATAAATCCCTTGGTAACTTCAGCATAATTTACGATAAATCTCCGAAGAAAATTAGACTTTCCTTGTAGACTTTGAAGTTGACGAACAGAGGACAGGGGAGGCAACTAAAGTATTGCCTCAACCTTGAAGGGATCTATCCTAATCCCTTCTCTAGACACAATGAATCCCAATAACCGATCGGATGTAACCGCGAAAACGCACTTGTTTGGATTCAACCTAATCTTATAGAAACGACATTGTTCAAATATTTGACGGAGGTGAGCAGGATGATCCATCCTCTTTCGAGAATGAGCAGCTAAATCATCCAAATACGCCTCAATAATATTTTTGATGTCGTGGAAGGCATATGACATGGCCCGCTGAAAGGTAGCCCCAACATTTTTAAGACCAAAAGGCATCTTCTTGTATGCAAATGTACCCCAGGGACAAATAAAGGCAGTCTTATGCTGATCTTCAGGACGGATAGTAATTTGATTATATCCGGAGAAACCGTCCATGAAGGAGAAAATCTCATTACCGGCACACTTGTCAATGATCTAATCGATAAATGGTGTGGGGTAATTATCTTTAGGACATGCTTTATTTAGGTCTCTGAAATCGAAGAAAACTCGAATCGTTCCTTGCTTTTTATCTACAGGAACAGGGTTTGAAACCCATTCAGTCAAAGGAACAGGGAAAATGAATCCCGCCTCTTCATTACCTTCTCCAACTCAGCTTGATAAATGCCACTCTCTCCTAGATTGATCTGGATGAAGTTTTTGCTTCACGTGCTTAGGCGGTTCTAAGTCTTGGATCTCATGTTTTATTAACAGGAGGGATCATATACCACATTTCATGTACTGTTTAACACATCCCCAAGGCCTTTGTAAGAGCTCACAAATTCTCGACCCTCTTCACGACAAATATCTCATCCTGATGAATCCATTCTCGACACACTGGGATCCCTGGGAATGTTCACCGATAGTAGGAGAAATCACAGCCATGTTCCCTTCAAGATGTCTCAGTGTTGGTGCTAAAGGCCTGTGACTTACAACGAGAGGTGGACCCGAGGACTTGGAAAACTTGTTTCGACTTCGCTCAAGTCAGGTAGGAAGTAAGACCGATGTTGCAAGTCATCCCACGGTCTATCTATACCTGTCATCGCTTCCAGGATGGCCTCTTCAGATGGAAGAGTGGTATCTAGACAATCCTGGGCAGAAGAAGAAGTAAGCGTCCAAGCCGGAGCCACATCACCATCCAACTCTTCCTGTGAAAGAGGAGCTGGATCAGATTCTGCAGTGTCAACAATAGACTGATATGCAATCTCAGCTGCAGAAATCGGAAATGCCATTCCACCCACTTGACCTTCCGCTAATGTGGCTGTAGGGGAAGGTAAGGTCCAAGGGTCCGAAAAATAATGAGTTCTGAAGAACTCTCTTTGAAGAGGAGCCTTGGAGGATGAAATAACATTTATATGCACCGTAGGAGGAGGAATATCAAAAGTACCCATCAAGGAAGAATACATTCCAACTCTTAAATTCTCAACAGGGGCCTTAGTATTATCCAACTTAGGAACATATGAGTCAGTAGAGGCATTCGGGTCTACAGGAGGACAGTCCAGTTGATCCACTGTAATGATCCTCCCTTCGTGAGGGAAACATATAATCCGAAATAATGAGGATGCAATGGAATCCATCTCATAAATCCAGTTTCTCCCCAACAGAAGGTTGTATTCCAAGCTTGCATCTACTACCTCAACCTCTATATTGACAGTTTTGCCCCCAACACAGATGGGAAAATATGGGACAATACCATGTGGTCTGTGAGAATGACCATCGAACGCAGTCAGAAGAGTGGTAGATGGAACAGCTTTGGGAGATCCAATTGTCTTCCAACATGTGAGAGACATCACGCATGTGGAAGCACCCTCATCAACAACTGTCCGAAAGATGTTGCACTTCTGGTACGATGATTTAATATGAAAAGCCATGTGATGGGGGAGTCTCTTCTTAAAATTAGACATATCAAAAGTAATCAGAAGAGAATTTTTTGGATCAATAGCCCCAATGGTAGTGAGCAAAGCACTGCGCTGAGCCAGACAAGACTAGAGTACCTCTAAAGCTGACATAGCACAAGGACTCTGTGCCAGATCTTCCAAAACAGAGTAGTTCTGGGCAGCTCTAGCATTTGGATTAATCGTCGATCGCTTAGAAGATGCTTTGGGCATCCGAGGCATAGAATCAACAGTAGGCTTGGTAATGTGAAGCGACTCAGTAGCATCAGGAGTATCCTTAGCTTTCAAAGACTCTTCTCCGCCATAATCACGGGATCTCGTAGCGACATCCACGTGAGCACTCATCATGAAAATGTTCGATGGAATTTCCCCTTCCTGGGTGGCTCCAGAGGAAGCCCTAGGATTTTGGTTCGCGCCAACAACTGACTGTTGCCCTTAGGGAAAAGGGTTTGTTAACACAGCCTGGGAACTAATGAACCCTGCTGAGCTAACAAGCGCTGCGCATCCTGAATTTTAGGGCAAAGGTGTGTGAGATGGTCTCCAGTACATAGCTTGCATGGAAACTTCACTTTATTTTTGTCCTTTGGACCCTCACCAACATGCTCGTTGGTTTTATTCGCATTACCCTTCCCATTCTTGCCCTTTTTCTTATTATTTCTTCCCTTCGGATTGTTGATTTCCTTTGGGATCAGAAGCTTGGACAACATTTATGGACAAAGACTGGGAAGGCGATGACTCAGCAGGCACAGCCTGACCAGAAGGAGCAGATTGCAAAGACAACTGCTACAGTTGAGTAAGCAGGCTGGCTACACCACTATTGATCGACCCGATCAGCCCATCACCATGCGGACCAGGCTTAGTTTTGGATAAATCTAATTTAGAGCGAGGAGCATTGGGAAAATATTTATGGAGGACCCCAGACTGAGAATAGATCAGTTCCAGCTGATGGGCCCTAAAAATGGCCTGCTCCTCAGAAAATACCCCAGAAAGGGATACATCTTTAGAAATGTCTGACTGCAGAGATTTCAGAAACCATTCCAAAAGGAATTCTCCTGGAATATGAGCTTTAATAAGCCTCTTCCTTCTCCTCCATTCCTGAATATGGTCAGAAATGTGGGTTGCGTCGTCCTGTTTAAAATTAGCTAGGAGTTCAGTCCCGGCATCATAACGGACTGGCAACTGGAAATGGTTTAGAAATGTAACAGCCAGTTCTCCAAATGTAGCAAAACTGCCCCCAGTTAGCTCAATATACCATTTGGTAGCGTTTCCAGTTAGGGTGCGTTGAAACAATCTCAACCTAATCGAATCATCGATCAGGGAGTTAGAAGAACACCATAAATGGAAAGTGGTGATGTGGTCAGCCGGATCCTCTCCATTCTTCCCTTCAAACTTTGGAATGTCTGAAGGTAGTTTGGTCGGGACCGGAGGCCACCCCGGACTGTACCGAATCGGATCATTCATCAATTTCGACAGATCTGGCAAGTTTAACGTTGCCAGAAAAGGTAAACGAGGCGGAGCCTGAGGATTCCATCCTTGATAGGATGAATTCCCAACATTCTGAAAAGAATACCCTGGATTTGATGAGGCACCAGGTTTCCAGAAAGAACTCGTAGCAAAAGGAGAAGAACCTCCTCCCCACGCCGAGTTACCAAAGACCGGACCAGTTCCCCCGCCCGAAGTATTAAATGAAGAGGAAAGCCCCTGATAGGGGTTCCAGGCACTAGATAGAGGGGAAAAAGTCTGATAAGCACTCGATGAAGGGAAAGAAGCATTCCCTTGGTGACCAACGTAAAACTGATTCCCTGCCCCCGTTGTAGTGAGTACAGGGTTCCAACCTATAAAAGTAGTTGAACTTTGACCTCCAGACCAAGGGTTGAAACTCTGGGTCTGAGAAGTAAACGGAAAGGACCCTAAAGAAGGATTCGAACTAGGAATGTGTCCAGTTCCGAAGGGGAACCCTTGAAAAGAAGTTGATCCACTAGCCATGGAAGACATGGGTGTAGATCCAGCTGCAGCAGCGGAAAAGGAAAAAGAAGGAATCCCACTAGTGGGCATTCCAAAACAGAAGGGACCAGATTGAGAAGCATGTGCTTGGGTGAAACCAGAGCCAAACACAGCAGCACTAGAGGCAATCGAAGATATAGAAATAGTGCCCCCTCCTTCAACAGAAGCAGGAGTCTGAATGCCAGCAGCACTCACAGCAGAAACCGCGTTCCCAGTCGTGGCCATCGAAAGGTATGTATAATAAGGAGGATCTTCCGGTCTCTCTCACTCGGGTCCGATGTATTGAACAATGAACGGATAATCAGGAGGAAGAGGAGATGGAAGTGAATCTGAGGGTTCAGACACTTCCTCTACCTGTACTTCTTCTTCCTGCGGAAATAATACTCGCGAGGTGAGCGGAACGCTCCTCTCGGAACCAACCCCACAATCAGCTATGAAACCTTCAGACCCTTGTGGAGGATCTCTCTCCACTATGTCGTACGCCACAGGGTGGTAACCACCTGCTAAATCACTCCTACGCCTTCTTGAAGAAGGCTCTGGACTCTCGGGAGATAACCCCCGAATTCTCCTCGATCGACGAGGCGCTTGATCAACCACTTTTATAGATTTTAATTAGACTCAAAAAATTATAAAGCTAGGAAAGCTAGGAGCAAAGAGCACTCACTAAAAAAAATAATCCCTGAGATACAATCAAGCAAACAACCTTCAGGTATTTCCGCTCCGGGTGATTAGGACCGGACACCAAAATACAAGAAAGCGAAATATAGGACCTCCCGAAAGTAGTCTGGGGTAATTACGACCCAGGCCTACTAGCGAAGGTATCAGAAATAGTTACGCCGACCTCCTAACGACAGCCTTTTCCGGCACAAGCACCCAAGCTTCACAAGGGCACCCCCCAGAAGTACTGCTGAAAGTGATGTGATGTCTGACTCAGGTACCACGGGTATTCCCCCCCGCAGTCACCTGTGTGGAACCTAGGAGTGGCAACTATGGGCACCAATCCATGTCAGAAGCTGGGGGAAATGGTCTTGAGGTCAGATTCAGCTAATCAGAGAGGGGGTATCCCTCTTCTCAGCCTTCACTTCCCCTCGCGCTTGACTCTCTAGAGGAGAGCTTTCCCGGTCCACCTAACGGAGTTGGATTTCACTCAATTAATCAACTTCTATGTTTTGTTTGAGAGGCCTTGGAGAGTTAACTCTCCACTCACCTAATCCAAGGAAAAACAACCTAGCTAGTTGGAGTATGACACTTAGAAAACTTGCTAGTTGATTTTAAATTATATCGCTTATTTTAATCGGCTGTTATGTTAAGTCAAAGGGATGCAGAGATGAAACTCATGGTGTTTTGACGCAGAAAGAAATTAATAAAAACCAAACTACATGCAAATGCAGTTATTGTCTTTCGATGAAAAGCAACTTCTACACAGGTTCTACGAGATTAAAAATTGTATTTTTTCTTTTCAGATAACAAACTGACACTCACAAAAACTATGAAAATGACTAAATGCTTAAGTGCACCTGATGCAAATCACTACAAGCATGCAAATTCTAAGATTCAAAATCTCCTAAAGTAGAGTGAAATTTCCCAAAGATCCTTCAGTTTTATCTCTTTTTGGTTGTCCAGAAAGCTAGTTCCCAAAATCAAGAACTCTTAATATGAAGACACCAAAAACGCTTAAAAACAAGAGGAAGAAATCAATGACAACTTCTTTCCATAATCAAGCCAAAATCCAAAGGCAAGAAACCTCAACAAAGCTTCAAAAGATACAAAGAAACGAAAACAAAAATTCAAAAACAAAAGCAAACAACAAAGAAAAATGTTTTTTGAGATTTTGAGTTTTATAAAAGAAGAGTTCGAAAAGACCAAGCAAAACTATAAAATCCCAAGCCAAACAACACTGAATTTCAAGAAAAAACTTCAAAAATGCTCCAAATCTTATAGGGCTAACTAATAGCAAGATCAATATGAGCAAAATAAGACAAGAAAACTCAGCCACTCAGCCTAGAAGAATAGTACAACCTTGCCGCAAACAAAAACTTCAAAGAACCAAGAAAGACTCTTCAAAAGTTGCAACAAGACCTAGCCGACTGAAATCAAGAAAACCGACCAAGAAATGGGCAAAAATCGAAGTGCAAAGCAAGACACAAAGGTAGGAATGAGTAAATGAGCAGGAGCTCTATGTTCTGATGAAGCAGAACAGCCAAGAATCCCCAGAAAGAGATCTTGGTACTCGAACCAGAAATGCCAGCACAAGAAACAATACTTTGCCAAAAAGACTAGTTTTCAATCAAACAAGAGAGAGAAAATACCAAAGACCACTTTCTTCACAATCCAGAGGGTACAAAGACACTGCAGGAACAGGTCTCCACAGACAAAAAGGACTAAAAAGCCAAGAAATCCAAAATTTCAAAATCTACCTAGGTATACGCAATTTTACAGTTTAGCAACAAGCATGCATACGTGACTGTGCTAAAGGAAACCCGCGTATACGCGACTCCCTTTAACAAAAAATGCATGTATACGCGACTGTGTGCAGAAAAACCCGCGTATATAAAGGTAAAAAATGAAAAACAAAAAGGATCAAGCCTGGATAAGAAACCAGGACTTCAGTCTGACTGAGAAAGAGTAAACTGGACTAGAAATAAAAGTTAAAACCGTTGGAAACCTATCAAACAGCTGAAACCACCCAACAGGGGAATCACAAGAATGTGATCCCCAGTGGAGTCGCCAGTTCTGTTTCGGGGAAAATCACCCTAGAGGTTTGTTGGGTCAAAACCTCCACAGATCAGGGCATGCCATTCAGAAGGACTCACACACAACCGTACTTGAATGCAAAAAACTAGAAATCAACGATAGCAGGACTCACCTGTAGTCCTACGTTTAGATCCCGCGAGGTTCAAACCCCCAGCAACCTTCCTTCCTCCTTCAACCTGTAAAACAAGAAAGAACGTGCACGAAAACCTAGTTGTACAACATATAATTCTCCTAAACGTTAGTGTAATCAATGTGAAACATGATATAAACGATAATAACTGCTTAATAATCAATCTTTCCACATATAAAAATAGATACTAACACAGAAGTTCAGGAACAAGATGGTTCTTCATTATTATGAATAGCATGTATAGTAGTAAAAGTGGAGAGATCACCTGAATCCTTCCACGATCTTCAAGCAGACCGTCATCCGGATTCGTCTCGCCCTTGCCTCGCTAAGATTCTTCCAAGATTTGTGCACTCGAGATGGCATATGAATGGATGAACATCTCCAGGAAACAAGGGTTTCCTGATATAAATCTGGGAAAGTGCAGGAGGCACGGTGAATCAGACTTGAACTGGGAATCCAACAGAGTATAATGACTATAAAATTTCTCTCTCCCTTAGGCCATGCACATGAGGGGCTTTTATACTCCCTCAAAGTAGTTTCAGTCAGTTGGAAACAGTTGGCCACGTACTGGGGTGGTTGAACTACTGGAGTAACCATCAACCCAGTCCGAAAATAGGGAATTTATATATATTTTAATTATTTTAATGGCATACGTGGAAAAATACATGTGGACTCGCGTATACACGCGGAAAAGTCTGGGCATACCCGCGTATGGGAATTGTAACACTTTTTTTTAGTGAATTTGTTCAAGTCTGTAGGAATGGGTGCCCAAAGCCATAAAAGCAATCATGAATCATATGAAGGTGAAAAATGATGCTATAACACTAAGGGTACTCCTGATAGTACTGAACCAATTCATATTATGAAGCCTACTGTTGAGCCTGTACCTCGGATGCCGAAGGCATCTTCAAAATGCATGAAAATTAATCCAAATGCCAAGGCTGCTCAGAACTACTCCATTGTAGAAGATCTATCCTAGAGTCTTTGTGTTATGTCTGCATTAGAGGTGCTCCAGTATTTTCTTGCTCAGCGAAGTGCTTTGCTCATTACTATTGGGGTAGTAGATCCAAAAATTCTCCTATGATTACATTTGATATGTCTAATTTTAAAAAGAGACTCGCTCATCATATGGCTTTCCATATTAGATCGAGTTATCAAAAATGAAATATTTTTTGAACAGTTGTTGATGAAGGTGCTTCCATGTGTGTAATGTCTCTTGCATGCTAGAAGGTTATTGGATCTCCCGCAGTTGTTCCTTCTGCCACTCTTCTAACTGTGCTTGAATATCATTCTCACAGGCCGCATGGTATTGTTTTGGCTTTGTCCATCTATTTTGGGGGAAAAACTGTTGATATTGAAGTTGAGATAGTTGATGCAAGCTTAGACTATAACCTTCTGTTGGGGAGAAACTGGATCTATGACATGGATGTGATTGCATCCTCTTTATTTTGTATTTTTTGTTTCCCTCACGAAGGGAGAATCATCACAGTTGACCAACTGAATTGTTCTCTTATAGATCAGAATGCATCTTCTGACTCAACCGTTCCTCTAGTGAATGATACCAAGGCACCTGTCGAGAATTTCAGAGTTGGAATGTATTCTTCTTTTATGGGTACTTTTGATCTTCCACCTCCCTTGGTTCACATTAATGCAATTTCATCCTCCAAGGCTCCCATTCGAAGAGAGTTCTTCAGAACTCATTATTTTTCAGACCCTTGGATCTTACCTTCTCCTACCTCCACATTAGCAGAAGGTCAAGTGGGTGGAATGGAATTTCCAATGTCTGCAGCTAAGATTCCTTATAGCTCTATTGTTAACTCTGCAGAGTCCATTCCATTTTCTCTTTCACCAGAGGAATTGGATGGAGATGTGGCCTCGTCTTGGACTCTTAGTTCATCCTCAGCCCAGGATTGTCTTGATACCACTCCTCCATTTGAAGAGGCCATCCTGGAAGCAATGAATGGTGTAGAGAAATCGTGGGATGACTTGCATCATCGATATGAATTTCTACCAGATTTGAGCGAAGTTGAATCAATTTTTCCTAGCCCTCAGTCTTCTGGTCTTGTTCACCTAGTCCTGAACCCTTTAGCACTAGCACAGGTGTTTGCTGAAGGGAACATGGTTGTGATTTCTCCTACTATCCTGGTGAACATTTTCATAAATCCCAATGTTATAGAGAATACTTTCATCGAAGTTGAATGTTCCCCTTAGCAGGTTCAAGTTTATACCGATCTCTTTCGAGAGTTTAGTGATGTATTCGCTTGGTATTATGAGGAACATCCAGTTATATATCCATCTATTTTCCAGTTGAGATCAAGGTATGTGAAAATGCTAAGCCGGTTAGGCAAAAGCTTTGTCTGGTCAACCCTAGGAAAGCAACATCTATCAAAGTTGAGGTGGAGAAGCTGCTTAAAGAAGGGTTCATTTTTCCTGTTCCTTTGACAAAATGGGTTTCGAATCCAGTTCCTACGGAAAAGAAGCAAGGAACAATTCGAGTTTGCATTGATTTCAAGGACTTAAATAAAGAATTTCCTAAAGATAACTACCCCACACCGTGTATAGATCATATTATCGATGAGTGTGTGGGAAATGAGATTTTATCCTTCATGGACAGTTTCTCCAGATATAATCATATTACTATCCATCCTGAAGATCAGCATAATACTACATTTATTTGTCCCTAGGGTACCTTTTCTTACAAGAAGATGCCTTTTGGCCTTAAAAATGCTAGAGCTACTTTTGAGCGGGCTATGTCCTATGCCTTCCACTACATCAAGCATATTATCGAGGCATACTTGGATGATTTAGCTGCTAGTTCTCGTAAGAGAATTGATCATCCTTATCACCTCCATCAAGTATTTGAACGATGTTGATATTACAAAATTATTTTGAATCCAAACAAGTGTGTTTTCGCGGTCACATTTGGTCGGTTGTTGGGATTTATTGTGTCTACAGAAGGGATTCGAGTAGATCCCTTCAAGGTGGAGGCAATAATTCAGTTACCTCCCCCATCTTCAGTTTGTCAACTTCAAAGTATGCAAGGAAAAGCTATTTTTCTGCAAATATTTATCGTAAATTATGCCGAGATTATGAAAGGGTTTATGAGATTATTAAAGAAAGGAGTTCCCTTCTTTTGGAATGACTTTGCTCAAAGCTCATTCGATGCTCTGAAAAAATCTTTGACCTATACTCCTCTATTGAGTTCACCTGATTATATCAGGTATTTCCTTTTGTATCTCGTAGAAACAGAATCTACCATTGGCATGGTTCTGGTTCAAGAAGAAGATGCTCTTTTAGAGCATGTTATTTACTACCTTAGTTGAGGCCTGGTAGCACCTAAACTCCGGTACTCTCTGATAGAAAATCTTGCTTTGGCAGCTATCCATGTTGTACAGCGGCTCATACATTACATTATTCTTTGAAAAACCTATGTTTTGGCAGCAGTCAATCCATTTCAGTTTGTTCTCAGTAGGCAAGTGATTGGGGGAAAATACAATCAATGGATTGTAATTTTGCAGGAATTTGATCTTGAATTTATGTCTGCCAAGTCTAAGAAATCATTTGTTTTTGCAGAATTGATCTATGAGTTTCCCTGTGGAAAGGAGATGGTTTATGATGATTCCTTTCTGGATGAGCATATTTTTCTCATTACTTCACAGGATCCTTGGTATGGGAACCTCATAGTATATCTCTAGACTGCGAAGTTTCCCTCAACTTTTTTGAAATATGAGAGTTGTAAGTTACGTCACCTAGCTAAAAATTACTTGATCATTGGTGACACTTTATATCATCACTAGGTTGATTCAATCCTTAGGCGGTGCTTAACTCTCGAAGAAGCTGAGGTTGTGTTGAATGATTTCCACAGTGGAGCTTGTGGTGGTCATTTATCTAGGCTTGCTACAACCCAAAAAATATTGTGTGCAGGATACTTTTGGCCTTCAATTTTCAAATATTGTATGGAAGTGGTCAAAATGTGTCATGCATGTCAGGTCTATACTCGAAATATGCACGTTCATCTAGCTCCACTCTTTCCTGTCATCACTGTCGGCCCCTTTACAAAGTGGGGTATTGATTATACTACTTGTAACCTGTTAGCACTCAAATCTACCTCAGGCTGAAATGAAGTAAAACTCAAGGCTACATCAAACCACGCTCAGCCTCGTAGCTAGCCCTACGAGGACAGGAGAGGGCTCTCTCCGTCAATCTCGAGAAAATAAGCAATAGGATGCTAGATGACTTACAATAAGAACTGATTTTAGGCTAGTAAAGAGATAGGTATGTTTGGTTTTTGGTTTTTTGGGTTTTCGCTGGAGTAATGGGAACAAAATTATAGGTTCCTCGTGGATAAGGCCGACCTTGCAAAGAGTTCAAGATGGGGTGGGTAAGTGATGATCCTGATGCTAAAATGGATTTATGGATAGATTAGACCGACGAGGAGTCAAGAGGGTTGAATGCTAACAGGATCTCTCCAAATGTAATGGGAACATATAGAACTAACGAATTCAAAGGCTAAGCACCGTAAACAATGGATTCAACCTTAATCACTCATTCAATTTAGTTCGTGAAGCATAATGAAAGGATGGCATACATTAAACATGAAGAAACTTACAAGAACAAAGGAGAAACATCATCAAGAACAGAACACCACAAGGATCCCAACAAGTGCCGCAAACCCCGATCTTTTCCTTAGCCAAAATATGAAAAGTATGTACAATGATATCAAAAGTATCCCAAGAGTCCAACCTCTCCAACTCGAAATGATTGAGAAATTACAATATATAGATCACTCTAACCCCTTCCCATGCCTCTAGGGGTCGAATTTCCTCTTCAGGGATCAGTTTCAACCAAAGTCTAATCAAGGAACTAAAATCTAGGCAGCTAACAACTTGCCTCTAAAAGAGTGGAAACTGATTCATTTACATGATTTTCACTTTTTTAAGAGTGAATCTTCTAGAATAGATAAAAATGAGCCAAAGTTACATGTCAACCATCAATTTACATCATGAAAACCCAAAAATTTCATCCACAAGCAAAACTGGTCCATAATAGGCGAAATACTCGAGCTAGGCAAATGAAAATTCGAAAATTTCTAGGTGTTCTAGGTGGGTCGCTCCCGAACCGCGTGGGTCGCTCATGTTCCAGGCTGATTTTGAGGTACTTCCCGGCATCCAAATTGAGCTCATGATAGCTCGTTGGAAAGCCCTGGATGTTGAATATCCAACCCAAGTGGAATTTCTGAATTTGGAGCTCATTTGACCCTCCAAAACTTCTTTCTCCCAGAAGTACTTTCTGCTGGTGCAAAAGGTGGCAGCAAGGTGGTTTTCATAGTGTTTTTGAGCTCTTTGACCATCCAGATTTTGATGAAATGCTTAGTTGATTTCTGAGGATGCATAAATAACCATGAAAAATCCAAAAATGTAAAAAATTCCTCCAGCAAGTGTCCCAAAAAAAAGTGAGCGCATGGGTGCGCGACCCACCTAGCTGCAAAACCTGTTTTTTAGACCAAAAATTTGGAAATGACAAAATTTTCTCCGAATTTTCCCAAATTAGGAGCGGAGGTCCTCCATCATGTGTCTTGCCCAGTCAATGAAGCCTCGGCCAAAATCCGAAGTGGATTAGGCCTTTTCCGCCGTCGAAGTGCCTTGCGCCACCTCCTCTTCATGATCCTCATTCTCGCTTTGCAAACATGCATGCGAGCCCAATAATGGCCTTTCATGTGGCGAAGCATGTCTTTGTCTCGATTGGCCTTCTCCAACAACTTCTCCAGATGTATATTCACCCGCGTGAGTACAGTATCTCTGTCAGCTGGTGTCTTGTCACCGGGTCTCTTTCGATTCCACTGTCCGTCCTCACGGATTTGGCGCACCTCATAAAATGTGAGCTCATCCGAGCTGTTTGTTGCGCCGCCCCAATAGTTAATCACCCACTCGAGCCTTCTGTTGTGGTCTTCTAGTTGTCATTCTCGCCCTTTTGCTCCTGATGACTTCCGCTCGAGCTAGAGAGCCCGGGACAACATCAATGATCGTCATATCGGTGTCCCGCCTCCCGATGGGCCCTCACTGCGGCGGGCCTCTTGCCCCGTCTTGTACCCGTACGCATCGGAGAAGAAAGCGAGACCCTTTCCACATCACGTGGAGATACTAGCCGTGTCGATGAAGTCGGCAGGACCCTTCCACCTCACGGGAGATAGTAACGCCGTGTCGCGGCAAAATAGCAAGCCCCTGTGGCCTCGCCGATATGTTCCGGGAATCCAAGAGTGACGTATATGCCCAACCTCAAGCATGTCCGGCTGGTGTGAGGCCTCTCCTGCATCATAAACTGCCTCGGGAGGCTGTTGTGGCACTCTGAAAAAGTCTCTAGAAATGAAATCCTCCCAAGTGATGCCCTGCTCTGCCAACTGATGTGACACCAAGATTTTGATCAAAGCGAAATGATATATACTCCTGTACTGCTGCACTGGGCTCGTCTTCTTCTGCACAAATGTCACCATCCTCTCTATGTTGCGGCATATGAAATACGGAATATTCATCATACGCACCCTTGTGAAGTGCATCAGCAAACGAACATGATATGAGAAAAGACGAGCATACCTGCCCTCACAACTAAAATACTGAATGATGAGCCTCATGAGTGGTGCATACTCATCTCTCAAGAATCTGAATGGAAAAACTCTGCTCAAGTAAGCCACATATCCAGCTTTAATGTATGGCTCATAGTGAAATTTCTCTAACTGCTTACCCTTGCTCCATTCCTCGCCTATGTTCGGTATGCCAATGGCTTGAGCAATAGTCAAAGGTGATACAATGAAATCAACCCCAGCAAGGTTTACCCGATCACCCTGTAAATGAAGAACAAACAGACGTGCTAATTCACGATGAGGTCAGGTTTGTACAACCATCTCACAAAACCTGAAACATGACAAGAACCGAAAACAATCCATAGCTAATGGACATGCCTGCAACCGAGCCAAAGAAGTAGGCTCCTCTCTGCGATGATCACCACTCCTATTTTCTCTGCGGGACCCCCGTGGCACATTACCTTCAGCCACCGAATCACTGCCTGACCCTGGCTCATATTCTGACTCTGTCTCTGACATATCTCTGATCAAGTTTTTGGGCAATGTGTACACTGATATGAATGTAGTGAAAGCAAGATTAGGATGTATGTTTACCACTCAACCAATAATCCCATCGTCAAAGCACTATCAAGGAATCACATTATGGATAAAATCTCAGCTTTAAATGGACTGAAAAAGGCACCCTCTCTGTTTTGAATGCAAATGAAATTTCGACCAAATAGGAGCAGGCAACTTTCAAAAGTTTGAACACATCTAGTCAAAGGAGAGCATGGCATTAATAGTAATATGTTTGTCCATGAGTACTGACCATAAAGGTTTTGATGATCAATTTTAAAACAAAGACATGAGCATATTTTTACATTTGGGCAATGTGACTCATAACAAACATGGGCAATATGACTCAAAGGGTTTAAACATGGTATGACCATAACAATGGTAGCAGTGGTATAATGGGTATGAGAGCAATTTGATTTTAATGTTATATGAAAGGCTGACCATATCACTGTTTAAGATAGCAAACACACTCTTTACACCATTTATTTTCATTTCAAACCTTGAAAACAATAATCTTATAACTGTGGGGTTTTAAATCCTTCATTTTCATATTGGAAACCACCCATGATGTCACAAATGTGTTTAAAAACCCAAGCAATTGATGAAAACCTGTTTTGAAGGCAGCTGGAGTCGTTTCCAAGCCAATCTGGGCGCGCAAACTGAATTCCAAAACTCTGTGTCTGCGTGGGTCGCGCAGGCTCTGCGTGGGTCGCGCAGCCCAGGTGGGTCGCGCACCTGCAAACCTACAGTGCTGAAGTGACTCTGCGTGGGTCGCGCAGCCCAGGTGGGTCGCTCTCCCTCAACGTGGGTCGCGCACCCTCTTGCCACATAGTGCATTTTTTGAGAAGCTTTTCGAGGCCTTCCCGGTGTCCAAATCGGGCGTGTGATGGCTCGTTGGAAATCTATTGGAGTCTAGTTTCCAACACAAGTGGAATTATGCAATTTGGATTCCATTTACCCTGTCAAAAATCAAATCTCCCAACACTAGTCAAAATGAGCAGAATGAGGCTGCCTCAAGGCAGAGCGCTGTTGAAATCAACTTTTGAAGGTCTTCCTCAACTCCAAATTGAGCTCATGATAGCTAATTGGAAAGGTATTTCTGTCTAGTTATCATTTGACTCATCAAGCAAGTCATTTGGCCAAACATGCTAGGAGAAAAATTGATTTTCCCAAGGTCACTTCAGAGGTGCATTCAATTCTCCTGAGGCAACGGTATTTTTGATATTTCTATAAAACCATGATACCTGTGTAAAAAGTGAAGGAGGTTTTTCTTCCGTGGGATGTTGTGGACAAAAACCTCTCTCAGTTTTCCAAAATTCATCTTTTATGGCTCTGAAACATCTTTTGAGTGAAACTTACCCCGATGTGTGAAACAAGGAATTTTGTCGAAATGAAGCGAAACGAAGGGGGTAAGGGGCTTCTAAATTCTTGGGGAAATTTTGGGAAGTAGGGAGGGATGTTAGGAAGCAGGGGAAAGTGGAATCACAGGGATTGAGTGAGGGGAAGGGGTCCAAAAGGGCGAAACACAGGCCTAGCCTAGAAAATTGCCAAGTTTTGGCAAGAAACTAGGGTTTGTGGGAAAATGAGGAATTTGGGGGATCTCAGTGATGGGAAGTGTTTAATGAGGTATATTAAGGATAGGGGAAGGTGTATGAACATCAGGATACAAGTTTTTAGATGATTTGACCGTCCAAGAGAAATTACCTCCAAAACCCTAGGAGAGGGAAATGGACCTTACCTAGGCACAACTGAAACATGAACGAGATGTAAAATGACTCTTTGGGACCTGACATGACGATGACAACCCTCTGAATGATGGTACACTCAGCTGAATGGCGACATGGACTGTCATTTGGACAAAATTTGAAAAGAGTGAAGACCAACCCTAGACCTAATGCCTAGTGATCAAATTTTGCTTGAAGACTCATTGAAATGACAAAATTTGACCTTGACACTTTGAAATCACTTTGAAAGAGCATGTTTGATCACTGGAGGAAGGCTGCAAAGGCTGACTCTAACATTGGCTCCAATGGGGATGGTAGCTCCAGCTCCGTGGAGGTGCCAAGAACCGTAGAACTTGGGAGAGCAGACAGTGCCTCCATCCATTGGGCGATGGAATCCAAAACTCAAACTGAAATGCTTGACTGAAAACTGATGACTTGACGACAAAAATTGACTCTCACTCAACTAAAAACTGACTCGATACTTAAACACAACCGACAAACTGGAAAAGATGCTCAAAGTAGAGCTTATTCAATACAACCTACTCTAATTGTGCTTTTCACCACCTTCGACTAAAGATCACAAGTACATTATTGTATCCATAGATTAATTTATGAAGTGGGTCGAGGCTATGCCTACTTTTGGGAATGATGGTGAGACAACAGCTTTTTACCTCTTCAATCAAGTCATTTCTCACTTTGGTATTCCCAAAGAGATTGTCACTGATCATGGCAGTCATTTTCAGAACAACATGATGGCTGAATTGGCTCTAAAATTAGGTTTCAGGGAGGAGCACTCGTCTCCATATTATCCTCAAGCCAATGGGCAGGTGGAGGCCGTAAAAAAATCCTTGAAGGCCATCCTTCAATGGAAAATTGATAAAGCCCGATCCAATTGGCACATTATGTTGTATCCTATGCTTTGGGCATACTAGGTGTCAGTCAAAATTGCAACTTGATTTACTCCGTTTCAACTAGCTTATGGGTTGGAATCTATTTTTCCTATTGAATGTGAAATTCCTTCTCTTAAGTTAGTTGTAGAGCTTCTTACTGACACCTCCAGTCTTGAAGAACTTCTCCTTCATCTGGAACATCTCAATGAGTAGCGTTAGGATGCCGCCACGATGAATGAGGCACATAAGAAACGGATAAAGGTTTAGTACGATAAAGCAGTCAAACCTAGGGTTTTTTCCGAAGGATACCTTGTCTTGGTTTATGCCCAAGAAAAGGATGCTCTAGGAGAAATCAAGTTTAAATCTATGTGGTATGGCCCCTTCGTCGTTAAAAAGGTCCTAAAAAAAGGAGCTTATGCCTTGGTTTATTTTGAGGGAAATGAGTTGGCGGAGCCCAGAAATGGGCTCTATTTGAAAAAGTATTATGCCTAGTCTTTGGCATAGCATCTTAATTTTTGTATATATTTTCGTTTTTTGTACATATCTGAGCTTTCAGTTTTTTATGTGATTGTGACGCATTTGATCTGCTTTGGCAGGTTGTGTTGGATTTCATGAGTCATTTTGGTTTTTTTGATGGTGCTAGTAGACATACCCGGAACTTGGCTTCCGTGGTTTGGGTACTTCATTATCCATCTGGTCAGTTGTTGGTTTCAAGAGGTGTCTACATTGGTCCTTCTTTGAACAACGTAGCAGAATACACTGCAATATTTTATCTACTGTCGGAAGCAAGATCTTCGGGTGTTGATTCGTTAGTAGTGTTCTTGGACTCCCAACTAGTGGTTTTGTAGTTGAACAACACATATCGGGTTCGAGACCCATTTTTTCACCGATTTTTTTTTTGGGTTTTTTGTTATAGAGATCAATTCAATTTATAACATTCATTCACATTCCTCGAGCAGATAACTGGATGGTAGAATTATTAGATAATCAAGCAATTGATTGGCATATTCATCATTCAACATTTTAATCAATATATCAAATACATCATTCATTTTTCATACATTTGAGGCTAAATCGTTGTATCTATCTATCTATCTATCTATCTATCTATCTATCTATATATATATATATATATATCGTCAAAGTGTTAAAAAATATACAAAATCTGGACCCATCTATCCTACAAAATTAGGGATTATGCTTGATCATGTTCAGTATCAAAAAGATATTACAGTCATCCGGTAAAATCTATATATCTAATCCTGTGGTCCCTGCCCAACATTCACGTTCCTATAGAACACGATAGCAGTCACTACACGGTGGAATAACCACACCCAGTCTCATGGTACTCCAACTACCCGTCTCTGGATAGCCTCTGGTAAGTCCTCTACTATAGACATAGGCACTTGGCAAGTCAAACTCTCCAAGTTTCTCTGGACCACATGGAGGGTCCTACCCGGGTCTTCAGCATCTGCCTCACCTCTATGGCACTTATGCCTTGGGTATCCCTCAGGTTTGAATAGTCCCATATCTTTATCATGATCATCAATAATATTGTAAGTCATTTGAGTCCAATCAAAAATATTTTTTCATTATCATATTTGGAAAAAATCCAAAAAATCATATAATCAAAAAATCAAAAATTTAAATCTCACCAATTGCACCCCATGCTGCACTAGGTGGAAGGACTAGATCTGTATCATCGCGAAAATCCATCCTAGCATAGGGATAATCTTCCACAGTTATAGCTTGTTCCTTCCACCATTGGAAGAACTCGTCATCCCATGTGGTTCGGGGAACTTCACTTCCCCCTAATCTCTTTATCAAGTCATCCCACTAGGCTATTCTTGGATCTCTGGGGCTGTTGATGGTAGAGATCACTTTGGGTCGAAGCCCTGGAATCCTCTCAAAGAAGAATGTTAGTAAAATGGTTCCATACCCAAAATGTTTAGTTTTTCCTTTCCATATCGAAGTCAACTATATTTTCATATTGCTCAGTAATTTTGTTCACCAATCAAAGAGGTGAATCAAGCATTCTATTGCAATGCTCATCTGAGTCCTGGATGCCTGATGTAGGGAAGCAGATCCTGCTACCCTACTGATGGTAAAAAGGAGAATCTTCATGTATAATCATTTCAAATCTTTGATTGCAATCTGAGTCCCTACTTTTTGAGACCCCTCTATGCTGTAGACTTGGACGTAGTCTTCCACAGTAAGCCCTCCCAAAGGCTTTCCATGAAAATCTACTGGATCTCCTCTTTGAGAGAGTCCAGTAATAAAATATATGTCTTCCACCTCTATGCTTATAGGAATTTGATGTATCATGAAGAAGTCTTCCTCCAGTTCCCACTAATCTACCAACATTTGGAGCAACCAGACATTAGTTTTCATATTTGGCATTTTGAAGAATTTGAACAATCCATAATTTTGAAGGATATCGAGCGAATTTTGATCCTCCATCACTTCATTATTGATGGCACTATGTTCACGCTCCCTCCAGATAATGGAAATCCTAAAAAAATTCATCAAATCATTCATTAGGTTCATATTTTAACTTTTCAATCTGCGCATATGCAGCTTCCTTTACACACAATTGTGTATCATATGTAGGTTCGTCCACACGAACCCGCTTATGCGTAGAGGGTTTCATCAAAACAAAGTTTTCCTACGGTCAAATTTCCAAATTTTTCTCTTAAAATTAAACGAAATTGATGGAAAAGATGAATTAGGAGCCTACCTGACTGATTCGGCATGATTTAATGGCTGATTGCTCCTGTTCTGAGAAGGGGAAATTTTGCTCCAAAAGTTCCTCCTCCACTTCGGCAATGTAAAAATGATCTAAATATGAGGTAAATGGTCTATTTCTACCTAGAATTTGAAATTTTTTTTCCAAATTCTTCGTGCATATTTTTAAAATCTATTTAAGGTTGTATAACCGTATTGCTTGTAAGTGTTGGGAAAGGTATTTTTCAGGGAAATTTAACTGAAGTTGAGATTTTTCCAGTTTCTTCAGATCCATGACTGCTGAACTGTCATGGTAGGTATATGATTCTGAACTAGCATATAGGTTAGGGAATCCACTTCCCGTTGCATTCTGCATACTAGCCTCCATTTTGATCACTTTCCATAGGGTCGATCACATCTTGTCATGAGTACTTAACCCATGTTTCACATGCTTATTTTTTAATCATGACGTGATGGTAGAGCCTTCCTTTACATGGGCTTCCTAGTTAGTTCCTTGCTATAATTTGTCACCCATGCTA
The DNA here is from genome assembly GCA_034641835.2 of Pinus albicaulis. Classification (NCBI taxonomy): domain Eukaryota; kingdom Viridiplantae; phylum Streptophyta; class Pinopsida; order Pinales; family Pinaceae; genus Pinus; species Pinus albicaulis. The sequence goes on from CM076579.1 coordinate 1,100,696,469, forward strand.
CAATTGATGTGGGCTCGGGAGTCCTATTTAGTTCTTCCATGACATATATGTTGAAGCTTCATTCTTTTTCTTCTTTGCTATCATTTTTCTAGCCATCACCCTAGAGGCTCCCTTTTTGGTTGTCAAGTTGTATTTCTACATTGCATATTGACTACTTGTTTATCTTGGCCTATAGCTAGCTTCATTTAGACTCAATGTTTAAGCCATATTTTGACCTTGACTCTCTATACAAGTTAAACATGAAATCACTTAGCTACTGTGACTTGACACCTTGTTACCCATGGCTGGAACACTCCTTTGAGTATCACTTACCAGTTTCTGCCACCTTGCATTGAGCATAGGATTGTTCCTATCCACGAAACTAGTGCATATGTTTTATGATACTCGTTCTATCCATTATACTATAGCATTATTTTATTCTTTTTTAGGCTTTGAATATGAAAAGGAAAAAAAAATTAAAGATGTGAAAAAGAGCGGGAACAGGATATTACTTCATATTTTGAAGACAGCTACAGTGTCAGTTTTTTTGCCCTTGAAAAAAGCACAAAAAACTGTCTTTCCTTCATTTGGGATGGTTTTAGTTTTGAATTATGAGAATCCATAACCTTGTCACATGTGTCAGTTCTCCCCCGGTTGGTTATCTCTTCCAATCATATGGAGGGTTTTTTCGTGTCTCCTACATGACAAACTTATAAAAAGTTATCATTTTCTGCCATAGTCAACATGAGTCGTGATTTTATTCAAGGGAAGTTAACCTGAGTTGGCCTATCTTGGTGTCTCTTGACTCATTTTTCAGTCAGCCTTCCCGATCTTGTCAGTGTCTTGTTCTATCACATCAGATGTTTGGTCCTATGATCATGCTGGTTTGAGAAGGTCTCCATTGACTTCTTGCTCACAGGTTTGTTTCTTATCGACTACAACATATTTCTCTAAGAGAAAACCTAGAGTTTCTTCCTGGACCTATTTACATTATTGATAGGTGACCTTGTGCTCATCATTTGATCATCATCATTGGTCTTTGACTGAGTGGTTTCCCTTGTGTTCGACAACAACTTACATTATCACACCTGGGATTCATGCAGTACCTGGATTTCCATTTGACCCTGTCGGTGGATATCTCACCTCTTTGTCAACTTTCATTATTGGCTGGTTCAAAGGGTTTCTGATGTGCACTAGCTTCATTTTGTGCATGCTGGAAACGTACTTCGGGTTGGTTACTTCACTCTAATTCACCTGATTCCTTCCAAATCTTGGCCTGTGGGTTACACTCGCGCTAGAATGATGTGGGATGCCTTAATGCCTTTCTTCCAGCAGATATTTTCCCATCGACTCCGACTCATTTCTCTGGGAATAAGGTCTAGAGTCCTTTTGTCAGTACCTTAGGGTTTGCAGTCATCAATGGTAGATTCTTCACCATCGACAGTGAGGATAAATCATTTCCTCCTGATTGGTGGATTCTTTCAAGTGTTCGACTTCAACTCATTTATTCGCACTTGTTGGATTGTGTTGGGGCACCTTGACACTCATTATCATTATCGGTGGGTTGTCTCACGTTTGTTAACGGTATACATCAATGACCAGTAATAAAAAAAATTCTCACATGATCGACATCAACTTATTTATTCCCATTGTGTAGAATTGTGCCATAGTGATCGATGAAGGCCTTGGGTTTGCATCAACATGATTCAGTTCACTTAGACAATTTCTTCAGTTTTCTGCCAGTGACACCGTACACCCTTATATGTTGCAGTTTCACCACAACAGCATCTTATATGTTGGCTCCCGAGTTGCCTGTTGTACCATTTGTTCTACCACTTATGATTTGGTACCTGGAGATTCATTTGTGACTTTTTTTATCAAATATCTATTTGCAGCTTCATTGATCAGTCTTCTATATGTGATACTTAGACCTGATTTTTACTTGTACTTCTGGGCAGTGATCAGTGATCAGATGATTCATTATGTACTTTACATTTTGTCAGCTATAATTGTATACATTTTGGATCCACTCTATATTTCATAAGAGAACATGATTTTTCTTTCACTGAGCATGGCTATGCCCACCTCAGAGATGATCTATCTCTTTGATTTCTCTCACTGGTTTTTTTTTGGTAGGCTGAAATCTAGTGAAGTCATCTCTAGTCCTTGCAAGGTTCTTTCTATGCACGTAATACATTTCAACCATCATGTACCCCTTTTGACCTCATATATTAGGGGGCATATTTTATAGTGTTATTTATCACCTTCATGTACTTGATGATTTACACTTCGGCCATGGGCACCCTTTCCCCCAGACTTGAATATTTGCTTAAAAAACAGTATCTTAAAACCCATACGCGACTCTACCCAGACTTTTCCACGTATACACGCGAGTCCATTCATAGAGATCCATGTATACCTTTTTAATTATTAAACAATATATAAATTCCCTATATTTGAGGTGGGTTTGATGGTTATTCCAGTAATTCAACCACCCCAGCCCATGGCCTAGCTGCTCCTAACTGCAGAAACTAATTTTGAGAGAGTATAAAAGCCCCTCAAAGGTATGGCCTAAGGGAGAGATAAAAGACATAGATATTATACTATGTTGGAGCCCTATTCAAGTTTGATATTCCCGTGCCTTCTGCACTTCCTAGGTATATTCAGGAAACCCTTGTTTCCTTGAGATGTTCATCATCCTATATGACATCTATTGTTCACACATCTTGGAAGAATTCTTGTGAGGCTAGGGCTGGACGTATCTAGAGGATGGTATGCTCTAAAGGCCATGGTAGGATTCAGGTGATCTCTCCACGTTTTGAACACTGTACGTGTCATTCATAATAAGAAGAGCCATCATGTTCTTGATATTTACATGTTAATGATGCTTCATACATGTGTGATAATCATTAATTGAACATTTCATATTGTTTTCATGATATTATACATGGATTTCGCTAACATATAGGAACTATATATGTTGTACAACTAGGTTTTTGTGTCCATTCTTTGTGGATTTACAGGTTTCAGAGCACAAAGTGTTGCAGGGGGTTTGCACCGCATGGGATCTACATCAACCGAGGGACTTACGGGTAAGTTCTGCAACTAATAGCATCTAGTTTTCAGTATAAAAGTTGGTTAAAGTGAGTCCTTCTTGAATGGCATGCCGCTGATCTGTGAAGGTTTTCAACCCAAGACCTTTAGGGTATTATTTCCTGAAACACTCATTATCACCAAGGTCACCCCTCGAAACAACAAAAAATACATATATGTGATGTGCGACACTTTCTGTGGCAAAATATGGAATTTGCGATAGTAAGAGGAAAGTGTAAATGACACTTGCAAAATGTGAACACCCTTGAAAGTGACGCATGAAAAAACAAGGATAGCATGAAAAAGACAATTTTTATAGTGAAAAAAAGCAAGGAAATATTTGTAAACATGAAATCTAGACTTGCAAAAGAGAAGGTGCAGAAAAGAAACAATTGGAAAAACCCCCCGAAAACAAATTAACAATCGCAACCAAAAGTGAGAGACTATTGAAAGTGTGCACTGACTGTTGACATAGGTTGAACATTGCACAAGTACTTTCTTGATGGACTTTTGTTGTGCATGTTCAAGATTGCATAAAAGAGTGTGCTCATGAACTTACTATAGAATGAGCATGTGTGAGCAGGTGACTTTGACATTTATTGACCGACCATAAAGTGACATTGGAAAAAACAATTGCAAGATCCATAATAGGCTCCAAAATTAAAGCACATACCAAATTTTGGAGGGGATTTTGTCACAATTACAAAAAAACCATAATTGAATCATGTTTTCATCTAGTTCTAGGCAACCTCCTAGTAAAATACAAAGGGATAATTTCCCATTTCAATTTCAAAATTGGAAATGGGTTCAAAAATCTAGCAGGATGCTAATGTTCCACTTTCATTTTTTGAAATTCCAAACACCTTGCTCAGTATTCAACTACCTCTCCTTTCATTCTAGTCTAGGAGAAATATTTCCTAAGAACTGTGATAATTTTTTGTTATCTGGGATGAGTTGAAAAAGGATTTTTATGATGTTCATTTAGAATTAATTGCTTAAGCCTTGGCACTTTAGGAATGAAAATTTTCTCTGAAGGTTGACCAGTCATATTTATTTAAGGCATATTTTGAATTTTCTGTTTGACTAGATTCAATTATCAACCTCGCTTTTATTTTTCTATATTCCTAATCCTCTAAGGATGGAATTTGAATTTTCTCAAGAAGGTTTGTTTTATTACTACTTATATAAATTTCACAAACTTATTTTACATTTATTCCCAATGCATATTCCAACTTAATTTATTTTCCTATGATATGTTTGATATCAAAATAAAACTCACTTAGAAAGGCCACCCATCTAGCCTATATAACATTTAAATTTGGATAAATGAAAAACAATTTAAGCTGGAACAATTAGTGATCAACATAAATTTTCTTCCCCAAAAGTAATGGTGCCAGATATTTAATGCATATATTACCACAGCCAGTTCTAAAACATACATAACATAGTCTGTTTCATGATCTTTCAACTTTATAGACTCGTAGGCTATTAAATTATTATCTTGCATTAGTACCTCACCTAATCCTTCTAGAAAAGAATGTGTACATAAAGTATATTCCTTATTAGGATCGGTAATTTCAACTATTGGTGCTAAAGTTTATAGATGTTTCAATTGTTTTATAACACTGTGGATAATCTAGAGATCTCTTCATTAAACAATAACCACAAGAGCTTTAAAACCATAAAGATGTTTCAGTTGTTCAAAAATTTCTTGGCACTTCTAGGTCCACTCAAATTTGACTCCTTTTTCTGTAAAGCAGTTATGGGGTAGGACAACTTAGAAAAAACCTCAATAAATCTACATTAATATGTTGTAATACCCACAAAATATTTAAAATCTATTACATATTTAGAGACAAGAAAATTAAGGACTTATTTAACCTTTTCAGTGTCTGATGCAATTACTTGGAAATTACATGTCCCAAGTATTGAATTTGGTCCTAGTATAACTCAAACTAATTAAATTGGCATAAAGTTGACGTCTCTAAGTGTTTGTAGAATTATTCTTAGGTGTTTCTCATGTTATTCTAACATATTATAATAAGTAAAAATAATCAATAAATATCAACACAAATTTATCCAAGTATTTGATAAACACATTATTCATTAGACACATGATTGTAGTTTGAGTGTTTGTGAGATGAAATGGAAGCACAATAAACTCATAATGCTCATATTTTTTTCTAAATACAGTGATGGAAAATTTTAAGGATGGAAAATTATCTTGGAGTTTAAAAAATTGGCGAATCTCACTAGTCCCTAATATGCAAACTATAAATTTTTTGTTGATGTATTTGTAAAATTAGTCAAATTTATAATGATTTTATATATACTCTCTATATAATTTTGGTGATTTTTAATGTAAAGTACTTTTATATTGTAAAACTTGGGCGAATCATTTTTATAAAAAATGAAAATTGGCGAATCTTTTTTTTCAGAAAAATCATGTAAAATTAGCCCACCTGTGAATATTAGCCCCTAAAATTTTCCATGAAGACAGTTTTATTTATGTCCTCATCCTCAACTCTCAATTGATTATAACCAAACCTTAAGTCTATTTTGGAAAATATAATGGCTCTTACTTGGTTAAACATGTCATCAATTCTAGGAAATGGATATTTGTTTTTTATTATTAGCTTATTTAGATGTCTATAATCAATACATACTCTGGATGTACCATCTTTCTTCTTCACAAAAAACACTAGTGATCCCCATGGTGAAACACTTGATATAATATATTCCTATCCAAAAGTTCTTGAAGTTTAATATTAAATTCCATTAATTCTAGTTCACTCATCCTATAGGGTGCCTATCGACGAGAAAATCTGTCCAGCCAACAGTAGGGGATCTCCCCGGTAGAAAGTCCCAATTAGACCTTGAATCTTTTGGAATAGGGATCCCGTCCAGGGTGTGGGTATGGATACCGCTTAAGTCACCTTCCCTTTGGTCTCAAAAAAACGCGATTGAACCTGCGGACACACACTTATTCAAATGATACAAGATACATGATTGATGCGTTAAACACGTATATAACACTACACGTAGTGAGACAAATAATGAAGCATAGATGTCGAAGGAGGTTTTGTTAACACCACATCATTGGGGTTATACTTATAGGCTGTTCTAACCACAAAAGAAACAATTCTTTATGGCGAGATGCCCCTTTTACATTCGTGAAAGATCAAACAAATGCTAATAAGCAAAGTCATTAACATCCATTAATAAAGCAAACTGAACTAAACATCATTAACACAAGTAAAGATAACCATAATGTGTAAATGATGCCACTAAAAGTGCAGCTTCATTAACCAAAATATTTCCAAAAATGTATAAGAAATACTCATAGTGTTCGCACAGCAAAACACATCAGATCCAAAAGGAGTTTAAACAAGTATCTTTATTCATATGCACAAGGGTGTTATATTTCAATACAATGATGTATAGCTCTTGAGTCCCAAAAAAAATATCTTTAAATTTTCCCCAGAGGGAGTTTTATAGATCAAAATTTTCCCTTTAGGCTTCCTGAACCTTCGCCTGCCTGACTGTTGAGCTGCCCTGCGACCTGTGACCTGGCTGGGCAATGCGACCTGCGACCTATCTGGGCGGTGCGACCTGCGACCTGTTTCCAAATTCTCCCATCGATCTACTGCCACCGAATTATGAAGATGTGCACACAATTGTGATATCAAGGGCATCAATCTGTTGTCCTTTGAGGAAGTCTTGCCAAGTCTGATAGTCTGCTGCTATGGGAGAAACAAAAGGGACCTCTTCTTTCATCCGATGCATAAATTCCAAGGAATTTGGGATTAGAGTCTCCTTCTTCTATGAGATTTGGTTGGAAAAAGAGGCGAGCTTGGTGTATACCCAAACTGGTGTGACAAGAAACTGGCCCAGGTTCTCTTATGATGCTGTAAGGTCAAAAGTGGCAGCAGCTTGCTTAATGGGCTGCAAAAATGACTAGATCTCTTGATTCACCTACTCCCATGTCTTCCTCTCATCCAATGCGCCCAGCGATGGAATGTGATGTAAGATGTGTATCGAATCAATGCCGCTGATCAGATGTTCGTATGCAGCCATAACCTTGTCTAGGTCCTTGGATAGCTTATCCTTGGACTGCATTTTCATACGTATCTGGAATTTGGCATCTTGTGTTTGAATCCAGTCCCTCTTTGGAAAATGTTCGATCTTGGGGGTACCGCGTTGTCCAGTCCATGATTCTGTCCAAGGCAGTTGAGGCTTCCTTCAGTTGTTCGTGCCTTTGCTTAGTTTCCGTTTGGGCTTTCACCAAGGGGGCGACTATTTGTTTTATGGTAAACATTTCCCCATAAACTTTCCTCATGGTAGTCTCTAATATATCGACCTCCCTTTGAATGGTAAGTGGCACTTCATTGAAAAGGAGAGCTTTTTTTCAGAGTTGTTGAACCTCCTCTCTCAATGTCATCTTTTCCTGTTCTACTCTTGCCTCCCACTGCTCTGCTTCATGCATCCTATTTTGTAGAGAGAAGATCTCTCTACTCATTCTGGTTACATTCTCTTCTGTGGCTATAGCGAAATATGTGTCGGCTGATGCTATCATCACAGGATTAGTCCTAGTGTCGAGGACTATGTATTTTCCTGTTGCGACTATGGATGATGTGGAAGGATTTCGCGCCAGGCATCTCCTTTTCTCCTGTCAGATTTTGAAGGAGAACTGATCGTACGTGAGCCTGGTGAGATCAAATGCCTCCTCTTCTTGCCCCTGGGAGGAACTGACATCAGAGAGCGTGGCTCGTGTACTGACTAGAGGTACCTCAAGGGGAGATACCTCGATGTTTTCTAGCATTGCATTCTCCTCTTCTTTCTTTTTATTTTCTTCCTCTTCTTTTCGTAGGCGTTCAGCTTCTGCCTTTTCATGTTCTTTCTTCTGCCTGAGCTCTGCTTCTGTCGTTGCTTCCAATTCGGCTTTCCTTTTATGCTCAGCTGCTGTAGCTTGGTTTGCTTTCTTCTGGCATTCAGCTTCCACTTTATCTAACTCTTTTTTGAGTTCCCGTTCCGCTACAGCCTCCACCTCTTGTTTCTCCTTTTCCTTCTTGGCCTCCTCGGCCTGATTTTTCTTCTGCTCTGACCTTAGGCTCTTCTTGCACTTATCTTCTTCTTCTTTCATCTTCTTCTCTATTTCTTGCTGGGCTTGGGCTTCTATTTCTGTCTGTTGGGTAGAAGTACTATGCCTTGTACTGGTTCGAGGATTTTTAGCTAGAGAAGAAGAAGCACCTCCTAATTCACGGCTCCTGTCTTCCAAGGTTTGGTCATCTGGGTCTTCTTGGCCAGAGTCCGCCCCCAGAGCTAGTTGTCGGTCTGCATTGTACCAATTTCTTCTGTCATCTTCCACCGGGCGTTCTGTGTGCTGGTAGTTCCATTTGAACTTAGCCTGCTTGCAATGATCAGGAACTATCCTTTCCAAGTCATATGTCCGGTGTTCTAACTCCCCAAGGTGGTAACTTTGCATCTCTTCTACCTCTGCCTCTACCTCTCTGAAGTATTTGACTGTGTATGCACTGCTAGTGAGGGGTAGCATAGGCCACAGTTTCTTCTTACCCTTGGACAGGACCCTGGATAAACCGAAAGACATTTGGAAACAGACCTCTTGCATGAGCATTCTGTCTATGACAAATCGAGGCATAGCATGTGGGGCCCTGAACGAGCCAAAGACTCAGATGAATGTGTACTCGGCGAATGGGAACCAATGTGCCGCCTTGACTAGCATTTCCATGGCTCGCCAAGACATGCAAAGAGCGTCTTGGCCGAACAATTTTCTGTAAAGAGTGGGGATGAACACTTGGGAGATCGGCTCTATGTCTTGTTTATACCTGGAATCCCAAAACACCTTGGTTTGTAAGTGGATTGCACGGGTTTGTTTTGGATCCCAGTTATGCACCCATCCTTCAAAGTGCAACCTTGAACAGACGACATCTAAAAAATAAGAGGGCATATAGAATTTAGAAGGCATTCCTTCATCTGGTACCAATGCCGAGGATAAGTTTGTATGCATGGAGGTCATCAATATGCTAGCCCAGTTGAAATGGGTGTCGTGCGCTGTGACATAATCCATGAGAGTTGCCCATGTGTCGTTGAAGGTGGTGGCATCAGGGTGCCCTTACAATCTGCAAAGCATGGCAGCCACTAATTTATACACTTTCCTAAGGCTCGCAACTGGATATTCCTGGTCCTTCTTGACCTTAAATTTCTCAGGCTCCTCCCACCACTGCTTTATAGTGTCAACTATAGGAACTACATGGGTGATAGCCCATTCTTCTGTGAAGTCTTCTTCTCGCTCAGGCAAAGAGTAATAAACATGAGCGTCTGAGCCTTTGAGTGTTGTGAAAGCTTTGCCTTCGATGTCCTTCATTACGAACTTCTTGGGTCAATTTTCTGTATAATCCAATCTATCATCTCTAGGGATGGGAATATAGCCAGATGGGCACCTACGAGATGTAGCTTAGACCTTTTGACCTTTAAGTATATCTCCCAATCATAGAGGTCCTCTGGGTATTCTGTTCTAGAGAACTCTTGGTACACTTGGTACCAGCGCATGCTGTCCCCTTTGGAAAATGTGCATAGTGTATCTCTGTATATCGGGGGTGGGGACATTGGCATGTCCATCTCTACATCCTCCACTGCCAGGCTCTTGTCCTTTTTCTAAGATAATGGAGGTCCCATGTCGCTTGAATCTGAGGGGACAGGTATACACTTCAAGTCTGCTTTGAATTCACCTATCATATTCATGAAAGAATCCCAGGATAAGAAATATGCCATGATGATACAAAACCAGTTACAGCATATCAATTATTTCAACTGGGGACACAGGCAGAGCTAAAGAAGTAGCCTACTGGGTCGCGGGGTCGCAAGTTGTGAGAAAATGGAAAAGGTGTGACCTTGCGACTAGGTCGCGGGGTTGCAAGTTGAGAGAAGATAGCAGAAATGTGACCTTGCAACCTTGCGACTAGGTCGCGAGGTCGCGGGGTCGCAAATTACGAAAAAATAGTGGAAATGTGACCTTGCAACCTTGTGACTAGGTCACGGGGTCATGGGGTCGCAAGTTGAATGAAAATGGTGGAAATGTGACCTTGCGACCTTGCGACTAGGTCACGAGTCACGGGATCGCGAGGTCGCGCTAGGGCTTGCCGGGGTTTTGGCGCACGCAGTGTGAAGTTGCTTCTCCCTTTAACTTGAAAAACACAGGGCTAAATGGGTCCAGACAGTGCTAGGGGATAGCTTTTGGAGCAGGTTACAGGCCATGAGAGGTTGGATGAGGAATTGTGATAAGTTAGGCAAGCAGGGTGAAAGCTAGAATCAGAATAAAAGCCCTAAGTGACAAATGAAAACAATGACTAAGGCAGGGGGCAATTTAAAGGCTGAGGGATGCAGAGATTAGGCAAGAATAACCAAAAAGGAAACAACAGGAGGAAAAAAGCAACTTACCTGGGAAAATCGCGCTCCAGTTAACCTGTCAGAGGCATTTTTTCTATCCACTACATATGCGAAATGCGACCTAGCGACCTCCTATATATAAAAAGGTCGCACGTGTGGGCCATTAATGGGGTCACGGGGTCGCAAGGCGCAATGATCTGAGAGGGATGAAACCTTGCGACCTTGCGACCTTGCGACCTCAGGGTCGCGGGGTCGCAGGGTTGCGGGGTCGCAAGGTCGCGGGGTCGCAGGGTTGCGGGGTCGCAAGGTCGCGGGGTCGTGGTTTTCCACAAATTTGAGGTTTGCGACTCAGCGACCTATCCCTCCCGACTCTTTACTTAACTTTTCTTTGTGCTTAAGGGGCTCCAAAAAAAAAAATTTAAGTGGGGGTTTTTTTTGGAGGGTGTTGTAGAGGCTAAAAAAAATGGTGATTCACTGGTCGAACTCAGAGTCTCTGCCGATGGTTGGCCTTGGAGGGGGGAGGGAGGGGCCTTCACTAGCTGTTCCTTTTACCTTAAGGTTAGCACTACCTTGCCTTTGACACCTTGCGAGGTTGCTTGGCCTGCTAGCTTGTTTGGGTGTTGGTTAACCAGATTTCATTTCTTTAGGTTTCCGGACCCAAAGGGTTGGAGAAATCTAGGCGGCTACAGGGTCCAGTACGATTATTTTGTCCTCATCATGTTGCTCCACTACCTGCGAACCTCTCGGTCCCGGCGGAGTCACTGCCTATGAGTCATGAACGTTGCTCCACTACCATTGAGCTGGTCAGTACCCCGGTGGAGTTGTTACATCACCTCTCTACGCAGGAAGCCTTTCTCAATCCTTTACCCTTTATTAGTGTGCTATTTCACTTATTTTGAATGTGCCTGAGGCACTTATTTAGATGTGCTCATGGCACTTATTTGAGATGGGAAATTTTTGCCTGGGAGGATGAGGGATCCCGACTTATTTTACTGGTAGAGAGGTTGCTCCTGGTCTGATATGAGGACTTTGGTTTTTCCCAGATGCCCTGACATAATCCGGAGTAACTCTGTTCCCTTCCGATCTAGTTGCCACTGTATCGCACTTTCGTTTTGCAGACACCCTCTCAAACTTGCTAGGTGGGCTCCCCACGCTTGTTGACTTGAGCTAGGTCATGTGCTACCTTTAGGTGCCAATTACAAGCAAGATTTTACCACCTTCGTGTCTTTTAGGAAAGGCCTCCCATCAGCATAGAACCTGTTACAGTGTGCCAATTGCATGGCTCCAACAAGGCCTTCCGTTTTTAAATTTTTTTTTTTATTTTTTTTTTTTGACAAAAATGGAATGAAAGCGGAAAATATGGTACAAGGGTAGGATAGCCCTATGAGGGCTGCTAAGTGAAGTAATTTTTGAGGTCATGCCCATTTACCGGGAGGACCTCGACTCTTCCCTCAAGAGTTTGCAGTCTAAACGTGTGGAAACCCAATTTCTCCTTAACCTGGAAGGGACCTGTCCAAAGGGCTTGGAACTTGGAATGTTTTCCCTTTTCTTCATGAGATTTATCCCATTTAAGGACTAGGTCTCCTACTTCAAAGTTTTTACTCCTTGCGGATTTTTCATCAAACCATCTCTTGATCCAGCTTTGGTAGATGGTGAACTTTTCTTGGGTTTTTTTCCTTTCTTCCTCCAGCTTAAGTAGAGTATCGATCCAGGTCTGCAAGGTGGGGCATGGGGTACCATGGCATTCTTGGGACAACTAAAGGGCAGGGAGAGATAAATGGGGAGGAATAACTGCTTCTTTCCCATACACAAGAAAATACGGGGAGGTGCCGAGTGAGGATTTGGGCGTGACATGATCGGCCCAAAGAGCGTTGTGAAGGGCGTTGTGCCAGTTGTGCTGGTGGGACAACAGAGTATTTTTAATGTTGTGGACAAGGTTTTTATTAGTTGACTCAGCTAACCCATTTCCTTTGGGATAATAATTTGCATAATTTTTAAGCACAATAACATTTTCCAGAGAAAAATCATACAATTTCAAATATGAAAAATAAGTTGCATTATCAAAAACCAAGGAAGTTAGAATGCCAAACCTGGTGATGATGGAATGAGTGATGAATTATATTACCTCTTGATCATTGATTTGGAATAAAGGTGTTGCTTTGACCCACCTGGTGAAATAATCGGTAGCAGTAAGAATATACCGATGTTGCTTGGAAGAGTGAGGTATGATTTTTCCAATCACGTCCAAACCCCACTGTTGAAAAGGTTCCTCCACTGCTATTGATAGTAGGGGGTCGGCTGGCCACGCTTCCCAGTTTGCGAATTTCTGGCATTGAGTGCACTTCTATACATATGCATGTGCATCTCTGAAAAGGGTTGGCCAATAGTATCCTGTGCGCATTATCTTGTGGGTGGTGGTATCGCCTGCAAAATGCCCTCCATCTGGTTCGTCATGCAGCTCGGTCAAGATTTTCTGTGCTTCATCGTGTTCCAAGCAGCATAACAGAACTCCATCGTAATGTTTCTTGAAAAGCTTATCCTGGATCAACTGATAAGATGCAGCTTTGAGCCTTATTGTGCGTTTTTTCCGGGCAGTGAGAGCAGGGTCCAGGATGCCATGGGCTAAATATCCCGAAATGTCAGAGTACCAAGAAGGGCTTCTCTGCTGAGGTGCATGGTCACTCTAATACTTGTCGATTTTCTGTTCCCAACACTCTTCTTCAACTCCATGTGAGCTTGCAGCCTCCATAGCCATTTGGTATAGTCCTTGTCCTTTAACAATGTGTGCTGGTTTAAACTCTAAGTCATACTCTTGTAGGCATGCCACCCAGTTTCCTCGCCTCTCGCCTAGCTCCTTCTGCACGAACAGTGAGCGGACAGCTGGGTGGGGAATGAAAACTGTGACATGGTTTTTCAAGATGTAAGGCCTGAAATGCTTGACTGCTTTGTAGACTGCATAGGCTTGCTTTTTTATTTCAGGGTAGTTCAATTCAGCTCCTTGTAAACCAGTACTCACGAAGGATATAGGCCATTCATCATTATTGTCGTCTTTCTGCGTGAGGACAACTACAAGTGATGAATTTGAAGCGAAAGTATACAAGATAAAGCTTCTGCTAAAATTTGGACTTTGGAGGGATGGTGCTTCAACTATAGCCTACTTGATTTTGTTGAAGGCCTCCTTCTCCGACAAATTCCATTTGAAAATCTCATTCTTATTGATCATCCCCTGCAAAGGCCTGACTATCTGGGCAAAATCCGATATGAATTTATGTACAAAATTGATTTTCCCCAGGAAATATTGTATAGATTTTTTACTGCTAGGGGGGGAATCTAGGCAATGGCTTTCACCCACTCTAGATCTACAATAATGCCTTGCTTAGTTATAATGTGGCCTAGCAAATTCCCTTCTACCACAGCGAAAACACTCTTCTTTGGGTTGAGTGAAATCCCGTACTTCCTGCACCTTTCGAAAATTTTCTTGAGGTGGCGTAAATGATCGCCCCGGTTTTTTGAAAACACGGCGATGTCGTCCAGATAGACTACCATGCTCTGCCCTATCAAACCACGGAAAGCTATATCCATGGCTCGTTGGAAGGTTGCCCCCGCGTTTATTAATCCGAAGGGCATACGTATGAACGTGAAATTTCCCCATTTGGTTCGAAAAGTAGTTTTCAATCTGTCTGGCTCAGCTACCAGCACTTGGTTGTAGCCGGAGAATCCATCCAACAAGGAGAACATCTCAGATCCAGACACAGCTTGCAATATTTGTTCCATTGGAGGCACTGGATAATTATCTTTGTTTGAGGCCCGATTTAAATTCCAGAAATCCATGCATAAGCGGATCTTGCCAGACTTCTTTCGTACAGGGACCAGATTTGACACCCACGTGGAGTGGCGAACTTTGAAGATGATGCGTGCATCCAAAAGCTTCTTATGTTCTTTCAGAATCATCGATTCCAAAGTAGGATGCAGTTTTCTAAGCTTCTGTTGGAAAGGCTTCACACCTTCCTTCATGGGTATCACGTCCTGAATAATCCGAGTATCTTACATACGTAAATCATCATACGTCAAAGCAAATACATATCGATACTTTTGAAATAGTTGGGTGAAAGACTGTGTCTCCTGGTCGGTACAGTCTATCCCAAGGTTGATAAACTTCGGGTTATCATCTGATCCCAATTTCACCTGCCGATGTGCCAAGGTGGAACTTTGTACCTTGGTATTTGGGGGCCCGCGGAATCAACTTTGCAGATCAAAGAGCTTTTCAAGTGATACTATCCCCTTGGGCATGGGGTTCTCCTTACATTTATCATGCTCTTCCTGCAAATCTTGATCGTGATCCGCCTCGTCTATTGCCGCGTCTTTGAATACTTCAGTGTTGAGAATTAATTCCAATATCTGTTGATCATCATCAAAAACACATAAATTAGTAATATTATCTGGCACGTAGGGTCTATACATAAATATAATAGAAAAGCCATCCCTCAAAGGGGTAAATCTAGCAGCAGCATTAGCCATAGTATCAGCTGCTACATTATGCATTCTAAGAACAAATTTGAGTCCAAACGCATCGAAAGCAGATATAAGACACCATACCTCTTGTTGATACGCTTTTAAGTGCGGAGACAAACAATGAATGGTGTTGCGTACCTGCCGAGTAATAATCTCGGAGTCTCCGATGACCCGTAAGCATCTTAACTTTAAATCCAGTGCCTTCTTGAGTCCAAGGATCAAAGCTTCATATTCAGCAGTATTGTTAGTGCACTGGAACTCTAGCCGACACGAAATCAAGAACTTGTTCTTTTGAGGGTCCAACAAGATGCAGCCCGCACTAGCTCCGTCATGGGTCTTGGAACCGTCATAGTACAAGGTCCACACGTCATTTTCTAGCTCCTTCGAGGTTGTAGGTTGGGGAAGGATTTCGGTTTGGTGTGAGACGGGAGTGGCTTGGTCTTTAGCGACGAGTGTTAGTTCAGACTGGATCTCAGGGTCTACTGGAGACTGAGGAGGGTGGTAACATCCGAAAATGGCTTCCAAGAAGCACATGCCAAGCTCCTACTGGGAAAAACTGATGGGTTCGTTAGTAGCATCCAAATCAATCACAGTATATTTCATATATGGTTCTCTTTCGACCCTGATTTGGTTATTCTAGCCCTTGTAAGGCAGCCACAGGTGGGACCAGTCGGTGGCAAAATACCCTTGCAGCTTGCTAGACTAGTCTCTACTAAGTAATAGGCCGTAGGCTTCATGGATGTCAACAACCACAATGTCAATACATTGGTGGACTCTAGAGTCGGATGAAAGGTGGATGATGACATTATTTAGCTCTCCTACAACTAGCACCTGCGATCTGTCAAGTTGGATGATCCTCGAGTCAGTTTTCTCTGGGTGGATGTTCAGCTTCTTACAAACAGATAGGGGCATGACGTTTGTGGATGCGCCAGATTCAACTAGACAGGTATGGACGTTGAAGTAAAAAATCTCAAAAGATAATAGGAAGGGAGGGGTAGATCCCCTAGAATTTGCACTGATGGCATTCAAAATAGAGTGAACACTCGGACTGGCTTGCGCGGACGTATTGCTTACAGGCTTAGTAGTCGAGGTATTGGCGAAGGCTTTAAGAATGAGTTCTCGTTGATTTGTGATGCAGGCAAGCTCGTAGAGGGAGATGTTGGCTCTGGTTTTCTTCATGTACTCAACAATGTTATAACCAGAATCAGATTGAGGACAAGGCTTGGTAGTGGTTTTGGGGGACCCCACTGGGAGCTTGCTCTTTTGATTTGCTCGGGTGTTGTTATTTGTGGGCTTCTCAGGAATAGCTTGTTTTTCATTTCCTGGGGGAAGAATTTTCCTTAACAAAGCCCTTTTCTTCTCCTTAAAGGACTGTTCGGGGACCGGTCCTTTGCTCCGAAGGCTATAATTTCGCATAGGTTAGGCCTTAGGATTGTCTTCCATGTTGATATCAGTGATGGTAAGATTTTTTTCCCCGCGGATTATGTCAAACGTAAGAACAGAGGACCTCAGTTCTTCATCCGGGGGCAAATCTTCATCATGGTCAGAAACATCATCCTCCCCCGCATCCCCTGGGGTTTGATCATCCATAAGCTGATTTACCAATATCGTCATGCTGCCAATCCATTGTGGGCATGTTTTTTCAGAGTGGGCAGCCTGGTGGAAAGAAAAGAAGTTATCTTTTCCTATTTCTTCCACGTTGAGAACAGTGTTCGGGTTAGATGGAGGTCGGCTAGTGTTGGGGTTGCTCTTTCTGAAAAAGGGCTTAGGTGCCTTGGTGCTAGTCATGGATTCTATACCCTTTCTCTTCAGGTCGGAGACTTCCTTTGTCAATAGCTTGAGGGTCTTTGCTATACTCTCGAGGTCAAAAGCATCCTTATCCTTATCCGTGGTTTTGGTTGTGGAGGACTGACCTTTCTTCGTGATTGGTTTGTGGTCATCTCTCCCCTCGTGATCGATGGCTCCTATAGAAAGCATGTCTCTTTCTACAGCAAGGGTGGCTGCGTAGTTTGCTGCCAGGGTGGCCCGAGCTTTGTGTTTTACGAAGACGGCGATATCCCTGGGGAGATCTTTTGTATAGTAGTCTATGGTAATAGAGTAATCCAATGCTAGGTTGGGGGGAAACTTTTGCAGTATGGTAGCAAAGCGCTGATTGAAGTCTCTAACCTTCTATTTCTTATGGCACTTAATGGTGCTTAACTCCATGAGGAGCATGGAAGGGGTTTTGTCCTCTGAAAATTTCTACAAGAATGCGCGACGGAACTGGTCCCATGACGTAATGGAGGCACTTGGGAGGGAGCGGTACCAGGTGGCCGCTTTGTTTTCAAGAGTGTACAGAAACAAGCGGCACGCAACATCATCTGTTTGAACCCTCATGATTTGCAGGGAAAGATAGAAGCTACTTATATGATCCTCGACCAAGGTGCCTTTCTCGGGATCAAACTTGGGGAGATGCTTCTCAAGTTGCCTAGGCAGGTCGTGGAGGGGGCCCAAAAGATCTAATGGGGACTAGGCCATCCAGGCAAGTGGTTGCACTCTCCTAGCATGCTGGTGGTGCCTGATCTCAGACTCAGATTCACTCCCCGTACCTGACGCCGATGCTTCTCCCCCATGGAGAGAGTGTTCATCTTGGTATCCCTCATGGTTGGCCATATTTCTGAGATATCCCCAATTGTAAATAGGTGGCCTATTTTGGTTTGGGCGGCGGTGAGTGGCGCGTTGTTCTTGGCCACGGCCTCTATCTCCTCTACCTCCATTCCCACGGCCTCTTTTCCCCTCACCTTCATTTCTACGGGCTCTATTTCCCTCACCTTCATTCCTGCGGGCTCTATTTCCCTCGCCTCTGTTCCCTCAGCCTCTATTTCCCTCGCCTTCGTTCCCTCGGCCTCTATTTCCATCGCTTCCCCTAGGTGGGGGGGGGTACTTGGAAATTTTTCGATTAGGTTTGGTTAGGCTGAGGGTCGGGGAAGGGTTCAGTCATGCCAAATTCCTCCTTTTCGCCCACTTGGAGCTCAAGAATCGATTCGTGACTCTAGACAGCGGTGGCGAGGTCTTCAACCATGAGATTCACCAACTGGGGTATGGAACTCACCAGAGCACCATTACGAGTGATGTTTTCAGCAGGGGTCCTAGTATGGGTCAAGAAATTCATGATTGGGGCATATCGCAAATCCCTGATGAGATTGTGGGCAGCTGGGCATAAGGCTCTCAACTGTTCTCTGGTAATTTCATAATAAGGAACCTCCTCACCTGGAATATCTTCCAAAGGAGGGGTAGTATCATCATTTATGACCTCCCCATGGGGATTTTGTGATGGAATGTTGCTTGTATGCTGGGAGGATGCCATTCAGGCCCTCCTTCTAGCGCCAAATCTGTTGACGAGAAAATCTGTCCGGCCAACAGTAGGGGATCTCCCTAGTAGAAAGTCCCAATTAGACCTTGAACCATTTGGAATAGGGATCCCGTCCAGGGTGTGGGTTCGGCTACCGCTTAAGTCACCTTCCCTTTGGTCTCAAAAGAACGCGATTGAACCTACACACACACACACTTATTCAAATGATACAAGATACATGATTGATGCGTTAAACACATATAGAACACTATGTGTAGCGAGACAAATAATGAAGCATAGATGCCGAAGGAGGTGTTGTTAACAACACATCATTGGGGTTATGCTTATAGGCTGTTCTAACCACAAAAGAAACAATTCTCTATGGTGATATGCCCCTTTTACATTCGTGAAAGATCAAACAAATGCTAATAAGCAAAGTCATTAACATCCATTAATAAAGCAAACTGAACTAAACATCATTAACACAAGTATAGATAACCATAATGCGTAAATGATGCCACTAAAAGTGCAGCTTCGTTAACCAAAAGATTTCCGAAACTGTATAAGAAATACTCATAGTGTTCGCACAGCAAAACACATTAGATCCAAAAGGAGTTTAAACAAGTATCTGTATTCATATGCACAAGGGTGTTATCTTTCAATACAATATTGTATAGCTCTTGAGTCCCAAAAAAAATATCTTTACATTTTCCCTGGAGGGAGTTTTATAGATCAAAATTTTCCCTTTGGGCTTCTTGACCCTTCGCCTGCCTGACTGTTGAGCTGCCCTGTGACCTGGAAGGGAACTGCGACCTGCGACTTGGCTGGGCAATGCGACCTGCGACCTGTCTGGGCAGCACGACCTGCGACCTATTTCCAAATGCTCCCATCGATCTACTGCCACTAGATTATGAAGATGTGCACGCAATTGTGATATCAGGGGCATCAATCTGTTGTCCTTTGAGGAAGTCTTGCAAATTCTGATAGTCTGCTGCTATCGGAGAAACCAAAGGGACCTCTTATTTCAGCTGATGCATACATTCCAAGGCATTTGGGATTAGAGTCTCCTTCTTCTATGAGATCTGGTTGGATAGAGAGGCGAGCTTGGTGTAGACCCAAACTAGTGTGACAAGAAACTAGCCCAGGTTCTCTTGTGATGCTGCAAGGTCGGAAGTGGCAGAATCTTGCTTAATCGGCTGCAAAAATGACTAGATCTCTTGATTCACCTACTCCCATGTCTTCCCCTCATCCAATGCGCCCAGCGATGGAATGTGATGTAAGATGTGCATCGAATCGATGCCGCTGATTAGATGTTCGTATGCAGCCATAGCCTTGTCTAGGTCCTTGGATAGCTTATCCTTGGACTACATTTTCATACGGATCTAGACTTTTGCATCTTGCGTTTGAATCCAGTCCTTCTTTGGAAAATTTTTGGGAGCCTGGGGGTACCATGTTGTCCAGTCCATCATTCTTTCCAAGGCAGCTGAGGCTTCCTTACGCTATTCGTGCCTTTGCTTGGTTTCCATTTGGGCTTTCACCAAGGGGGCGACTATTTTTTTTATGGTAAAAATTTCCCCATAAAATTGCCTCATGGTAGTCTCTAATATATCGACCTCCCTTTAAATGGTAATCGAAACTTCATTGACAAGGAGAGATTTGTTTCGGAGTTGCTGAACCTCCTCTCTCAATGCCGTATTTTCCTATTCCGCTCTTGCCTCCCGCTGCTCTGCTTCATGCAGCCTATTTTGTAGAGAGAAGATCTCTCTACTCATTCTGGTTACATTCTCTTCTGTGGCTACAGCGAAAGCTGTGCTGGCCGATGCTATCATCACAGGATTAGTCCTAGTGTCGAGGACTATGTCTTTTTCTGTTGCGACTGTGGATGATGCAGAAGGATTTTGTGCCAGGCATATCCTTTTCTCCTGTCGGATTTTGAAGGAGAACTGATCATACGTGAGCCTGGTGAGATCAAATACCTCCTATTCTTGCCCCTGGGAGGAACTGACATCAGAGAGCATGGCTCATGTACTGACTAGAGGTACCTCAAGGGGAGATACCTCGATTTTTTCTAGCATTCCATCCTCCTCTTCTTTCTTTTTCTTTTCTTCCTCTTCTTTTCGTAGGCGTTCGGCTTCTGCCTTTTCATGTTCTTTATTCCGCATGGGCTCTGCTTCTACCGTTGCTTCCAATTCGTCTTTCCTTTTACACTCAGCTACTGCATCTTGCTCTGCTCTATTCTAGCAGTCAGCTTCCACTTTATCTAACTCTTTTTTGAGTTCTCGTTCCGCTACAGCCTCCGCCTCTTGTTTCTCCTTTTCCTTCTTGGCCTCCTCAGCCTGATTTTTCTTCTGCTCTGACCTTAGGCTCTTCTTGCGCTTATCTTCTTCTTCTTTCATCTTCTTCTCTCTTTCTTGCTGGGCTTGGGCTTCTATTTCTTTTTGTTGGGTAGAAGTACTATGCCCTGTACTGGTTCGAGGCTTTTTAGCTAGAGAAGAAGAAGCGCCTCCTAATTCATGGCTCCTGTCTTCCAAGGTTTGGTCATATGGGTATTCTTGGCGATAGTCTGCCCCTGGAGCTAGTTGTCGATCTGCATTGTACCAATTTATTCTGTCATCGTCTGCCGGGCATTCTGTGTGCTAGTAGTTCCATTTGAACTTATCTCGCTTGCAATGATCATGAACTATCCTTTCCGGGTCATATGTCCGGTGTTCTAATGCCCCAAGGTGGTAAATTTTCATCTCTTCTACCTCTGCCTCTACCTCTCTAAAGTATTTGACTATGTATGCGGAGATAGTGAGGGGTAGCATAGGCCACAGTTTCTTCTTACCCTTGGACAGGACACTGGAGAAACCGGAAGACATTTGGAAACAAACCTCTTGCATGAGCATTCTATCTGTGACAAATCGAGGCATAACATGTGGGGCCCTGAATGAGCCAAAGACTCGGATGAATGTGTACTCGGTGAATGGGAACCAATGCGCCACCTTGACTAGCATTTCCATGGCTCGCCAAGACATGCAAGGAGTGTCTTGGCCGAACAATTTTCTGTAAAGAGCGGGGATGAACACTTGGGAGATCGGATCTATGTCTTGTTTATACCTGGAATCCCAAAACACCTTGGTTTGTAAGTGGATTGCACGGGTCTGTTTTGGATCCCAGTTATGCACCCATCCTTCAAAGTTCAACCTTGAATAAACAACATCCAACAAATAAGAGGCCATATAGAATTCAGAAGGCATTCCTTCAGCTGGTACCAATTTCGAGGATAAGTTTGTATGCATGGAGGTCATCAATATGCTAGCCCAGTTGAAACGGGTGTCGTGCACTATGAAATACTCCATGAGATTTTCCCATGTTCCGTTGAAGGTGGTGGCATCGGGGCACCTGTACAATTTGCAAAGCATGGCAGCCACTAATTTATACACTTTCCTAAGGCTCGCAACTGGATATTCCTAGTCCTTCTTGACCTTAAATTTCTCAGGCTCTTCCCACCACTGCTTTATAGTGTCAACTATAGGAACTGCATGGGTGATAGCCCATTCTTCTGTGAAGTCTTCTTCTCACTCAGGAAAAGAGTAATAAACATGAGCGTCTGAGCCTTTGAGTGTTGCGAAAGCTTTGCCTTCGCTGTCCCTGATTACGAACTTTTTGGGGTCATTTTTCTGTATAATCCAATATATCATCTTTGGGCATGGGAATATAGCCGGATGGGCACCTGCGAGATGTAGCTTAGGCATTTTGACCTTTAAGTATATCTCCCGATCAGGGAGGTCCTCTGGGAATTCTGTTCTAGCGAACTCTTGGTACACTTGGTACCAGCGCATGTTGTCCCCTTTGGAAAATGTGCATAGTGTATCTCTGTATATCGGGGGTGGGGACATTGGCATGTCCATCTCTACATCCTCCACTGTCAGGATCTTGTATTTTTTCCAAGATACTGGAGGTCCCATATCGCTTGAATCTGAGGGGACATGTATACACTCCAAGTCTGCTTCGAATTCACCTGTCATATTCATGAAAGAATCCCAGGATAAGAAAGATGCCATGATGATACAAAACCAGTTACAGCTTATCAATTATTTCAACTGGGGACACAGGAAAAGCTGAAGAAGCGGCCTACTAGGTCGCGGGGTCGCAAGTTGTGATAAAATGGAAAAGGTGCAACCTTGTGACCTTGTGACTAGGTCGCGAGGTCGTGGGGTCGCAAGTTGAGAGAAGATGGCAGAAATGCGACCTTGCGACCTTGCGACTAGGTCGCAAGGTCGCGGGGTAAAAAATTACGAAAAAAAAGTGGAAATACGACCTTGCGACTAGGTCGTGGGGTCGCAGGGTCACAAGTTGAATGAAAACGGCGGAAATGTGACCTTGCAACCTTGCGACTAGGTTGCGGGGTTACGGGGTCGCGCTAGGGCTTGCCGGGGTTTTGGCGCACGTGGCGTGAAGTTGCTTCTCCCTTTAACTTGAAAAACACAGGGCTAAATGGGTCCAGATAGAGCCAGGGGATAGCTTTTGGAGTAGGGTACAAGCCATGAGAGGCTGGATGAGGAATTGTGATAAGTTGGGCAAGCAGGGTGAAAGCTGGAATCAGAAGAAAAGCCCTAAGTGAAAAATGAAAACAATGACTAAGGCAGGGGGGAATTTAAAGGCTAAGGGATGCAGAGATTAGGCAAGAATAACCAAAAAGGAAATAGCAGGAGGAAAATGGAAACTTACCCAGGAAAATCGCGCTCCAGTTGACCTGTTAGAGGCATTTTTTCTATCTGCTACATATGCGAAATGCGACCTAGCGACCTCCTATATATAAAAAGGTCGCACGTGCGGGCCATTAATGGGGTCACGGGGTCGCAAGGCGCAGTGATCTGAGAGGGATGCGACCTTGCAACCTTGCGACCTTGCGACCTCAGGGTTGCGGGGTCGCAAGGTTGCGGGGTCACAGTTTTCCACAAATTTGAGGTTTGCGACTCAGCGACCTAGCCCTCCCGACTCTTTACTTAAATTTTCTTTGTGCTTAAGGGGCTCCAAAAAAAAAATTTTAAGCGGGGGTTTTTTTTTTAGGGTGTTGTAGAGGCTACAACAATGCCTTAAATACCAATGTGGCACTAGGTATCAACTCAATAGTGAAAGAAATATATCTTTTAGGTGTTAGCCCAATAATTTCATCCAAAAACACATTCTTAAACTCCTGTAATACCTCCAAATCATGTAAATTATTTGCACTATTTTCTTTTGATAAGTATTCTACCTGTACAATAGATAATTGAAACCCTTTTCTAGCACATATTTTTAGTTGTAAGGTTGGTATTTTCCTAGTATAAATTAGTTTGGGTATACCTTGAATAATTTGTACCTTTCCCTCAATTGTGGTACATGTGACAATATTTTATAAAAAATTAATAATTGATTTGTGCTTTTCTGACCAATCTATTCCTACAAATACATCATAAGATCGTAAGAGTAAAAAATTCAAGTTCATTTTTGTTTTATATCCATTCAAATCAATGGAACAATTTTTAACCTTGCTGGTAACTCTCCTTTTGGTACTAGTGGCTAGTTGGACCAACCAAGAGTTTTTTTGTTTTTCTATATTTAGTTTACACTTGTCCATTATTTGTGTATTATTGTCTTGTGGATCTATTAAAATGGATGCGGGTTGGTTTAGGAGATTAAATTCTATTTCAATATGGTATATTGATGCTTGACTTGACGATATTCTAGGGTTGCATTAATTCTAGGAATGCTTCTAGCCACGTTATTCACTTTGAAGCCTTCTTCAACATTCTGTAGGGATTGAATTGATTTTAAATTGTAAGGGAAATTTCGAAGTGGATGAGGCACTCCACAACCCAAACATTTTAGTGGTTCCATTTCCCTTTCATTAAATCCTTTACTGTTAGAATCTATCGATCTAGACCCAGTTTGAGATTGAGTTATTTGCTACTAATTATTTGTCTTATTAAAATTTTGGTTCAGGTGACTTTTACCAGAGTTCTTAGAGGAGAATAATTTAGAACCTTTTTTTCCCTGCATAAAACTATATTTTTTCTTGTTTGGCTAATATTTTGAATTTTCACTTCTCTACTTAGATTGGTGATAACATATTCTAGCTTTCTGAATGGATTCATCCATGGTCTTAGGGTTGTCATACTCAAATACTTTTTAAAAGAAAGGGGAATACAACTAACAAATCATTGTAATTTATCATTTTCCTTGTGAATGTAAGGTACCTATCACTGGAAGTAGGTACATTTTGTAGCTAGTTCATCCCCGGTCATCTGACCAAGCTTTAACTCATTAAATTCCTCTTCTTTAGCACCATACCATCTCTATGTAAGATACTTTTCCTTGAAATTTTTTTGAAACACTTCCCAACTCTCGATATTGTTAAATATATTATGCACAATTATAATTTCTTCCCACTATAAATATGCCTTTCCTTGCAGGTGATAGGTGGATAGTATAACCTTTAAAGTGTTAGGATAATCATAGACTTGAAAATATATTTTAATGTTGATTAGCCACTCCTCTACTGCTTCCTCTGACTTACCATCAAATTTTGGAGGTATAATATTTTTAAACTCCCCTTGTAGTTCAATTTTATATTTTTTTCCCATGGTTAGGTACTACTGGGAGCATTTTTACTAAATCATATTCATTTTCCTCTTCATCTTCAGGTCTTACGTCCTTACATTCATCCATTTTTTTTGGATTTTTTTTTTTATAGGACTCCTCCCTATATTTCTCCTACACAATTGCTTCTATTGTTTTCGAATTAGAATTATTAGTTACATTTTTTATGATCCTTTCTTGCTTAGAACTAGTTTTCAATAGCCTTTTATTGTCTCCTATGATAATGATTAACTCTAATTCCATCCCTTTAACCATATCTAATAGTTCCACTATAAGCGGTGATGTCTATCTTCCTATATGTACCCAAGTTTTTTCTTCTCCCATAGGAGATCTTGCAGGTGGTTCTTCCATAATTTTTCTTACTTCTACTCCTTACTGTGGAAAACATAACATTTAATTTTTTTAAACAAAAGTTGTGATTTGGCTCATAGGTCGCAATGTTGCAACCTGCAACACTAATACCACTTTTAATATGCCTCAAATTTACGCCATATTTTTTTTTCTCATGATATTTTACATTCATATTTATCATGGAATGAATTCACACACATCTCTTCTTCATATGTAAATATATGTATAGTATGATGGTTGGTCTGATTGTGTAATTTCTACCTTATGATCATTGTATTTTATTCCTAACATGAATAGAATTAATCACAAGTTCACTTTTACTTTGTTATTCGAAATATGCATATATTAAGAAAAAGGGGTAAATTTTAATAATGCTAAGGAGGATTGCTATCCTCAAGCCATCCTAGGATTTTTATTTCACTCATATGATAAGATTTTGGGGAAATATTTGGGGTCATCGGAGTTATAATCATGTGGATTTTGGGAACTTGGATGACAAGGGGGTTTATAACACATTTGATACCCATGACCTTGCATTTAATATCATATTCACCAAAGGAGGTTTATAATACATTTGATACCCATGACCCTGCATTTGATATCCCATACACCTTACTGGTGTACTACCACCTTAAATTTATGATGGGAATCAACGTACCCTAGATATACCATGTCACACCATGTGATTTTTGGTTTTGTGGCATGTTTGTATTATGAAACTTCGTCTAGCCCACATGGTGTGCCAGTAAGGGACAATAGAGATCAAGCCTAGATATATGACAATCTAAATCCTTCGATAGAAGGTTATGGAGACTACCCCCCATCTCTGCCTCCTCCATCTTTCACATTGCTATGATTAGCAGTTCAACTATTTACAAGTTTTATGAAGGTTTTTCCTCCTCTTCGGTTCTCAAACCCTTTGGAATTCTATACTATGCTCTACACAGATGATGTTCATCACCCCCCTAAGGTAGACTAGTTTGATTAAATAAATATGATGGTTTGAAGTGGTGGTTTAAACACTTAATAGTCTAATTCTATAGGTAACCACCAACCTAAAACTTTCTCAAAATTTTCAATTAAGGTTATTTTACATGAATTACGTTCTCATATTTTTAAGAGGGTTTGATAACTGATAGAGTTTTTATCCTATGAGTAGGTCTAGGGAACTTGAAATGAGAATTTTCCCTTCCTTTAATGTTTCATCTTCTTCCCCACTTTTGTTAATGAGCTCTTCAACTTTTAGTACCAATTTTCATACAAAGAGATCAATTTTGTTTCTAGCTTAGATTTTGGCACTGTTTTATGCCATGCAAGGTTTATCATAAAGTTTTACCATGGATTCCCAGTTATCCTTTTTTTAAATTTTGTTTCCCTAATTTATCTGATAGGTTTTTATCAAATTTTACCTCTCTTCTTATGCAAACCTAGGTGGATTTATTATGGTCCTTGTTGGACATTGAGTTCAACACTCCTGACATGTTTCATGATATGCACTAACCACCTCTTGTGGATCCTAACTCTACATAATGTAGCAGAGACTAATAATTATGGTTTTTTGTGTAATGACAATTGTGATTCCAATAATTGGTATCAGAGAGACAAGGCTCGAGCATGATACTCACCTAGCTAGAATTGGGGGGGAGATTGTTGGAAATTGAGTTCAATGCTCCTTGTGTGTCTCAAAAAACTAACTAACTACCTCTCATGGATCCTAACTTTGGAAATTATAGTGAAGATTGATACCTATAGATTTTGGTGTAACGAAAATCATGATTCCAACAAGTGGTGTTTGAGTGAAAGGTTTTGATTTTTAAAATCATCCCACTCACACTAGTGGGGAGATTGTTAGGCAATGAGTTCAATGATCCATGGATGTTTCACGATATGAACTAACCAACGTGTTGGAGTTTCCTTCCAATTGGAGTTAGTAATATAGGGTGTTGGAGTTCCATTCCATTTGGAGCTGGTAAACCAGGGTGTTAAAACATCCTTTTAGTTGAAGTTGATAAATCCTAGAAGGTTGAGCTTCCTATTGATGTTATATTTAAAAGACCTATATTTATAACAGTTCAGTGGTTTTTCTCCTGGAAGGGTTTCCACCTAAAAATATCTTGTGTACTATATTTTATGTTGTGCATTTTTTAATGGTGTTGTTGATTTATATTTTAATCTAATGCTAATAATAATTAATGCTTTGTGAAGTCAAATCTAACTGACTGAATTGAATATCTCAAAAGTGCAGAGATTCCTCCTTTGCAACCTAACAACTAGAAGGAATATCTCAAAAGTCTATATATGGGAAATTCAAAGAAGCACACATCCAAATGATGAAAGGAATTCTATGGTATTACAATATTCTCCAAATCTATTATATCTAATGAATAAAACCAAGTTGGTTCACCAACTCCTGAGTTCAGTGAAGCCAAATATGATATATGGGAATCCAGAATGGAAGCTTGCTTGAAATTTCATGGATATGATGTATGTCACTCTATTGTTCCTGGAGACACACCTACTAATGAATCTATAAGGTATAATACAAATTCCATGAATGTCATTCTTAATGCTCTGTTAGATTCTGTGAAAGTCAAAGTAGATCAATGATCATCAACCAAAAGTCTTTGGAAGAAGCTTAATGATATCAATTCAAAAACACGAAAATGATGATGACGATGATTGTGATCTAGAAGAAGTAGTAGTTAACATAGAGGAAAATATGATTAGTGCCTTATGTGATCTTAACAAAGAAAGGAAGCGAAATCAGATACTCAGAGAATAAGTTTCCCTTCTAAGACTTCAAATGGAGGAAGTAGAGAAGAAAGAGAAAATATTGACAAACCAATTAGAGGAATATGTTTAGAAGTACAAGAGAGAATTTAGTCAAAATTCAAGGGAACTTGATGCCACTCTAGATGAAATTAACTAGATCAAGAAATGACAGAAGGAGAAATTGCAAGATGTCAAAAGGAAAAATAATGCCATTAATGAGAAGGATAAATAAATTTCTCAGTTGAATATGAAGTCCAAATAAGCATATGAATATCCATGCAATTAAGACATAACATTCATGCCCCCATAAAGAAAGGTTGAAGAGAAGCCTGATAAAAAAATCCTTCAAAATCCAAATTGAAGTGAAGGTTAGAAGAAGGTTTAAAATTTTGTTTATCCAAGATGTAATTCTAAAGTAATCATGGATGAGGATCAACAAAGGGTTGTACCTCCTCCAAGGAAGAATGTCTTCATAAAATCAACAACATCAAGGAAAACCATTTTATCCAAGTACCCTAGTATATTTTCTGGGTATTATTTTTCATGTACTAACATTGGGAAAAAACCTAAGGATTTCAGAGCTTATGATATGGATGATTATCAAGGTCTGTATCAAAACCCTAAAATAAATCTTGCACGAACACAAGAAAAACATTCAAATGGCTTCGTCAGTGAAAAGTATATGAAAATCGCTTCATCATTAAGGTTCCATATAGAATGTTTTAAATGCCATATCTATGGACATATAGCTCGTGATTATAGATACATGAAGGATAAATCTAATATTAGGTAAAAGAAGGTTTGGAGAAGAAAGAAAAAGCAAGAAGATCAAGTGAATGAAAAAATATCAACAACCATACTCTTAGGATTTTTGAAGTCTCAAAACCATGATGAATCCACTAATGAGAAGGAAGATGTCAAGAAGATAAGGTTCATATATTGATCTAAATAATCTAGCTTGGAGACTTCCTTTCCTGTGAATGTTGAATATGGTTAGTCTAAGTAGTAGTGGTTGAAAATTTGAAGATCTATCCTTCGAAGATTTACAAAATAAAATTGTGAGAATGTTAGTGAGTACATGGAATGGTACATTTGGTCATGGAAAATTTTCAAGAAGTACTCATTGTATTTTAGTAATTATTATTGACGGGAAGTATCAGTTGTCAAAGGAATTGCATGTTTTGTGGAGAGAAGCAATCAAAGAGAGGAAGGAATATTGTAGGAATAAAAAGGAATATATTTCATTAGGGGATTAACCCTTTTCCATCGATTTCAAATGGGGAGAGAAATTAGGAAGAAAATATAAGAAGCATGATGACATATGGATAACTAATCACAGTGGGAGTATGTGTGTTGCCATTAATGACAAAGGGGGATATTTTTTAATGATGTTGTTGTTGATTCAAAATGGTCTATGATATATCTTAATATCCGTCTATGGATTGCGTTGAGGGAAGCTCTAATGATCAATATTTCCCAGAAGTCAAAATGTCTAATATTATTTCCAAACACTTGTTAAATAATTTGATTATTAGGAACAACAAGTTTTCTCACATGCCCATCACCATCGTGTTTTCCTCGTCATGCTGATTCCAACAGTAGGTTTCACACCATGTCGATCCTCTTGGTTGAGGAGATATGGATTCTTGAAGATTGCAACCCCAAAGTCATGGCCAAAGTACCCATTGTCAACAAAATAATAATGATATAAAATCATAATTACATGGCTCCCCATCAAATGTTTGAAATATTATTTTCAAATTAAAAATTATAGTCTAATGGCCAACTTTGCACAAAGTTTAATATGGATATGGTATGTTTGTATAACTCATGCCTGATTACCATTCACCAGAAAGTCGATGTGGATCCATGGTTGGCCCACATAAAGTTAGTACTACCGTTTATTAAAAATGTGCATGTTCAATGGTGACATAGATTATGGCCATATTGGAATATTTTTAATTATAGCCTTTGTTTCTTATTATTTAATAAAATTAATTAAAGGAACTTTGGCTGTGGTCACAATCCAACTTGAATGATTTGACATATTGGTTGGCTTGAATTTTTAATTATTTTTAATATGTCACCCCTTGTCTAGAAGCCTCTCCATTCTATATAAATATAGTTGCTTGATCTTCTCCAAGACATCAATAAAAGCTTATCATTTTTCAATATCTCACTGATGCACTAAAATTTGAAATATCTTTTGTGATTTCTGGAGGCTTGATCTGAGGCTATATGAGGCTATTTTTTAGTATTGCTATATCCCATTTCTAGGAAGGTCAAATTTTTATAGAAAGATATTGATCATGAAGTTCTATTCATGGAGTATGATGAATGAAATTTGAAAGTTTGATAACTGGAAACAACATTTTCTCTTGACAAAGTAATTTAATCAGTGTTTGAAGTATTGTTCTATCACAACATGAGGGTGGTCATAAACATAGAATGAAAATATCATCACATGATCTATTTTTGAATGAGCACATCGATAGTATAATCACATTCATTTGGGTATTTATCCTGTTATAGGTTAGAGTGATAGATTTTTGGTCAAATCGATGAATCCATTTTCTCTATGCTTGGTTGATCCCATACACAATTATGATTGTAAGACCAATACGATGTTAGATATATGTTGAATACATGAAGTCTGAAGTGTATTGAACTGTGGATATGATCTGGTGTGCGAATACTGAGTTCTATTGTGTGGATTTTGGTTATGTGTCCAGAAAAATAATTTGTTTGATGTTCCACGATCAGTTAAATTTCAGTTCAAGTTTAATCAGCATTATGTGGTTGATTTCATGTTTGAGGTTTCCTAAATTATGGTTTCACACATTCCATTATATATTTTGATCATTTTTGGTGGTTCATTCATATCTTGAGTTCTGAGTTATATTGTCGTGTTCGAACAACTAGTGTCTAGTCTATTTGGTATGTAATCTAACACAAACTGTAAATCCACTTTGGACCTACCACGATATATATATATATATATTTGTGTGTGTGTGTGTGGAAGCTGAGTGATAAAAAAGAGTATTGTGCAGTGATAACTATCAAGTCATCTTCCCACACAAACAATAGCCAAATGTACAAACACGTAAGATAATGAAACAATGTTGGGAGGTGATGAAACAAGCCACAACGTGTAGCCTATCATGTAGAGATCTATGTTGGACACTTGAGGTTACAGGTTCTAGTCTTGGTTGAAAATTATTTTTGTTTTTTATTCTGTCGAATGATTGGTGGCAGAACTATGTGTTCTATAGAAATAATTTCAAAAAAATAGAATTTTGTATAATTCATCTAGAAAGGGGTGATTTGTATAAATTTGAATGTAATATATTGGTTCAAACATTTTTTTCAGATAATTTTTTTAGCCTAAATTGAATTATGGAAGAAGAAACAAAATCAGGGCTCTTTAGTGAACAATCTTAGTTTGTGCTTTGATGATAATTTTCTTCATTATAAGGTATAGATTCTTATGAGTAGGTTGTTGAACACTTGACATGATGTTATGATTTCTATGGATCTTCTGCTAGGGCATGATGTATTTTTTATCATGCTTTCCATCTTGATGTCGATGTATGTGGCACTAGGGTTTCTAAGAAAAGTTGTTGAATATGTATGCTACTGACCATTGTCGGTGAGATTAATTTTGAAATATTTTGTGCCCTAGGGTTTGATATATGTGATGAGTAGAGATCTCGTGACTTGAGCAAAGCTATTGTGGCAAAGAACTTGATAGATTTTTTATCTCTTGAGTATAGGTATCAACAACATTGTTGTTGATAACAATGTTTTAACTATGTGTCCACTGTAATTTATATTATATCTTTAGGGTGGTTGGGTGATGTAAGGTGTAGAGTGGAGTCTCATTCAAGTTGGAGCCTAAGAACACTTCAAGGTGGTAATGTCGTGTCGGCAAAATTTGGATCATGTGCAAGGTGTTGGAGCATCCTTTCAGTTGGAGTTGATAATACCAAGGCATTGGAATGTCCTTCCATTTGGAGTTGGTAAACTAGGGTGTTGGAGCACCCTTCTAGTTGGAGTTAGTAAACAAGGATGTTAAAAAATCCTTTCAGTTCAAGCTAGTAAATCATGGTGTTACCCTATAGGTAATTTTTAGGGTTATTCTCTTTTTCTTTTCAAAATTGATATTCAATGCTTAATTATTTTTTGGATAGTGTTAACTACTTGAAACCCTTCCTTGCAGGGAAAATTTTAAGGATGGAAAATTATCTTGAAGTTTAAAATATTGGCGAATCTCACTAGTCCCTAATATGCAAACTATAAAATGTTTATTGATGTATTTGTAAAATTATTCAAATTTATAAGGATATTATATATACTATCTATATAATGTTGGCGATTTTTAACATAAAATAATTTTATATTGTAAAATTTGGGTGAATCATTTTTTAAAAAAAATGGAAATTGACGAATATTTTTTTTGGAAAAACCATTGAACATTAACCCACTTGCGAATATTAGCCCCTAAAATTTTCCATGCTTCCTTGCCACAATGTTGATGGTAATTTCCTTCTTGTAGGGACTGGGAGTCTTGATACTTAACCAAATTTTCAAGGCAACATATGGGAACAAATCCCTTAAACTATCTCTGGGTCTGTAACTCAATTGAGTTCCCACTTTATAACAAAGGCTTCTTCCTTCTTTTTGTTACAGGTTAGTATTTTACTGTAGAAATTTGAATAAATGATATGTTATCCACCGAGATTCTCCTGATCACACACTATTTTAACTTCATGCACAATACAAAATCTCTTCTACCATTGATCATTAATTGCGGAAATAAAAACAATTGCATGCGCACATTAAAACCATAAACAATCACACATATGAACATAGTATTTTATGGGAAAGCTTAAAGCTGAAAACCCCCAACTATATGTATATTATATGTCATAGAGATCATGTAAAAATCATCATACAAAGCTCCTCACAAGCTCTCAGTACAATCTCCAATTGCTACACACTAATCAAGCTAGATCTAGCAAAACACATGCTCCAATCTCTGCCACCTGATAGCCTGCCTCTACTGCGCAATCAATGCTAAAGAATGGCTCATAAATAACTTCGAACCACCTGGCTTGTACTGCGCAATCCTCATTGGCATCTCCAATCACTGGTTGTTGCAAATCATGCAACAGTATAGTCACAACTGATAGTCACACTGCTCTTTCACCTATCTCTTCACTGGTCTCCACTGAAACTTTCCATGCACTGAATTTAAATGATGTATTATTTATTTGATTAATGATTTTATAATTAGTGAATTAATTAATAATTAATTCACACCACTCTCACTAGTGTATCAATCAGTTAGACTAGATACAACTAGCTCAACTATGTTTAGCTTAGTTAAACTGAACACAACTCCATTAACTTCCTTAATCAACTCCACCAAACTCTCTCACATGAGTTCTAATTGAATTATCCATGCAATAGCTCCACTTAACCCTTAGGAATAGCATAATTCATTCTCTCAGCTCCTGTGCCACATCTGTGCACTTAACTGAAGTGCTCTAGGCGAATAAGATAATGTTTATAGTCCAAATATTATTAAGAGCTAATAATATTCGACATATCTATTTTTAGACTGGCAATATAAAAATAGATTCCACCCAATATGTCTAAAAATAGAAGTCCATCTATTTTTCCAAATTTACCAACCATCCACAAATAGCATCCTGCAACTCATAGAATATGATCCATATGTCTAAAAATAGACTTATTCTAAAAATAGACTTTGCGCCAAAAATAGCCTGCGGGCCCACTTAGTGAAGCCGACTTCTTTCCACTAAGCTCATCATCTTGTTGCAATCTCAACACTCCCTCTCAACAAGATAAGGATTATCTGCCACCCCTATCCTACCTCTGTGGTATTTGAATTTGCTCCTGGTGAGTGCCTTCGTCAAGATATCAGCATCCTGATCCTCCGTAGGAATGTATGAAAGTAACATCATCTTTCGCTGCACACAATCTCTAATATGATGATACTGGATGTCAATGTGTTTAGATATATCATGAAATACTGGATTAACTGAGAGTTTAATGCAACTCTGATCATCACAATAAATCATAGTAGGATCTAAGTGTGAACCGAACAACCCAACCAGGATCTTCCTCATCCATATAGCCTCACATGCAGCCAAACTCGCTGCCATATAATCGGCCTCTACTGAACTGAGTGCCATGGATCTCTTCTTCCTACTGTACCAAGAAACTGTTGTCGACCCAATACTGAAAATCCCTCCAGATGTGCTCTTTCTGTCTGTTGGGCTCCCTGCCCAATCTGCATCCGTGAAGCCACATATCTTCACCTCATCCGACTGTCTGTACCATAATCCATATCCCGATGTGCCTCTAAGATATCTCAATACATGCTTTCTTGCCTTCCAAAAGAGCTTGGTAGGCTTAACCATAGCTTTTGAAATCTGGTTAATAGCATAGCATATGTCGAGTCG
Source organism: Pinus albicaulis (assembly GCA_034641835.2). NCBI lineage: Eukaryota > Viridiplantae > Streptophyta > Pinopsida > Pinales > Pinaceae > Pinus > Pinus albicaulis. The sequence goes on from CM076579.1 coordinate 1,100,731,032, forward strand.
TGTATTGACCAGATACATAAGCGACCCCACCAATTGTCGATAAACAGTGGCATCCACTACCTCTGCAAAAGTAGCATCCTCCTTCCTCCATCCACCAGGAACAGGAGTATCAACAGGCTTGCAACCATGCATGTTGAACTTCTCCAGTATCTCCCGGGCATACTTGCCTTGAGAAACAAACAGTCCATCACTACGCTGCCAAATTTCAAATCCTAGGAAATAATGAAGGAGGCCCAAGTCCTTCATCTCAAACTCCTTTGCAAGATCAACCTTGCATGAGTGTATCAACAGTTCATCACCCATCAAAATAAAATCATCTACATAAAGTAAAATTATCAGCAACTTACCCTCTACCACAATCTGGTATAGGTTCAGATCTGCCTCACTCTTGGAGAATCCAAGTCCGGTGAAATAACTGTCTATCCATGTGTACCAAGCACGAGGTGCTTGTTTCAACCCATAAAACGCTCTTTTGAGCCTGCACACATGTGACTCGCTGCTGAAGATCTTGAAACCTTCAGGCTGCTCTATGTACACCTCCTCCTCAATCACCCCATTGAGGAACGCAGTCTTCACATCCATCTGATGAATGTGCCACCCCATCTGCGCTGAGAGAGCAAGAATCGTCCGTATGGAAGAATACCTTGCGACAGGTGCAAAGGTTTCCTCATAATCGATCCCCTCAATATGTGAGAAGCCTCAAGCAACAAATCTTTCCTTGTACTTCTCCAAACTCCTGCTTCACTTTGTAGATCCATCTTGAACCCACCACTGATTTCCCTTCCGGCCTTGGGACAATCTCCCATGCACTGTTTCTGACAATCGAATCATACTCTTCCACCATGGCATCTACCCATGCGGGATCCTCCACAACTTCCTCGAAAAAGGATGGCTCTGTCATGATACACTTTCTCATAAGAGCCATGTATCTAGTATACCGGTTAGGTGACTGTCTATATCTGCGCTGTGATGTAGGTGCTCCTACAATCCTCTCTACATCTTGAGCTAGTCGCTCAGCTTCTGTAGTGCGCTTACGCCCTCTATTGGTTGGCGCTACATGAGTGGTCTCTTCCACTCCATGAACCTCCTCTTGTGGCTGATTCACATCCTAAGGCTCATCCTTGGGAACTAATAGCTCCTCATCTGCATGCAAGTGTGGTTCTCTCTCAAGTGAACACTTCATAGCTTTCTCCTCATGAAATTTGATATCCCATCGCACAACAGTCTTGCGACTATCTAGAAAATACACACGATAGTTGTGGGGTGTATCAGTGTACCCCACAAATATCCCAACCTCTACAGTCAGCTCTAGCTTATTCCTAGCATCCTTTGTCACATTAATGTAAACAGGTGAACCAAAAATCCTCAAATGGGAAATATCAGGCTTCTTACCAGAAAACGCCTCCTCAGGTGTACTCATGCCAAGTATCCTGTGAGGACAGCGGTTTTGCACATAAACCGTAGTGTTGCATGCCTCAGCCCACAAGTGTATGGGAAGGCCCTAATCATGAAACATCACCCATGCAGCACCCACGATTGTTCTGTTCTTCCACTCAGCAACCCCATTCTACTGTGGGTTATGAGGTGCTATGAGCTCTCTTCGAATTCTTTCTGCGCTACAAAAGTCCTTGAACTCGCCAGAGATGAATTCACCACCATTGTCGCTCCTAAGAGCCTTCACCTGCTTCCCCGGTTCTTTCTCAACCAGTGCCTTGAACTCACATAACTTTGAGTATGTCTCACTCTTCTTCTGCATGAAGAAGATCCAGCACTTATGAGAAAAATCATCAACAAATATCACATAATACCTGTTCTTTGCTGTCGAAGCTACTTAGAAAGGTCCACACACATCTGTGTGAATTCTCTCAAGGATCTTCGTGGCACGACTATCCTTCTCGTGAAAGGTGGCTTTCACAAATTTTCCCAAAGTACATCCCTTGCACTGATTTGACTGCGCAAGTGTACCTTTAGGAATCCCAGTAGAAATCTGCTGTAGTATCTTCAAAGCTCCATGGTGAAGGTGGCCCAATCTCCGGTGCCACAACTCGCCATCATCTCGGCTCACCACTCCTTCTGCCTTGCCTGCCATTGTTGCGCAGCCATTTACCTGCAATTGATAAAGGTTCTTAACTCGAACCCCTATCCTCCAGGTCTCACCAGTTGCCTTACTGTGCAGGAAAGCCTTTCCCTTGCTAAAGACAACATCATATCCCTTGTCTTCTAACATGGCCATCGATATCAGATTCTTCTTCAATCCTAGAACATGCATCACTTCCTTCAATACGAAGGGTTTACCAGACTCCCTCTCAAAGGAAATGGTACCGATACTGGTCGCACTATATCTACCATCATTGCCCATCTCGATGTGCACTCCAAGATCTTTCTCATCCATATCAGTAAACAAATATTTGTCTCCGGTCATATGAAAAGATGCACCACTGTCAAGAAACCACACTGAACCCATCACACTTGAGACCAAGCATGCAATCAGTGAAAAATCCAGCTCAAACTATGAGGCTAAGGCCTCTCCAGCTGCAGATCCATCAGCCTTCTTATTTTTCTTCTTCTGTGGACAATAAGTGGCGTAATGTCTGTGTTCGTGACAGTGAAAGCACTTCACCTTGGACATGTCCTGCTTCTTGCCTTTCACACCAGATTGAGAAGCATTCTTCTTGCTCTTCCCCTTCCTTGCTTTGGCAGCCAAAGTGCAATTTTCTTCATTTGAGTTCTTTGATGAAGATCTATCCCTGGTACTTCGCCTTATCTCCTCTTGCATAAGATCCAACCAAAGTCGCTCCCATCCTAGCAATTTCTCTCGACCATTGACAGAGTCCTGATAGGAACGCCAACTCTTCAGAAGCCCAAGGAGAGCCAAGCTCACCAAGTCCTTGTCATCAACAGTAACCCCCACACTTCCCAGCTCATCCTTACATTGGATGAACTTTGTGAGGTACTTGGGCATACTGTCGCCTTTCTCCATTTTTATGTTCCTGATTTTATCCTTGAGCGCCAACTTCCTATGGTCTCTCTTTCTTTGAAATAAATCTGTCAAAGCTTTCCACATCAAGAATGGAGAAGCTTTTCCATGAAGGCTCGACACTATGTGATCCTTCACACCTTCCAATAGAATCCTTCGACACTTTGTTGTCTTCTTTTGCCATGCGTCAAGTACGGCAGCATCACTAGAAGTAGGTTTTGGAATTTCTGCATCTATGAAATCCTTCAACCCATTGTCATCCAGCACCGCCTCCATCTTGTTCTTCCATGCAATATAATTAGAGCTTCCCTCAAGGGAATACTCCAATTGCAATCTGTTGAAAGACATATCAACTTCGACACCAAGAAAACACTACTGCAAATTCGAATTCCACCAGCTCAAAATTCAACGGCTTCAATGTTTTTCAATTGCTCCAATGATCAATATCGCTCTGATACCATGTAGAAATTTTAATAACTGATATGTTTTCCACCAATATTCTCCTGATCACACACTATTTTAACTTCATGCACAATACATAATCTCTTTTACCATTGATCATTAATTGTGGAAATAAAAACAATCGCATGCGCACATTAAAACCATAAACAATCACACATATGAACACAGTATTTTATGGGAAAGCTTAAAGCTAAAAACCCCCAACTATCTATATATTATATGTCATAGATATCATGTAACAATCATCATACAAAGCTCCTCACAAGCTCTCAGTACAAACTCCAATTGCTACACACTAATCAAGCTAGATCTAGCAAAACACATGCTCCAATATCTGCCACCTGATAGCCTGCCTCTATTGCGCAATCAATGCTGAAGAATGGATCATAAATAACTTCGAACCACCTGGCTTGTACTGCACAATCCTCATTGGAATCTCCAATCACTGGTTGTTGCAAATCATGCAACGGTATAGTCACAACTGATAGTCACACTGCTCTTTCACCTATCTCTTCACTGGTCTCCACTGAAATTGTCCATGCACTGAAGTTAACTGATGTATTCTTTATTTGATTAATGATTTTATAATTAGTGAATTAATTAATAATTAATTCACACCACTCTCACTAGTGTATCAATCAGTTAGACTAGATACAACTAGCTCAACTATGTTTAGCTTAGTTAAACTGAACACAACTCCATTAACTTCCTCAATCAACTCCACCAAACTCTCTCGCATGAGTTCTAACTGAAGTATCCATGCAATAGCTCCACTTAACCCTTAGGAATAGTGTAATTCCTTCTATCAGCTCCTATGCCACATCTGTGCACTTAACTGAAGTGCTCCAAGAGAATAAGATAATTTTTATAGTCCAAATATTATTAAGAGCTAATAATATTCAACATATCTATTTTTAGACTGGCAATCTAAAAATAGATTCCGCCCAATATGTCTAAAAATATAAGTCCATTAATTTTTCCAACTTGACCAACTATCCACAAATAGCATCCTGCAACTCATAGAATATGATCCATATGTCTAAAAATAGACTTTGCGCCAAAAATAGCCTGCGGGCCCACTTAGTGAAGGTGACTTCTTTCCACTAAGCTCATCATCTTGTTGCAATCTCAACATTTACTATTATCTTGGTGTTGGAATGGAAAATTTCCTATGGTTATCCATACCCTAGTTCATTATATGTATCGAAATATCCATTAAACTTCTCTTTTCTTCTTTTTTTTGCATGGTTGATATGAACTGGTGACATGATCTAAGTTACCATTGTGATAGCCATAATTGGCTTATTTTTTTATATTGGAATGTTTATATTTAAGTCCTGACACTAAGTCTATTATTACTTAGTTTAGATCAATAACTAAGTATACTATGTATTATTTTATAGGTCCTCCTATACATTATATAATTGAGATACTTGTATTATATTTTCTTGTAATTTTGTTTCCTTGACAACATGATTATATCCATGTAAAAACACAAATATTAGACTTCACATATTTCGTTGAGTACTCTATTTATTTGGTTATGTATATGAAATATTTTTTATTACTAAAAGATAATGTAAATGTACTATTTCCCATTTTATTTCTTAAATTGAAAACTTCCTTCATTTGCATGAAGCTTACTCAGTCAAAGTCTATTTGGCGTAAGAAAGAAAGAAAATTTCATTCTTAGATATTTCTATGTTTTTATATATCTTCTCGGTCTCATCTCTCTGTAAGCTATATGTAGTCGTACACTTTGGTATACATAATTTATTTTTGTTTCTATCCCTGCATGTTATGGATTATAGTAGGTATTTGATTCTTTCCTTCCCAAGCCACTAATCCTTTATGCTCATATTTTCTTATCCTTACTTGGTTTGAGTTTAATAACCATGAAACTTCCATACAAGTCCTCGACTAGGTTAAACTCGAACTACTTATGAGAAAATTCTTGGTGCCAAGGGAGTTAACTGTAAGAATATTGAAATACAAGTTCATGCATCTACTTGTCATGAGAGGTTTTAGACATTAATTAGGAACTACATTTGTTAAAGTTTAGCGAAATGTTTTTCCTTTTGTACTGGCCTACCACTATTTCTTTTTTTTGTGAAATTCAACATTATATTACATTGAGAGAGAAGTACAAACATAATTACTTGGAAGTCGAGGCTAAATCATAGGGAAACTAACCCACGACCTCCAATTTAAATTATTTAATCTACATATACTATGATTGACTAAAATGTCTCTGAGAACAACCTTAGGACCAAAAAAAACTTTCCAAAAACCAAAAATTGGCCTAAACCATAGCCTTCTCCTTCAATACTACCATATATGGAGAAATGCATAAGGAAATAATCAAATAGTTGAATGGAGGGACAAATCTTGGAGTTCCCATTGATATAATTCTTGTCATCACATGTTGACCATGAACCTTGAACCCATGAACCTTGTATTTTCCTTTGACCATGAACACTAAACCTTTGTTGGCTTGATGTAGATCACAAGAACTTGTCACCAAATGATTCAGGTGGATACCACAACTACTATACATATTTATGAAAAAAATTAGAGGATAATGCATGATCATACTAACATGTTTGGCTTTGAAAAAACCTTGGGAGACACCACCTCCACCCAGCATAAGCCAGATGACGTGCAACTCCCAAGCATTCCCAATTTTGTGATGAAAAAAAGTGCTCGACAATTGCGGCTTCACCAATGACTTCACAAGTGGAATCTCAAGACCATACCCCTCCCGATTCATTTTTCTGAATCGTAAGGATATTTCTATTGATTCCATAGCGAATTTGAGAAAAATGCCTCCTCAATTTTTTCTCGTAATTTGCAGTATGTAGTGAACCGAGAGGATAAGATACCTCGTTTCATTGTCCACAGAAATATGAGATTTTCCCAAGAGAGTGAGATCATCAGAGGAGTGAGACCCAAAAAATAATTTATGGAGAAATTTGGGTCTTAGTGAAATTTCCTTGCTATAATGAATCCCATCATTAATCCAAGTCCCCCCACTTAGAAATGAAATCTAACTGCATGATTTTGTGTACTATTTTTCCATAGGAATTCAAACAACATTCTTGAACCCAAATAAGTGTGAATGGCCATGGCTAATATTCATTCACGAGAGAAAATTGGAATCCCAAATGTCGACATGGAGATTTCTTTCTAGAGAATGGTAGCTACAATCAACATGACTTATGACCATTACCATAGCCTTAGTTACAGAGTGAAATAATTTTCCAGACCCCATGCAGGAAATGGCTTCTATATTTTTCTTACACACTGTTGAATTAATATTCCATGAATTGAAATGAAACGGGCTCATAAACCCATAATAGAAACCCATCGTTTGCGGAAGGTTAGGAGCATGAGGATACAAATGTAGTGGTACACCAGGTCTAGGTATGACACATGTATACCCAGCTGGTGCTTAGAAGCCCTTAGAGTAGTCATGTCAAAGTATTACCTCGTATGTTCACCCATAGTAGTGGTGAAGTCCTTCTTCACAATTTATTTACATGTATATCTCAGCTGCAGAGGAATTGATTGGGTCCATTCTATTTCTAGGGTAGCGTAGTGAGAATCCAATGCATAATTTTCCATATGATTTGCAAAGCTTATTTCCTGTGTGTTGAACATGGGAGAGGATTGGAGCTTTAACCCTTTTGAATATCTCAGTAAACTTTTTAAGGTGGTATTCATGACGCTAACTGGAAGAGGCCTTGGAGAGAGGCGTTTCATTCTGAACTTTTTTAAAAATGGAGATACATATTAAGGAGTCTCTCTCATTAACTAACTGATGGTAATTCATATTCAGGGTAGGAAATATGCCTTGATATAGTTACCATAGATCTACTTCATTGTTGGTAAGAGTTCCTAACAACCCATCATATATAAGGATGATTCCACCTTCACTATTACGAAGAACCCTACCATAGCTTGCAAGGTCAAGATTACATCATGATGCTCCATCAAAGTTAAGTTTTGTGAATCCATCAAGGGGATGGGACCAATTTTATGGGCTAGATACCAAAGGGAAAGGGATAGTTCCAGAGGGAATAGGTTTTACTGATGGATATTCAAGTATTGAAGGATAACCCTTTCTCTGGGAGGATAGTCGTAGTCCTGCACATTCTAATGCACAAAAGATATTGTTTCTCCAAACATACCAGTGATAAGATTCCAGGCTCATTCGAATGATGGGGCTTGATATTTTAAAACTTGAGCATTATATTATTTCCAGATGATCCTGATCTGAAATTGGAATAGAACTTCTCCTTCCTAAAATAAATTACCATTCTCCAATGCTTTGCAAGTAAAATGGGTCTTATTATATCAACAATTTTTATGGTCTCTTGAAGTATAATGAGTTAGTTTCATGTGAAATTTAAACAAGAGAAACATCATCATTTAACTCATAAAGGAAAACATGAAGAGAGACAACACAAAATTTGGGGACGAGTTCACCCCTCTTGGGCTACATCTTCGGGACTAACACAACTAGACCGTTCCATGCATTTCAGTGATAAAGTGTACATAAAGTGTGCTGACAAAATTAGTGGCTTGTTTCCCCTTCAAGGAAAACTCTCCTACAAATAACTCTCACTCTAAAAAACATGAAAACCAATATTCATTCATGAAACAATCAACAAGAAAAGGGATCTCACTTCAAGACCCTAAACTCCATTTTAAAATGAGCATAACAAGTATAACAATTCCACATTGAAGTACTAAAAGAGAGTTTTCCTCAAAAATACATGATGAGAAAATATAAATATGAGTTGCACCATAGATGTAACATCTACTACAAATAACATATGAAGGCTAGAAAACCCCTAGAAGGTCCTTTCCATGATCAAAAGCCTTCAAAAACTACTTCAACCCACTGATTAATCCTATCAACCATAGACTCAAACCTGAAAAAATTGTCTTCATAAGTGCTCCAATTTGTGAACATACACTTCCATTGGATTAAGAATGTCCAAAAACCCCTATATATTCTCATCTTGGGCTCAAAAAGGACAAAAACGCGTCATGTTATGGCTCTCCCAAGTTTTTTCCTGCTATTAGTTCTCCAAATTGGATCAACCTTCAAATTTTCGCTTCATTTAAATTCCCAATAGCCCCACACTCCGAAATTGTGGCCCAACATAGGGTAACCATCGGTTGCAGTCGTATGTCTACCATAGGGCTAGGGTTCGAGGATAACAACCTCCCCCCACTACTGAAGCCCCACTCATCTCCACCTATAGTTCCATGTAATCATCATGGGACTGGGGCTAGGCGATGGGGCTTTTGAGATTCAACAAGATGATGATCCTATTGAAAATTAAGCACCTACACTAGGTGGGGCCTGCAGGCTATTTTTATGTGATATGTCTATTTTTAGAATTTGGATCAAATTCTATTTTTAGCAGTAATATATTTATAGATGGTTGAGAAAATTATATGGATGGATGGGCGTCTATTTTTGGAATGCATGTGCAAAGTTGTTTCATGGAATTCATGTCTAAAAATAGAATGCATGTAGATTATTGTTAGCCCTTAACAATAATTATAAAATAAATAATAATCTATTCTCTTAAAGAACCTTATTTCAGTTAACTGATTTGGAAAACTAGTTAGTTGAAGGAATTTAGAGTTCAAAGGTTGGTTGGTGGGACATGCTAGTGGACTTCATTGTAACTCAGTGATATAAAGTTGTAACTAGTTGTAACTAAAGATACACTAGTGAGAGATCAGTGAATTAAATATTAAATTAATTCACATGGAGTGATCTCACATGCAACTAAAGATTTACTACTGTTAACTACATGCATGTCAGATCTAGTGGAGACCCAGTTGAGAGATAGGTGAAAGGGACAATTTGACTATCAATTGTGACTATAGTGGGTGCACAAGGGCAACCAAACACAAATTAGAGATGAAAATGAGGATTATGCAGTCAAGGCAAGGCAAGATCGAATTCATTCAGAGATTGTGATCAGTAGGGATTGCGCAGTGGAGGCAGGCTGTCAGGAGGCAGTAAATTGGTGCATGTTTATGCCAATTTTTGTATGATAGTGTGAGACAATTGTATATTTTACTAAGAGCTCTTGGAGTAGAGTTTTGTATGAGATTGTTTCATGGTCCATGATATATACATAATATATGATAGTGGGGTTTTTAGCTTTATGCTTTCCCAGTAAAAACATTTGTGTTATGTGTGATTGATCTTTCTTCATGTGTTTGCAATTGGAAATTACATTTCCGCAAAGATTTAAGTATAAGGATTCTGTATTTAAAAGTGGCATATAATTTTTAGATTAGGATAATCTGGAAATACATAATTTTATTAAAATTTATACATGGTTTCAAAGCAAAGAAGATTACAATATTGAAGAAATAGTTGATTTTGTTGGTGGAAACAACTCGAATTTGCTGCAAGAATTTATTGGTGTGATAGTTGAGTAAACATTGAAATGGATTTCAATGGTTTGCGGTTAGAGCATGCACTCAAGGGTAGCTTGAACTACATTTCATGGAAGGATAGGATGGAGGCGATGCTTGAAGGAATTCATCGACAATTATGTTCCTAAGCCCACTTCGACAGATGCTGCATTACTTGACGCCTGGCAAAAGAAAGTAGCAAAGATGAGAAGGATTCTGTTGGAAGGTGTGACAGACCATATTGCCTCTATCCTTCATGGGAAAGCCACTCCATTTTCAATGTGGAAGGATTTGACGGATATTTTCCAAAGCAACAGCGACCATAGGAAATTGGCGCTGAAGGATAAACTCAGAAAGATCAAAATGGAAAAGGACAACAATATTCCTAAGTATCTCACAAAGTTTTTCCAATGTCGGGATGAACTGAGGAGTGTGGGAATCATGGTTGTTGATGATTATTTGGTGAGTTTGGCTCTATTGGGACTTCCTAATAGTTGGCACATTTATCAAGACTCTGTCAACGGATGGGAAAAACTGCCAGATTGGGAATAATTGTGATCGGATCTAGTGTAGGAGGAGTTCAGGCGGAACACCAGAGATGGCTCTTCATCAAAGCATGATGATTAAGAGGATTGTGGTTTGGCTGCCAAAGCAAGGAAAGGGAAGGGGAAGAAATCCCATTCAAAATCCGAGGCTATTGATCAGCGGTTGTCATTGATGTGAACCCAAGCAACACCAGGGGCTAACCTAATATTGCATGGGAATTTTGACTTACCAAATTAATATATTCTGGGTCAATAATGCTTTTGATGGTTTCTACTTGTTGAGATGTTTCTGTTGATATATGGCACGCCAAGTAATTCTTCTCAGTTTGAGAGATATTCATGTTTGAAGTTTGTACCCCCAGTTAGTGGGCTAAAACCATGGGGTTGGGGCATGGGTCATTGAAAATTCATAATTAATATTTTTTAAGCTCCTAAGATCCCTCCTACATTCACTTGTTGAAGCCCCTCTCAACTTAAGCATTCATATAAATTGTGATCTTCATTTCCTCCTTATGCATGGGATTTGGCCATCTGAAACAGGTCATTGTGGAATTTTCGCTCTAAATTTTTTTCTACGAAGGCTCGGAAGCTGAAATATTAATGAGGTGAAGTAGAAATCTTGAGGAAGCTGCAGTAAAAGTTTTAGATCAATTTGCGCAATATGTTTGGAGATATGATATGTGGAAGTAAGGGTTTTTGCAGGTTCCTGAAATTCATCTCAAAGAAGTGACCTTGGTAAAATCGTCATAACGCTCTCTTTGAGTATCGGATTGGAAGTCCATAAAAAGTGGCAAATAGTAAACAGTCTATAGTTTTTGATCTATCAATTTCATAGGAAAATGAAGAAACAGTGACACGTTTCACGCCGTACAAGTGCGCTCTACTGAAACAGTCCATAATTAGGGAAGTGTGAGAAATTGGGTATAACTCTCTCTTGAAGAATCCAAATTAGGTCAGACCTATGGCATTGGAAAGAAGACTCAGAGGAATACTACATGACTGAAAAATTAGATATTGAGGATCTGAAATAACAGAGATACACCAGATTCAATATCGAGCTCCTAGAAGGCAAGAAAAAGCTAGATCATGTGTTGTCAAGGATTGCAAAGGACCAGACTTTCTATGGCAGAAAAGAAAAACAAGGTACAATAGAGGGTAGCATGACAAGAGCAGCAACCAAGGCGCATAACAACGGTAAGAAGTTCATCATATGAAGTCTTCAAGTGGGCAACACTGCATACAATCATTGTAAAGGTATCATTGTACTTAGTCATTGTAAATACATTATTGTACAAATTGTACTAGTGTCTATCTACCAAGGGTTGAAGAGGCAGTGTTGGGAGGTCTAGGATCATCATTAGGTGGTTGTGTCAAAGTTGGGGTTATGGTCTAGTATATCTTCTTCTTCTACATCATTCTATATCATTGTAAAGTGGACCATTTTCCCTGGTACGGGAGTCCATTCTTCTTTTATTCTTCTATAGGGTGGTAGGGTGGTGCTAGGGTGAGTTGTAGCTCATTGGGTGTTGGGGCATCCATTTAGTGACTACTAAAGAATTTCGGGCATTGGAGCGTCCATCCAGTGGGAGCTGGAGAAGAATGTTTTTCTAGATTCTAGGAAGTTGGAGCTTTATTTTCAATTGGAGTTGAAAAGAATTACTAGAAAATCGTTAGGTGGTTTTTGTCCCAGAGTGGGTTTCCACCTTAAAAACTGTGTGCATTTGTGTTCCTCTTGTTTTCTACTATCATCGTACAAACACTGATAATAATTGAAGATTAACTAATACTCTAATTGAAAGAAACACTGATTCACCCCCACTCTTAGTATTTCCAACAATTGGTATCAGAGCCAGGTTCCTTCAATAGAATTTTAACAGCTGGAAGGAGGTCATGGAGTATACCAAGAATGGTGTACCTCAATTCAATGAAAATAATTATGCACTTTGGAAAGGAAGAATGGAGGTCTATCTCTTGGCGCAAGGTTACGAAGTATGGGACACTGTTCAAAATGGATTTACATCAACTGCGGATGAACAAGGTAAGAAGAATTTGGTAAATGATGAAAAAGCAAAGAATATTATTATCAGTGGACTTATTGAATCTGCTTATCATAAGGTGTTGGGTTGTAAAACCACCAAAAATGTATGGGACAAGCTTGAGAATATATATGAAGGTGACTCAAATGTCAAAGAAGCAAAGCTTCAAATCTATAGAGAAAAATTTGAGCAACTCAGAATGAAAGAAGATCGCAACATTGCTACATATTTCCAATACATTGATGAAATAACCAATACTCTGGAAGGATTGGGAGAGCCAGTTGATGAGAAGACTATTATATGGAAGATTCTTAGAATGTTACCAGGGAGATTCAACCCAAAGGTATCAGTCTTAGAATACAATGCAAATCTGGACAAACTCAGTAAGGAATAATTACATGGAGTTCTCATAGCATATGAAATGAGACTTGATGAAGAAAAGGGTACTTCAAATCTAGAAACTGCGTTCGTTGCATCTAAGCAAACCAATAAGGATAGACAACCTTCAATTGAAATGGCATGCACCTGCAAGTGTGAAGAAAAGGGAGATGATGGAGGTGGTCTTTCAGATGAAGAATATGCTTACTTTACAAGAAAACTAAAACCTTGTAAGGGAAAATTCAAAGGTAAACTTCCATTGATATGTTTTAGTTGTGGTGAGGTTGGGCATTTCGTAGCAAAATGTCTAAACAAAAGTGATGGCAACTCAAAAAAAAAAAAGGCTTTAAGAAATTCAACAAGCAAGACAAAAATAAAGGATCCAATAGGAACTTTTTCTCTAAAGAAGATATCTCATCATCCGATGAAGAAAGTGACAGCAAAGAAGAATCCAATGAGAAAGTTTTGTTTATGGCCAAGCACAATAAACAAGAAGTATCAAACAATGAAGAAGAAGGATTGACCATAGAAGAATTTTATGAGGAGGCAATCAAGCTTATAAAAGAGCTTAATGCTGAGAAGATCTATTCCAACACTCTTGAAGAACACGTTCAAGGTATCAAAATTGAGGTCGAAGAACACAAATGTATTGAAGAGTCACTTCAAAAGAAGTTGGAAGAAAGCAACCAAGAAAGGGAAGCATTAGAAGCCGAAGTAGTCTCGCTGCATAAGGAAGTGAAGAAGGGAAAAAATGTCCAATACTATGCCAACAGCTCAAGGGCATTGGAAGAACTCATCAACAATCAACGATCTTACAACAACAGAACTGGCCTCAGTTACAAGGAAGAAGAAGCAGGACCTTCTACAAAAAAATACAATGAACCTATGAGATCTAACATACATGAAGACTTCATTGGACAATATTCACAACCACATCCTTGGAAGACGATTCCTCGACGAAGACTTTCATCCAGGTACCAACATATTTTTCATGGCTATTGTTATTCGTGTGGAAAATTTTGTTATAAAGTTGTAGAATGTCGCACATACCCTATGAACCAATACAATTCCAAGAGATTCTTCAAATATGAACCTCCCAGGGCTCAATGAAACATCAATAGATTTGAAAATTTAAGAAATAATATGGAATGTTACAAATGTCAGAACTTTGGACACATAGCCAGAGACTGCAAACTTGAAAATCCTCCACAAGAATCTTCGAAGCCACAGAATGAACAAACATGGAAGAAGAAGAAGACTAATAATCGTGCTCTCGCTCTTAAGGCTCAAAAAAAGAAATATGTGTGGTATGTTGAAAGTGGTTGCTCAACGCATATGACTGGATATAGAAGGAAATTTGTATCTCTAAAAGAGAAGGATGGAACCATATCCTTTGGAAATGATGGATCTTCAAATTTTATATGATCAGGTACCGTCACTCTTGGAAGTAAAGATGTTATAGCCAAGAATGTTCTATTGGTTGAAAACATGAATCAAAATCTGCTCAGTGTTGGACAAATGTGTGATCAAGGACACAATATGCTATTCAACTCCACAAAATGTGAAATCAGGAAAGGCAGGTATGGTAAAATTGTGGCTACAGCAAGTTGAGCTCCAAACGACATATATGTTCTGGATGAAGCAACTAAAGCATGTCTACTAGCTAAAGAAGATGAAATTTGGTTATGGCACAAACGAATGGGTCACATAAACTTTGAAAATCTTGTCAGGATAAGCAAAAAGGAAGCAGTACGAGAAATGTCGAAAATCTCAAAACCTTCCAACACACTATGTGAGGCATGTCGGCATGGAAAGCAGACAAAAGATCAATTTAAAACAAAATAACACTTTGCATCACATCCTTTGGAATTGATACATACTGATCTATGTGGTCTTGTGAGAACAAAAGGCTTAGATGGAGAATTATATTTCATGTTAATGATAGATGACTATACCAGGATGACAGCCGTCAGTTTCCTAAAGAAAAAATTTGAAGCATTTGAGTGCTTTAAGATCTACAAGGAGTTGGTTGAAAATGAAACTGATTTGAAAATAAAGTGTTTAAGATCAGATAATGGTGGAGAATTCACTTCCAAATTATTTTAGCAATACTATGACGAAAATGGAATAAAAAGGCAATTTTCAACAGCACGAACACCTCAGCAAAATGGAGTTGCTGAAAGAAAGAATAGAACTGTACAGGAAATGGGTAGAACAATGTTGAAGGACTCAAAATTGGATGAAAAATTATGGGTTCAAGCAATTGATACGACAATCTTCATTATCAACCGAAGTCTTCTTAGAAATAATTGCAACAAGACTCCATATGAATTATGGAAAGGAAAACCAGCTAATGTAAAATATTTCAGAATCTTCAGAAGCAAATGTTATATCAAAAGAGAAGATCAAAATTTGGGTAAGTTTGAATCACATGTTGATGAAGGTATCTTTGTTGGTTACTCACACAAAAGAAAGGCCTATAAATGCTATAATCTAAGAAGAAAACAGATAGTGGAGAGCATAAATGTTACATTTGATGAAGATGGTGTTCTAGCGAGTAATGATGAGGATCTAGAATCTTTGAAACTTGAGACAGAGGCTGAAAAAGACACAGATAAAATTGTAGAACAAGAAGCAACTATCAATGAGGAAGAAGTAAACAATGATCATCAAGATATACCAGAACAACAACAACAAGCTCCTCCAAGGAGAACAAAAGAGTGGATTCAAAAGAACCATCCATCAAATCAAGTCATTGGTGACATAAATGAAGGTCGATAGCTTCGTTCATCACAACAAGCTCACGTTGCTTTTCTAGCAACCTTTGAGCCTAGTAGTTTTGAGGAAGCCAGCCAAAATGAACATTGGGTAGCAGCTATGAATGAAGAACTGGATCAAATTGAGAAGAATTACACCTGGGAATTAGTTCCATGACCAAAAGATAAAAATTTAATTGGGACTAAATGGGTGTTCAGGAACAAATTGAATGAAGATGGGCAGGTTACCAGAAACAAAGCAAGATTGGTTTGCAAAGGCTATGCACAAGTGGAAGGAATTGATTTCAACGAAACATTTGCACCAGTTGCCAGAATGGAAGCCATCCGAATGTTTCTCGCCTATGCATGTTCAAGAAAAATCAAAGTCTACCAAATGGATGTTAAGTCAACATTTCTGAATGGAGAATTAGAAGAAGAAGTTTACATCGAACAACCTAAAGGTTTTCTACTATCACAAAAAGAAGACTATGTCTGCAGGTTAAAGAAGGCTCTATATGGTCTCAAGCAGGCTCCCAGAGCATGGTATGCTCGTCTTGATGGATATCTACGTCAACAAGGGTTCAAGAAAGGTACTATTGATAGAAATCTTTATGTACAAATAGATAAAGATAATTTAACAATTGTTGAGGTATATGTGGATGATATAATATTTGGTAGCAATGATGATCGACTAAGTAAGAAATTTTCTACAAAGATGCAAAGTGAGTTTGAGATGTCTTTACTTGGTGAGATGAAATACTTCTTAGGGCTTCAAATATCTCAGCAAGAGAAAGGAATATTTATATGTCAAGCCAAGTACATCAAGGAAATGCTCAAGAAATTCAAAATGGAAGATTGCAAACCCGTCCTTACTCCAATGGTAACAGGTTGCAAATTGAGCATAGACGACTCATTTAAGGATGTGGATCAGGATTTGTATAGATCTATTATTGGTAGTCTTCTATATGTAACAGCCTCTCAGCCAGATGTTATGCAAGCAGTTGGACAAGTAGCAAGATTCCAAGCAGCACCAAAAGAATCACACATTATTGTCGTCAAAATAATTCTTCGATATCTAAAGGGCACAGAAGAATATGGCTTGTGGTATCCCAAGGGTAACAATCTCATTATTCAAGCCTTTATAGATGCAGATTGGGCAGGAAGCGTTGATGATCGTAAGAGTACTAGTGGAGCAACATTCTATCTAGGTGGTTGTCTCGTATCATGGTTGAGCAAAAAGCAAACTTCAATCTCGTTATCTACAGTGGAAGCAGAATACATTGCAGCAGCATCATGTTGTACTCAAGTCCTTTGGATGAAA
This sequence comes from Pinus albicaulis, assembly GCA_034641835.2. NCBI lineage: Eukaryota > Viridiplantae > Streptophyta > Pinopsida > Pinales > Pinaceae > Pinus > Pinus albicaulis. The sequence goes on from CM076579.1 coordinate 1,100,747,957, forward strand.
CAAACTTTGCAAGATCTTCAAGTACAATTCAGTGAGCCTATTCCCATATTCTGTGACAACACTAGTGCCATCAACATCTGCAAGAATCCTGTCATGCATTCAAAAACAAAACACATTCCAATCAAATATCATTTTGTTAGAGAACAAGTTGTTGAAACGAATATCGAACTTGAGTATGTTTGTACAAAAGAACAAATTGCTGATATCTTCACTAAACCTTTACCTCGTGAAGCATTTGAATATCTTCACCAGAAGCTTGGGATTCTCCCAAGTTCTCATTAGATTTTCCTTTTTCAGAATATAAAGGGGGAGTGGAAGTGTGTACAGGTCTGCAGGACGATTGTGTGTCGGCGCGAGTGGAAGTGTGTACAGGTCCGTAGGATGGTTGTGTTTCAGGGGGAGTTACCCTTTTCCATTGATGTCAAAGGGGGAGAGAATTTTGTAGGAAGAGGTGTCATGATCGTAGGGGGAGTACTTGTGTTGCCATCAATGCCAAAGGGGGAGATTGTTGATCAGCGGTTGTCATTGATGTCAACCCAAGCAGCACCAGGGGCTAACCCAATATTGCATGGGAATTTTTACCTACCAAATTAATATATTCTAGGTCAATAATGCTTTTGATGGTTTCTACTTGTCGAGATGTTTCCGTTGATATATGGCACGCCATGTAATTCTTCATGGTTTGAGAGATATTCATGTTTGAAGTTTGTACCCCCAGTTAGTGGGCTAAAACCCCATGGGGTTGGGGCATGGGTCATTGAAATGTCATAATTAATATTTTTTAAGCTCCTAAGATCCCTCCCACGTTCACTTGTTGAAGCCCCTCTCAACTTAAACATTCATATAAATTGTGATCTTCATTTCCTCCTTATGCATGGGATTTGGCCATCTGAAACATGTCATCGTGGAATTTTCGCTCTAACTTTTTTTCTACGAAGGCTCAGAAGCTGAAATTTTTATGAGGTGAAGCTAAAATCCTGAGGAAGCTGTAGTAAAAATTTTAGATCAAGTTTCAATATTTTTGGAGATATGATCTGTGGAAGTAAGGGTTTTTGCAAGCTCCTGAAATTCATCTCAAAGAAGTGACCTTGGTAAAATCGTCATAACTCTCTCTTTGAGAATCGGATTGGAATTCTGTAAAAAGTGGTAGATAATGCACAGTCTATAGTTTTTTCTCTATCAATTTTAGAGGAAAATGAAGAAACAATGACATGTGTCACACCGTACAAGTGAACTCTGCTGAAACGGAACATAATTAGTGCAGTGTGAGAAATTGGGTATAACTCTCTCTTGAAGAATCCAAATTGGTTCAGACCTATGGCATTGGAAAGAAGACTCAGAGGACTAATACAGGACCTAAAATTAGATATTTAGGATCTGAAATAACAGAGATACACCAGATTCAATATCAAGCTCCTAGAAGGAAAGAAAAAGCTAGATCATGTGTTGTCAAGGATTGCAAAGGACCAGACTTTCTATGGCAGAAAAGCAAAAAAAGGTGCAGCAGAGGGTAGGATAACAAGAGCAGCAACCAAGGTGCTTAACAACAGCAAGAAGTTCATCATATGAAGTCTTCAAGTGGGTAGAACTGCATATAATCATTGTAAAGGTATCATTGTACTTAGTCATTGTAAATACATTATTGTACAAATTATACTAGTGTCTATCTGCCAAGGGTTGAAGAGGCAGTGTTGGGAGGTCTAGGATCATCATTAGGTGGTTGTGTCAAATTTGGGGTTATGGTATAGTATATCTTCTTCTTCTACATCATTCTATATCATTGTAAAGTGGACCATTTTCCCTGGTACGAGAGTCCATTCTTCTTTTATTCTTCTATAGGGTGGTAGGGTGGTGCTAGGGTGAGTTGTAGCTCATTGGGTGTTGGGGAATCCATTTAGTGACTACTGAATAATCTCGGGCATTGGAGCATCCATCCAGTTGGAGCTAGAGAAGAATGCTTTTCTAGATTCTAGGAAATTGGAGCTTTATTTTCAATTGGAGTTGAAAAGAATTATTAGAAAAGCATTAGGTGGTTTTTGTCCCGTAGTGGGTTTCCACCTTAAAAACTGTGTGCATTTGTGTTCCTCTTTTTTGCTACTTTAATTGTACAAACACTTATAATAATTGAAGATTAACTAATGCTCTAATTGAAAGAAATATTGATTCACCCCCCCTCTCAGTATTTCCAATAGAGGCTAAATGCAAGAAGCTGGATTTGTCCAAGGTGAAGTGTTTTCACTGTCACGAACATGGGAATCTCGCTACTAACTACCCATAGAAAAATAGGAACAAGAAGGTTGTTGTAGATGTAGCTGGTGAGGCCCTTGCCTCACAATTTGAAATTGATTTCCCTATGATGGCATTCTTGGTTTCAAGTGCAATGGGATCAATGTGGTATCTTGATAGTGGTGCTTCCTTCCACATGACGGGAGATAAGGAGCTTTTTAGTGACTTGGAGGACAAAGATCTCCAAATGCATATAGAGATGGGAGACAATGGATGATATAGTGCGACTAGAATTGGTACCATTACTTTTGAGAGGGAGTTAGGTAAACCATTTCTATTGAAATATGTTATGCATGTTCCAGGTCTGAAGGAAAACTTGGTCTTAGTCACGATGTTGTAGTACAGAGGTTATGACGTTGTTTTCAGCGATGGAAAATATTTCTTGCGACATAAAACAATGGGTCAAACCAAGAGGATAGGGATTTGAGTCAAGAATATATACAAGCTGGAGGTAGACGGCTGCGCTGCAATGGTGGGCAAAGAAGAAGAAGTTGTGAGCCGGGATGAGGGAAAATTGTGGCACAGGCGATTGGGCCATCTTCACCATGGCACCCTGAAAATTTTGCAGAAGATTTCTACTGGACTTACAAAGGGTACATTTGCGCAGATAGATCAGTGCAAGGGATGTAATATGGGTAATTTTTTGAATACCACCTTTCATGAAAATGAGAATCGTGCTTTGGTGATCATGGAGAGAGTTCACACAGACGTGTGTGGGCCATTCTTTGTTGCTTCAACAGAAAAACACAAGTATTATGTTATTTTTTTTTATGACTATTCTCGTAGATGTTGGATCTTCTTCATGCAGAATAAAGATCAAACATTCTCAAAGTTTTGTGAGTTTAAAGCATTGGTGGAGAAAGAGTCAGGGAAGTAAGTGAAGGCTCTATGGAGCAATAATGGTGGTGAATATATCTCGAACGAATTCAAATACTTATATAGAAAAGAAGGAATTCGAAGAGAAATCATAGTGCCTCATAACCCACAACAAAATGGGGTCGTGGAGAGGAAGAACATAATGGTCATCGGTTCTGCACGAGCTATGTTGCATAATTAGGGCCTACCAATGCACTTGTGGGTGGAAGCATGCAACACTGCAGTTTATGTGAAAAATTGTTGTCCTCATAGAGTACTTGGCATGAGTACACCTGAAGAATATTTTACTGGTAAGAAACTAGATATTTCTCACCTTAAGATTTTTGGCTCATCTGTTTATGTGCATGTCACCAAGAACGCCAAGAAGAAGCTAGAGCCGACTGTTGAAGTTGGGATATTTTTGGGGTACACAGAAACACCCCATAATTATCGTGTGTATTTTCCAAATAGTCAAATGACTGTGGTGCGATGGGATATAAAATTCAATGAGTAGAAAGCCATGAAATTGTCGCTTGAGAGGGAGCTAGACTTTCATGCAAAGGAGGAAATGCTTGTTCCCAAAGATGAGTCTCTATAAGTGGATCAGCCACAAGAGGAGGTTCATGGAGTGGAGGATTCCACTCACGCAGAGCCAAACATCAAAACTGGTAGAAGGCGTACCACAGAAGCTGAGAGGTTGAAGCTTGATGCAGCATAGAATTTAGGAGTCCCTACTTCACAGCGCAGACAGAGATAGTCTCCTGACCGATTCACTAGATACATGGCTCTCATGAGCAAATGTATTATGAATGAGCCATATTCCTTTCAGGAAGCAGTGTAGGAGCCCACATGGGTAGATGCAAAGGTGGAGGATTATGACTCCATTATCAGAAACTATGCTTGGGAAATTGTTCTGAGGCCAGTTGATAAATCATTGGTAGGTTCAAGATGGATCTACAAGGTAAAGCAAGCTGTTGATGGGAGTGTTGAGAATTATAAGGCAAGATTTGTGGCCTAGGGCTTCTCACAAATAGAGGGGATTGATTATGAAGAAACCTTTGAACCTGTCGCACGATATTATTCCATAAGGACCATCCTTGCTCTCTCAGCGCAGATGGGTTGGCACATTCATCAGAGGGATGTGAAGACTGTGTTCCTTAATGGGATCATTGAGGAAGAAGTGTACATTGAGTAGCCTGAAGGATTTGAGATCTTCTGCAGTGAGTCGCATGTGTGCAGACTCAAAAGAGCATTGTATGGGCTGAAGCAAGCACCTCCTGCTTGGTACACTCGAATTAACAACTATTTCACTAGACTTTGCTTCACCAAGAGTGATGCGGATGCAAACCTTTACTATATTTTTGTGGAGGGTAATATTTCAATCATTATTCTTTATGTTGATTTAATATTGACTGGTGATGAGCAGCTGATACACTCATGCAAGGAAGACCTTGCAAAGGAGTTTGAGATTAAGGATATGGGCCTCCTTCCCTATTTCCTTGGACTGGAAATATGGCAGCAAGAAGGTGAACTGTTGTGTCTTAAGGAAAGTATGCAAGGGAGATAATTGGTAAGTTTCACATGGAGGGCTGCAAACCCATGGATACTCCTCTTCCTAGAAATTGGAGGAAAAAGGACGGTACATCCGGAGAGGTAGTGGATGCTACTATCTATCGATAGTTGGTGGGTTCGCTCATGTATTTAGTTAATACAAGACTAGACATATGCTATGCAGTAAACCAGCTTAGTCAAGCGATGGTTAAGCCTACCAAGCTCTTTTGGAAGGTGGGCAAGCATGTCCTGAGATGTCTTAGGGGCACATCTGAGTATGTCTTATGGTACATTAAGACATATGAGGTGAATTTGCATGGCTTCACGGATGCAGATTGGGCAGGAAGCCCAACAGAAAGAAAGAGCACATCAAGAGGGGTCTTCAGTATCAGATCTACATATTTTTCTTGGTATAGCAAGAAACAAAGATCCATGGCACACAGTTCAGTAGAAGCATAATACATGGCAGCAAGTCAAGCTGCATGTGAGGCTATCTGGATGAGAAATATCCTGGTCGGTTTGTTCGGTTCTCATTTCGATCCTACAGTGATTCATTGTGATAATTAGAGTTGCATTAAACTCTTGATTAATATTGTATTTCATGATATATCTAAGCATATATATATCCGATATCATCATATCATAGATTTTGTGCAGCGGAAGATAATTTTGCTTCAGTACATTCCTACGGAAGATCAGGATTCAGATATTCCGACGAAGGCACTCAGTAGGAGAAAATTTGAATACCATAGAGAGGATCAGGGTGAAGGATAATTCATTTCTTGTTGAGATGGAGTGTTGAGATTCAAAAAGATGATGATACTAGTGAAAATTAAGCAACTACACTAGGTGGGGCTCGTAGGCTATTTTTAGGTGATATGTCTATTTTTAGAATTTGGATCAAGGTCTATTTTTAGTAGTAATATGTTTATATATGGTTAAGAAAATTACGTGGATGGATGGGCGTCTATTTTTGGAATGCTTGTGTGAAGTTGTTTCATGGAATGCATTTCTAAAAATAGAATGCATGTCGATTATTGTTATCCCTTAACAATAATTAGACAATAAATAATAATATATTCTCTTGAAGCACTTGATTTCAGTTAACTGATGTGGAAAACCAGTTAACTGAGGGAATTTCATGTTCAAAGGTTGGTTGGCGGGACATGCTAGTGGACCTCGTTGTAACTGAGTGATACAAATTTGTAGCAAAGTTGGATGTGTAGTTATGTGAGTTGTAAAGTAGTTTGACTTAGTTAAGTGAGTTAAACTCAGTTGTGCTAGTTGTAACTAAAGATATACTAGTGAGCGATCAGTGAATTAAATATTAAATTAATTCACATGGAGTGATCTCACATGAAACTGAATATTTACTATTGTTAACTCCATTCATGTCAGATCCAATGGAGACCCAGTTTAGACATAGGTGAAAGGGACAGTTTGACTATCAGTTGTGACTATAGTCGGTGCACAAGTGCAACCAAACACACATTGGAGATGCCAATGAGGATTGCGTAGTCAAAGCAAGGCAAGATCAAATTCATTCAGAGATTGTGATCAACAGGGATTGCGCAGTGGAGGCAGGTTGTCAGGAGGCAGTAAATTGGTGCATGTTTATGCCAATTTTTGTATGACAGTGTGAGAAGATTGTATATTGTACTGAAAGCTCTTGGAGTAGAGTTTTTTATGATATTTATTCATGATCCATGATATATACATAATATATGATAGTGGGGTTTTTAGCTTTATGATTTCCCAGTAAAAACACATATGTTATGTGTGATTGATCTTTCTTCATGTGTTTGCAATTGGAAATTAAATTTCCGCAAAGATTTAAGTAGAAGGATTATATATTTAACAGTGGCATATAATTGTTAGATAAGGACAATCCGACAATACATAATTGTATTGAAATTTCTACACGGACTCTAAATTACAAATAAATTAAGGCCCATATAACCTCTCTTGGGCACATGTAAGATATATTAAATATCTCCTTATAGACTTAATAATTTTTTATTATGCTTTAATATGTTCTTAGGAAGGTTTAGAGATAAGTTCATAATTGTTCTTAATATTATTTATTTTTGAACGATATTGTGAGAATATTGGGTATAATATGGAGATTTGGAGAAGGAGATAATTTATGGACTTGCTCCCTAACACTCGAGGATCAAGATTGGAGAACAAATGAGCAAAATATCATGAAATTATTGAGAAATTCTGGAGATATTCTTGAACTCCAATGATTGAGAAAATCTAGGAATGTGTTCCCTGTCATTTACTGCAAATTCCTAGTGTTGGGAACCAGATCCACTATTGGAGGGATTTTGGAGGGGAAAGCTTCCCCCTTTCAAGGGGAATGCTTCCTCATCATTTTTTATAAGTACCAATTCGAATTGGCCTCTAGGGGCATGTATTATTTAGTCTCATTGTGGAGAAAACTTGTTTTTTGGAAGCTTCGTTTTCTTTTCTTGCAAGGATGTACTTGGATAGATTCAATAATGAAGACTAAATCTTGGTTTCTTCCATAGGAATCTAAGTCCTCCTTGGTCTTGGCCATCCTAGGAGGATTAAATTCCTCTTTCACAATTTACTTATGTTCTTTTCACTTCTTATTCACATGCATCTCTTATTCCTATTTTGCATATTTCTGTATTTAGTATTGTTTCTTTTCTTGTCATAGGATTGAGTTAGATTATTTAAGTGAGTTATTTTTCAGGATTTTTACAGGTTCAAAAGCATTATTCATCCTTAGAAACTTTTTAAGGTAATCTTAATCATTAAGCTACTTGGAATTGGTTACTAGTTCACGAATATAAGATTTCTGGAAATGCCTTGTAGCGAAATAGTAGTAAATTTATGATATTTTTTAGAAGGGTTTAATGTGATCTAGTTGAATTTATTCCACTTATATTAGGTAATAATAATGTTATATTTGATAATAAAAAAATATCCCATTGGATTTTCACTTGATTAGGTTAGGCATTTGATATATTAACTAGCTCACTAGTTCTTGAATTTCCAGACTTTAGAGTAGTAATTTTCTTTTATTTTTTAGCACGTGTGAAAATGGGTATTTTGGAGTGATTTTGTCTAGAATGGAGACCTAATACATCATACTTAATAAAAAAAATTGTTCCATCCCATTTTCATTTTATTCACTTATTCATTCGATGAGTTATTTCCAAAACATACTTGCGTGTAGCAAAAACAGAGTTTCCTGTAGCACTCTTGTAGCATGTGTAAACTTGACCATATTTGCTCCCAAATGTTGGTTTCTTTCTCTTAGGATTTAATCATGACCCTTAGGATCTAAATACATTATTGAGGGAGAATAAATACCACTTAGGACATTCATTTTCGAAAATTAGATTAGGATTTTTTATTTGAATTCATGTTCTTAGGATTTCAATTATAAATTTTTGTTCTTTCCTAGGATTAATTTCTTTTCAAAGAAGCACTTTCATTTATACAATTATTTTAGGATTTAATTTCACGAAATTCACTCCATTACATCATATCAACAAAATAAGGATACATTTTATGTTTCACATATAGTTCTGATACCTCTTAAGTTTGTACGAACTCCGGGTTGATAATTAAAGTTGGTAGCCTCAGTAGTTGCAACATTCTTATTGCAATACTGAGGCTCATCACTTTTTTGCGTCGTTGCCGGGGAGGTGTCAATGTATGCATTTTTTTCTTCCCTATTTGATTCATTTATTTTCTTTTTGCAAAAACAAAATATTTTCATTAAGAATATTTCCTTTCAAAAAAGAAAATTTCATTGCATTAGCATTCTTATTCAAAAAATATTTAAAAATACTTCTCCAACACCAACCCCCCCCCATTTGATCGTGTGATGTAGTAAGAACCACATCACCATCCACGTTTGTAGGTAGAAGAAGAAGATATGGAAGATAAGATAGAATAAATTGATCAAGATGATGACAATGAAGAAGATCTTCTTGGATTTCCCATTCAAGATATTGATGTCAGTGTGCATATGAATAACATCCTTGCATATTTCCTTTCCAAATTCCATGGTATGAGGTTAGAGTATCTGGAAACCTTTCTCTTTGAATTTGAAATACTTTTTAGATCTTATGGCTACTTATCACACACTCAAAAATTGAGATTGTTTCCTCCAACAATGAAGGATAGAGCTCTTAAATGGTCCATGAGTCTATGTACTAATTCAATAAGGTAATGGAATGATATGCAAAATATATTTCTAGAAAAATATAAATACCATGATATTAAGGAAGAAATATTTATAATGAATAAAAAATAAGATAAGAGCTTGAGGATCTAATATATAGGTTCATGTTTAATGTTAAGAGGGAAAATTTACAACATTTAAGATTTGACACACTAAAAACCCTCTTACTTAGAACAATTAGGGATGAGTGGATTGATATCATTTATCTCATGAGTAGAGTTGTATACCAATTTTCACTTAAAGAAATTTGTGAAACATGCAAGTGCATATCAAGAGGAAGGTCAAGGGTAAGTAAATCAACATCAACATTGGTAAGTCAAGGGTAACTTGGAAATTTTCTTGATAACCTTAAAACAAATATTCTTATAAATCTAAGTGAACAATTAGAAATGTTAAGAATGAAAAAAGAGAAAAAATAATATGTTTATATTTGTGTTATCCATGAAAAATCATATGCTACTAAATATTGTCCATTATTACCAAGGTTTAAGGAAGTTTACCAAGAAGCCAATGGAGCAAGTCAATCACCACAGAACCTATGTTATGAAGCTCCAAGAAGACCATGGCAGCCTAGTCAACTCGATATGATGCAAGGACCTACTTCACAATTTCAAGATTATTCACATCCATCTCAAACTAATTGGAACACACTCCCTCCTCGGCAACCTTGGCCATCTCAATGCCAAAACCAATATTGGAAACAAGTTTAGCAACAACCTTATGGGAAAAATCCACAATATCCTCAATATCCTCCATACACAACTCCATGCTATCCCTACCATCCACCTCCATCACAACCACAACCTCAACCACATCCATCTCATAGACCCACTCCCACTCAACTACCTGTACCACCATTTCCAAACCCACACAATGAAGTATCTCAACCCACTTACAATGCTCGAGTACAATACTACCAAACATATCCTCTTGATCTAAATGGTATTCATATTAGTTCAAGAAAGGTATTAAAAAAAATATATTTTCTTGATGTCATTAAATGACAGCATCCATAAGAAGAAGACTCAACTGAGGAGATCAAAGAATCAAGGGTTGCACTTGATTAAGAGCAGACATCAGAATCAGATATTGAGAAAGTTCCCTCATGTTTACCATCATTTCCTCCATGTGTTCAAAAGAAAAATCAACAAAAAGAGGAATATTTGAATGTCATGGTAGAAGAGGACATCCAAGATGATCCAACTCAGCAAGTCAACTAGGGGTATCACAACCATATTGAAATATGGTTCCAAAAAGTCATTATGTTGTAGCAACACACTCTTCTTCAATATTACTTGTTATCATCTCAGTCAAATAAGTTGGTCCCTCATATTCAAGTATATTTCAAATAATGTATTTCAAGTGTACACATGATTTTATTTTTCATATTTATGTGTACATGGCTCCATTGGAAGTATTCCTATACTTGAAAGAGATTTTTTTTTTCAAGTAGAGTAGGATAGAAAAAAAAAAATTTAAATGGAAAAAGAGAAAAAAAAAGAAAGAAAAAATAATAAAATCTCGGGTGAAAACCTCTTTTGAGGCGTCTGAGATTGGATTATTGATTTAAAGCCTCCATGAGGCAGTCAATGGATTGGAAAAAAATAAAAATAAGATAAAAATAAAAGATCCTAGGTGAAAACCTCCTTTCAGGCGCCTAGGTGGACCTACTAGTTGAAAACCTCATTAAGGCAGCTAGTAGGCCTAAAGAAAAAAAAAAGTGAAAAAATGAAAAGAAAAAAAATGTATTTATTCCATGTATCTCTCTCTAATGAATGCAGGTGCTCTCCAACCTTTGCAAGCAACAAAAAAAAATTGGCACTAAAAGAAAAAGTTGGTCAAAACCCTAGTCAAAGGAAGTCAAACTTGGACTTCCTCCCCCTTTTATAAGATGCTCCAAAAGGACCTAGGTCATGCCAATTCATCACCCTCATCCATTTCCAACATCCACCCATCATTTCCAAGCTTTTCTCAGTCATTTTCATTGATGTCCTAAAATGCTATAGGAAACCCTGATTTTGCTACAAGAAACTCCTAGTTTTTACTAGATAAGTGTTTTTACTATATCTAAAAAATATTTGCATCCATTTTCCAACCTATTTCATGGGGAGATGAATATATATTATGGTAAAATTCTCAACCAATTTTAGCACATTACGATGCACGGTTTGTGATAAATCGACCTCCATCACCTACAACCATTTTTAAGTTTTTTTGAGATTCTTGCATCGAATGGCCGAGAGTTTTTATGGGGCAGTGTATAAGAATGATGGTAACGTGCTCAAAATGTTTTAGGTAAATCCAGTCTACCATTTGAGAGATATGTCTAAAACAAGTCTGCTACAAGGGGTTGTCCTGAACTATTATAGGAAACTCTGTAATTACTATAGGAAGTTACAACAAGCTACATGTAGGTGGATCGAGGACCAAAAAAAATAGTCAAAAAGGGTTTTGATGTGTAAAAAATAAATTAGGAGAGCCTTCCCATGATTTCCTGCCACCTTCTCATCACTCCTCCATCTCAAGCACAATGATTTTTCACTCAAACCCTATAGTTTGTCACTTCTGTAAAAATAAAATATTTTTGCAAAAACACAGATTTCCTTCACATCATTCTTCCAAGACAACACTACTCCTTCTTAGCCTTACTGCACTCTCCCTCATCACCCCATGCATATTGGAAGTCAAACAAATACAAATAAGGCATTTTACAAGAAGGAAACATGTTCCTCTAGCAAACCTATGTAATCAACAGAAAGCATTATAAGTGGTTTTATCAGTCATCCAAGAAGACAAGAAAGTTGTGAGGTGAATATGAAGATCCTATGGCACTCCAAGGAGGCATTTCACTAGCATCAACAACCTAGACATCAGAGAGGCATATACAAACATATGAAAAAGGTATCAGTAAAGCATGAAAGAATCAATTCAATCATAAAATTCAACTCTCACATCATGAGCATCTCAGAAACAAAATTTAAGTTAGGGATGTGAAGTAGTAGCAATTGTTATCACTCTACCAGATCTCTAATGCTGAAGAATAAATCCCAATAGAGGCAACCATGGACACATATTTTAGCTTCTTAGCTAGCCCTACCAAGCTGGAGAGGCTCTCTCCACAAATTACATACAAGAGGGTTGCATGAATTAGGTTTTTAGGCTAGGTATGAGTACAGGGGTTTGTTTTTTTGTTTGAATTTGGGTTGTTGGATGGGTGAATTATGTCAAAGAGGCTACGTCAAGGAAAATAAGATTAGGGTTGTAGAGACTCAATGTGGAAAGGTAGGTAGAAAACCTAACACTTTAGGGTTTCAGGGTGAGATGGATGAGATTGATGAGGAGTTAGAAAGATCAAGGAAAGGCATGAATTCTTTCTAAATTGAAGAAGATGAACAAAATATAAAGGTTTTCCCAAATACAGAGCATGAGAGATGAATTATGCTTATCAACTTGAAAACCAGCATATCATATAAATGAAATGGATCATGAAACAAAAAATTCAGACATAATGAGACATAAAAAAAATAATGTTAAATTTTCATACCACAAGTATCCCAAAGAAATAGTTTCAACCTTTTCATTAATTTCCTGCCAAATAGATTACATTAGAGTCTCTAATCAATGCAAAAAAATACAACCACTGAAATAAGTCAAAAATTACAAGATATAGACCTCAAAAAAACTTTCTCCCAACCTCAGGGGTCGAATCCCTAAAATGAGGAGCTGATCCACAATATTCTGAATTGATACCTAGAGTGTAGGGAGGTCAAAGTGACTCATCTCTTACTTCCATGAAACTGATTCATTTGACTTCATGATGACATTTACATAATGTATTTACCCCTAGGTAAATAATAAAAATGAAAATTACATTTACTTCCATCAATTACATAAGTAAAAACATGATTTCCCAAGGTGAAAATCAAAATTGCAAAGAAAACTCAGAAAAATCAGACACTGGTCAGGAGAGCAGTGCCAGTGTTAGGTGCGCAACGCTTGTGTCATGAGCGCCCTCCATATTGCAGCTAAGTTTTGGATGGGTTTTAGGTGTCCAAACTGAGGTCAGGATAGCTCATTGGAAAGCTTCTCTAGTCTACATTCCAAATATGTGCTTGCTTGCAGATTTCACTTGATTTGACATCCCAAAACGTGATTCTCCCAAGACTACTTAGCAGCGCAGCGCCAAGGTGAAAAATGAGGCAGGACTATGATTTTTTGAGTGTTTTTAGACTTTTTCACCTACCATATTAACCAAACAAGACTATAAAAGTGGTTTACCTGTATGTTTTTCCTGTTCTGAATCCAATGGTGGTCTCATTTTGACCAAAAGATGCCCCAAATAGAAGCGCATGGAATTCACAAAACTTTTAAAAATTGCAAAAGTGTATCGAAAATTGCCAACATTTGATGAATGGTGGCTGATGATGAGGATTAGGCATGGAGTAAGGTTTCAGCAAGGATATCAAGCCTTCTTTTCTCCTCCTTCATGGTTAGGGTTTCAATTTTTGCATTGGCTTTTTTAAGTTTTGACCTTGCAATTTTGTTTCTCTTGGCATAGTTTTTTGCCATCCTTCTCTGAATATCATTATCTTTCTTGGCCCTTTTCAACATCTTCTCAAGGTGTTCATTTATTTCTTGAATCCAACCTTCTTTATCCTTATTGATTACAACTACAAATTGCTCATTAAGAGTGACCTCATCTGCTAGTTCTCTTTCTTTCTACCTTTCTAGTTCTAGGGCTCTTTTCAAACCTCTAGTCCTTGGCCTTATTCTTCTGTTTCATCTAGCACACCATATTTTCTATTGTCTCTTCAAATAATACTTTATCCTTTTCTTCCTCTCTTTGAGCTTTGATTAATTTCACTTCACCAATAAAATTTTTGGTCTTTAGCTACTGGTTCTCTTGCTCAAGAAAGGTAATGAAAAAATTATATCTATCAATATTAGTTTTTAGCTCTCTAATATTGGCTTCTTTTTCCTTGATGACTATGCTAGTGATCTCAGAATCATCTTGTTGATCCAAGTCAACAAGGTCAAACTATATTTCTATCTCATGAAGATTTTCCTCCTTATGCCTGATCTCTTCCTAAATATCTGCCCCTGTCATCTTTTTCTTTCCTTTGTCTACCTGATTTTTCGATAAAAAAGGAAAGGCCCCTTCCACAATCTATGGAGCAAACATTTTCCTATGACCTCTCTAATATTTTTTTTCCGATGTCTCTATCTCAGCCACTTTTTTCTTTTGAAGCTCACTGATATTAGCTCTACTAGATGACCCAATATGAGTGTGAAATGGTGATGATGGTGGTGAAATGGGTGAAGTAGTTTGAGCTGATGTAGAAGTAGGTATTGTGGGCTAATATGGAGGAATGGATGTGGAAATATGAGATGGTGGAGGCACAACTTGGGCATGTTGAATTGGTGGAGCAGTAAATATGTCATTAGCTATGAAACTGTCCCATGAGATGTTCAATTGATTGAGGTGATGGAGGACAATGATCTTGATGAGAGAGTGGTGAAAAATACTTTTCATCTGCTATTCATAATCTCTCCTTTGATTAATATATGCCGTTTTTTCAATGTTCCTGAAGAGATAATAAGTTATGTTGAACATTTTGACCCTTGTGAAGTGCATTAATAACCGAATATGGTAGGTGTAGATTCTAGAGAATATTCCTTCACAATAAAAGTACTTCATGATGATTTTCATCATGGGCACATAACTATCCAGGAGGTAAGAGAAATGAAAGACCTTCTTTCCTTAATTCTTGTACCTTGGCTTGATGTATGGCTCATAGTGATGATCCTCCAAGTATTTTTCCTTGAACCACTTTTCACCAACATTTGGAATTCCAGTGGCAGTTGTTATGATGGTTGTGGATATTGTGACAGTGACACCAGCAAGGGTTACCTGGTTGTCATGAAGATTACAGATGAAAAGCCTGCTCAAAATAGGGTGATGCTGGACCCTTTTTATTTTTTCACAAAATTAAAAGCATCCTACATGCTTGAAACATGTCACAGCCATGGGAGAGGCCATGGGTTCTTTGGTGTTTGTAGGTTCAAGTCTGAGGATCCTCCCTCCTTTGTGTGGCCTCCTCTCTTCCCTTTCTTCTTCCTCACTAAATTCTAGGTTTTCTTCTTCCATAGAGTCTTGGCTAGAAACCCTAGGGAGATGAATTGGGAGTGAAATGTAGATTTAGGGAGTGGGGAATGGGATGGAAAAAATTAGGGAGATGGGGGAAGGGATTATTAAATTGAGGGAGGTGATAGGGAGTATAAATGTTGTGGGATTTTGGAATAGGAATTTTATTACAGGTATGGGGATTTGGGAGATTAGGAAATTGAAATACCTAGATCTTAGGGTTTAGGGGATAAAGGGCTTTGGAGAAAGGGATATAGTGAAATAGGAGTTGGGAAAGGTTAATTGTAATGTGGGAAGGGTAGTGGAAATATTAGGAAGTGTAATTGAAAATTAGGAATGGAACTAGGGTTTATAACAAAGAAGACACCAAATTTTGTATAAAACATTCCAACACCATGAAAATTTGACTTGAGGAATGCTAGGAGATAGTAATTAGGTGTTACTTTCTTGTTGGAGGGTGAAGGCAACCAATATTGAAGGATTAGAGCGATGGCACTTTGTTTTGGAGCTCGTTGAACAATTCGGGCAGGTGCACAGCACCTGTGGGAGGAGCGCAACACCTCCTCTGCCAAGAGTGCAGTCCCTGAAGGCTATGCCCAGCATGTGATGCAGGAGCGCAGCGTGGCCACTCCAAGAGCGCAACGCTGCCACTTTTCTGCCAATTTCGCTCTCTAGATTTGAAAATCGTGTTGTGGAGATGGTTTCTCGATGTTGTAGGGGAAAAATGAGGATGGATTTGATGTCTTGAGGGCTTTTATGCTTCATGAAGTTGATTATTTGGGCCTTGGGACCCACTTTCTTCCTTTATCATTCACTTAACCTTTTGAAACATTATCTTTTCACTTGACTCTTTCCTTTGGAAAATTTATCACTTGATATTATTTGAGAACTATTTCAATTTACATTTTGGGTTTTGCATCTTTGGAACACCGAGTTAGCAGCTTGAGATGGTGAAATTATTACATTTGAAAGACATGAAATTACATAATGAAAATATATGAAATTACATTTGAACTCAAAATTACATGCTAAATTAAGAAGTTTTCTTTACAAGCCATCTTCACAAGTGAAGAGAAGTTTATTGGATCACCCTTTACTAGCTAGTCTTATGCAATGGAATGGAGTTTTATTGGAGCTTGGAAACCCTAATGACCTAATGAAACCCTAAATTACCATAAAGACCTAATCAGACCTTGAAAAAGTGGTTTTCATGATGACATTAGCTTTATGGATGATGTACAGTCAGCAAGGTATGAATTATGCTAGCAAGTAATAAAATTTGAAGAAGAGTAATGTTTTTGGACTAGGGCTACCATTAGTGACTAATTTTTTGCATGACCTAGTGGAATGATAAAAAATTCTGGGTGGGACTCCTAAAATTATATGAAAAGAGGATTTTTGATCACTGATGTCAGGATGTAAATACTGACACTAACATTGACCTTATTAGGGATAGAAACTCTGAAAGAGGTGTCAATAACACTGTAGAATAGCTAGCCTTATCTATTGGGCCTGTTAGAGTCGGTCCTTGCAGCCCTCCGTCAGTGATCATTTCGTCTTTTGCATATTCATTATTAGGTGTCTCGCTTGTTCCACTTCGTTGCATTTGGGCCAATACGGTAAAAAACTCAAACTAATAAACATGACTTAAAACTGACTCAGAACTTATAATACGATGAAATAGACTAACTCGAGATGAACTCAAAATTGACTGAAATAAAAATACTTACTAAAATTATTAATGGCACTATATCACCGAGACTTGAGAGCTTCAAATCTAGATGAAAACCACCTACTTGCAGAAGCCATATGTACAATCATGTAAAATTATCCTTCCAGTGTAGCCAATCTAGCAGATGGCTACTTACTGAAATTTTGCTCTCATTTTCCTCGAGCAAGTAGAAAAAACAAAAACTAGGCCACTCCAAGTGTCCACTGAACATGTTCTTCTGGTCCATGAAAACAAGAAAATACATCTTCCCTGCTAACTTTAGAAAATCAGTAAAAGGATCCTAAAAAATCTAAAATGTTACCTTGTCTTGAGATCCAACAAAAACACAAGCACACTCTTCATTATGATCTGAAATAATAATTGGTTGTTAATCCATAGGAAGGCATAGGGAAGTATGACTTTATGCTATCTGAGAGTTGGCTGTAAATTCCTCAAGCATGGGTAACTCTAATTCTATCTCTGGCATACTATCTATCTTAGGTTCATTCTCTTCAAATTCATTTTCTAAATCATCCTTGAACAAATAAAATTCTTGAAAATTTTCAAACATGACAACCCTATCCTTTTCATGAAAGGAAACAACCTCTATTAGTTTATCTCCTTGTAGGAAATCATCATCACAAATTAGCTTACTCTCAACAACTTCCTGTATAGTTTCATCAATCTCATGAATGCCATCATTTAAACTTCGATTTTCATTTTCAATGATGGAAGAAGTTTCACTAACACATTCTTGACTATGTAAACACTGCAAACCTGCATTAGCTTGGGCTGTAACATGACTTTTCAGAAGATGATCTATCTCATATTTAGTCAAAGGAGGAAATACTCTTTGTTTTATTTGGATGAAATATTAATTTTCTTCTTTCCCTCCTAAATATTCACAAGGATTCTGAATATCTTCTTTAATCTCAAGAAAAGGAGCATATAAATTTTCATCAGACTGTTGATTTATTTCATGTGGTTTCATTTGAAAATCAAGATGCAAAATTATTTCATTTTCAAGTAAATGGGAAGCTACTGTATGCTGAATATGATCTTGTGCATCAAAGCGACTAAATTCTTCAAATTTATGTTTAAGGGAGAAATCATAGAAGTCTTCAATGATTTCTTCATCATTCATGCATTCAATATCATCAATACTCTCAAGATATGCAATAAAACCTTCACTATAATCACAACAGCTTTGTAAGAGAGATAAAGAAAGAGTAGGCTTCACATAATGTTTGGAGAATGTCTTATGGAAATATTTAAAAGAACATAAACTTCCTTCAAGTAACCCTTCATACCATACTCTAGCTTTATCTTCAAGAGTAGCCATAAAAACCTTCATGAGATAGTCTTCAGGAAACTCAAATCTCAGTCTATATACATGTACATGAAACTTTACTAAATTCATATCAACATCATATTTCTCTTCATCTTTTAATATGGGAAGATGTGTAAACCAATAAAAATAAGGCATAGTATTTGGACATCCATAGATTTGAGATCGATCCATAGGATCATACCTGGGATTTTTTCATGCAGTAGAACTCATCTTGACAATGATGAAGTTACCAAGAAGTCTCTTCAAATTACCAGTTCTTGAAAAGTGGAGTCTCCATGAAAATTATAAACCTTTGGATTCTTAGACACTGGAGTCACAAGGTGAATGATGCATAACCTTCTTGTGCCTAATCATTGTTCAACTTCAAAAACCAGATCTGATCTTTGTCATTCTTTCCTAGGGAATTTTTGTCCTTTCGCCTCCCAGGCAACAACGCCAATATGTTATCACTCTACCATATCTCTAGGGCTGGAGAATAAATCCCAACATACTTAACCACAAACCAATCCTTTAGCTTGGTAGCTAGCCCTACCAAGATGGAGAGGGCTCTCTCCACAAATTACATCCAAGAGGGCTGGATGAATTAGGGTTTTAGGCTAGGTATGAGTACAAGGGTTTGTTTGTTTGAATTTGGGTTGTTGGATGGGTGAATTAGGTCAAAGAGGCTAGGTTAGGGAAAATAAGATTAGGGTTGCAAACATGCAATGGGGAAAGGTAGGTAGAAAACTTACACTTTAGGGTTTCAAGGTGAGATGGATCAGACTGATGAGGAGATAGAAAGAGCAAGGCAAGGCATAAATTCTTTCTAAACTGAAGAAGATGAATAAACTATGAAGGTTTTCCCAAAGACAGAGCATGAGAGATCAATTCTTCTTATCAACTTGAAAACCAGCATATCATAGAAATGAAATGGATCATGAAATAAAACATTCATGTATAATGAGACATAAGAAAAACAGTTCTAAATTCTCATAGCACAGGTTCCCAAAGAAATAGCTGCAACATTTTCATTAATTTCCTGCCAAATAGATTACATTAGAGTCTCTGATCAATGCAACAACATCAAAACACTAAAATGATTCAAAAATTACAAGATATAGACCTCAAAAAAACTTTCTCCTAGCCTTAGGGGTCAAATCCCTGAGTTGAGGAGCTTATCCACAATATTCTGATCTGATACCTAGAGTGTAGGGAGGTCAAAGTGACTCATCTCTCACTTCCATTAAACTAATTCATTTGACTTCATGATGACATTTAAATAATGTATTTACCCCTAGGAAACTAATAAAAATGATAATTACATTTACTTCCTTCAATTACATAAGTAAAAACATGATTTCCCAAGGTGAAAATCAAAATTGCAAAGAAAACTCAGAAAAATCAGGCACTGGTCAGGAGCACATCGCTTGTGTCAAGTGTACAACACTAGTGTCAGGAGTGCCCTCCATCTTGCAACTGAGTTTTGGATTGGTCGCAGGTGTCCAAAATGAGCTCAAGATAGCTCATTGGAAATATTTTCAAGTCTAATTTCCATATATGTGCTTGGTTTGCAGATTTGACTTGATTTGACCTCCCAAAAAGTGATTCTCCCAAGACTGCTCAAAAGCGCAGCGCCAAGGTGAAAAAGGAGGAAGAACTGTGATTTTTTGAGTGTTTTTTTACTTTTTCACCTGCCACTATGACCAAGCAAGACTAGAGAAGTGGTTGAACTATATTTTTTCCTGCTCTGAATCCAATGGTGGTCTCCTTTTAACCAAAATATGCCCCAAACAGAAGTGCATCACCACTCTTGATAGTCCAACTGTCACATGACTGTCAAGGAATGCATAAAAAATTCAAAAACTGCAAAAGTGTATCAAAAGTTTCCAAAATTTGCTGAGTGGTGGCTGATGATGAGGGTTAGGCATGGAGTGATGCTTCAGCAAGGATATCAAGCCTTCTTTTCTCTTCCTTCATGGTTAGGGTTTCAATTTTTGCATTGGCTTTTTTAAGTTTTGACCTTGCAATTTTGTTTCTCTTGGCACATTGTTTTGCCATCCTTCTCTGAATATCATTGTCTTTCTTGGCCCTTTTCAACAACTTCTCAAGATGGTCATTTATTTCCTGAATCCAACCTTCTTTATCCTTTTTTATTACAACTTCAAATTTCTCATTAAGAGTGATCTCATCTGCTAGTTCCCTTTCTTTCTGCCTTTCTAGTTATAGGGATATTTTCAAACCTCTAGCCTTTGGACTTCTTCTTGGCACCTATTCTTCTGTTTCATCTAGCACACCATAGTTTTATAGTGTCTCTTCAAGTAATATTTTATCTTTTTCTTCCTCTCTTTGAAATTTGATGAATTTCACTTCATCAACAAAGTGTTTGGTATTTAGTTGTTGGTTCTCTTGCTCAAGAAAGGTAATGAAAAATTTGTATCTATCAATATTATTTTGTAGATCTCTATTATTGGCTTCTTTTTCCTTAATGACTATGCTAGTGATATCATAATCATCTTTCTAATCCAAGTTAACAAGCTCAAACTCCATTTCTATCTCATGAAGATTTTCCTCCTCATGCCTGATCTCTTTGTCATATTTTTCTTTCCTTTGTCTACCCGCTTTTTCAATGAATAAGGAAATTCCCCTTCCACAATATGTGGAGAAAACACTTTCCTATGACCTCTCTGATATGTTTTTTTCCAATGTACCTATCTCAACCACTTTGGTCTTTTGAATCTCACTGATCTTAGCTCTCCTAGATGACCTAATCTGAGTGTGAAAAGGTGATGATGGTGGTGAAATGGGTGAAGTAGTTTGAGCTGATGTAGAAGTAGGTACTATGGGATGAGATGGAGGAATGGATGTGGAAGAATGAGATGGTGGAGGCATAGCTTGAACATGTTGAATTGGTGGAGCAGTAAAGTTTTCATTATCTATGAAAGTGTCCCATGAGATGTTAAATTGATTGAGGTGATGGAGGACAATGTTCTTGATGAGAGAGTGGTGAAAAATACTTTCCATCTGTTGGTCACAATCTTTCTTTTGAAATGTATTCCATTTTTTCAATGTTCCTGAAGAGATAATAAGGTATATTGAGCATTTTGACCCTTTTGAAGTGCATTAATAACCGGATATGGTAGGTCTAGAGTCTAGAGAACCTTCCTTCACAATAAAAGTACTTCATGATGATTTTCATCATGGGGGCATACCTATCTAGGAGGTAAGATAAAGGAAATACCTTATTTCCTTCATTCTTGTACCTTGGCTTGATGTATGGCTCATAGTAATGATCCTCCAAGTCTTTTGCCTTGAAGCACTTTTTAGCAACATTTGGAATTCCAGTGGCAGATGTTATGATGGTTGTGGATACTGTGAAAGTGACACCCGCAAGGGTTACCTAGTTTTTATGGAGATTAGAGATGAAAATATTGCTCAAAACAGGGTGATGTTGGACCCTTTTTATTTTTTCACAAAATTCAAAGCATCCTACATGCTTGAAACATGTCACAACCATGGGAGAGGCCATGAGTTCTTTGGTGTTTGTAGGTTCAAGTCTGAGGATCCTCCCTCCTTTTTGTGGCATCCTCTCTTCCCTTTCTTCTTCCTCAATGAATTCTCTATTTTCTTCTTCCATAGTGTCTTGGATAGAAACCATAGGGATATGAATTGGGAGTGAAATGTAGGTTTAGGGAGTGTGGAATGGGATGGAAAAAATTATGGAGATGGGGAAATGGATTATTAAATTGAGGGAGGTGACAGGGAGTAGAAATGTTGTGGTATTTGGGAATGGGAATTTTATTACAGGTATGGTGATTTGGGAGCCTAGGAAATTGAAATACCTAGGTCTTAGGGTTTAGGGGATAAAGGGCTTTGGAGAAATGGATATAGTGAAATAGGGGTCGGGAAAGGTTAATTGTAATGTGGGAAGAGTAGTGGAAGTCTTATGAAGTTTAATTCAAAATTAGGAATGGAACTAGGGTTTATAATGAAGAAGACACCAAATTTTTTATATAACATTCAAACACCACAAAAATTTGACTTGAGGAATGCTAGCAGATAGAAATTAGGTATTACTTACTTGCTGGAGGGCGAAGGAAACCAATGTTGAAGGTTTAGAGTGATGGAACTTTGTTTTCGAGCTCGTTAAGCAAGTCGGGCAGGTGCACAGTGCTTGTGGCAGGAGCACAACGCCTAAAGGCTATGTGCAGTGTGTGATCTAGGAGTGCAACGCGACCAGTCCAGGAGTGCAATGATGCCAATTTTCTCCCAATTTCTCTCTCTAGATTTGAAAATCGTGCTATGTAGATGGTTGTTTGATGTTTTAGGGGACCAATGAGGATGTATTTGGTGTCTTGAGGGCTTTTCTACTTCATGAAGTCGACTATTTGGGCCTTGGGATCCACTTTCTTCCTTTATCATTCAGTTAACCTTTTCAAACATTATCTTTTCACTTGACTCTTTCCTTTGGAAAATTTATCACTTGATATGCTGTGAGAACCCTTTAAATTTACTTTTTTTTGTTTTCACATCTTTGGAACACTGAATTAGCAGCTTGAGATGGTGAAATTATTACATTTGAAAGACATAAAATTACATAACGAAAATATAAAAAATTACATTTGAACTCAAAATTACATGCTGAAATAAGAATTTTTCTTTACAAGTCATCTTCACATAATGAAGAGAAGTTTATTGGATCACCCTTTACTTGTTGGTCTTATACAATGGAATGGAGTTTTATTAGACCTTGGAAACCATAAGGACCTAATGAAACCCTAACTGACCCTAAAGACCTAATGAAACCTTGAAAGAGTGGTTTTCATGATGACATTAGCTTTATGGATGATGTACAGTCAGCAAGTAATAAAATTTGATGCTTTTGGACAAGGGTTACCATCAATGACTAATTTTTTGCATGACCTAGTGGAATGATAAAAAAATTCTGAGTGGGACTCCTAAAATGATATGAAAAAAGGATTTTTGATCACTTATGGCAGCATGTAAATACTGACACTAAGATCAGCCTTATTGGGGATGGAAACTCTGAAAGAGGTGTCAAGAACATCGTAGACCAGCTAGCCTTATCTATTGGGCCAATACAATCAAAAATTAAAACTAATAAACATGTCTGAAAACTGACTCATAATTGATAACTCAGATGAAATAGACTAACTCGAGACAAACTCAAAAGTGACTGAAATAAAAAACTTGCTAAACTTATTGATGGTAACATATCACTGAGAATTGAGGGCTTCAAATCCTAATGAAAACCACCTGCCTATTGAAGACATATGTACAATCATGTGAATTGATCCTTCCAGTGTAACCAATCCATCAAATGGCTATTTACAGAAATTATGCTCTCATTTTCCTTGAGTAGGCAAAAAAAACAAAAACTAGGCCACTCCAAGTGTCCATTGAACATGTGCTTCTGGTCCATGAAAACAAGGAAATACATCTTCCTTGCTAATTGTAGCAAATCAGTAAAAGGATCTTAAAATATCTAAAATTTTACCTTGTCTTGAGATCCAACAAAAAAACAAGCACACTCTTCATTATAATCTAAAATAATACTTGGTTTTTGATCCATAGGAAGGCATAGGTAAGTATGACTTTCTGCTATCTGAGAGTTGGCTATAAATTCGTCAAGCATGGGAAACTCTGGCTCTATCTCTGACATACTATCTATATTAGGTTCATGCTCTTCCAATTCATATTCTAAATCATCCTTGAACAGAGAACATTATTGAAGATTGTCAAACATGACTTCCCTATCCTTTTCATGAAAGACAATGGTCTCTGCTAGCTGATCTGATTGTAGGAAATCATCATCACAAATTGGCTTACTCTCAAAAAATTCCTATATAGTTTCATCAATCTCACGAATGTCATCATTTAAACTCATATTTTCATTTTAAATAATGGAAGAAGTTTCACTAACACATTATTGACTATGTAAACACTACAAACCTACATTAGCTTGGGTTGTAACATGACTTTTCAGGAGCTGATCTATCTCATCTTTAGTCAAGGGAGGAAGTAATATTTTTTTTATTTGGATGAAACATTAATTGTCTTCTTTCCCTCCTAAAGATTCACAAGGATGGTGAATATCTTCTTTAATCTCAAGAAAAGGGGCATAGAAATTTTCATCAAACTGCTGATTTATTTCATGTGGATTCATTTGAATATCAATATGAAAAATTCTTTTATTTGCAAGTAAAAAGGAAGCTATTGTATGTTGAATATGATCTTGTGCATCAAAGTGACTAGCTTATTTAGATTTTTGTTGAAGGGATAAATCATATAAGGGCGGAAACGTGAAGCTGGGTTACACTTTTGTGAGAATCGGGGGCAGAAAAAATTTTTCGACAATAGTTCGGCCGAACATTTTATAAAGTTCGTCCGAACTCTTGATTCCGTTTAGACTGACAACACACTGACGGCGCGAGAAAACAAAATTTTTGCTGGGGATTCAAAAACCGGCAACAAAAGTTCGGCCAAACTTTTACTTTTAAAAGAGTTCGGCCGAACTATTTTCTATAAATAAATCGCCCGCGAATTGTTGTGGTTTACTGAGTTCATTTTTGGCGCGTTTACTGTCCCTATCGCTGCTGTTGTGTTCGCGCTGGTGTTCGTCCTATCCGTCCCGTCCGCGCTCTTCCGGCCACGCTGGTGTTCGTCATGTCCGTCCGGAACGCACTCTTCGACTCGCTGTGTTCGGGTATGTTCTAACTTGAGAATAACTTGATTTTTTAGTAGCACTATATCTGAAACAAAAATAGGTTATGAATAAATATAGTGAAATTATTTAACAATTATCTACTGCCACATATTACAATAAGAAATTTTTGTATTTAAAATACATATGCATTTCACTAAGACTTCTATGTCAATAGTAATTTCTTTTATTTTCATAATGGCCTTTCATTTGACATATTCTCTTTTTGAAATATTATTTCAACTTAAGGCATTTCTATGTTAATGGTAATTGCTGTTAATGGTAATTTCTTTTATTTTTCAGATTCAGTTGTTTCCATAAATATAATGAGATTATATTTAAAACATAATTTATTTGTTTGCATGAGATTATATTCAGAACATAATTTTAGTAGATTGACAGGTGCTGTATGGCTGCTATGTCCAGTCTTGTTTACTTATTGGATGAGGCGGGCTCTGCTGCTATGTTTGGTCTTGTTTGCTTATTGGATGGGCCGGGTCCTGCATGGCAGTCAAGCTCATTGTAAACTGATAAAAAATACTACTATTCATCCATGGCAGGGACTTGCTGCTGCAGCTTGTCTTGACTTGCTGTTGCAGCTTGTCTTGTCTTGCTGCTGCAGCTTGTCTTGCTCAGATTTGTATCTTAGTGAAGGACTCATGGGAGCTTATGAAATATGTCTCTCGTAACATTGTAGGTTGAAACTAATTTTTTGTATCCTTTTATATGCAAAATTAATATATATTTAGAGCTTATAAGGTTTGGTAAGTGAGGAAAATTAATTTTAAACCAGTAAGTATTTAAGTTTTTCATTCATAGACTGAAACCAGGGTGGAATGACTGTAGCTGAAATCGGTTATATTTTTCATAACTATGACAGAGGAAATATGTTCTAGTTATGATCTCATGAGGCCTATTTAACCATACCAATTTCTCATGTGAAGTAAAAACTTGCGCCCACAACATACCAGTACTAGAAAAACAGCGACTGAATTATATCATTCCCTTAGTTAGGAGGGGATTTAGGCAGGCTGAATATAAATCTATACAAATAAACTTGGTCGCTGTAGATAATATTGGGTTCCTGAGGAAAAAGGGTTCAATAACAGAGTGTTAATTATATCCTATAGTAAGAAAACATAATATTAATTACATGCCATAGTAATCAAAGACACCTTCATTAGAATTCATGAGCAATAAGCATAGACGCCTTCATTATAATTCATGAGCAGAAGAAAAACATATCATCTACTCTCATGTTTCTATAGAAGAATATAAATCTCTAACAAGGATATGGGTAAGAAAACCATATCAATATAGATACTCTCTAGGGAAATAAAACTTGAAATTATAATTACATTAGAGATATCGATAGAGAGATGCTTAACCAGTTTTGAGACAACCTTCATGAGTAATAGCAGAAGATAAGTCTAACTCAGCCACAAATAATGAAAGTAACTATAGTTGAAAGTCATGTATATTCAGAGTTCAAAAATATTTCATATGAAATAGGTACAATTCAGAATACCAATTAACCTAGAAGAGATTCATTTGTAAACAACACAAAACTATTACTATGTTGTACTAGCTAAATCCTGAGTTAATATACCACCCTTAAAACTGCTTATTACATTGCCTAGAAAACATAGTTTAAATAACACTATATACGGAATCACATATCGACAACAACAAACATAATAAAATATTTTATAAAATACAAATACCATATAGGGTATAAACTCAAACAAAACAAAATTTACTTAGTAAATGAACACAATGTATGACCTTGAGTTATATATATAGCCATATCTAAGCTATATTTCATCTAAGTAGCTTTCAATTTAAACTTATATCTAACGTTAAATTATATAAAAGAATAATAGTAATCCAAACTTCAAAATAATATTTAGAACTTTAGTATAAAATGTGACATATAATTTTCCTGTGTGGAAAAACATAGTTATCGAGAGTTCAAAACTCATGCATTTGAATAGAAAGTGGCTATACGAATGAGCAAGTAGATTTTTTCTAGAAATGAGGTAGTGAAGGTTGATAGAGAGCCACACAAAATTGAAAATTCATACCTTAACAAAATTGTTAGATCCTTTTAAAGAAAATGTGTCATATAATCAACTTTCATCGAAATATATGATAAACTCAACCCAATTTTATGAAAAATAGTATACCATTTTTTACATTTCACATAATAAAAATAGATAAATATTACTTAAGTATTGAACTATAAAGATTTAATTACCCATAGAGAGATGGCCAAGTGATTGAGACAGGGCATCATCACAATAAAAAACCAAGTACAAATTGTAGTAATCCTAGAATCATGCTTTACATAAGGTAAAATTGGGGAACTCATGACTTGTAGTATAGATAAAAAACATTTACCCTTACCAAAAAATATATGATAAAAATTGACAAACTACATAAGCTTAAGCTTAAGGGGATATAATCATTCTTGCCTTCCATATAGATAATGAAAATGATTGTTCCAAGTCTCATGTTGCTTCTCATGTTATTTTATAAACCTTGATTGGAAAGAAAAATAGGAGGGAAAAAATGTAAGAAATATAAAACATAATGAAACACAACGTAAGAAATAGAGAACATAATGAAACACACACATACATATCTATAGACAATCAACACAATTATTTTCCTAGGAAATCCTTATGGGAGACGAGCAACCCTAAAAAGTAATGATGCTCTAGACTCCTTTTTCCCTAGGAAATCCTTATGGGAGAAAAAAAACACTAAAATGTAAACATGCTCTACTCTCTCTTTTCTGGTATGGAAAATATGTGAGTACAAAGAAAGAGGTAATCTCTCTAGAGCTAGCTAAGACTTTTAGCGTGTAAGGTTGCTATAAAAACTTAACTTCATAAATTTTTCTCTCTAACTTCACACTCCTAATTGTATTTTCAACTATGGAACAAAATACAATAACACAAAATGGAACTCTTATTCCTCCTAGTGGCCAAGTATTTAACATAGCGTGATAGCCAACTAGGTGTAAGATTTGACTTCGTTAACCATTAACGAGGTTTGTGATTTTAGACCTTTTAGAGTCTTGTTAAAATTCCACATTTAGCTAGCTTTCCATGCATGAGTAATGGGGCTAAAATGTCATTCTCTCGTACCATGGTGGTCAACATGATAGGTCAACTTACTAAAGGCATAAATTTTGAATGAACTTCATTTGATGTTTTTCTTGTAGCATTGGATATGTCTTTAAGTGTAGAATAATGGTCAAGATTTCGGCACAAGGGATAATCGTTTGACCCCCATAAATGTCATTTAATACCTCAAAATGACTCCAAAAGGTTTTAGACCCGAATTCTCCACCCACCATTAAAATGACCCTACAAGTTGATTCTTTCAGTTTTTTCCTTCTATAAGCATCAAAATATATGACAAATAATATAATTATCCAATCTAGATCATTATTTAATAATTTGTTAAAATTATGAGTAAGATATACATCATGGAATTTAAATAAATAGCATTAATTCATTGAACACCCTTGTACATTCCTTGTTGATAATTTGAAAGTAATACGTTTTGAAAAATAATTTGTTTATGGATTCTATTTTCCACATTCTCTCAACCATATCAAAAACCTTCTTATAATATTTGAAACCTACGGTCTTTCCCATACTAAAGTATGTTCTTTTAAAACATGTTTTCTTGGTGATATGGGTGATTTAGAAATGATTGGGAGAGCGAAATTCGTCATTTAATATGTACAATATGTTTGGTTGAATCCACATGAAAAACAAGACTCCCAACCATGAGAAGAGGAAATTACATTCTATTTCTCCCCTCTAGCACAATTACCAGTATAGTTAGAATTTAACAGCCCCAAACTGGATTTTACTCTCAGGTACTGGAACCTCTACAAAGGTTCGACCTGGAAACATAGTTTTTCCTTAGGTTTGTCCACTAGTTCTATGTCCAACTTGGATAACCTACAACAACACCCTTCTTTTCATTTTTTATATCCCCTCTTGGATAACCATAATATCTTGAAATGGAGCTAGCCAACTCAAATATAGTATTGCAAATCCCTGGCTAAGTTAGATGAGGATTACATATGGTCTTGAATGAGAATTTGGACTCTTTAGATATATATCTAAAGAGCCCAAAAGCTCATTCAAGACCATATGTAATACATAGCTTCCTCATCTAATATATAAAAATTTAATCCATGTGCTTAACCTTAACATTGACACAAATGGAATACAATTTTACTCACTGCTTTATGATAGAAAAATATGCAGATGAATATTGCCCACATACCCAAAGTCAAAAGGGATAGATTAAAAAGGGATGCTCTGGTCATCTATAAAAGATAAATTAAAGAAGCATGACATATTATTAATGTAAATTAGATATGCGTACCAATTATGTTCATATAACACAACAAATAGATGATTCAATACAAATGTCACATAGAAGTCATATTTATCTCATGGGCCTTCAACTTAAATTATATATCTAGCATAATACATTAAGCTATAGGAGATAAATCAAAGAAGCATTTGAATTTAAATTAAACATGTGTAATAATTATGTCCTCATTTAATATGTACAATATGTTTGGTTGAATCCACATGAAAAACAAGACTCCCAACCGTGAGAAGAGGAAATTACATCCTATTTCTCCCCCCTAGCACAATTACCAGTACAGTTAGAATTTAACAGCCCCAAACTGGATTTTACTCTCAGGTACTGGAACCTCTACAAAGGTTCGACCTGGAAACATAGCTTTTCCTTAGGTTTCTCCACTAGTTCTATGTCCAACTTGGATAACCTATAGTTCAATATCCTTCTTTTCATTTTTTATATCCCCTCTTGGATAACCATAATATCTTGAAATGGAGCTAGCCAACTCAAATATAGTATTGCAAATCCCTGGTTAAGTTAGATGAGGATTACATATGGTCTTGAATGAGCATTTGGACTCTTTAGATATATATCTAAAGAGTCCAAAAGCTCATTCAAGACCATATGTAATACATAGCCTTCTCATCTAATATATAAAACTTTAATCCATGTGCTTAACCTTAACATTGACACAAATGGAATACAATTTTACTCACTGCTTTATGATAGAAAAATATGCAGATGAATATTGCCCACATATCCGAAGTCAAAAGGGATAGATTAAAAAGGGATGCTTCGGTCATCTATAAAATATAAATTAAAGAAGCATGACATATTAAAGTAATGTAAATTAGATATGCGTACCAATTATGTTCATATAACACAAAAAATAGATGATTCAATACAAATGTCACATAGAAGTCATATTTATCTCATGGGCCTTCAACTTAAATTATATATCTAGCATAATACATTAAGCTATAGGAGATAAATCAAAGAAGCATTTGAATGTAAATTAAACATGTGTAATAATTATGTCCTCATTTCATGTGTACAATATGTTTGGTTGAATCCACATGAAAAACAAGACTCCCAACCGTGAGAAGAGGAAATTACATCCTATTTCTCCCCCCTAACACAATTACCAATACAGTTAGAATTTAACAGCCCCAAACTGGATTTTACTCTCAGGTACTGGAACCTCTACAAAGGTTTGACCTGGAAACATAGGTTTTCCTTAGGTTTCTCCACTGGTTCTATGTCCGACTTGGATAACCTACAACAACATCCTTCTTTTCATTTTTTATATCCCCTCTTGGTTAACCATAATATCTTGAAATGGAGCTAGCCAACTCAAATATAGTATTGCAAATCCCTGGCTAAGTTAGATGAGGATTACATATGGTCTTGAATTAGCATTTGGACTCTTTAGATATATATCTAAAGAGTCCAAAAGCTCATTCAAGACAATATGTAATACATAGCCTCCTCATCTAATATATAAAACTTTAATCCATGTGCTTAACCTTAACATTGACACAAATGGAATACAATTTTACTCACTGCTTTATGATAGAAAAATATGTAGATGAATATTGCCCACATATCCGAAGTCAAAAGGGATGCTCCGGTCATCTATAAAAGATAAATTAAAGAAGCATGACATATTAGTAATGTAAATTAGATATGCATACCAATTATGTTCATATAACACAACAAATAGATGATTCAATACAAATGTCACATAGAAGTCATTTTATCTCATGGGCCTTCAACTTAAATTATATATCTAGCATAATACATTAAGCTTTAGGAGATAAATCAAAGAAGCATTTGAATGTAAATTAAACATGTGTAATAATTATATGTCCTTTCTAGTTCAATAAATAGATAATAATTTGGCTCAACTATGCCTTGTACATGTTTTCCTTTAAACCTTTAATTTCATAGCACATTTTCATCAAAAATTTTATTTGTCAATTTTTTATTATATATTGTGTTTTTTAATTAATTAATAACGGCCATTATTACCGAAAGGGATTTTACAAATTTATCTTTTATAAAATGAATTATGGGGGGCATATTGAGATGGTTATCTCACTTTTTACTGATTCTTCTAATATTCCTAGAATTTTATGAAAGAAAATATGAATTTGAAATGTTTGTATAAATTTAATGAGGATGCATGAGTTGATTTGGATAAGACCATCATCACTTATGTCTAGATTGAGACAGGGCATCATCACAATAAAAAACAAAGTACAAATTGTAGTAATCCTAGAATCATGCTTTACATATAAGGTAAAATTGGGGAACTCATGACTTGTACTATAGATAAAAAATATTACCCTTACCAAAAAATATATGATAAAAATTGACAAACTAAGTTTAAGCTTAAGGGTATATAATCCTTCTTGCCTTCCATATAGATAATGAAAATGATTGTTCCAAGTCTCATGTTGCTTCTCATGTTATTTTATAAACCTTGATTGGAAAGAAAAATAGGAGGGCAGAAGTGTAAGAAATATAAAAAATAATGAAACACAACGTAAGAAATGGAGAACATAATGAAACAAACACATACATATATCTCTAGACAATCAATACAATTATTTTCCTCTGAATCCTTATGGGAGACAAGCAACCCTAAAAAGTAATGATGCTCTAGACTCCTTTTTCCCTAGGAAATCCTTATGGGAGAAAAACAACACTAAAATGTAAACATGCTCTACTCTCTCTTTTCTCGTATGGAAAATATGTGAGTACAAAGAAAGAGGTAATCTCTCTAGAGTTAGCTAAGACTTTTAGCATGTAAGGTTGCTATAAAAACTTAACTTCATACATTTTTCTCTCTAAATTCACACTCCTAGTTGTATTTTCAACTATGGAACAAAATACAATAACACAAAATGGAAATCTTATTCCTCCTAGTGGCCAAGTATTTAACATAGCGTGATAGCCAATTAGGTGTAAGATTTGACTCTGTCAACCATTAACGAGGTTTGTGATTTTAGACCTTTTAGAGTCTTGTTAAAATTCCACATGTAGCTAGCTTGCCATGCATGAGTAATGGGGCTAAAATTTAATTCTCTCGTACCATGACCTGGTCAACATGATAGGTCAACTTACTAAAGGCATAAATTTTGAATGAACTTCATTTGATGTTTTTCTTGCACCATTGGATATGTCTTTAAGTGTAGAATAATGGTCAAGATTTCGGCACAAGGGATAATCGTTTGACCCCCAGAAATGTCATTTAATACCTCAAAATGACTCCAAAAGGTGTTAGACCCCAATTCTCCACCCACCATTAAAATGACCCTACAAGTTGATTCTTTCAGTTTTTTCACTCTATAAGCATCAAAACATAATATGGCAAATAATATAATTATCCAATCTTATAATATTATACAATCTTATAATATTTGAAACCTAAGGTCTTTCCCATACCAAAGTATGTTCTTTTAAAACATGTTTTCTTGGTGATATGGGTGATT
Organism: Pinus albicaulis; assembly: GCA_034641835.2. NCBI lineage: Eukaryota > Viridiplantae > Streptophyta > Pinopsida > Pinales > Pinaceae > Pinus > Pinus albicaulis. The sequence goes on from CM076579.1 coordinate 1,100,780,676, forward strand.
TAGAAATGATTGGGAGAGCGAAATTCCTCATTTAATATGTAAAATATGTTTGTTTCATGCCACTAATCCAAGAATTTTAAATTCAACTGACTTTTAATATAACCAACTAAATCCTACAAAAAAAGAATAAAACAATTTATGTTAGGGTTGTGGATTCAGGCATTGAAACAACACACCATGATATTTCAAATTTAAAAATGATGGTTTGAGTCCTAGGTAGCTTAGAATCCTATTTGTTTTCAAAATAAGGATGCACTCCCATTTGATTCTCATGATTAGGTTGTAATAATGAGGCTCTCGGTCAAGAGTGGACCTTCCCAAAATCTTGTGACGTCTTGTCACAAACAAAACCATCAAACTGAAAACACATCATGCAAGAAACATGATCTTACAAAGCTAGTATTTATAATATCCTAGTAGGTCATTCGGTGACAAATTTTACCGAAAACTTGAAACAAAGAGAATCTATCCTTGGCTAGGACATCATGTAAGATGCCTGCCATAAACAGTAAAATTGTACTTAAAATTTGAGATTCGGGCAAGTGGGGACAACCATTTTTTATCTCGTCCCTTGGAGGCTAGGCCATATGGGGACCGAATCTGACCTTACAAAATAAAGTGAAATAATTTGTACTAGAGCAGGTGCTTGTACCCAAACAATTTGTAACATGTGAAAACCACAAATAACATAAGTAGCTCAATTTTTAGTTGAGTACTGGAAGTTCTAAAACATATTTAATCCGAAGATAATAAATTGTTGGACACTTCACTCAAAAAAATTCTAATGGAATTCCATCCTCAATAATCCGTTCATGATCGGATTTTGACATTTTCCATTTCTTAATTTTCGATTTTTTCTTTGATTGAACTTCTATCAACTTTATGCGTGCTGCACACACCAAGTGACTATATTGACAACTTATGGAATCAGGTTCATAGTCTTCAAAGTAAAAAAAGTCTCCACTTTGATGATTTTGTCTGAAAAAATAACCTTTCAGTATAATACACCCTCTGTCATACTGAAATCCATGATCATTATAGTCTTGTAATAATTTCATTTTTCGTTCAGTGCAACGCATCAAATAATACTTCACATTTTCATCATTGTCAATAGGTGAAATTACAACAAAAACATCTCCTGCACAATAAAATAAATTTAACATTTAATTATGCATATTTAAATTTATTTCTAGATATTTAAATCATTAGAAAGTAATTCAAATGTTACCTTCTCTAACAAGGTCAGAAACTCGATCACCATCGGATGATATTGTAGTTTCCTCTGATTTCATTTCTTCAAACATTGCAACGGACATTTTTCCCTTTGTATTTAGCTCTGTATGTTTCCAATCGTTCACATACATTTTGTTTTCACAAACGTCATTGGATTTTGTGTTGTCTATGCAAACATCACAAAAACAAGAATATTTTCTTTTATCCAATGCAAACACATTTCTGGACAATTTTTTTTGAATTGAATGCAATTTTCGAGTCCCTTTTATTGTTCCAACTTCATTTCCAATTGATTTATTTACGTCTCCGATTCCAATATGCCAGAAAAACCTTTATATGGAAAATTAGAAAAAGAATTTGTAAATATGATATCAAAATACAATTAAAAATAATCATTGCATGATAAATGTACAATGTTTAAAATTAGATTTCCAATATAAATTAAATTAAATGTACCTTCGCACTTCTCTTGATGGGTTTTCTCATGGCTTAGAGCAGCGATGCACCATTGAACAACTTCTTCAGCGTTCACAAGTCGGTGTGCAGAGTGGTTCATTTGATATCTTCGAAGTACTCGTTTTATGCATGCTCCTGCACCGTCATGTTCTCCTTTTCCATGGCCAGTCTCGAAGAAATTCCAACAATGTTTAATGTAGGTTTTCTTATGAAGACAACACAACCAAAAGAATGATCGTGCATATTTTAATTGACCTGCGCATCCGTCTGACCATATCCAATGTTCATTGAATGTTATTCCATGATTTTTCAATGAATCATAAATTCTTCCAAAACAATGTTTTACAAAACATGTATCATGTGTACGATCGTCACTGATATAAAAGTGATATTCTTTAATGATATGTCGATTTTCACTCGTGCTTTCTATATGATCGACATTTTGTTCAGCATGTCTATATAGAATATGGACGAGCATGGAGACTTGGTCAGAGTGATAGTATTCACTCTGAATTTCTTTTGTGGAACAAATGTGTAGTTTTATGCAAAATCAATCACTGACAAAATGGTCCCTGGTGGAAAAACTTCACGAGATTTTTTGAATTGCAAGTCTTGCCATCGAGCTCTATGGGAATGCTTGGTGTATTTGTAAATTTCTGCCTCAAACTTTCTCAAAAAGTCTATCAGAAAAATTTCGTCTTCTCGTAATTCGATTCTTTTAACACTACTTGCACCTTGAATCGATGTACCGATATATTCATATCTCTTCCATTTCACTTTCATGTTGGACAATGATTGATCATTTATATCAATACGATATTTGTTTTGAAATTTATTCAAATTTCCACAATCATCGCATTTTTTACCACCAACACATTTCTTTTTGTAAAATAGTTCATCGCTTTCTCTTTCACATAGAATTTGAGATATGAATTCATGGATAGTGGAAGGAGGAGGTGAATCATTCCATAATGTTCTACCGAAATCAAGGAATGTGTCATAATATAACTCAAATTCCACATGATAACGGCAACAACAAGTGTCGTGTACGGTGACAGGTTTTACATACCATGGTTTTTGTTGAACAAAAGCACTGAGTGAAACATGAATTTTATGATTCTCTTCTTTGAACTTGTTGAATAAGTGGTTTCCAAGAGATTTTTTTCATGTTCTTCGTACTGATTTCGTGCTATTCTTCTTCGCATCACATGTCTTGTAGTTGGTGAAACACGCGAATTGTTCTTCCAATATTCATATATTATTTTTTTAACATTTTCTCCAAGTCTATCTTTGTATGGTTGCCTACAAATAGCTCTCCAACAAGCGAGTTCATTATTTACATCTATTTGCAGTCGAAATTTTCGATGTTTGTGCAGAGTTTTTTGCGAGGTTCCCAGTGTTCGTGCCATAGATGTTATCAAACGATTCTCTTGAGTACTTGGTGAAACCATTGCCATCTGTATTCCTCTACGTACATTTGAAACATCTTTATCTCTAGATCTCTTAATTAACTTTATAGCACTACTCATATTTTTTATCACCTCTTCCTTCATTTTTTTATCTTTGGTTGATTTTCGAATACCCAATAGTGTCGTCGCTTCTTTTAATTTCCTTAATGATAGGAGACCTTTCAACATTTGAGCCTGCACTGTCACTCGCTCATTTAAGAAATACTTTTCAAAAATGCGGTTGACACGATATCGTATAACATGGTCAGGTTTTTTATCTCCATATGTGTGAGTGTCAACATTTTCTAACATCTCATTATCAATAGTGATTTCATCTGTACATATTCGAAAAAATAGTACATGTTCAATAAATCACTAAATTAATAAATATGTCAATAAATATTAGGAAAATTTTAAATATATCAATAGATCATAATATTTACATTTACATACCCGCTTCAATTTCTGCTTGAGGTTGATTTTCTTCTTCAATATTTTGATGAGTATCTCTGTCTGTTTACATTAAACAAAATATTTTTCAAACTAGTTCATCAAATAAAAATTAAGCTTCACATTTTACATTAGGAAAATTTTAAATATATCAATAGATCATAATATTTACATTTACATACCTGCTTCAATTTCTGCTTGAGGTTGATTTCCTTCTTCAATATTTTGAGGAATATCTTTGTATTTTTACATTAAACAAAATATTTTTCAAACTATTTCATCAAATAAAAATTAAGCTTCACATTTTACATTGGGAAAATTTTAAAAATATATCAATAGATCATAATATTTACATTTACATACCTGCTTCAATTTCTGCTTGAGGTTGATTTTCTTCTTCAATATTTTGAGGAATATCTATGTCTGTTTACATTAAACAAAATATTTTTCAAACTAGTTCATCAAATAAAAATTAAACTTCACATTTTACATTAGGAAAATTTTAAATATATCAATAGATCATAATATTTACATTTACATACCTACTTCAATTTCTGCTTGAGGTTGATTTTCCTCTTCAATATTTGAGAGGGCTTCTAACTTTCTTTTGTGAGATTGTCTAGTCTCTTCTCTACGTGCCTCAGGGTCTCTTTTTCGATCATATTTTCTCGCACAAGTTCTTCGATTTCCCATGATAATAGGGTATGAATTTCAAAAAAATTCCTTCAAAAAATTAGACAATAACTCAATTACAAAAAATATCACAAAAGATTTAATTTAAAAAAATTCAATGTAAATTTTTTGCAAAAATTACATATTCCAATTCAAAACACTTTAAAAAATTCGAGAGAAAAATGTCTTATAAAAATGAAACGAAGCTCAAAAGATTTACTTCAACTCAAAACACGTACATACCTCCAAGAAATGTCTTTTGAATGTACGTCCAAGAAATTTTTTACAACTTTTGCCAAAATCACGCCGCCTCTAAGAAATGTCTTCCAAAAAAATTCTTTAAACCCAAAATTGTAAAATCAACCAAGAAATGCTCTTAAACCCAAACTTTGAAGAAAAGTTTTTGAACCCAAACCAAGATCTTTGTAAAATGAGAAGAAGTGTGCGAAATGTGCGAAAATTGTGAATCATTTCGCGGCAATTTATATTGACGCGAAATGTGTTTTAGTAGGGGGCTCCGCAAAATTTTCCGGCCGACGGAGAGTTATACAATAGTTCGGCCGAACTTCTGGTCAAAAGTTCGGCCGAACTATTAAGACGTTAGATTTAACGAGCCTTAAGCGGAAAACATAGTTCGGCCGAACTAACGCGTCACCAATTACGCAAAAACCAGGCTCTGAAAACGGTTCTGCAACTTTGGACTGATTAAACTCCATGAAAGGTTGTTAATTAACTGTCGGAACCAAGACAAGCATTTTCAAAATTGAATCTACTTTCAGGAAATATAACTTTTATGGAATTTCATAAACGTTTACTAATTTTAATTATTTTTCTAATAAAATGGGTGCAAACAATTTCTGAGGGTCATTGTGATTCAGTGAAATCAAAATTTTGTATCTCCCAAAATACATTGTAAAAAAAATTGAAAAAATTATGGGACATTACATTGGTCCGTCGTCTCTAATGGGTAGCTTTTAGATTTTTAGTTTATAACTTATATGTTAAGAAATTTCTTGCGACGCGAAACATATCCAAAATACGCAGTTTTTCGTATTGGACCAGTTCAAAAAATTCTAGTAATTATGATATGCATCTATTGGCTTTGTAAATATGACGAAAACAAAGTATACTCTGTCTATATTGTTGTAACGCATTTTTTTTTTCAAAAACACAAATTTTCAATGAATACAACATTGCGTCATAACATGACTTCTTATGAATCCTTTGATTGTTAAGAAACACACACTCAAAGAAATTCTAAGTTGACATATCAAATATGCATAAAAAAATTTCAAAAAATAAGTAATAGAAAGCTAACAAAATTTCTCACAACTTTTATTTTTATCGCAAAATGAAATTCTACACAGAAAAATTGTTATAGTTTGCAGAAAGTTGAAGAACCGAAAAAAATGAAATTTTTTTCTAAAAAAAGGGCAAAAAGTGTAACCCAGCTTCACATTTTCACCCTTACATCATTCATGCATTCGATATCATCAATACACTCAAGATATGCAATAAAAATTCACTATAATCACAACAACTTTGTAAGAGAGATAAAGAAATATTAGACTTCACATAATGTTTGGAGAACATATTATGGAAGTATTTAAGAGAACATAAACTTCCTTATAGTAACCCTTCATACCATACTCTAGCTTTATCTTCAAGAGTAGCCATAAAAACCTTCATGAGACAGTATTCAGGAAACTCAACTCTCAGTCTACATACATATACATGAAACTTTACTAAATGAAGATCATCATCATCTTTCTCTTCATCTTTGAATATGGGAAGATGTGTAAACCAATCAACATAAGGCATAGGATTTGGAAATCCAGAGATTTGAGATCGATCCATAGGAGCATACCTGGGATTTTTTCTTGCAGTAGAACTCATCTTGAAAATGATGAAGTTACCAAGAAGTCTATTCAAATTACCAGTTCTTGAAAAGTGGAGTCACCATGAAAATTATAAGCCTTTGGATTCTTCGACACTAGAGTCGCCAGGTGAATGATGCTTAACCTTATTTTTCCTGATCTTTGTTCACCATCAACAATCAAATCTGATATTTTTCTCTCTTTCCCGGGGAAGATTTGTATTTTTGCCTCCCTAACAACGACGACAGTATGTTATCACTCCGCCAGATCTCTAAGGTTGAAGAAGAAATCCCAACAGAGGTAACCATAGACCAATATTTTAGCTTGGTAGCTAGCCCTAAAAAGCCAGAGAGGGGTCCCTCCCCAAATTATAGCTAAGAGGGTTGGATGAATTAGGTCTTTAGGCTAGGTATGAGTATAGGGGTTTGTTTGTTTGAATTTGGGTTGTTGGATGGGTGAATTGGGTCAAAGAGGTTAGGCGAGGGCAAATAAGATTAGGGTTGTAAAGATTCAATGGGGCAAGGTAGGTAGAAAGCCTAACACTTTAGGGTTTCAAGGTGAGATGGATCAGACTGATGAGGAGATAGAAAGAGTAAGGAAAGGCATGAATTATTTCTAAACTGAAAAAAGATGAAAAAACTATGAAGGTTTTCCCAAAGACAGAGCATGAGAGATGAATTATGCTTAACAACTTGAAAACCAACATACATAGAATTGAAATGGATCATGAAAAAAAACATTCATACATAATGAGACATAATAAAAACAATGCTAAATTCTCATACCACAGGTATCCCAAAGAAATAGTTGCAACCTTTTCATTAATTTCCTGCCAAATAGATTACACTAGAGTCTTTGATCAATGCAACAACATCCAACCACTGAAATGAGTCAAAAATTATAAGATATATACCTCAAAACAAATTTCTCCCAACCTCAGGGGTCGAATCCCTGAGTTGAGGAGCTAATCCATAATATTCTGAACTGATACCTAGAGTGTAGGGAGGTCAAAGTGACTCATCTCTCACTTCCATGAAACTGATTCATTTGACTTCATGATGACAATTACATAATGTATTTACCCCTAAGTAGATAATAGACATGATAATTACATTTACTTCCATCAATTACATAAGTAAAAAGATGATTTCATAAGGTGAAAAAAATTGCAGAGAAAACTCAAAAAAATCAGACACTAGTCAGAAGTGTAGTGCTAGTGTCAGGTGTGCTGCACTAGTGTCAGGAGCGCCTTCCATCTTGTAGCTGATTTTTGGATGGTTTTCAGTTGTCCAAAATGAGCTCAGGATAGCTCATTGGAAATATTATCCAGTCTAATTTCCAGCTATGCTCATGGTTTGCATATTTGACTTTATTTGACCTCCCAAAAAGTGATTCTCCCAAAACTACTCAGGAGCACACTGCCAAGGTGAAAAAGGAGGAAGAACTGTGATTTTTTTAGTGTTTTTTGACTTTTTCACCTACCAATTTGACCAAACAAGACTAGGAGAGTGGTTAACATGTATGTTTTCCCTACTCTAAATCCAATGGTGGTCTCATTTTGACTAAAATATGCCCCAAACAAGAGCGCAACGCCACTCCTGACAGGCCAAATGTCACATAACAGTCAAGGAATGCACAAAAACATCAAAAAATTGAAAAAGTGTATCACAACTTGCCAAAATTTTCTGAATTATGGCTGATTATGAGGGTTAGGCATGGAGTGAGGCTTCATCAAGGATCAAGCTTTATTTTATCTTCTTGCATGGTTAGGGTTTCAATTTTTTCATTGGCTTCTTTAAGTTTTGACCTCGCAATTTTGTTTCTCTTGGCATAGTGTTTTGCCATCCTTCTCTGAATATTATTTCCTTTCTTGGCCCTTTTCACCGCTTCTGAAGGTGGTCATTTATTTCTTAAAGCCAACCTTCTTTATCCTCATTAATTACAGCTACAAATTTCTCATTAAGAGTGACCTCATCTGCTAGTTCTCTTTCTTTCTGCCTTTCTAGTTATAAGTCTCTTTTCAAACCTCTAGTCCTTGGCCTTCTTCTTGGCACTTTTTCTTCTGGTTCATCTAGCACACCATATTTTTCTAGTGTCTCTTCAAGTAAGACTTTAGATTTTTCTTCCTCTCTTTTAGCTTTGATGAATTTCACTTCATTAATGAAGTGTTTGGTCTTTAGCTGTTGGTTCTCCTGCTCAAGAAAGGTAATGAAAAATTTAGATATATCAAAATTAGTTTGTAGCTCTCTAATATTGGTTTATTTTTCCTTGATGACTATTATAGTGATCTCAGAATCATCTTTTTGATCCAAGTCAACAATGTCAAAATTCATTTCTGTCTCATGAATATTTTCCTCCTTATGCCTGATCTCTTCCTGAATATCTACCTCTGTCATCTTTTGCTTTCCTTTGTCTACCTACTTTGTCAATGAAGAAGGAAAGGACCCTTCCACAATCTGTGGAGCAAAGACTTTCCTATGACCTCTCTGATGTGTTTCTGCCAATGTCTATATCTCAACCACTTTGGTCTTTTGAAGCTCACTGATCTTAGCTCTGCTAGATGACCCAATCTGAGTGTGAAATGTTAATGATGGTGGTGAAATGGGTGAATTGTTTTGAGCTAATGTAGAAGAAGGTATTGTGGTTTGAGATGGAGGAATGGATGTGGAAGGATGAGATGGTCGAGGCATAACTTGAGAATGTTGAATTGGTGGAGCAGTAAATATTTCATTAGCTATGAAAGTGTACCATGAGATGTTCAATTGATTGAGGTGATGGAGGACAATGATCTTACTGAGAGAGTGGTGAAAAATAATTTTCATCTTCTGGTCATAATCTCTCTTTTGAACAACATATGCCATTTTTTCAGTGTTCCTGAAGAGATAATAAGGTATGTTGAGCATTTTGACCCTTGTGAAGTGCATTAATAACCAGCTATGGTAGGTGTAGAGTATAGATAGCCTTCCTTCACAATAAAAGTACTTCATGATGATTTTCATCATGGGGGCATACCTATCCAGGAGGTAAGAGAAAGGAAATACCTTCTTTCCTTCATTCTTATACCTTGGCTTGATGTATGGCTCATTGTAATGATCCTCCAAGTCTTTTTCCTTGAACCACTTTTCACCAACATTTGGAATTCCAGTGGCTGCTGCTATGATGGATGTGGATATTGCGAAAGTGACACCAACAAGGGTTACCTAGTTTTCATGAATATTAGAGATGAAAAGCCTGCTCAAAACAGGGTGATGTTGGACCCTTTTTATTTTTTCACAAAATTCAAATCATCCTACATGCTTGAAACATGTCATAGCCATGGGAGAGGCCATGATTTATTTGGTGTTTGTAGGTTCAAATCTGAGCATCCTCCATCCTTTGTGTGGCCTCCTCTCTTCCCTTTCTTCTTCCTCACTGAATTCTCTGTTTTCTTCTTCCATAGTGTCTTGGCTAGAAACCCTAGGGAGATGAATTGGGAGTGAAATGTAGTTTTAGGGAGTGGGGAATGGGATGGAAAATTTTAGGGAGATGGGGGAAGGGATTATTAAATTGAGGGAGGTGATAGGGAGTAGAAATGTTGTGGGATTTGGGAATAGGAATTTTTTTACGGATATGGGGATTTGGGAGCCTAGGAAATTAAAATACCTAGGTCTTAGGGTTTACAGGATAAAGGGATTTGGAGAAAGGGACATAATGAAATAAGGGCTGGGAAAGGTTAATTGTAATGTGGGAAGGGTAGTGGAAATCTTAGGAAGTGTAATTGAAAATTAGGAATGGAACTAGGGTTTATAACAAATAAGACACCAAATTTTGTATAGAACATTCAAACACCACGAAAATTTGACTTTAGGAATGCTAGTAGATATAAATTAGGTGTTAATTACTTGATAGAGGGCAAAGGAAACCAATGCTGAAGGTTTAGAGCGATGGCACTTTGTTTTGGAGATTTTTGAGCAAGTCGGGCAGGTGTGCAGCATCTGTGGGAGGAGCACAACTCCTCCTCTACTGTGAGTGCAGCGCCTGAAGGCTATGTGCAACGTGTGATGATGGAGCGCAACGCGGCCAGTCCAGGAGCGTAGCGCTACCAATTTCCTCCCAATTTCGCTCTTTAGATTTGAAAATCGTGTTGTGGAGATGGTTGCTCGATGTTGTAGGGGACCAATGAGGATGGATTTGATGTCTTGAGGGATTTTATACTTCATGAAGTTGATGATTTGGGCCTTGAGATCCACTTTCTTCCTTTATCATTCACTTAACCTTTTGAAACATTATATTTTCACTTGACTCTTTCCTTTGGAAAATTGATCACTTGATATGCTTTGAGAACTCTTTAAATTTACATTTTGGAGTTTTGGCATCTTTGGAACACTGAGTTAGTAGCTTGGGATGGTGAAATTATTACATTTGAAAGACATGAAATTACATAATGAAAATATAAAAAATTACATTTGAAATCAAAATTACATGTTGAAATAATAATTTTTCTTTACAAGTCATCTTCACATTGTGAAGAGAAATTTATTGGATCACCCTTTACTTGCTGGTCTTATGCAATGGAATGGAGTTTTATTGGACCTTGGAAACCCTAATGACCTAATGAAACCCTAACTGACCCTAAATACCTAATGAGACCTTGGAAGAGTGGTTTTAATGTTGAAATTAGCTTTATGGATGATGTACAGTTAGAAAGTAATAAAATTTGAGGAATACTGATGCTTTTGGACTAGGGCTACCATCCATGATGATTGTTTTGCATGACCTAGTGGAATGATAAAAAAATTCTGAGTGGGACTCCTAAAATGATATGAAAATAGGATTTTTTATCACTGATGGCGGGATGTAAATACTGACACTAACATCGGCCTTATTGGGGATGGAAACTCTGAAAGAGTTGTCAAGAACACCATAGACCAGCTAGCCTTGTCTATTGGGCCAATAAGGTAAAAAACTCAAACTAATAAACATGACTGAAAACTAACGCATAACCGATAACTCATATGAAATACTCTGACTCGAGACAAACTCAAAATTGAATGAAATAAAAAACTTACTAAAATTATTGATGGCAGCATGTCACTGAGACTTGAGGGATTCAAATCCTAATGAAAACCACCTGCATGTTGAAGACACATGTACAATCATGTGAAGTGATCCTTTAAGTGTAAACAATCTAAAAGATGGCTCCTTACTGAAATTATACTCTCATTTTCCTCGAGCAGGCTAAAAAAAAAAAACTAGGCCACATCAAGTGTCCACTAAACATGTGCTTTTGGTCCATGAAAACAAGAAAATACATCCTCCCTGCTAACTGTAGAAAATTAGTAAAAGGATCTTCAAAAATCTGAAATGTTACCTTGCCTAATGTATAATGAAGTACAAACCTCTTCCTTAGATATCACTCAAAGAAAGAGGAGGGATTCCCACCCGGGAACACCCTATGCTAAACAACACCTGCAATCTCTACTAAATAGCCCAAGAATGCAGTGGAATGTCACTTGACAATTCCATATCTAAAAGATCATACATCAAAATAATCCAAGATGCCTTTCACCTTTGCCTTCATCTCCTTTATAATGATTGAGCCATCCCAAGCCTTGGCCCTACTCTCAACTGCGCAGACTCATGTGGACAAGATCCTCCAAGTGGGACTGTGTTGTTTGACCAAATCAACCAAACAGTCTAGGTGAAATGTACACCTCCTCCATCATGTGTGCTTCATTTGCAAATGATCCTCCACCACTTGATCATTAATGCCCAATGACCCTTTTTTTGACATATTCAAGATCTTAGTTGACTGAATCAACCCTCCATGATCTCTCTCATTAAATGAGACATGATCTCCAATCTCATTCACACTATTAGTTTCTCAACTATCTGTTTTTGCAGATCTAGTCCAAATTAATCCACATTCACACACACAAAGTGGACATTTATTCTTATTGAGGATTGTGGGTCCCTCCACCCTTTTATTTACTTAATTCATTAAGAAAATCAAGGACTCTAATATTCCAAATATAATGTGAAAATTTGGGAATATTACAGTCCCCCCCGGAAAAATGTTGCTTGTCCTTAAGCAACTCCAAAAGTAGATGCAAGGCCATCCATTCCCCTCCATATGGCATACACATAAGGAAGGCTTCCCCCATTTTCTACAATAGGTTATGTATGTTTGGTTCCAAAGTTGTCTTTTAAAAACATAAAGAATGACCTCCAACTGTTTGGTTAGATGTCCTCCTCCCATCATGAAGTACCAAGTGACAACCATATGATGTTAAACATCACTAACAATACATGAGAGATATAAAATAAAGTAGCTCTTTCCAAAAAGTAAAAGATTCATCATACAATACATTCCTTCATCCCATGTTTCATGAACTAGATTGAGCATTGATATGCTCCCATACTTAGCCTTGTTGGATCCAAACTTCATCATTTCAAATTTATGAAAAAGAAGAATGAAAGAAGTAATATGGGTAGACAAAGATGTCAAATCATATTCTCCTAACAATAACCACTGGAGTAAGGCCCTTTGCTACCATCCTCCATCTCCTCCATGTAAGATGGTCAAGCCAAACTCCCCCATAAGCAAACAAAGCAAAAAGAGACCTTGCTGGCTCCTCTCCTCCCCATGTGCATCATGAAGAAAAAGCATACTAACTGACATATGAGATGTCACATCAGCCCAATACAAAGAAACATCATCAATGCACATCATGTGGTGGCAAAACTCTCTCAAGTGAAACCAAAATGAACATGTCTTCTTCTGCTGCATACTATCATTGATACACAAGGCATGAATCACAAAATCATGAGCTATTTGGTGGTATCCATACTCACCCAAGAGCAGCCAGCGCAGCCATGCCTCCTCCCTCATCTCATATGTGTTTTTCAAGGGATGGATCAGAAAAATAGGTGCCTTTGGAGAGTGACAAAAATCTCCCAATGGAAACCAGCGTAACCAAGCATGCTGGCCCATACAAATCTAAAAGTGGTTTTGCAACCCCTTGCTTATCATCCTCACCCATTCACTCCCATGTGGATGATGAATGAGGTACTACATAATCATGGCATCCTCCCTTTGTAGAATGCCATCCTTCCCAAACTTTTGAAGAACTTTACATTTCCTGAAATGTTGAAATGCATCTCTAATGAGATCTCTTAATGAGATTATCTCTCCATCAAAGGCCCTCCAAAACCAAAGAAGTTTTGGATTTACTACAAGTAGAAGTTTCTCTTTGAGCAGTGAGAGGCTCATTGAGAAAGGGTCATCTAGAAAGGAGAAAAGGTTTCTCATTTCAAGATGTCTACCATTTGTCATCTTTGCTTCCATTGCTTCATGAGTGAAGCTACCTCCAAAATGCTCCAAGAATAATGAAGCCCTTTCTTTGTCAGAGCCACTAAGTGGCAACGCTGTAAATCTACAGGGTGATACATGCACTGTCTCAAAGCAAGTTACAACACTGATCTTACAATTAGTCATTGTACATAGGATAATGCTAATCCCATTTTCTGAAACTCTACATATCAACTCAAAGGGTTGAATGTAGCTCATCAATGATGAACATGGATATTTTTCAGCCTCCTCCTTGATTAGATCAAGGGTCCTTTGCGCTGTGAAATTTCTTTTCTTCAAATCAACATCTTGTTCTAACCCTTGGTTATGCATTGATCTAGAAACCATATGTGCTGAAATTTTATGCAAACCTTGGATCAACTGATATGTGGGAACCTCTTCACAGAACACAAGAGTTCCTCCAACCGGGACAACAATGTCTTCAACTAATGGTAAGAGTGATGGTCTTCTTTCTTCAAATGTACCAGCGCTGGTATCTCCCTCCTCCTCCTCATGCACCTCTTGATCCATGCATGGGACTCCATATGTCAAGAGCTCAAGACTACTTTGCAAAGATGCAAGTGCCTCCTCTCTAGATACAAGTACTTTTGCAGCAGGTGGTGAAAGTAGTGACCCTAACCCCTCCACATCAATCCTATTCCTCAAATTATGAAAGAAATATGAATACTTGGTCACCTTTGCATGCTCTAAGTGCCTAAACCACCAATCTTCTGCTTCATCCAAGAGATGAAGTGCTGCAATTTGTACAGCCTCTTCTTCACCCACAATATGTAGCTCGAAAAATGAATCTAACTCCCTCCTCCAAGCCTTGACATTTCTTAAGGGAGATTCATCAAATGTAGGAAAATAGAATCTATTATGCCTCTTTCTTCTATTGCTGCTATAGTATCCTCTTTCTTCTCTAATCTGGAAGAATTGTTGGAGAGTTAGCTTCACCTTGAAAGCTCTAGACTGCGCTTTGTACTCTTCAAGATATAGACTGAGAGTCTCATGAGCCTCAGGTTCATTCCTTTCTTCATTTCTATACCTCTCATATTCTTCAAAGAAAGTGGGCATAGTGGATCTATGAGGAGATCTAGGATTCTCTAGTCTTCTTTGCTGCTGATAGGAAGTGCTTTCCTCGTCAGTTCTACTTCTTGGATCTTCTTTCTATTCTTCCTCCTTCATTTGATAGACCTCTTTGGGGAGATCTTGCATGGATCTAAAGAAAGGAGTGACATATTTTTCATTCTTCATGATAGATCTCATCTATATGTTCTTCTTTCAATGTAAAAAGATGAAGTGTCCACAAGCTGAGCCAAAGATCATGCTCCCATACCACTGTAATATCCCAAAAGGGAGAATGCAGTAATACTTCACACAATATAAGAACTTACAACAAGATAAACAATAAATCTAAGTAAAAATAAGAATATGTAGAAAGAGCTGAGCCATTTTATTATATTGGAGAAGAATCAGTTACACAAGTACAAAATATAGGTAGATCTAGCCAAAAAGATGAGCTAGGATCACCCTAAAAACATGCATCCAACATGTACAACGTAACTGGAGAGGCTCTGTAGAAAATACTGCATTGTCTCTTCAGCAAGACATAAACATGGATTTGTAGGTTGAAAAGAGAAATGCAGATCTACTTAAAACTAGAGCTCTGATGATGCCAAGATTCAAGATCTGGCCAATGTGATGGATTCCCAAGATAACCCAGAAAGGATTTTCCAGATCTGCAACTTTGGAAAAATCACCTCCCTAGGGTTTGATCCTTGACATGCTGGGAAATACAGATCTAAAGCTATATCTAAAGAAAATATGGCTGAAATGTATGCTCAGATCAGATCTATGCTTGAAGGGCTGATCCCTTCCTCAGATCTATGAGCTAGGAGCTCTAGATCTAGCTCTCAATCCTCCAAAAGATGATTGCAGCTGCTGCTACACAACTTCCTCTGAAAATTGTTGTGTGAGGGAAAGAGAGGCCTTCTGCCTGCTGAAATATGCTACAATAAACTCCAGGCTGATGGTAAGACTAATGGCAATGTGGATGAATGATCCTCCACTAGATTGCTAGCTGAAGTACTAGCAACTTCCTTCCTCCTTTCAGATCTGCAATATGGACAACGTTATTCTTGGAGAGAACACTGTTGCTAGGAGGTAAATAACATTTGGCCTGATTCCATATCTACAATGTGGCTATGGGAGTGCTGATATATAAGCCCAAGTGATGGGAATAATCCCTCACCTTGTTCTCCAGCTAAAGTACTGAAGACAACTTCCACCTTCCAAACTGATCTTCAAAAAACTGCAGTTTTCTGAACATGAATGTTCTGTAGAAAGTAGAAAAAGTAAATTGCACTTAAAGCCTAATGTATAATGAAGAAAAAACCTCTTCCTTACAGATCACTCAAAGAAAGAGGAGGGATTCCCGCCCGGGAACACCCTATGCTAAACAGCACCTGCAATCTCTGCTAAACAGCCCAAGAATGCAGTGGAATGTCACTTGACAATTCCAGATCTAAAAGATCATACATCAAAATTATCCAAGATGCCTTTCACCTTTGCCTTAATCTCCTTTATAGTGATTGAGCCATCCCAAGCCTTGGCCCTAATCTCAACTGCGTAGTCTCATGTGGACAAGATCCTCCAAGTGGGACTGCGTTGTTTGACTAAATCAACCAAACAGTCTAGGTACAATGTACACCTCCTCCATCATGTGTTCTTCATTTGCAAATGATCCTCCACCACTTGATCATTAATGCTCAATGACCCTTTTTTTGACATATTCAAGATCTTAGTTGATTGAATCAACCCTCCATGATCTCTCTCATTAAATGAGACATGATCTCCAATCTCATTCACATTAGTAGTTGATAAACTACCTCTTTTTGCAGATATAGTCTAAATTAATCCACATTCACACACACAAAGTGGATATTTATTCTTATTTAGGATTGTGGGTCCCCGTCCCTCCACCCTTTTATTTACTTAATTCATTAAGAAAATCAAGGACTCTAATATTCCAAATATAATGTGAAAATTTGGGAATATTACAAGGTTAATGAGATCCATTTGACTCGATTCCACTTAGATTAGGTCATAATAATGTTAAATTTGATAACAAAATTCACCCCATTTAATTTTCACTTGATTAGTTTAGGAATTTGATATATTAACTAGCTCACTAGTTCTTGGATTTCTAGATTTTAGAGTAGTAATTTTCTGTTATTTTTTAGCACATGTGAACATGGGTATTCTGGAGTGATTCCATTTGGAATGGAGACCTAAGACATCATAATTAATAACAAATTTTTTCCCATCCCATTTTCATTTGATTTACTTAGTCATTCAGTGAGTTATTTCTAAAACAGACTTGCGCATAGCAAAAACAAAGTTTCCTGTAGCACTCTTCTAGCATGTGTAAACTCAACCAGATTTTCTCCCAAAAGTTGGTTTTTGTATTTTAGGCTTGAAGCATGACCCTTAGGAACTAAATACATGAATGAGGGAGAATAAAAACCACTTAGGACATTCATTTTCGCAAATTATATTAGGCCTTTTTATTTTAATTCATTCTCTTAGGATTTCAATTACAAATTGTTGTTCTTTCCTAGGATTAATTTCTTTTCAAAGCAACACTTCCATTTATCCAATTAGTTTAGGCTTTGATTTCATGACATTCACTCTATTACATCAGATAAAAAAAATAAGGACACATTGTATGCTGCAAATATAGTGTTGATACCTCTTAAGTTTGTACGAACCCTGGGTTGATAATTGAAGTTGGTAGCTTCGGTAGTTGAAACATTCTTGTTGCGATACTGAGGCTCATCACTAGGTCTCAACTCCTACCCCGCTTGTTAACCTTCCACCTGTGGTCACCTGCATACCATGGAACCTGGGGATATGGCTTAAAGTTCCCCCCCTCCGTCAGCACCCTACGAATTTTGTGCTTGGTTTTTTGGATAATCTCATGACCAAGGGCTAGGGGATGGTCCCCCGAGCCTACTCCAACCTCACTCTATCAACGATCATGTGGAGGTGTAAAAGTCCAAGGTTCAGGGATAACGCCCGAGCCCTCTCCCCCGTAGAAAAGAATTTAACTCTTTAACAATAAGTTGCACCCTTAGTATATTAAGACTCATGCAAATGGTGTAGTGGTGGAGCTCGGTGGTGTTCTATGGCAGGTCACAGTTTTGACTCTGCCAAGGCCTATGGTCCAAACAATAAAATTTTATCCAATGACGAGGTGCCACATGGTGGCCTCTGGTTGGGCCACATGGAAACCTCTAATTGGTCCTAAAAAATAAACTATAACCAATCACATGCAACCAAGTGGAAAAATAATAGAGAGACACTTGTAGAATATACATTGCTCCTTCACCCAGTCATATGCCCATTCAACATGCTGACATTAGTAGTAAAGACTTCCCAGTCAGTAGTCTAGTCAACACACCTACAATTTTTTTATTTGTTGAGCCAAATGATCAAAACATCATAACTTGAGCATACAATATCGGTTTTCAGTGATTAAAGTGGCATTGGATTTAGAAAAAAGAGCACTATAGTCTGATTCCAGCTTTAAAAGATTCAATGAACTTTATTTTTTGAGCAAAATTTTGATCGCTGAATCATACTTCCCTACTAGGAACTTTTGGACTCCAAAATTTATTCTTCTCCTAGTAAGAAAAATGAGTCAAAAGCTCAAAAATTTCCAAATATCAATCCTTAATGTTATGTTTTCAATTGGTGCCTTCAAGATGCAATAAAGGTACTCTACCTATCTTGTGTGTGAATTCATCACCTCCCTATCAATAATCAAGCCACAATTCTTAAAACCATGTAGGAGCAAAAACATTGATGGATGTAATCTGAACATTCACTCCAAACCACCTTTCAAGGCTCAAGAAACTTCATCTTGAAGTTACCTTATTGAAGACAAACTTAAATTTTCATCTTGGAAATCAAAATCAATGAAATTCTTTCGATGCACTAATTCAAATTTGATTTACCGTCCTCAAGTTGTTCTTGTACACAAAAGTACTCTAGTTGCAATCATTCAATGACACAATTGGCTTTGTCCACAAAAACGTAGTCATTTCTTGTAAAATGTTTATCAAATATTTCATTCACAACACAAAAAGCTTCATCTTGAACACTTATATTAGTGAGTACATGATGAAACTATAGATAAACTGAATGACTTACACATGTCTGTCCCAAAAAATTCCTCCAATAATTGGACTTATAAGCAACCCAACATAATATGATATTTCAATGAAAAAATACTTGTTGCAAAATAGTGATGATTCTTGTTTCACTTTACAAAGTACATAAAATTAGTTAATGAACAACAAGTATTTACAATTTACAAAGCAACAAACTATACAAATAATCTCCCCAATATTTTCCTCTCCTAGGCTTCTGGGTCTTTCTGCATCTATTCGGCTTTAAAGGTTGCCTTAGGAAATATGTCAGTCTCTTGTTTTCCACCTTTTTCTTTCCTTGCATTGGTTTTCATAACCTCTTTATCGTTCTTGGGATGAAGTTCTAGATGAAGTTTCCAAAACCTTTCATTCCCATGCCCATGCATGTTACAATGGGTAAAAAAGTACTTACACTTTCTCATCAACAAGGAAGTCTTCAAACCTTATGGAGGTTATTAATGCTTGATTCCAATAATTTGTTCCATCATTTTTACCATCACCTTGCGTTTCTCACAATCAGCCACATAATGGTCAACTTCATCACAAAAAGTGCAAGGATACATGTCCCACAAATAATCAAAATTACCAACATTTGGAAACTTCCCATGAAATTTATACTTGTCCCTTGGGTTGTAACTTTGATAATGTGGACTGGACGATGAAATGAAAAGTCTTTGAAGCATTCATCTCTCTTGGGAGACAAATTTCCATTATCACTACCATATTGGTGTGACATATCATCATCTGATGATTTATTTTTCTCAAATAGTTTAGAACACTCTTCAAACTCTTTATGACCATATCCCAATCCTTGATATTTTGGTCTCTCTTTCACCATAATAGGATTAGTGATTCCTTGGCCATTTATTCTTAGGCCTCCTCCTTCATAAACCATCCAAGCTAGCAGATTCATACCTATTCCTTTAGTATTTTTTTCAAAGGATGCAAAATATGTATTATTGACATAAACTGAAGGATTTGAACTAGAGATGCTAATTACCTCCTTGGATTTTCCAACCATATGTTTTGCTTCAGATGTTGATGATGAATTTAAATATGAATCAAGCCATCCACTTTTACCAATAGGAACATATTGAGAATATTTAAGATGTTGACAAAACTCACAAGCATCATTATCCACATAGGGTAAATAACCTGCGTTTAGAACATGCTCACGTATTGAATTCACTTTGGAGGTATTATTTGTTTCTTCTAGAGTGTAAATTTAACCAACTTGTTCCTCGAGCACATTCTACAACTTAAGGTGCATATGCCTCTTCTCCTCTTCAACAGCTTCAAGCATTCTCCTCAATTGAACATTCTCTGTTCAAAGAGACAAGTTCATCTCCTCTAGCTCTTGGAGTTGTAGCTTTTTTCCCATAGCTACAACTTGGTCAGAACCAACTCTGATACCAATTGATCTAAAATTGGAGTATAATTTCTCCTTCCTAAAAAAATTGTTCATCCTCTAATGCTTTGCAAGTAAAAATGGGTCTTATTATATCAACAAGTTTTATGTTCTGTTCAAGGATAATGAGTTATTTTCTTGTGAAATTTAAACACGCGACATATCATCATTTAACTCATAAAGGAAAAAATGAAGAGAGAAAGCACAAAATTTGGTGACAAAGTTCACCATCTTGGGCTACATCTCTGGGCCTTAGATTTCAATGATAGAAAGTACATAAGGTGTGCTAACAAAATGAGTGGCTAGTTTCCCCTTCAAGGAAACTTCTCCTGCAAATAAATCTCACTCTAAAAAGAACGACAACCTACAGTCAACAAGAAAAGCGCTCTCACATCAAGACCCTGTACTCCATTTGAAAATAGGCATAACAGCTACAAAAATTCCAAATTAAAGTACTAAAAGTGAGATTTCATAAAAAATACATAATGCGAAAATAGAAACATGAGCTGCACCATAGATGTCACAATTGCTGCAGATAAAATATGAAGGATGGAAAACCTCTAAAAGGTATTGTCCATGCTCAAAAGCCTTCAAAAACTTCTTCAACCCACTGATTGATACTGACACCTTTAAAATAAAACCTACAAATATTATCTTCAGAAGTGCTCCAATCAGTGAACAAAAGCTTTCATTGGATTTAGGATGTCCAAAAAAGCCTATCTGGGCTCTTCTTGGGCTCAAAAAGGCCAAAAACTCATCAAGTTATGGCTCTTCCAATTTGTTTCCTACTACTCATCCTCTAAATTAGATCAACCTGAAAAGAGAGTGACATTTTTTCCCTTTAATCAGCTTGAGTGGCCACAAATTCTCCCACAATAGGTGAAAATTGTCTCTTCATTTAAATTCCCAATAACCTTGTGCTCTAGAATTTTGGCCTTTTGGATGGTCTCGTGGCCCATGTGGTCGGGGTCTGCACTAACTTCCCACCCCCACCTCTTTGCACCTATCACTATTGGTTGCATTCATTTGTCGATCGAAGGGCCAAGGGTCAGGGATAATAGGGAACCCCCACTGCTAAAGCCCCACTCATCTCCACCTCTGATTCTATGTAATCACCATGGGATTAGGGCTAGGGCCCAGTGCCTGCCTCACCCTTCAAACTTTCACCTATGGTTGCCTACATACTAGAGAACCTAGGTCTATGACTTAAATTCTGCCCCCTCCATGATCACCCTACAAACTTTGACCTTGGTTTTTTTGGCCTGTGAATTTACAAGCCAAAGTTATTATGATGTGCAGAGCCATGAGCAAGGGAATCAAGAAGTAAAGTGGCTAAGGGAGCTACGCAGTCAAGGTGGTGGGTTACTAACCGTGCAACCCATGACAACATAGCTTAGCAAACCACGCAGTTAAAAATATGGTGGCATAGCTTCACAGACCACATAGTTAAGAAGATGGCGGTGCAGCTTTGGAGACCACACAATTAAGAGGATGGTGGTGCAGCTTTGCAGACCATGTAATTCCAGTTCCTTTGAAAGCTAGGCTAGAGGGAGAAGGCAGAATCGACCCACCAAAGTAGGTGATGTCAACCAGCCAACTATAAAATCAGATGGGATCCAGTGGCTGAAGTCACGATCCATCGTGGGATTGTCGACCTGTCGAAAGGCCAGTGGGGACCAGCCATCACGTGGTGCAACATGAAGCGGCACGAAGGTAAACATGATAAGGTAAGAGTCAAGGTACGAATTTGGTACCACGTGTCAGGCACGTGGCCTCTTACCCACCCGGTCGCCATCAACCAATCTCCCTGTGCCATGTGTCCTCCTGTTGACGTCCTCCTGACATCAACCCTCCAGTTTCCATCACTTCCCTCACCCAAAAAGGACCATTTCCCCCTAGGTTTTTCATTCAATCATTTTTTTTCTTACCGTTTTCATTTGTTACCAAGTTGAGCACCCGGGTTAAAAAATCGCAGTTTGTGCAGCTCTTCCCTCACATCACTCTCGTTGCCTCAGGTATTTTGTCAGTCCCATGTTGTTTTCTTTTATTGTGTTTGTCTAATTATGGTTGAAAAAATGAATAATACCACTCCTGAAACCCCGTAGGCACGACAAGTCAGGGCCACCTTCGGTCCTGACCCACTCATGGACTCCCAAGCCTAGCTCTGCGAGCCCATTTACACTTTCAATTTAGCCAACATGCAGTATGAGATTCTGGGCTACAAATAGCGAGGTGAGGACATGTTTAGGGTGGTCAACTCAGGGCTTTATTACCAAATCCCCCCATCCTTTCATCACTTCCCTCAGTTTATAGCTTGGCTAGCTGAAGCTTATATCGAGAAGAAGGGTTTCTTTCTTTTCACACAGGGAACTAAGATACTCGAAATAACCCCTTAGCTGATTAGTAAAGCCTTGTTTTATCCACCTTCTCACATCTACGTCTAATTCACTGAGATAACCATCATGTGCCACTTCTCAAACCTTCCACTTGAGAAACATAGGTCCCTCCTAGAGCTAATTACCACATCTCATGTGTTTGTTCTCCCACCCACTGAGACATTCCCTCTTTCACTCTTCCTCGAGACCATCCAACCTATCCTAGTGGTCATTTTGGGTATGTTGGGAGTGGAAAATGTGGGTTGGCTAACTAACGCTTGTCTATGGCTTCTAGACTTCATGATGTAGCCTGGGGTTCTGCTTGACATTCCTACCTTCCTGGTCTCTATCATTCAGGCTCATTTCCAAAACCTATAAAATTCAAGTTGTTCTAGGTGTTATTCTTTGGTGTTCTATTTGTTCATGTTCACGCATGCAGACAAGTTCGAGGGCTTAGACCTGGAAAAGTTCTCTAAGCAAGGGGTAGAGCCAAAATCCATTTTTAGTGGACCCTCTCAGTCTTCCAACATCCCAAAGGAAGGGAATACACAAAATTCATCATGGATTTAATGTTCAGGTCCTATGAAATTATACATGGTAGCCCTCCCAGGATTTTTCCTAAAGAGAAGGAGCTGCTCCAGTTCAGTGAGAAAGAATGTGTCAGGGACTGGTATTTGTTTGAGAATCACACCGAAATCATAGTTTATGGTTCTAAAATTCCTCCTTTCCATCTTCCATATTTCATTCCCATGATAATTTTCACCCTCAAGTTCATTAGGAAAGTCCTGAGCGTAGACCAAACTCATTTTGTGCCCGCAAAGAAGGGATATATTTTAAAGCTCCCGAGTGTAGTAGGGTTTTTTACCATCAACTCAAGGCATGCACTTCCTCTAGCTGAGGGGCTGCTTCAAAATATGAATTTCCTACAAGGAGATGTATGGCACTATGACCCTAAGGGATTCATTGCACACAGAAGGAAGAAGATTAAGTCTTTGAAATATGAGCATGACCCTAGACCTCAAGTAGAATGGAAAGACAACTCTGATTCATGGCCTTTGGATACAGAGATGGAGGTCGACTCCCCAAATTCCGAAGGAAGCTCTAAAGGAGATAGTACACAGAACGAGGAGGAGGTTTAGGACCAAGAAATTTACCGGATGGTAAAGGATTCTATGGAAGTGGAATAATATGGCCATGTTAGCAAAAAGAAAAGAATAGAAGGACCTATAGGACCAGTCATGGAGCATCTTGACGATGTGGTGCCTGAGCATATTGACCGAGGTAAAGGTAAGTCGTGGTTTCGAGTTTATTTAGGCATTGCTTCCTCGAAGGTACCTTCAGATTATTCACGGATAGTCACCCCCAGGGAGGGTCCTTTAGAAAGGGATACTGGATCAAGAATGGACTGCCCATTGGGGGAAAATATTGAAGCAAAGAATCAATCAACCGGGGAAATGTTGAAGGCAGAATTGTCTCAATATGTAGATAAGAACCATATCATGCATTTGATGGCTCTCAATGTAGAAAATTACCAACTAGTGGTCATAGTGGAGCACTCAACTTCTCACCCCTTGCCTTAGGGTTCTAAGTGCAAGGCCTTGGAAATGACACTCGAGTTGACTTCCATTCCATTGGCCAACAAGTTAAATATACATAAATATATTGGATAAATGTTGCACAACAAGGTATTAAATCACACTCTTGCTTTGGAGAAAGCTCAGAACCATCTAGGTAAGACATTGGCTACCCTGAAGAGGGAAAGGGAGAATTCTAAGGCCCTTTCTAAGCAGTTGGTTGAATACAAGGCAATGATAAAGGGTAAAGGCTCGAACCAGGATGCATCCATACAAACTATGCTGCGAAAAACAGAGCTGGAAGTGCAAGGGCTATGATGTAAGCTAAATATTCCTGGCTTAGAGCATATTCAGACAACAGAGTTAGGTTAGGTTGAGAAGGAGAAAGAAGCTCTCTCAGAGATACTCATTCAGAAGGGCAATCAAATAATGGAGTTGAAAAGGAGAATGGTCGAGCTACAATAGGTTTAGGATAATCATGTATGTTTGATCCCTGTACTCGAGGACCCACATAATCCTTTGAAGCACTTGAAAAAGGTCCTGGAAGAATTGAAGGTCTTGGAAGATGAAACCCTAACCGTGTGCAGATTATTAGAGGAAGCAATGGTTGCCCTGATAGAGAAAGAAAAGACAATCTCGTCCCTAAAAAAGGAAATGGATACTTCTCACAGAGAATATCAGGATATAAACAAATCATTCAAGGACTTAAAGGCCTAAATTAAGGGTAATATGTCCTTAGTAGAGGCCAGATAGATGATCTGGGGTGAAATTATCAAGAAAATAAAGGATCACTGGGAATAAATCACATTAGTTAATGAAAAAAATAATGTTGTCCATAATTTCAAGGCGCAATTGGATGCAGGTCGTAGAGAGGGAAATGAGAACGTGTTGATCACACAGGGATACATCTAGTTCATCGACAAGCCTCCCACTGAGGAATTGGGCATGCGCGGAGTGGTCGACAATTTTTGAACGATGATGGAAATCATGAGAATGATATAGAAAGAGGATGCTTGGGAAAAAGCAGTTGGATGTTTGGGTATAGTTTCCAGAGGAGTGGAAGCATTCGCTAATGAGTGGAATAAAGTCATGGAGGTAGGATTTCCAGCTTGTTGGGACCCTTTAGGCATTTTGCTCCCTTGGGCAACATATGAGAAGAGGATGGTCAATATTAAGTGCAAAGCTAACTCTTTACTCAACTCAAAATAATACCTCATGTATTAAGGTCGAGACCTTGGTGGCATCTCTCGGTAACGAATTTCGGTTACTTGCCAATGTTAAACAATTTTTCTCAGCCAACCTTGATTATTTAGAATTAACTCAGTTGTGGGCATTGTTTGAAATCTTCAACTCTGCACCATTACCTTCAAACATTATATGGAAGAGGTGTTACGAGCATGCACATCCACTAGTAGCGTCCACTTCATTCTGGTTCTTCTTCCACTCTAATGTGGCCATGCACCTCAGGACCTTTTGCTACCTCACGATGTCCTAGATGAATATTTTGAGATTCGGCTAACATGGTCTACAGTTTTTTTGTATTATTTACTTTTCAATTATGATACTTAGCTGGGAAATTAGAATTTCACCATTGTCATTCTTATTTTTTGTTACTGGAGTGTTGCTCATAGCATGCTCTAGTTTCAATCATATAATTTTTTATTTCAATTTATGTACGGTCCTATCAAGAAATAATATCCTGCTAAGAGCCTGTAGAACAAACTATATATGTAGGAAATTTGGACAAAAAGAAGAGGTTCTTGATTTTGTGGAAATTTTTGGGGTTTAAACTGCTTAGTCTGTCATATAAAGCTATTTTTTAGCTCTGAAATGCATATTCAGGAGAGTTGCTTTTGAAGGCTATTATAAAACAACTTTGTATACGGCTAGATTCCAATTTGATTAATAAGCAATATGTATGTGTTTATCTTCTATTTGTTTAAGAATTATCATTTCATAATTTTATCTTCCAATATCTCATATGTGAAAGACGTTGGGTGTAAATTGTTTAACTCATGAATTTGTATACGTTCTCATTGAGAAAATATGGCACTCATGTGTTAAGCTAGTATGCAGCCTTAATATTGCACTCCATAAAACTATGTAGTCACTGATATATCACTTGCCACCTTTCCTCCAAATTCTCAAAGGGTTGGATTCTTACCACAAATAATCCCATCTCTCCGGAATTTCTCCACCTAATTCTTCTAAATCATCATTGTATTATATTCAAAGATCTGCTCATTGGTTCTTCACTTGGCCATTAGGGGAATTTTGAGGTCTAAAATGGGCCTCCTAAGGAAAATGTACAATCAAAATTCACATTATGAGAACCAATCAAATTTTAGGGGATGACATCATCCCTAATGGTTGAGGTGGCATTGATTGAGTTAAAGGTACTTACTTGTCACATTCTCAATGGTGGATAAAAACTCATGGTTAACCATGGTAGTGTTTTAAATATTTTTAAAGTAATAAAGTAAAGTACTCATAATAAATGTCATTTCACACTTTTTGAATAAAATAATATTTTTTTTCATTTCATATTTCTTGAAAGAAACACTGCATATCCATATACATTTATTATATTAAATTATATTATACTATATTTATATAGTATATTAATTACATGTTATTATACAATTTAAATAATATAAATTTTAATTAATAGCATATAATATAATTAATAATTTATAAATTTATATTTATATTTTATTTTAAGTTATTTAAGTACAAAGGAAAAATGCATTAGTTGTTCAATGATAATGACTTTTTCTTGAAAAGATCATTCTTATTTATAGTCACACCAATACAATTTTTTTATTATTCTTATTTTGGTACAAATTTTGAATTTAATTTAACTATGGTTACATAGATTGTGGTGCAAAAAATAAATTTCAAATTCATAAATATTATTTTATTGGTTTAGCTATTATTTTATTATTTCCTTATGAGGCCCATTTTTTACCTCAAAATTCCCCTAATGCCCAATTGAAGCATCCTAGATGGATACAACCTCCCGAGCCCATTTCGAGTAAAAATTTTCTTGCATGAGCCGAGTACCAAGATTCCTCGTCATTCTTTAACCACAGTCCCATAAATTCTCAGTGAAGATACCTTCATAGGATCCTCTAAGTAGATTAATTCAAAGCCTCTAATTCTAATATGTCCTAGGCACTGGTCTTTAGCAACTCAGGGCTGTCTCTAGGAGTTACAACATCTTTTTGGCACCGTTTTCGAGGATCAAATTAGAAAAATATTTTCCCTGGAATACAACATAAGTTTCACCCTTCAATTAGGTGAGAAAGAAGGGTTGGGAGTTTCATAACCCTCATCTTGGTGAATCCACTACAATCAACTTTAAATCAGCAATAATCTTGGATTTCACAAGACTGCATACCCGATCAGATACAACTCAGTTAAAAACCCCCTCTGTATCTGATACTAATAAAATAATCTTCAAAAGGGTATGGAAAGAAAGACAACCTGGCCAAATGACTTACCTCCTTTCTCCCTTGAAACTTCACCCTCTTCTTCTCAAAAAGTTGATATCTATGGTCAATACTCTATGGCCTGAGTACTCAAATGCCCATCAGATGCCTCTTTTCTATCCAAACCATTCATAAAGGATGAAGCACAATGAACCGACTCTTCTTTCCCTGTTTTCAATATTACTCCCGAGGCTAAAGAGGTAAAAGAAGTCCCAACGTCCCAAAAAAACATACAAATCAACAATACCTCCTCCACTCATCGAATACCCATCATCCCTCATGCCTTCCAGCATCAAACTCAAATTCATAATCTACTGCCACCAACTCCTCAGATGGTTGTGCCCAGGTTCCTTCTGAACAAGTACGCCCCATTGGCCCTTCCTCAGTTGCTAAATGACATGCCACAAGATTATCTAAAGCTTCTACCTTGGTTCACGGGGGAAGATAGCACCCCAGCACAGAGACATATTGAGAACTTATGTGCCTTTGCTGAGAATTTGAATATGGAACATCTCGATGTAGTGTTGAGGCTCTTTATTCAATCGTTGGATGGAGAGGCTCGAATGCGGTTTAGATCATTAACCAACAACTCGGTTCTCACATGGGAAGAAATGGATAATCTCTTCACTCTGAAGTGGGGGGAGAAGAGGGACCACGGTTATGTTCTCACAGAGTTTAATTCATTAAGGAAGAGACACAATGAGGATGTAACCAAGTTTATTAAAAGGTTCAACAAGTTATATAATAATCTTCCCTGAAAGATAAAAACCTCCTCAAATTGTTGCTAAGGTGGTTTTTGTTGGGGCCTTTGAACCAAAATTTGGTTTCACCCTAAGAGAAAGAAATTTTGCATCTCTAGACCAAATCCAGACTGATTTTTTGGAAGTAGAAGAAAATTATGCCTCTACCAAAAAATTCAAGGGAAAATCAAATCAATAAGAAAGGAGGAAGAATAAGGATGAAGTCACTACCTCGAACCAAGAAAGAGAATCACAGGAGTATAGAATGGAGGAAATGAACAAGTTAATAAAAAATTGATCGAATAAGTTAGTGAAGCTCAAGCTAGAAGCCAAGAGCTCTCTTCCTTGGCCAAATTAGATGGTTCCCAATCGAGGTTTCAATCCTCAGTATCGAAATCCTCCTCTACAGTGGTTGCAACATGATATAAAGGAATAGCAAGATCACATCCAACCCCCTATGTACTTGGAAGGGGAAGTGGAAGGGCGCACGAAAGAAATTATAGACACTCAAGAGAATTATATTTTGGCTTATTCTGATGATGACAAAGGTGAACTCACTCTACAAGAAGAATTAGAGGAACAAGAGCTTCCCCCAGAAGACAAAGACATTGACAGTTGTTGCGGGCAGTCTGTATATTTCATGCAAGCTCATATCCATAAGAAATACGACCTTAGGTCCTCCTGTAAGAGAATCCAGGTGCAAGAACAGAATGATGAGTTAGTTTCAAAGAATCAACCCATCCCCCCTCTTTCCTCAGATAAGGGAAAGAAACCATTGGAATAAACATTCCACCATAAGGCTGCTACATCCACCTCCATGGGCCAAGAGCCCAACCGTCCAAAGGTCGAGATGTCTCCCTCCCCACCTCTAAATTCATCTGACTAATCTGGGGAGCATGCTGACATAACTCAGGTTGAAAAAGGTCCAATCATCATTAATCTCCAAAAATAATTTGAAAAGGTCAAAATCCTAGTCCCTCTAAGTGAGCTATTGAAGCAGTTGTCATAAAAAGCCCAATTTTCCCAATTCGTGCATCCTCTCAGTGTTACTCCCTTTCCAGATAGCCTAAATATCCAAGAGGAATGACCCACGGTTATTTTTGGACCTCATGTAGAAGAGCAGGACTCTTCCACACCTCCATTCTATGTGCTCCTAGTAATACATGACATGTTTTTACACAATTGTATGCTATAATCCAGGCTTCACATAACCTCCTGCCACTATCTGTCATGGAGAAAATTGGGTTGCAGATTCCAAGGCCATATAAAGACTTGTATTCGTTCGACTCCAAAAGATTGGAATGTTAGGGGATGATAAAGGACCTGGTAGTAAACTTGGCACAAATTAATGCTAAGAGTGTAGTGATGGATATAGTAGTAAAAGAAATTCCAACACGATTTGGTATGTTGTTATCCAAGTCTTGGGGATCCAATGTCGGAGGATAAATAAATATTGACTTAACCTATGCCACTATCCCCATATTCGGTGGAGAAGAGACGAGGTTGTATCGAGGGTCAAGGTTTGTGAAAATGGTCACTCGAGTTGATGGTTCGACCAACTCCCCAGTATACAAAAAAGAAGGTGAATTCTCTTGCCTAATGTTGGAGGAAGATGAGATGATCCTCCAAGAAACAATTTTTTTCCCCTTAAAACAGGTCGACATCAAGAAGGAAGAAGTAAACGATATTTGGACTTTGCATTTCAACGAGGGTTACTCAAAGGAAGGAAATGGGGCAAGTGTTCTGTTGATATCTCTTGAAGGCTACTTGATTCCCCTCTCTTTCAAGTTGGAATTAGAAGCAACAAATAATGTGGCAGAGCATGAAGTGATGTTTTTAGGGTTACGGGAAGAAAATAATATGAACATACAAAGCCTAAAGGTGTTTGGAGATTCTCAATTGGTGGTGAAGCAAGTGAGGATTCAATGCCAAGAAAAGAATCCTCGCCTCAGGGCTTATAGGAACGAAGTATGGGATCTTGTTGAAAAAAAATTAGCATTTAATATTCATTTTATGCCCAGGGATAGAAATAGGATGGAAGATTCACTAGCTGTGGCAGCTAGTAATTTTTGCCCCCCCAAAAATCCATTACTCAGATATGAAATAGAGGTACAGTACTGCCCCTCCATTCCAGATAATATTAAACAATGAAAATTTTTTGAAGATGAGGAGCAGATCAAATGCTTCATGAAAATGGTGGGAGAATTCTCCAGTTCAGTATTAGACTCGGGAGATGGAGAAGAAGCCGAAGAGTCAAAGACAAGGTGGGAGGAAACTCTGGCTGGACATGGAGTTCTTCAGCTGAAGGGAAACATTATCCCAGGGGTCTAGTACCTCTGGAAAGGCTCTTCGATAATAATGACATCCTGATGAATATTAGCAAGCCAGTGTTTGATGAGCTAGTGAGAGATTCAAATATTGGGACAGATGAAGACCTAAAGCTGATAAATTTATGAAGGGGGTCCCTGAGGAATATTAGTGGCAATACCTGAAACTGTTAAGGTCCTATAAGGATGTCTTCACCTAGTCATACCAATATTTGAAGACTTTTGAGATGGATGTCATACAACATAAAATCCCTCTTAAGGAAGATGTTAAGCCCCATAAATAGAAGCTAAGACAGATAAATCCACTCCTCCTCCCCGCCATAGAAAAATAAGTTAAGAAGTTGTTGTTGGAAATATTGTCATTGATGGAAAAGGAGCACAAAGGAGCACCAATAGAACTATCATTAAGGAAAAGGAGCAGAGAATCAGCAGCAATAAGGCAAAGAAGGAAGTGGAGTAATAATTCAATATGAAAGCATAAAAGAGAGGAAAGGAGCAGCATTAGACCATCAACAAAGGCAAAGGAGCACAAAGGAACAACACCAGAACACTGGCAAGCACCAGAGGTAACGAATGCATCTAAGCAATAAAGGCATAGAAGCAGTGAAAGCAGAGAGGTAGCGAATGTAGAGAGGCAACAAATATAGCAGAGGCAACGAATGCAGCTAGGCACCAAAAGCAACAAAGGCAGCAGAAAGAAGCAGAGGAAGCAAAGAGGCAGTTAAGGAAGAAAAGGAGCAAAGGCAGCAAAAGGAACTTAGGAGAGATCGACGTGTGAAATAAGTGCAATAAGAAGCATAGGCAGCCTAGGAGAGATACACAAAATCAGCATAGACAGCAAAGGCAAAGGCATGCAGCAGAGGCAGCAAAGGCAGCAGAGGCAGCGAAGGTAGCAGAGGGAGCGAAGGCAGTTAAAAGCTCATGCAACAGAGGCAGCAAAGGTAGCAAAGGAAATAGAGAAGCAGTAAAGGCGTGCAGCAAGCGAAAGAATCCCAAGTCGGAGTGAAAAGAAGTGGTACAAAAATAAAGGAAAGAAATGAATGGATAAGATTCATTGCAAGATAAGCAGGGTAGAAACCAATCGGAAGTGCCAGCAGTAGCAAGGACCGTAGATCTAGGTAGATCAATGGCAACGATCACATCAGCGGAGATCAAAATCGTAAGTCACAAGGTAATTTTTTTAATATGCAATACGATGTGAAGCGATGCGATGCAATCACATATCGCATATCGCATATGATATGATTTTGCATGGTGTGGTAAATGATATTGCGATATATGATATTGCAATGTGATATTACCATCGCATATCACAATCGGGGCAGGAGAAAAATCGCACAAACACAGTGGTCACAGGAAGTGCAAAGTGGCGATGCGAAGTGGTGATGTGAATTGGCGATGCGAAGTGGCAATGCAAAGTGGCGATGTGAATCGGTGATGAGAGGTTCATCGAATATCGCAGATTGCAAAACTCAGAAGAGATAGCACTCATAAACGCCGAAGTGTGATAAAGGGGCCGGATGCGATGCAGCTCAGAACTATTATTCAAAGGATTTCAAATCCGGATGTAAATCCTTTCCAGTGTTAAATCACATAGGAGGTGAAAAAGGGGAGTATAATGTAAAACCTTGATATTCTGAAATACGATATGATACTGGACGCGATACAGTTCAAAGTTAAAATCTGAAATATTTCAAGTCTGGGGCTATGTATTTTTATGAAGAAAACCATGGAAGCAGAGGTCGACTCAGGTTATAAAGGAAAGACCTAAAAAACATGAAAAAGGACCTGATCCCGTGCAGAACAGTGTTATGCAGTTGCGGTTGTGTGTTAAGAAGAAAGGTAAGTCGTGATGAAGCGATAACCGTTGTATCACGAAGTAGAGATCTATGATGCAGATTAGAAGTGCTAATTTGGGCATCAATAAATATGCAAGATTGGCGGAAACAAAAAATTTACAAGGGTATTATGTATTAAAGGCATATATGGTTATAGAGCGAATATATTTAAATACAGTCTTAAGAGATAGTGGAATATATTTTGAAATCCGCAGAACAGTGAAGGCAGGATTAGAAAACTGGTAAGTTGTTGTTTCGCACCACTTTTGGAGGATAAGTGGTAAAAGGTGAAACAAACGTGATAGCGTTAAGAGGGTGACGCGTGGCATTCTAAAACCACCTATTTCGCGTAGGTTGGGAACAATTAAATAACATGCAACTTGGTGTGTGAATTCCATTGAATTAAGAAGTTAAAATAGGCGGAGTGCGATGACTGTTCGATCGATGAAAGGATGATGTGCATGTGGATATGCATAACGAACATTTACAAGAAAAGTGTGAGTGAACGCAGCTCAAAATACACAGGTAATGGAAGAAAAAGAACAGTTATGCAGCAGAGCTAGAATATAATAGCAGAAACTGAAAAGACATTGACAGCAGCAAAAAAGAAAAATATACAGCGAACCAAGAGCTGAAAGGGTTGAGTGAGATTTATTTGTTGCAACTGTAAATGTAAATGATTTAATTATTTTATTGTATGTGATGCAAAGGCAAGTCTCCATAGGCAAAGCAAAACTCCAATTTGATACTATAATGATTGTATATATTGTTGTAACATACTGAATGTGCTGAGCGAGGAAATGAGAAGGTGGAAGGCAAAGAGTCGTACCTATTCACTTCATATTCCCTGTAGAATGAAAACAGCCATGAAGTTAGCTTTATAAAATAGGTAATATTCATGTGCAGAAGGCGACGAAAATATAGGGAGAGGGAGAGGGAGTATGTAGAATAATTGAAGAGAGCTGAAGATTTTAGAAAGCTGCAGAATGGAAGAGAGCAGAATATTATAAGACAGAACAACATGAGGCTAGAGAAAGCAACATAAGGTGAGAGAGTGTAAGAAGAAGAAGGAGCAGAGAGAGGATTTGTGAAGATCCATAGATGATATAAAGAAAATTTGAAGGTTGGAAGGACAAAAGTAAAGAAGGAGAAAAACAAAGTTGATATCCAGGTAAATCAACATATGATTTTATTTTACAGTGAGGAAGTTGGTGCTTCCATATCAAGTTGTAGCTTGATAGATGTCCAGTTGTAGCTGGCTGAGGTAGGACCCTCCTGTAGGTTGTAGCCTACAGAAAATAAATGGGATTTGAAGCTTCCTTGCAAGTTGTAGCTTGCAGAATTGAGGTAGTAGCCTCCTATAGGTTGGAGCCTACATAAAATCAGTGGTGAGAGGGAGTTGGAGCTTGCCTTTGCATCACAACAATAATAAGATGTGGTTTTCTCCCTTATGGGTTTCCACTTATATCTGTTGTCTATGTGCATGATGTTTATGTGTTGATATGGTGTGCCTAATCTGCTTAATACTTGCTGCTTACATATTAAGATTGTTGTTACATTATGTAATAAGTTGATCATGAAATGAAGGTGTAAATAAGTGTAAAAGAAAGTTTTACATGACCATCACTGCATTAAATTGATTCATGCCCCCTCTCAGTTTAACTAAGGGTTCAACAGTTGCTGTAAGAAAATATCATTGTTCCTCTAAGTTATTTAGAATGGATAGAAAACCTAGTGCCCGTAAGAAATAAAAACGGTGAGATCAGGGTCTGTGTCGATTTTCAAAATTTGAACCGGGCTTCGCTCAAGGATAAGTACCCCATCCCCAAAATGGATCACATCCTATAGAAGTTTGTGGTATGATCTCATATGTTGTAATATTCCTAAATTAGCATGCAGCTAATTGGAATATTAAAATCTAATTTTGCTTTCTTGTTTGATGAATAAGTGGGTAGGGAGACCCATAAATCTCTTTATTGGGAAAAAAACCACTTCTCATGTAAAAGTGGATCATCTTTTCAGCTTAATAAATCACCCTAAGGTATGAACAGGGGCTAGATCATGTGGACTAGGTCAACTTTGACCAAATCAACAGCGTTGTCATGGAGGAGTGGCATCCAATGAGGGACAACACAGTTTTAGATGGAGACACATTGCATGGAAGTAGTGTCATTAATGGACGAGGCTTAGGTTTTGGAAGATAATTTCTTATAAAAGGAAGAGGATGGAAGCCATATTATTCATGTTATGATATGTATGTTTTAGATTATATGGTCTATTTAGACATATAAGCCTTCTTCAGTTGTTTAGCTAAGATTGCAGTGTTGTTTAGCACCAGGTATTCCTGATTGGGAATCCCACCTCTATCCTTGAGAGGTCTCTTGCAAGAGATTTGCACTACATTTCCACATTCATGTTTCAAAACAAGCTTCATCCTTGTGGTACAATGCAATTTCTGTTGAGAGATGTGCTGAGTTGCAAGGTGCAGCAATGGAAGATCTTATTGGGTGTTTTCTGAGCTAGTTTTGTAGTGGAGGAAGGTTTCCTTCCATTGGAAGGCCAGTAAAGGAGCCCTTGGGCTTATTTGACATATGTGGCATCAGTCCAAGTTGATTTTATCCCCTACAGCATAGTTATAGTCTAGATATGCATTATTTTAGTGAGTTGTTGCAGTGGGCAACCCAAAAAGGGCCGAAAATACAAAGTTAAAATCTGGCCAAACCATTTCTGGGTTTTTCTGGGTGTTTTGAGTAGAATCTATGGTTAAAATCCTAGATCATTCTAAGAACTCTAACAACCTTCTGCACATGGTTATTCTCCTTAGAAGTAGTAGTTTCTAGCAGCAACAGTTTCCACAGCAGCAATAGTTTTCTTTCCATTGAAGGGATCAGCCCTTCATTGAGAGAGTCTTTTTGGAGGATTTATTTCAGATATACATCAAATTCAGACACCTCCATCTATGTGCTTCAGTTTCAATGCATTTTCAGCCCTAGGGCTTTAGATCCATCATTCATATTTAGTGTATTTCTGAAAACCCTTCCTAGGTTGTCTTGGAAAAGTGTCGAGGAGCATAGATCTCCATTTTTGGCCCTGTATGACCATGATCTTATCAGATCCATTTATATATATGTTCTAGCTACAATATTAGTCACTAAAACTGTGTTATTCTTGCTTCAGTACTTTTTGTAGTAGTGTATTACATGTTTTTGGGTGCATTTTGGCATTGGAGGTTCCTTTTGCCTATCTCGAGGGGCTTGATCCCCAAGATATTGTACTTATTTATTACTGTTATAAATAATATCATGGATCCATCATTTGGCTCACATGTAAGGTGTTAATACTTGCTGCTATTTTCATATTCATGCACTATATTCCTGCTTTTCCCATTTTTGGATATCACAGTGGTATCAGAGCATAATCTTGGCTCAACTTGTGAAGACATTGCATCTATTTTATCAGAAGAAGAAGAAGCTTCTCAAAGAAAAGAGAAGGCTTACAGAAGAGACAAAGACAATTCTCCATTATTTGGAGAAATGGAGGGAAAGAAGTTTTCAGAACTTCTTCTCTAAACTATGCATGAGCTTAAAAGAGAAATCAAGGGAATGAGGAGGGAAAGACATGAAGATCCTTCAAGAATATTTACACATGAAGAAAGCCCCAATTCTTCATATTATGTGTGTGACTGGAGAGAGGGAGGGAGGGTTGGCCAAAGGTTCTCTCATGATTATCTCCAAGAATATGAATCTCAGTCTAGAAGATTCAAGGACCATCTAAACTTCCAAGGATTTTGTCAACTCAAAGAAGAGAGAAGACCCAGTAATCACAATAGAAGAAGAGGGTGCATGCAACACACTTTGGGTAGATTATTTCTACCTACCTTTGATGGGTCACCCAAGAGCACAACCAAGGCTTGGGTAAAGAAGCTAGACACATATTTCTAGTTGCATTAAGTTTCAGAAGAGGAAGAAATTAGAGTAGCAGTGCTGCATCTTGAAGGTAAGGCTTATGCCTGGTGGTTATTTGAATCTTCTTCCTTGAATAATGCAAATATATCTACTTATTAAAAGTTCACTAGGAGGCTAGTGAAAAGATTTGGTTTGAAACAATCTGAAACTTCCTTGGGAGAGAAAACCAAGCCCAAGAAATCAAAACCTTTGCATGAGTTGGGAGGATCCATGAAAACAACTCCATTTCAAAACGTTTTTGAGGGGGTTAAATATCTACAACATTCTTTGCCTAGGGAAAAAGCCCCACTTCAGCAAGAACTTTCCTCTCAAGAAGAAGACATGAGGATTCCTCCTTCAAGAGAGGATCAAGCCAAAGGATCTCTTAATGATGAGGTATTATACCATGATGAGGAGAAGGAAGAGGAAGAGTTAGGGAGAGCCTCCAATGCTGTAATAGAAGGAGAATATCTACCTCTATTTGGAGATGGAGATGAAGCAATTTCTTCAACTAGAGGAGCTCTTGTATCTTTGCAGGAAGTTCCAAAGGATCTTACATATGAAGATCATGAGCAACATGTGTCTATGTTGATAGGCAATGAGACACAACAATGGATGAAGTGTGTTCCAACATTGAATATAGTCTTGGAGACACACACTATGATAGATCATTCCTTTGTGATCAAAACTTTTGACACCAATGAGATGTTGGGTGTGCATGGGTTGATTACATTTGATAAAGACACCTTAGACTGTGAGATCTTGCATAAGGTAGGAGAAGATGAGAATGAGGGCCAGCACCAAATGATTGAGAACATATACACCCATCCTTTTCAGGAGGTTTATGCACAGAATTAGGAGGATGATTTCAACAGTGAGGGTAGGGACAAATCAGTCCACTCACATATACAACCTACTCTAGGCATTAATGTTTCATTACATGGAGGCATTCTACCAGGGAGACCCCCTGATTGGAAGAGGATTAAAGAGTTCTCTCAACATGTTGCACCACTCTTATATCCAAGAGGAGTGGGAACAATGGGAGGTCATTGTACAATGTTGAGAGTCTTGGGTGGTCTCAAGGAGAAGGGAGACATTCTCCCAACATCATCCTCACCCACTATCATCTCAGATATTCCGCTTAGAAAGGAGCAGCAAGGGCAAGATTGCAGCACCCTAGTGTATGACTTTGGCATAGGAGATGTCAAATAAGAGAGCAAAAACATGACAGGAGCTTCACATGATAGATCAACAGTGCTATCATTATTGAGTATTGATCCTTATTGTAGATCCCATCTACTAGTGGAATACTCTAAGGATCTCTTTTCATGCAGAGTGCTTGATGACCAACTATCCAATGGGAGATATGCAGTGGTAGATGGGGTCATCTATTTTCAGAGTAGAGTCTTCTTGACTAGAGCCTCTAAGCTCAAGGAGAAGCTACTAGATGCAGCATATGAAGGGTTGCTCTCCAAACCCACTAATTTTATAAGAGCATAACGTAATATCCTGGAGGGATTCATTTGGGAAGGCTTCAAAGAGGAGATGCACCATCATATGAGGAGATTCATGGATTATCTGGAGGATGAGGAGAGACATGACTCTTTGATAGAGTTATCACAGCCACTTCCCTTCTCATTGGGAGTGAGAGGAGGCCCATCTATGAGCCACCTTACTAGCTTGAAACAAGTACATTGTAAAGATTGCATTTCTGTACATCATGATTCATTTACTATGTATTTGCATTTCCTTATCATACATGTGAAGGGCATTGCTCTAAGAGGGGGCAATATTCCTTCTAAACTTCATGGTCTACTTGAGGCCGTAAGCAACATTGATAATGGCCACTCCCTAGGAGATCTTGGGGAGATGATACCTTATGTAGTGTATGCTCAATTTGCACCATACACCATACACCTTCTCCAAGCTTGTGAGGAGTTTGGGGCAGCAAACCAGTGGTTTGGAAACCACTCATCATGCATAATTTTAATGCAGTTAGGAGTAAAACTATGTTGGTTGCACTTGAGGGACCATTTTCCTTATCCATTACTACATATGGCAGCTAGCATGACTTTGATTGTGATCCCATATGTTGATGATGTTCTTATTATTGTTGGGGACATGATTGGAGGGATGACACATTGGTTGGATGTGTCCATTGGGAATGGAACTTCCCACACTTCTTCATGCTTCAAGGGGAGCATGGGACATTATGTGGCTACTGCATTATATCACTTGTTTCCTTATGAAGTGAGCCATATGATTTACTTATGTCTTTGGGAGGATCCTCTCACATGGGAAGAGTTTTTATATGAATTACCATTCTGGAGGGTGATTCATTTTATATGGATGATTGCTTGGATGATGGAGATTCACATGGGGATGAAGGTTCCCTATATTTTGCATAACTATCCTTGCAGTTTCTTGAGGACACGCAACATTTGGGAGGGGAGGATTGTAATATTCCTAAATTAGCATGTATCTAATTGAAATATTAAATTCTAATTTTGCTTTCTTGTTTGAGGAATAAGTGCGTAAGGAGACCCATAAATCTCTTTATTAGGAATAAAACCACTTCTCATGTGAAAGTGGTTCATATTTTCAGCTTAATAAAGCACTCTAAGGTATGAACAGGGGCTAGAGCATGTGGACTGGGTCAACTTTGACCAAATCAACAGCGCCGTCATGGAGGAGTGGCATTCAATGAGGGACAACACAATTTTAGATGGAGACACATTGCATGGAAGTAATGTCATTAATGGATGGGGCTTAGGGTTTGGAAGCTCATTTCCTATAAAAGGAAGAGGATGGAAGCCATATTATTGATGTTATGATATGTATGTTTTAGATTATATGGTCTATTTAGACATAAGCTTTCTTCAGTTGTTTAGCTATGATTGTAGTGTTGTTTAGCACCGGGTGTTCCTGATCATAAATCCCACCTCTATCCTTGAGAGGCCTCTTGGAAGATATTTGCACTAAATTTCCACATTCAGGTGTTAGAACAAGCTTCATCCTTGTGGTACAATGCAGTTTCTGTTGAGAGATGTGCTAAGTTGTAGGGTGCAGTAGTGGAAGATCTTATTGGGTGTTTTCAGAGCCAGTTTTGTAGTGGAGGAAGGTTTCCTTCCATTGGAAGGCCAGTAAAGGAGCCCTTGGGCTTATTTGACATATGTGGCATCAAGAAAAGTTGATTTTATCCCCTACAACGTTGTTTCCAGTCTAGACCTATGTTATTTTAGTGATCTGTTGTAGCGGGCAACCCAAAAAGGGCTAAAAATACAAAGTTAAAATATGACAAAACCATTTCGGGGTTTTTCTGGGTTTCTTGAGTAGAATTCATGGTTAAAATTCTGGATCATTATGAACACTCTAACATCCTTCCGTACATGATTCTTCTCCTCAAAAGTAGTAGTTTCCAGCAACAGCAGTTTCCATAGCAATAGTAGTTTGCTTTCCATTGAAGGGATCAACCCTTCATTGAGAGAGTCTTTTTGGAGGAGTTATTTCAGATATACATCAGATTCAACCACCTCCATCTATATGCTTCAGTTGCAATGCATTTTCAGCCCTCGGGCTTTAGATCCATCATTCATTTATAGTGTATTTCCGGAAACCCTTCCTAGGTTGTCTTGGAAAAGTGTTGAGGAGCATAGATCTCCATTTTTGGCCCTGTATGAGCATGATTTTATCAGATCCATTTATATATATGTTCCAGTTGCAGTATTAGTCACTAAAACTGTGTTGTGCTTGCTTCAGTACTTTGCGTAGCAGTGTATTACATGTTTTTGGGTGCATTTTGGAATTGGAGGTTCCTTTTGCCTATCTTGAGGGGCTTGATCCCCAAGATATTGTAATTATTTATTGATGTTATACATAATATCATGGATCTATCATTTTGCTCACATGTAAGGTGTTAATACTTACTGCTATTTTCATATTCATGCACTATATTCCTGCTTTTCCCATTTTTGGAGTTTACATATGTCCATGATGGATGGGTTCTCAGGATACAATTAGGTGGCGGTGCTCCCAGAAGATCAAAAGAAAACGAAATTCACCATGCCCTGGGGAACCTTTATGTATGCCCGGAAGCCCTTCGACCTCATAAACATCGGTGCTACCTTTCAACGCGCGATGGATAGCACTTTTGTTGGGGACCGGGACAATTTCATGGTGATCTACTTGGACGAAATCACCGTCTTCTCCAAGACAGATGTTGAACACATTGAACACCTAAGACAAACCTTCGATAAGTGTCGTAGGTATGGTCTATCCCTAAACCCTCAGAAGTATCTATTTGTTCTTGAATAAGGGAAACTATTGGGACACATAGTAACTAAAGAAGGGGTGAAGATCAATTCTAAATGGGTGGAGGTGATAAATGACATTCCTTTATCGAGAAATAATGAGGTACAGGTATTTTTGAAGGATAAATTTCTTAAGACGGTTTATAGCAAATTATGCAGATATTGTTAGAAACATCAAATAAATGTTAAAGAAGGATAGTGAAGTGAAGTGGACAACCCAATCTAGGGAATCCTTTGTCAGGATCAAGCAAGCCTTTAGAGAAGCCCCAGTTCTAGTTGGCCCATACTATCTGAAGCCTTTTTTATTTTTTCATTCGCATCGCCCCACACAATCGTTGTAGTGTTGTTGCAAAAGAACAATGAAGGGCATGAGCAGCCTATCGCATTATTCAGCCAAGTCCTCAGAGATGCAGAACTGAAATACAACATATTGGAGAAACATGCATATGCCTTGGTCAAAGCCTTTAAAGCTTTCCAGGTGTATATTTTACAATCCACCATCATGGCTTATGTGCCCACTGCGGTCGTAAAAGGCATTTTGGTACAGGGTGTCAGTGAAGGGAAAAGAGGTAAGTGGATAGCAAATATCCAACAGTACGAAATGGAGATCAAACCCACTAAGCTGATCAAAAGCTAGGGGTTGGTGAAGATCCTGTCAGAGTCTAACTGCCAAGCCCTAGGAATAAAATTATCAATGTCAAGTAATGAGGTGAAGGGTGATACGGGCGTGCAATCTCGAATAGAAGCCTCCACATAGAAGACACATGTCAAGTACCTGCTCTCCCCCAGGTACAAAGATATAGTGGAATACCTTTTGACTTTAAGATGTCCACCTAATTTCGAGAAGATGAAATACCACACCCTACGACTAAGGTCTCAAAAGTTCACAGTAGAAAACAGGTGGTTGCACTGGAGGGACCCATTGTGAATATTGCTATTATGTTTGACACAACATGAAACTGAGGAGGTGATAAACGAGTTTCATGGTGGCATATGTGGTGGGCACTATAGCTGGTGCGCGATGGCTCATAAGATTCTCAATGCGGGTTTCTTCTGGCCTAAATTGTTTAGTGATGTCCAAGATCATGTTAGAACCTGTGAGAAGTGTCAAGCATTTGCTGAGCGACAGAAGTTTGCACCTCTCCCACTAATCTTGGTACGCATTGAGGAACCATTCAAATAATGGGGTATTGATTTTATTGGGGAAATTCATTCAACATCTAGCAACCAACACCGATGGATTTTGACCGCCATAGATTACTTTACTAAGTGGGTCAAGGCGGTGCCAGAGATAAATGCTATGGACGCGATGGTGATCAAATTTCTGGAAGAAAATATAGTGGCA
This sequence comes from Pinus albicaulis, assembly GCA_034641835.2. Lineage (NCBI taxonomy): Eukaryota > Viridiplantae > Streptophyta > Pinopsida > Pinales > Pinaceae > Pinus > Pinus albicaulis. Next base: position 1,100,822,710 of record CM076579.1, read on the forward strand.
AGATTTGGGTGCCCGACTAAGATAATCACCGACAATGCTCAATCCTTCAAGTCCCTGAAGTTCATAAATTTTTGCCAAAGGTATAACATCCTATTCAGAAATTCCACAACATACTATCCCCAGGGAAATGGATTGGTAGAATCATCCAACAAAACGTTGGTAAGGATTTTAAATAAGACAATCAACGAGAACTAGGAGAACTGGGACTCACAACTGAAATTTTCCCTCTGGGAAAGCAATATTACAACCAAAAGGTCCACTGGGAAAATCCCCCTATGAACTGGTATATGGCAGGGCAGCACTTTTCCCCACACAACTTGCGCTACCTGTAGCCTAGTTTCTACAGGACAGTGAGGAGGAGCCAAACGCCCTCACAAGGAGAATGAACCATCTGGTCGAGCTTAGTGAGACCAAGGAGCAAGTAAATCTTAGGATGGCCAACTATCAAGAAAAAATGAAGAGCTCGTTCGATCGAAGGCCAAGAACCGAGGATTTCAGAGAGGGGACCTGATGCTGAGATAGGACATCAGAAGATCAGATAAAGGAAAACATGGGAAGTTTCTTTCACTCATGTTTGGACCATTTAGAGTGGCTGAGGCTAAAGGAAACAACACTTTCTTGCTGGAGAATCTAGAGGGAGATATAAACATAGTTACTGATAAATAAAATATGTAACTGAACTGGTACCTACTTTTTTGTGGTAGCAAAAACCACACCCAATTTTGAAAAGTGGTGATGCAGAATCACCCTTTTTTTTTAGCATATTTTTGACACTTTAATTTTTTTATGTATGAAGTATGAACATTTGTTTTAAAATGTAAGTGATTTTCATGCTAATTTTGAAAAGTATTGATGCAACATCAACCATTTTTTTTTAGAGTGATGAATTTCATTTTGGTAATAAAACATAAAAATAAAATAAGAAAAACATGACAAAAAAACTCAAATAAAAAAAAAAAATTATAAAAATAATAAAAAAAAACCCATAAAAATGTAAAAAAAACAAAAACAAAATTTACTTATAAAAATAAAAAAATTAAACAAAAATACATAAACGAATAAAAAACAAAAAACAAAAAAATCGAAAATTATATTAAAAAAGGTTTTTTTTTTTTAAAACACACCATTTAAAGAAAAAAAAACAAAAAAAAACATCAAAAAAAAAAATTCTAAGTTATTAAAAAAACCATATAATTTAAAAAATAATTAAAATAGAAAATTTAAAAAAAATTAAAAATTAAAATACAAAAATAAAAATAATTTAAATTTTATATTTTAAATTATAAAAAAAAAAGCTTGATAAGAAAATAAAAATAAAAATTTTAAAATAATAAAAAATTAAATTAAAACTTAAAAATAAAACTAAAATCAAAATTTTAAAATAAAAAACTTAAGATCAGAAAAGAAAAAAAAAACGTTTTCAAATAATTGAAAAAAAAAAACTTTTTTTTTAAATTAACCCATTTTAAGAATTTAAAAATGAAAATAATTGAAAATAAAATAAAATAAATGTAAAAAAAAAAAAAAAGAGTTTTAATATTAAAATTTAAAAAATTTAATAAATAAATTCAAAATTTAAAATTTCAAAAATAAATAATCTAAAAATATTAAATTAAAAAAAAAAAATTTAAATTAAAAAATATATATTTAAATTTTATTAAATTTAAAAAAACAAATATATATATATATATATATATATATATATATATATATATATATATATATATATATATATATATTAAATTTAATAATAAAAAAACAAACTTAAAAATTAAAATAAAATATTAAATTAAATTATTAAAAGTTAATAAAATTAAAAATAAAAATCAAATTAAAAAAATTAACTTAACTTGAAAAACCGAAAGAGTGGCACCGCCCAGGTGGCGATGGGGGCCGACAACTGGCGGGCTAAGATGCTGCAATTAAATTAAATTAAATTATTATTATTTTTTAATTTGTTTTTATTTTTTTTATTTTTTATTAAATTTTAATATTTTTTTTTGTTTTTAATTTTTTTTATTTATTAAATTTCGTATTTGTTTTTTAAATTTAATTGAGTATTTTATTTTTAATTTTTAATTTTTTTTATTATTATTAAATTTTCTATTACTTTTTTAAATTTAATTTAATTTAATCATTTTTTTTATTTTTTTTTAAATTTAATATTTTTTGTTTTTTTTTAATTACATAAAATTAAATAATTTTTAAAAAAAATTAAACTATTGTATTTCAATTTTTTTCTTAACTATATATTTCTTAAATTTTCTTTTTTTTAATATTTTTTATTATTTTTTTTTTCTATTTGTCATTTTTATTGATTTTTTTTTTTTTTTTTTTTCATTTTTATAGTGGTTTATAGTTTGATTTTTTTTTTTTTTTAATTTTTTTTTTCAAAATTTATTTATTTATTCATTTATTTATTAAGATTTGATATTTTTTTTTTAAATATATTTATATATATATATATATATATATATATATATATATATATATATATATATATATATATATATATATATAAATTTTAATTTTTTTTATTCCAGAAAATTTAATATATTTTTATATATATATTTTTTTTTTTAATTTAATAAAAAATTTCATTTTATTTTTTAAATTCAATTTGTATATTTTATTTTATTTTATTTTCTAATTTGTTTTAATTTGTTTTTTTTTAATTTAATATTTTTATTTTGTATTTTTTTTCAATTTTTTAATTTTCTATATATTTTAAAATTTATTTTTAAAATGTTTTTTTTTTATTTTGTTTTTATTATTCTTTTTTCTTAAATTTTAGTTTGTTTTTTATTTTTTTATTAAATAAAATGATTTTTTTTTCAATTATTTTAAAATGTTTTTTAATTTTTTTTTTAATTTTAATATAAATTTTTATTATTCTAATATTTTTGTTTCAACACTTTCTATTTTCGAGGTGTTTTTTGCACCAAAAAAATTGGCTTTTACTTCTAATTTTTAAAAATGTTGAACATTTACTCTGACAAAAAGAGAGGTTATTCCACAATACAACTTTTCATTTTTGGGGTGTTTTCTGCACGAAAAAAAATTCCTTTTTCTTCCATTTTTAAAAAATGTTGAAAATTTACCCCGAAAAAAAAAAAGGTTATTCTAGAATACAACTTTTCATTTTCGAGTTGTTTTTTCATGGTTTTTTTATGTTTTTTTTGTTAGTTATCGTTTTGAGGTAATAGTTCTTGTTTGATCGATAACTATGTTTATACTTGAGATGCTTGTCAATGGACAATTTCTCAAGTTTTATTTCCAGCACTGACATAGACATCTTTGGTCCATTGTACATATCCTTCCACTGTAAATGTTCCATTTTTGTTTTTCTGCCTCCTTTAATCTTTGACTATAACTACAAGGTGTTTTTGAAATTTTCAATAATGACTCCATTTGCCCAAGAGAATACAGGCATCTGGTCTGCAGGTTCTCAACACACTAGAAACAACACGTTGTCCCCAAGTGGAGCCAATGTTGGCCTATAAATGTACAAGCAGACATTATTATGGTGCGCAGAGCCATGAGAAGGGCAATCGAGAAGTAAAGCGGCTAAGGGAGCTATGCGCAGTTAAGGTGGTGGGTTACTAACTGCACGGCCCACAAAAATGCAACTTCGCAGGCCACGCAGTTAAGAAGATGGTGGTGCAGCTTCGCAGACCACGTAGTTAAGAAGATGGTGGTGCAGCTTCGCAGACCACGCAGTTAAGAAGAAGGTGGTGCAGCTTCACAAACCACATATTACTAGTTCCGTTGATAGCCAGGCTAAAGGGAGAAGGCAGAACTGACCCGCTAGAGCAGGTGACGTCAACCAGTTGATTGGCCAATCAGATGGGCTCCAGGGGCTGAAGTCTCAATCCATCGTGGGATTTTTGACCCATTGAAAGGCCAGTGGGGGCCACCCATCCCGTGGTGTAGCGTGAAGCAACATGAAGATAACCACAGTAAGGTAAGAGTCAGGGCACAAAGCTGGTACCATGTGTCAGGCACATGGCCTCTTACCCACCTGATCGATGTCAGCCAATCTCTCTGTGCCATGTATCCTCCTACTGACATCCTCCTGACATTAGCCCTCCAGTTGTTGTCACTTCCCTCACCCTAAAAGGACCATTTCCCCTTGGGTTTTCGGTCGACCATTGTTTTTCTTACCGTTTGCATTTGTTACCAAGCTTAGTACCCGAGTAAAAAAATCACAGTTTGTGCAGAATTTCCTCACGTCGCTCTATCGCCTCAGTTATTTAGTCGGTTCCTTGTTGTTTTATTTTACTGTGTTTGTCTAATTTTTCTTGAAAAAATGAAGAAAACTGCTCTTGAAACCCTGCAGGCCTGAGAGGCCAAGGCCACCTTCAGTCCCGACCCACTCATGGACTCCCAAGCCCAGCTCTGCGACTCCATTTACCCTTTCAGTTTAGCCAACATGTGGTATGAGCTTCTGGGCTACAAATGGCGGGGTTAGGACCTGTTTAGGGTGGTTGACTCAAGGATTTATCACCAAATCCCCCCATCCATTCATCACTTCCCTGAGTTTATAGCCTGGCTGGTCGAAGCTTATATCGATCTGAATGGTTTCTTTCTTTCCGTACATGGAACTAAGATACTCGAAATCACCCCTCAGCTGATTAGGAAAGCCATGTGTTATCCCCCTTCTCATGACTGTGTTGAATTCATTGAGGTAACCCTCATGTGCCACTTCTCAAACCTTCCTCTCGAGAAATAGAGGTCCCTCCTAGAGCTAATTATTGCATCTCATGTGTACGTTCTCCCACCCACTGAGACATTCCCTCCCTCGCTCTTCCTCCAGACCATCCCACCTATCCTAGCAGTCATTTTGGGTATGTTGGGGGTGGACAATGCGGGTTGGGTAACTAACGCTTGTCTAGGGTTCCTAGAGCTCATGATGCAACCTGGGGTTTTGCTTGACATTCCTACCTTCCTGGCCTTTATCATTCAAGCTCATTTCCAAGACCTATCAACTTCAAGTTGTTTTATGTACTATTCTTTCATGTTCTATTTGTTCTTGTTCACGCATGCAGACAAGTTCGAGGGCTTAGGCCTGGACAATTTCTCTAAGCAAGGGATAGAGCCAACATCCATTTTTGAGTGGACCCTCTCAATTCGTCAACACCCCAAAGGAAGGGGATACAAGAAATTCATCACGGATTTCATGTACAGGGCCTATGAAATTAGACATGGTAGCCCTCCGCCCAGGATTTTTCCTGAACATAAGGAGCTGCTCCAGTTTAGTGAGACAAAATCTGTCAGGGACTGGTATTTGTTCGAGAATCACACCAAAATCAGAGTTTATGGTCCTGAAATTCCTCCCTTCCATCTGTCAGCTTTCATGCCCATGACAATTTTCGCCCTTGAGTTCATCAGGCAAGTCTTAAGCACAGACCAAACTCATTTTGTGCCCGCAAAGAAGGGATATATTTTAAATCTCTCGAGTGTAGTAGGGTCGTTTACTATCAACTCAAGGCATACACTTCCTCTAGCTGAGGGGTTTCTTTAGAAGATGAAATTCCTACAAGGAGATGTATGGTGCTATGACCCTAAGGGAGTCATTGCACATAGAAGGAAGAAGATTAAGTCTTCAACATATGATAATGAGCATAGAACTCAAGTAGAATGGAAAGCTAACTCTGATTTGTGGCCTTTGGACACAAATATGGAGGCCGACTCCCCAACTGTTGAAGGAAGCTTTAGAGGAGATAATGCACAGAACAAGGAGGAGGTTTAGGACCAAGAAAGTTACCAGATGGTACAAGATTTTATGAAATTTGAAGAAGAGGGCCATGTCATCAAAAAGAAAATAACAGAAGGACCTGGAGGATAGGTCATGGAGCATCCTGATGAGGTGGTCCTTGAGTATATTGACCGAGGTAAAGGTAAGCTAGGGTTCCGATTTTCTTTAGACACTGCTTCCTCGAATGCGCCTTCAGAGTATTCACAGATAGTCACCCCCAGGGAGGGTCCTTCGGAAATGGATACTGGATCAGGAATGGACTAGACATCGGGGGGAAATATTGAAGTAAAGAATCAGTTGGCTAGGGAAATTTTGAAGGAAAAATTGTCTCAGTATGTAGATAAGCACCATACCAGGCTTTTTATAGCTCTCTACTTAGAAAATGAACAACTGGTGGTTGCAGTGCAGATGTCAACTTCTCACACCTTGCCTCTGGGTTCCAAGTACAAGGCCCTGGAAATGATACTTGAGATAGCTTCTATTCCATTAGCCGAAAAGTTAAATCTACATAAATATATTGGAGAAATACTACACAACGAGGTATTAAAGCACACTTTTGATTTGGAGAAAGCTCTGAACCGGTTGGTTAAGACAGTGGCTACCCTAAAGAGGGAAAGGGAGAATTATAAGGCCCTTTCCAAGCAATTGTCTGAATACAAGGTAATGATAAAGGGTAAGGGTTCAGACTAGGACGTAGCTGTGCAAACTCTGATGCGAAAAACAGAGTTGGAAGTGCAAGAGCTATGACACAAGCTAAATATTCTTGGCTCAGAGCATATTCAGACAACAGATTTGGCTCATGTTGAGAAGGAGAAAGAAGCTCTCTCAGAGATACTCATCCAGAAGGGAAATGAGATAATGGAGATGAAAAGGAGAATGGCTGAGCTACAACAGGCTCAAGATAGTCATGTCTGTCTGATCCCTGTACCTGAGGACCCACAGAATCCATCGAAGCACTTGACAAAGGTCCTAACGAAATGGAAGGTCTTAAAAGATGAAACTTGGACCATGTGTAGATTATTACAAGAAGTAAAGGTTTCCCTAGCAGAGAAATAAAATATGATCTCATCCCTACAAAAGGAAATGGATACTGCTCGCAGAGAATCCCAGGATCTAAACAAATCAGGCAAGGACTTAAAGGGCCAACTTAAGGGTAGTATGTCCTTAGTAGAGGCCAGACAGATGATCTAGAGCGAAATTATCAAGGAAGTAAAGGATCACTGGGAATACATCACATTGGTTAATGACAAAAAAAAATTCTCCATTATTTCAAGGCACAATAGGATGCAGGTCGTAGAGAGGGAAATTAGAACGTATTGATCGTGTGGGGATACATCCAGTTCATCCACGAGCTTCCCACTGAGGAATTGGGCATGTGCGGAGTGGTCGACCATTTTAGAAAAGTGATGGAAATCATGAGAATGGTATAGAAAGAGGATGCTCGAGCAAAAGCAACTGGATGTTTGGGGATAGTTTCCAGAGGAGTGGAAGTGTTTCATAATGAGTGGAATAAAGTCATGGAGGCAGATTACCAACTTGTTGGGACCCTTTAGGTGTGCTACTCCCTTGGGAAACATGTGAGCAGAGGATGGTTGAGATTAAGTGTAGAGTTGACTCAACTCAAGAGAAGACCTCTCATCTTAAGGTCGAGACCTTGGTGGCATCTCTCTGTAACAAATTTTTGTTACTTGCCAAGGTTAAACAGTTTTTCTCAGCCAACCTTGATTATTTAGAATTAACTTAGCTGTGAGAATTGTTTGAACTCTTCAACTCTGCACCATTACCTTCAAACATTATAGGTCAAAGGTGTTATGAGCATGTCCATCCTCCAGTAGTCTCCACTTCACAACCGAGGGTGCCTCTGTCATCGCATCATTTTGGTTCTTCTTCCACTCCAATGCGGTCCTGCACCTCAGGACCTTCTGCTACCCTGTGGCATCCTAAATGAAGATTTCGAGATTTGGCCCACATGGCCTACAATTTTTATTTATTTATTTACTTTTTAGTTATGATACTTAGCTGGTGAAATTACAATTTCACCCTTGTTGTTCTTATTTTTTGTTACAAGAGTGTTGCTCATAGTGCACTCTAGTTTCGATCATATCATTTTTTATCTCAATGTATGTATAGACCTATCAAGAAATAATATCATGATAAGAGGTCATAGAAGAAACTCTATATGTAGGAAATTCAGACAGAAAGAAGAGGTTCTATATTTTGCGGAAATTTTTGAGGTTTATAATGTGTAGTCTGTCATGTAAAGCTATTTTTGAGCTCTCAAATGCATATTCAGGAGAGTTTTTTTTTAAGGCTAATATATGTATGTGTTAATATTCTATTTGTTTCAGAATTATCGTTTCATAATTTTATCTTCCAATGTCTCATGTGTGAAAGACTCTGGGTGTAAATTGTTTAACTCAGGAATTTGTATATGTTTTCATTGAGAAAAGATGACACTCATGTGTTAAGCTAGTATGTAGCCTTAATATTGCACTCCATGAAACTTTGTATTCGTCTATCTCTCACTTACCACCTTTCCTAAAAATTCTCAAACGGTTGGATTCTTACCAAAAATAAGCTCATCTCTATGAAATTTCTCCACTTAATTCTTCTAAATCATCTCTGCATTATATTCAAATATCTCCTCATTGGTTCTTCATTTGGCCCACTTGAAGCATCCTAGATGCATATAGCCTCCAAAGCCCATTTCGAGTACATATTTTCTTGCATGAGTTGAGTACCAAGATTCCTCATCATTCCTGAACCACGGTCCCATAAATTCTCAGTGAAGATACCTTCAAAGGAGCCCCTAAGTAAATGAATTCAAACCCTTTGATTCTAATATGTCCTAGGCACTGGTATTTAGCAACTCAGGGATGTCTCTAGGAGTTACAACAAGTTCCATGGATAGTCTCATGAGAAGGGACCAAGGTATTTTCCCCCATTACCACTCCAACCTTACTCCACTGGCGGTCATGTGGAGGTGTCGAAGACCAGGGGATAGGGCTAATGCCCAACCCCTCTCCCCCATAATATAAACTTTAGCTCTTTAAAAATAATTCACACCCTTAGTATATTAAGGCTCATGCGAATGGTACAATGGTGGAGCTCGATGATGTTCTGTTGCAGATTGTGGATTCGACCCCCCCAATGCCTATTGTCCAAACAATAAAATTTATCCAACCACGAGGTGCCACATGGCAGCCTCTAATTGGGCCACGTGAAAACTTATAATTGGTCCTAAAAAACAACTATAACCAATCACATGTGACCAAGTGGAAAAATAACAAAGAGACACTTGTTGAGCCCACATTGGTCCTTCACCTAGTCATATTCCTAATCAACATGCTGACATCAGCAGTACGGACTTCCCAGTCAGCATTCCGGTCAACACACTTGGAAATTTTTTCGTTGTTGAGCCAAATTATCAGAACATCATAACTTGAGAATACGATATCGATTTTCAGTGATTCAAGTGGTGTTGGATTCAAAATGGTGGGAACTACGATATGGAACCGTTTTCGAAAGATTCTGGGAACTTTCATTTTTTAGCAAAATTTTGATCTTCAGATTAGATCTAGAGGGAGAAGCCAGGGGTGAGCTGCCAGATTCTGTTGAGGATGGGACTTTTGTAAGGCATGATCTTCTAGATGTCAATATTAATAGGGATGGAATGAGGTTGAAGGATATATCCATGAAAGGCTATGCTCAAACTGTCCCAAATTCTCATATCAAAGACACATTCAAGAAATAGGTGCTTTAAGTTTTCCCCTTGGAATTTACAAAGAGAACACATTGAAGGGAATATAAAGATTTTTTTTCGCAGATTATCCAAATTTAATGTTTTATTTTTGTTTAAAATCCAATGCAATAGAGTCACGTTTGGCCAATGTTTCAGTTTCCAAAGATGCTTCCACACCAGATAAATTTCTATAAGACGACCAAAGCTTAGGAGATTATATTCTTCTTTGATGTTATAGTTCCCTAGTGTTCAATATCCCCATCTTAAGATATCAAGGCCATCGTGTAATGCAATATTACGGTTGGTTAGGATCGGCTCTAGGTGATGCTCAACATCCTGGGCCCATGGAGAACAAGGAAGATAATCTTCTATTTCTGCCAGTGAGAATTTGGAGAAGAGTGATCCTCCCAAAATTAAGCTATCATAGAGAGCTCGTGAGAAGAGTCGCAATTTATGATAGGGAGAGATTAAGGAATAGGTGAAATAAGAGGGCTTTGATTCCAAGAGTCTTCCCAGAAGAGTGTTTTTTTTCCATTCCTTACCTCCCAAAATAGTGATCTTGAACTAAATATTTTCTATTACAAGAAGCTTGCCATAGGAGGATCTGCTATTCAAACACATTACATGTCTAGGACTCCAAGAGAATATTTGTTTGTCGACATTTTTCCCCACAAATTATTAGGGTGCTTTATCCATCACCACTAGATGTTTTGTGTTTAAATCTTTAAGTCTAATAAGATCATGGTTCTAAAGGTCGAGTCCTCATTGAGTCTATGGTAGAAAAAAGTATCCCAGGCTACTAAGGCCCATTTGTTTTGAAGAGAGGCTCCTTCCTAAAGAAATTCACATTGAAGGTTTCTATTTTTTCTAAGAATGGATTTAGGAGTGGCAAGAGCATAAAGTAGATAGGAGGGAATGGATTACAAGACAAAATTTAGTAGAGTGAAGTTACACGTGATGTTCAAAAACTGGAAAGTACAATTTGATAGTTTGGCCTCAATTTTCAAAATTTGGTTCTCCCGTACATAAAATCTTAGAGGATTGAGAGTGAGGGGAGTGCCCAGGTATTTGGATGGAAGGGAACTCCATTGGAATCCAAAGAAGTGAGAAATATTTATTTTAACAACAAGAGGGGTATTGAAGAAAAATATTTGAGACTTGACTTTGTTAATTTCAGTACCTGAGGTAGAGGTGAAGGTTTTTAGAATTGCCTTGAAATATTTTTCTTCATTTACAAAAGGAGTTCCCATTAAAAGTGTGCCATCCAAAAACTATTGATGAGCAATGCTTTGATCTTGAGAACCTAGAGGAAGACCTTTGATCTAGTTATTTGAAAGGGCATGGGTGATTTCTCGACTAAGACCCTCAGCAACAAGGAGGAATATATAGGAGGAAAGAGTGTCCCCTTGCCTTATGCCTCTATAGGATGTGAAAGTTGTAGATGGAGAGCCATTAACAAGAATGGAGAAAAAGGCTTTCGAAATGAGGGCCATGAACTAGGAGATCCAAATTTCATGAAAACCGAAAGCATCAAGAGTGTGATATATATATTCCCAACTGATTTTGTCAAAATCCTTTGACATGCAATGTTTGAGGATCATACCTGGCCTCTTGGTTGAATGGAGGGAGTGAAATTTCTCTTGTATGAGGATGATACAATCCAAAATTTTCCTTCCCTACACATATCCTATCTACTCCAGAGATATTATGATAGGAATAATAGGCTTAAGGGGATGGTGAATGTTTTTGAAATGATTTTTTATATCATGTTATAAAGAGAAATGTGATGGGGGTCTAAAGGAGAAGAGACTTTATCTGATTTGGGAATAAGCGAGTTAAAAATGGCATAAAAATCAGATAAAAGAGAAGAAAAGACCCCTGAGTCCTCAACAAATTTCTAAATATAATTACCTATGACAAGCCAACAAGCTTAGTATAATTCTGATGTGAATCCATCCAGGCTCGGAGCTTTATTCCTTGGCATACCCATGACCACTGCTTCCATTTCCTAAAGGGAAATAGGTTTCAAAGTCGCAGTGTTCTACTCCTTAGTGATTAGTTTTGGAATGCATTGTGTTATTTTTTAGATTGCAGTAGTTCTATCTCGAATGGGCTCGGAGAAGAGATTTCTAAAGTGCCCAGATAGGAGACCAGTCATTTCATTGTGATCCTCCACCCAATTATTATTATGCCCGTAGAGCCAATGTATTTTTTTTCCTATAGTTAATCACTGTTCTATGGGAAAACTTTGTGTTAGTTCTCCTTCCTTCAACCATTTAATTCTTGATTTTTATATAGAATCTCCTCCTGAGCTAGTATTTCTTGTAGTTTTTGTTGAAGGTTGATACCTACTCTTTTATTTGAGAGTTGTTTCCTTCTAATATGATTTGTTGCTGGAATTTTTCTATTTTAGCTTCTAGTTCTATCTTTCCCTGAAATATATCACCAAATTATTGCTTGTTAAAATATTTGATTTTATGCTTTATGAATTATAGTTGTTTCTAAAAGTGATACATAAAAATTCTTGATATAGAGGCTGATTCCAACCACCAAGAGGTCATATTGGAAAGGGAATTAGGATGGTGCAACCAGAATGCCTCAAAGCAGAATGGATTGTTTTTTGGTGAATCCGACCAGTATAATCGAAAAGAGATGGGCTAGTGATATGAGCCAAAGCTTGGGAGGATAGTATCATCGAACTTGAGACCAGATAAGAGAATCTCTTATGATATTAATAATCGATCCAATTGTGAAGTGACTTGGTGTATTACCCCTCATATATTGTTCCAGGTGTGGGTGTCATTTGTAGTTAAGACATCCATCAATTTGCATGCATCAATCAAGGAGTTGAAAATTTCTGCAACCTCCTCTAATTTCATGATTCCCCCCTTCTTCTCCTAGAGGGATCGAATGAGATTGAAATCCCCCGCTAGAATCCAAGGTATAGGAGAAAATATATGATGGACCTTGTGAAGGTTAGAGATGAAGGGTATTTTTTCCTTCAGGAGAATTGGACCTTATGCATTTGAAAGTTAACTAAAATGGGAGTAGCCAATAGACTGGAAGATGATTGTGAGGATTCTGTGGAGAGAGAATGAATTACTAATGGAAATAGTTGTAGGATTCCAAAGAATCATTAAAACCCCAGATGTTCCCAAGCCACATTAGGATAGAAAGTCACATGTTTTCTAGATGGAAGGGATGATCTGGGATAGAGATTGTTGGTAAAATTTGGTTTCTTACTGTATAAATTATACAAACAATATGTATACCAATGGATTCAATCCGATCATGTGATATGCTAAAGCAAGATATTGAATCCCTCTACAAATCAATTGCGGAAAATAAACATGATTTCCAATCAAAAAAAGTAAACAAAGAATCAAATCAAACCACAACACAGATATTTTCCAGGGGAAATCTTGCTGCTCCAAACCTCTCTATACTCTATTGTATATTCACCAAGGAATCATGAAACAATTACAATGCACTCTTCTCACAAGAGTCTACTCCACTCTCACAACTGTCTCACACTGATCCAGAAAAAATCGACCAACATTTAGCCAATTTTCAGCCTCTGTTCAGTTTGTCTGCCTTGCAAAATTCATGTGGAATGAAATCCCTATTCTTTAGGAATTTTAGCCTTCCAAAACTGCGCAATGCGCATGGGAAATCCTATGGATGTTTTACTGCACGCGGGAAGCCTACTAATAATACAACTAATAGTTAACATCCCTTTAACCTTTATCTCAATAGGATCTCCACTGAAACTGACATGCATGCAGCTATTAATATTAAATCATCAGTTACATGATAAATCACTACATGTGAATTAAATCTTATTTAATTCACTTGACCTCTCACTAGTGCAACAAACAATTACAACTAGTTAAACTGATTTTAACTCAATTAATTGAGTTAAATTATTTCTCATGCATTAAAATAATGCACCAACTGCAACTTGGACTCAATAACTAATAGAATCACTCTGCATGCCTCACCAACCACCCTCAACTCGAAATTCATGAGCTAACTAAGTTTATCACACTCAGTTAACTATTACAAGTGATTATGAGATAAGATTACATTTTATTGTCCAATTTAATTAAGGGAAAATTAAATTAGTTACACATTTCTTGTTGAATTTTCAACACTCCCTCTCAAAAATAAAGGGGTTATCAACTACCCTCATCCTACCTCTATGGTATTCGAATTTTCTCCTAGCGAGTGCCTTCATCAGAATATTTGCATCCTGATCTTCCGTGGGAATGTACTGAAGTAACATAATGTGTCTTTGAACACAATATCTGAGATGGTGGTACCAGATGTCTATATGCCTGGACCTATCATGGAATACCAGATTAACCAAGATTTTTATGCAACTCTGGTTATCACAATGTATCACCATCGGATCCATATGATGACCAAACAAACCAACCAGAATATTCCTCATCCATATGGCCTCACATGCAGCCTGACTGGCTACCATGTACACTACCTTGGCTGAACTACGTGCCATAGATCTCTGCTTCCTGTTGTACCATGAAAATGTTATCAATCCTATGTTGAAGATCCCTCCTGATGTGCTCTTTCTGTCTGATGGAATACCTACCCAATCTGCATCCGTGAAGCCTTGAAGCTTCACTCCCTCTATCCATTTTTACCATAATCCATACTCTGTAGTGCCCTTGAGAAATCTCAAGACATGCTTCCCTTCCTTCCAAAATAGTTTGGTCGACTTAACCATAGCTTGAATTAACTGGTTAACTGCGTAGTAAATGTCTGGTCTAGTGTTCACCAAGTACATCAATGAACCCACAAGCTGCATATAAATAGTAGATTCCACTACCTCACTTGAAGTAGCATCCTCCTTCCTCCAGTTTCCTGCAAGAGGAGTACCCATGGGTTTATAGCTTTCCATGTGAAACTTACTTAGAATCTCTTTGGCATACTTGCCTTGAGAAAAAAATATCTAACCATCCCACTTCTATATCTCCAAATCAAGGAAATAGTGAAGGAGTCTCATGTCCTTCATCTCAAAATCTCTTGAAAGATCCTCTTTGCAAGAATTTATGAGCTTCTCATCACTTGTCAAAATTAGATCATCACTGATAAAGTACGATAATTAAGAGCTTACCATCAACCACAATCTGTTACAGGTTAGTAATAACTTCACTCTTTGTGAAGCCCGACCTGGTGAAATAGTTGTCAATCCTAGTGTATCAAGCATGAGGTGCTTGCTTCAGCCCATACATTTCTCTCTTGAGTCTGCACACATGTGACTCACTATCAAAGATCTCAAAACCTTCTGGTTTCTCTATGTACAATTCTTCCTCAATAAATCCATTGATAAATGCAGTCTTCACATCCATCTGATGTATCTTCCACCCCATCTACGTTGAGAGTGTAAGGATAGATATAATCGATGGTTACCTCACAACTGGTGAAAAATTATCCTCATAGCCAATTCCCTCAACTTGTGAGAATCCACGAGCTACAAATCTATCCTTGTACTTCTCCACACTCCCATATACCTCCTACTTCACCTTATAGATCCATCTAGATCCAAACACTGATTTCTTGACTGGTCTTGGGACAACTTCCCATGCAATGTTCTTGACGATGGAGTCATACTCCTCAACCATGGTGTCAACCCAAATTGGTTGTTGCACTACTTCCTCAAAGGAGGATGGTTCTATCACAATACACTTGCTCATAAGAGCCATGTATCCAGTAAACCTGTCTGGAGACTGCCTCTTTCGACGCAGTGAATTAGGTGCTCCTACATGTTCTACAGCATCAAGTCTCAATCTATCAACTTATATGGTGTGAATTATACCATGTCTGGTGGATGGATCTGCATGAGTTTTTTATGCCACTCCATGATCCTCTGCATGTGGCTGCTCCACATCTTTAGGTTCATCCTTCGGAACCAAGAGTTCCTCATCTGCATGAAAATCAAGCTCCCTCTCAAGGGACAATCGCATGACTTTCTCCTCATCATATTTTATATCCCGTCTCACAACAGTCATCCTGCAATTTGGAAACTACACTCGATAGTTTTGGGGAGTATCAATGTACCCAAAAATATCTCAATATCAATTGTTGGTTCTAGCTTATTCCTAGAATCTTTGATCACATGGAAATAGACAGATGAGCCAAAAATTTTAAAATATGAAACATCAAGTTTCTTACCAGAAAAATCCTCCTCTGGTGTACTCATGCCAAGTATCTGATGAGGACTACAGTTTTGCACAAATACCATTGTGTTGCATGCCTCTAACCACGGATCCAATGGTAGGCCCTGATCATGCAACATCGCTCCTGCCTCACCCGAAATTGTTCTATTCTTTCTTTCTGCAACCCCATTCTATTGTGGGTTATGAGGTGCAATAAACTCTCTATGAATTCCTTCTTTTCTACATAATTTCTTGAATTCATTGGAGATGTACTCATCACCATTGTTGCTCCTCAGAGCCTTCACATGCTTCCCTGTATCTTTCTCCACTAGTGCTTTTAACTCACAAAATTTTGAGAAATTCTGATCTTTCTTCTGCATGAAGTAGATCTAACACTTTCTAGAAAAATCATTAACAAAGATCACATAATATATGTTTTTTTCTATCGAAGCTATAGATAATGGTCCACACACATCTGAGTGAACTCTCTCAAGGAATTTTGTTGCTCAGTTCTCCTTCTCGTGAAAAGTGGCCTTTTCATACTTCCCCATGGTACATCCCTTGCATGTGTCTATTTGTGCAAGAGTAACCTTTGGAAGCCCCATAGAAATCTACTGCAGGAACTTCAAAGCTCCATGGTGTAGATGGCCTAATATCTTGTGCCATAACTCATCCTCATCCCAGGTCACCAATTTTTCTGTTTTACCCATCAGTGTTGTGTAGCCATATACACCAATTTTGTAGAGATTCTTCACATGAATCCCAATATTATTGTCTTTTCTTGTGGCTTTGTGACAAAGGAATGCTTTCCCTTCACTGAAAAACACATCATAACCTCTATCCTCCAACATAGAGATTGAAACTAAATTTTTTTTTAAGCATGGTACATGCATTACATATTTTAATAAGAAGGGTTTACTCGACTGTCTCTGGAAAGTAACTGTACCAATCCCAGTAGTGCTATACCTCCCATTATCACCCATTTCGATATGCATCTGGAGATCCTTCTCCTCCAAGATACTGAAAATTTCTTTGTCTCCTATCATGTGGAAAGATGCACCACTATCCAAGTACCACACTGATCCCATCACAATAGACACCATGCATGCAATGAGCGAGAAGTCCAACTCAAATTGCAAGGCCAAAGCCTCACTAGTTGTAGATCTAGAAGCCTTCTTGTTATTCTTCTTCTGTGGACAATTAGTGGCATAACATCTATGCTCGTGACAATGAAAACATTTCACTATGGACATGTCACACTTCTTGCATTCTTTTTTGGTCTCAGATTTGGAATAGGATTTCTTTCCCTTCCCCTTCTTTGCCTTACCATCCAAGGTTCAATTTTTGACATCATCTGTGATAGATGAGGATCCATCCCTCATATTCCATCTGAATTCTTCTTGTACCAAATCCGACCAAAGTCGCTCCAAATATGGTAGCTTCTCCCTCCAATTGACAAGGTCCTGATAGCTATGCTAACTCTTGGGAAGGCCTATAAGAGCTAGGCTCACCAATTCATCATCCACTATAGTAACTCTGACACTCCCAAGCTCATATTGACATTGGATGAACTTGGGTAAATATTTCAAAATAGTGTCGCCTTTCTCCATTTTTATTTTCCTGAGATTTTCTTTCAGTACCAATTTTTTTTTGTCACTGCTACTCTGAAACAGATCTATCAAAGCCTTCCATATTGCATATGGAGTCAATTTTCCATGGATACTTGAGACAATGTGGTCTCATACTCCCCATAATAAGATCCTCCTCGCCTTTGCAACCTTCTTTTTCCAAGCATCAAGAAGAGCGACATCTACTACTGCGGGTTTGGGAATTTCATTATCAATGAATTATTTCAGCCCGTTGTCCTCCAGAATTGCCTCCATCCTGTCTTTCCATGAAATATAATTATAATTTTCCTCGAGTGAATATTCCAATCTCAAGCCATTGAAATCCATCTTGATCTGCTTGCCGCACCAAAGAATATTTCTGCAAATTCGAATGTTATTTAGCACAAACTAAATTTCTTCTCCACTATAGTGATTTCATGTGCTCTGATACCATGTAGAAATTACAAAAACAATATGTATACCAATGGATTCAATCCGATCATGTGATATGCGAAATAAAGATATTGGATCCTTCTATAAATCAATTGCGGAAAATAAACACGATCGTCAATCACAAAAAGTAAAGAAAGAAGTAAATCAAACCACAACACATATATTTTCCTGGGGAAATTTTGTTTCTCAAAACCCCTCTATATTCTATTGTATATTCACCAAGGAATCATGAAACAAACACAATGCACTAGTCTCACAAGAGTCGCCTCCACTCTCACAACTGTCTCACACTGATCCGGAAAAAATTGACCAACACTTAGCCAATTTTCAGACTAGTCTCAGCCTAGATTCCTTGTGTAATTCATGTGGAATGAAATCCCTATTATTTAGGAATTTAAGCCTTCCAAAACTACACAATGATCTTGGGAAATCCTATGGGTGTTTTACTGCATGTGGCCAACCTACTGATAATACAACTAATAGTTAACATCCCTTTAACCTTTGTATCAACTGGGTCTCCAATGGAACTGAAATGCATGTAGATATTAATAGTAAATCATCGGTTACATGAAATATCATTGCATGTGAATTAAATATGATTTAATTCACTTGAGCTCTCACTAGTGCAAAAAATAGTTACAACTAGTTAAACTGATTTTAACTCAATTAATTGAGTTAATTGATTTCTCATGCATTAAAATAATGCACTAACTGCAACTTGGACTTAAGAACTAATATAATCACTCTGAATTCCTCACCAACCACCCTCAACTCAGAATTCATGAGCTAACTAATTTTATCACACTCAGTTAACTATTATAAGTGATTATGAGATAATATTACATTTTATTGTCCAATTTAATTATGGGAAAATTAAATTAGACACACATTTCTTGTTGAATTTGTTAGTGTCAGTATTTTCATCCTACCATCAATGATCAAAATCCTCTTTTTCTATCATTTTAGAAGTCCCACTAATAAATTTTTATTCATTCCACCAGGTCATGCAAAAAATTAGTCACTGATGGTAGCCCTAGTCCAAAAAATATCACTCTTCCTCAAATTTGATTACTAGTTGGCATAGTTTCATACTTTGTTGATTGTATACCATCCATAAAGTAATGTTAGCCATGTCATCTTGAAATTTAATCCTTCAAGGTCTCATTAGGTCTTTTAGGGTTTTTTAAGGTTCCATTAGGTCATTAGGGTTTCCAAGGTTCAATAAAATTTCATCTCCATTGCATAAGACTAGCAAGTATAGGGTGAACCAATAAACATTTCTTCACCATGTGAAGATGATTTGTGAAGAAAATATCTTGTTTCAGCATGTAATTTTGAGTTTAAATGTAACTTTTTATATTTTCATTATGTCATTTTATGACTTTCAAATGTAATAATTTCACCATCCCAAGCTGCTAACTTAGTGTTCCAAAGATGCCAAAACACCAAAATTTAAATTCAAAGAGTTCTCAAAGCATATCAAGTGATCAATTTACCAAAGGAAATAGTCAAGTGAAAAGATAATGTTTCAAAAGGTTAAGTGAATGATAAAGGAATAAAGTGGGTCCCAAGGCCCAAATCATCAAACTTAATGAAGTATAAAATCCCTCAAGACATCAAAGCCATCCTCATTTGTCCCTTACAACATCAAGAAACCATCTCCACAACACGATTTTAAAATCTACAGAGAAAAATTGGGAGAAAAATGGCAGTGCTCCACTCCTGGATTAGCCGCGCTATGCTCCTGCATCATACGCTAGCCTTCAGGCATTTCACTCCTAGTAGAGGAGGTGCTTCTCTACTCCCACAGGCGATATGTACCTACTCGACTTTCTCAGTGAGCTCCAAAACAAAATGCCATTTCTCTAAACCTTTAGCATTTTTTTCCTTCGCCCTCCAACAAGTAAGTAACATCTAATTGTTGTCCCCTAGCATTCCTCAAGTCAAATTTTCATGGTGTTTGAATGTTCTATAAAAAATTCAGTGTCTTATTTGTTATAAACCCTAGTTCCATTCCTAATTTTCAATTATACTTCCTAGCACTTCCGCTACCATTCCTACATTACAATTAAACTTTTCCAACCCTTATTTCACTATATTCCTTTCTCTAAATCCATTTATCCCCTAAACCCTAATACCTAGGCATTTCAATTTCCTAGGCTCCCAAATCCCCATACATGTAATAAAATTCCTATTCCAAAATCCCACAACATTTCTACTTCTTGTCACCTCCCTCAATTTAATAATCCCTTTCCCCATCTCCCTAAATTTTTCCATCCCATTCCCCACTCCCTAAACCTACATTCCACTCCCAATCCATCTCCCTAGGGTTTCTAGCCAAGACACTATGGAAGAAGAAAACAGATAATTCAATGAGGAAGAATAAAGGGAAGAGAGGAGGCCACACAAAGGAGGGAGGATCCTCAAACTTGAACCTACAAACACCAAAGAACTCATGGCCTCTCCCATGGCTATGACATGTTTCAAGCATGTAGGATGCTTCGAATTTTGTGAAAAATACAAAGGGTCCAACATCACCCTGTTTTGAGCATGCTTTTCATCTCTAATATTCATGACAACCAGGTAACCCTTGTTGGTTTAAATTTCACGGTATCCACAGCCATCATAGCAGATGCCACTGGAATTCCAAATGTTGGTGAAAACTGGTTCAAGGAAAAAGACTTGGAAGATCATTATTATGAGCCATACATCAAGCCAAGGTACAAGAATGAAGGAAATAAGGTATTTACTTTATCTTACCTACTAGATAGGTATGCCCCCATGATGAAAATCATCATGAAGTACATTTATTGTGAAGGAGGGTTCTATAGACTCTACACCTACCATATTTGGTTATTAATGCACTTCACAAGGGTAATAATTCTCAACATACCGTATTATCTATTTAGGAACATTGAAAAAATGGAATACATTGTTCAAAAGAGAGATTATGACCAGTAGATGAAAATTAATTTTCACCTCTCTCATCAAGATCATTGATCTCCATCACCTCAATCAATTGAACATCTCATGGGACACTTTCATAGCTAATGACATCTTTACTACTCCACCAATTCAACATGCTCAAGGTGTGCCTCCACCATCTCACCCTTCCACATCCATTCCTCCATCTCATCCCACAGTACCTACTTCTACATAAGCTCAAACTACTTCACCCATTTCACCACCATCACCACCATTTCACACTCAAATTGGGTCATCTAACATGGTTAAGATCAATGAGCTTCAAAAGACCAAAGTGGCTGAGATAGAGACATTGGCAAATACATATCAGAGAGGGCATAGGAAGGTGTTTTCCCCACAAATTTTGGGAGGGGCCCTTCTTTCTTCACCAACAAAGTAGGTAGATGAAGGAAAGCAAAAGATGACAGAGGTAGTTATTTAGGAAGATATTAGGCATGAGGAGGGAAATCTTCATGAGAGAGAAATAGAGTTTGACCTTCTTGAATTGAATCAGCATGATGATTCTAAGATCACTAGCATATTCATCAAGGAAAAATAATCCAATATTAGAGAGCTAAAAAATAATCTTGATAGATCTAAATTTGTCATTACCTTTCTTGAGCAGGAAAACTAGAAGCTAAAGACCAAACACTTCATTGATGAAGTGAAATTCATCAAAGATCAAAGAGAGGAATAAAAAGCTAAATTCTTGCTTGAATAGATACTGGAAAAATATGGTGTGCTTAATGAACCAAAAGAACAAGTGCAAAGAAGAAGGCCAAAGGCTAGAGGTTTGAAAAGAGCCCTAGAACTAGAAAGGTAGAAAGAAAGAGAACTAGAAAATGAGGTCACTCTTAATGAGAAATTTGCAGTTATAATCAATGAGAATAAAGAAGGTTGGCTTTAGTAAATAGATGACCAACTTGAGAATCTCTTGAAAAAGGCCAAGAAATACAATTATATTCAGATAAGGATGGAAATGCATTATGCCAAGAGAAACAAAATTGCAAGGTCAAAACTTAAAAAATCCAATGCAAAAGTTGAAACCCTAACCATGCAAGAAGAGAAAAGAAGGCTTGATATCCTTGTTGAATCCTCACTTCATGCCTAACCCTCATCATCAGCCACCATTCAAAAAAATTTGGCAAGTTTTGATACACTTTTGCAAATTTTTGAAGCTTTTGTGCATTCCTTGACAGTCATGTGATAGTTGGAATGTCAAGAGTGCAATGCCCTAAGTGTTGCGCTCCTGTTTAGGGAATATTTTTGTCAAAAGGAGACCACCATTGGACTTAGAGTAGGGAAAACATGCAATTAAACCACTTTTCTAGTCTTGTTTGGTCAAAATGGCAGGTGAAAAAGTCAAAAAACATTCAAAAAATCATAGTTCTACCTCCTTTTTCACCTTGTCATTGTGCTCCTGATCAGTCTTGGTAGAATCACTTTTTGGGATGTCAAATCAACTCAACTCTACAAACCAAGCATGGATATTGAAATTGGACTAGATAATCTTTCCAATGAGCTATCCTAAGCTCAGTTTGGACACCCGCAACCCCAAAAATCAGTTTCAACATGGAGGGCACTCCTGACACTGGCGCTGCGCTCCTGACACTAGCGCTACGCTCCTGACACTGGTGCTGCACTCCTAGCTTGTGTCTAATTTTTCTGAGTTTTCTCTGAAATTTTGATTTTCACCTTGATAAATAATGTTTTTACTTATGTAATTGATGGAATTAAATTTAATTACGGTGTTTTTACACTTACCTAGGGTAAATAAATTAGGTGAAATGTTGTGATGACATGTAATGAATCAGTTTGAAAAAAGTGAGGGATGAGTCAGTTTGACCTCCCTATACTCTAGGTATTCAACTCAATTTTTGGTGGAATTGCTCCTCCACTCATGGATTTGACCCATGAGGATGGGAGGAGTTTTTTTGAGGTCCATATCATGTAATTTTTGACTCATTACACAGGTTGGATGTTGATGCATTGATCAGAGACTCTAGTGTAATCTATTTGGCAGGAAATTAATGAAAAGGTTGCAAATATATCTTTGGGATACCTGTGGTATGATACTTTTGCATTGTTCTTCTTATGTCTCATTATGTATGAATGTTTTCTTTCATGATCCATTTCATTTCTATGATATGTTGTTTTTAAGTTGATAAATATAATACATCTCTCATGCTCTGTTTTGGGAAAACCTTCATAGTTTTTCCATCCTTTTCAATTTAGAAATAATTCATGCTTAGCCTTGCTCTTTCTAGCTCCTCACCTATCTGCTCCATCCCACTCAAGAAACCATAAAGTGTTAAGTTTTCTACCTACCTTGACCCATTTAATCTCTACAAATTTTCCCTGACCTAGCCTCTTCGACCTAATTCTCCCATCTAGCAACCCAAATTCAAACAAACAAACCCTTGTACTCATACCTAGCCTAAAACCCTAATTCATCCATCGCTCTTGGCTATGATTTGTGGAGAGATCCCTCTCCAGCTTGGTAGGGCTAGCTACCAAGGTAAAATATTGGTTTGTGGTTACCTCTGTTGGGATTTCTTCTTCATCCTTAGAGGTTTAATAGAGTGATAACAAACTTTTCAACACTTATAAGAGAATAATGTCTAGCTTATTCATGGTGATTTTATTTTTGAGGATTTGGCATTTTGATTTTTCATTTAATATTATTACATTCCATGTGATGATCTTGATCAGGGGGAAGTTTATTGAGGGGGAAAAAGTGTTGTCATAGGGGAAACTCATCCCAAATTAACTAGAAATTCTCCTAGATCTTGCAAAATTTGACTATTGGATTTCCTACCCTTCTTTTTGGGTTGAGTGAAAATATTGGGTGGCATTTCAATTTATTCCTTGCATTGAAAAGGAAGATGATGGGGATGGATTATTGCATGTGTCATTGGATTGTTGAAGAAGCACATTTTTTTCCTAAGGAAGGCTCTAACCACTAATTGGATCTGGTCCTCTAGGATGGATGTTGGATCTCTTTGTTGCCAATATTCTACAATTTTATGTTGGTTCATTGCTTGCAACTATGGATCGTGCAGTTCTTCTTCCTCCATTGGAGATGGGGTTTCTTCATTATGTTCTTGGGAACTTTGTGGCATATTAGATGATGTCGAGATTTATTTTTTCTTCTGAGGTGGGGATTTATTTGTGTCATTCTTTGTCTGATTATAGAACCAAAAATTTATTGGCGTCCTGAGTGCTGGAGGGGTTTGATGATTCACCCTTTTTCTTAGAATTTCATTTCTGGTTTGTGTCTATTCTGAATCCCTTGTCTATGGTCTGAGTGGGTGTATTGGCCTTATTTTCCTCCATCGATTAGGGTTTCTTGCAGTAGTCCTTGAAGAGATGGCCATAGGCATGGAAATGTAGGCATCTAATAGGAATTTTCTCAAAGTTTACAGTTTGTTCCCAGATCTTGTATTCACAAATAAGATGAATATTAGCTGGAAGAGGCTTCATGATATCCACGTAGACACAAAAATGAACATAATAGGTGTATCACCTATTTTTCATGATATCCGATAACATTACAAACTTTCCTAGTTTGTTCCCGATGTGGGTCAGAATTTCTGGATCCCAATATTCATGTAGCAGGGAATAAAATTTGATATAGATCAGAAGATGGGAAAAATATTATTTCTCCAGGTTGAATCTTGGCACCCATGGTTTTATGAAGAGACCAACAGAAAATATGTACCTCCTTGAAAAATATTGTTCATGTTTTCAATAATATTGAAGGTGACTGTGAAAAACCCCCTCAAGCCTAGTTTTAATTTTTCTTTGCCCTTTATGCTCCAATTTTTCCCTAACTAGTTTAGAAGAGTTTTCTCAGAGGGCCAAGGACCAACGAACTTGCAGATTAGTTCTTGTTCCTTCATTCTTTCTATGTTGGATCCAAAATTTTCTATCGAGATCTCAAGGGGGGGAATGTCTTGACCCTGAGGGTGGCACAAACCAAAGGTTTGTGTTGTCTTGGTAGCTTGATCCTATGGTGATCCATTGGTTGAATTGTGACCAGATCCAGTGTGTAACACATGGCTTGAAAACTAAGTAGATTTGTGAGGAACACCATTGCGAGGAGATGGATGCGAAGGGTGGTTGGACACAATTGAATTGTAAGAGGGTCCTCCATTAGAGCCCTAAGGGGGTGCCATCCAATCAGAGACAAAAACAAAATAATTATTCAGAACATGAAAAAACCAATTGAAACCCTAGTTAATTTGATTATTTATGTGTTCAATGTTAGCATGCACTAGCCTACCACTATGCTAATCCTACTCATTCATTATTTAATGGTTTAACTAGGATTAATTTTCCACCCTATTCAAGTTATTTAAATAGAACAAAATTCTCTAGTTATTTAATAGGAACCCATTTAATAAATTACATACCATGTGCTCAACTACATACTCTTCTTCATGTGCATATAATCATTTTTAACTGAAAAAAAATAACAATCTTTAAAGAATTCCTAATCAAGTAATATGTTCACCTTTCTGAATAGGTGAAAATATAATGGGAACAAAGATGTTCCTCACAAAAAAATGAATAGTTATATAAACAATTTCCCTTGAGCCTTAGGTTGCCTTTATGTCAGAAATATTAATTAGTACTTGATAAATTTCCACCCTTTTTTTCCCTAGCAGTGTCCCACTAGTTCAACATCTAAATTTCTATTTTCACCATATTTCTTTTCTCTCCCCCAATATCTCCTTTCTGTTAAATTTGAAGCTCAGGGATAAATTTTATCCTTTGGATAGTCTTCCTCATCAGGAAAAACCCCTATTATATCTTGAAATAATTTAATTTGTTTAAATAAAAATATTTTTAATATGAAAACCCACATGTGCACAAAAGGACAGGTTGGCCCAAAAGAAGAATCTGGACACCTTGGAAGCCTATAAATACCAGCCAAGTGACCCTCATTTTGAAATTATCACCAAGAATGTTCTATCTCTACTTTATTTTTCTCGTATAGGTCTGAGGTTGGTTCACAGAAGTTGGTTCGCACAGGTTCAAAATCATAGGGTCTGAAGCTTGCACACGTGATTAGGGTTTTTGGCTCTCAGTCGTAGGGTTGCCACAAGATATTTTCGGTTGCAACCACACACACACGAGCCTATTCCTGTGGCTGGAGTGTTTCAACTACATGTACATACACTCTCTTTTTTGCGGTTGGAAACTAAGATTTTATTTTTACAATTTACCACAAAGAGGATAGTTGACCACATGCTTTTGAATCATGATATTGAGTAACATTATTGTTGGGTTCATTTTTGAGATATTGTTTGGTTGATTTTTGCTGAATATTATTGTGGATAAATAATTGGATTATGGTTCTCTCTCTTTTCTAAAACATTCAATGAAAATATAATAAGAAGAATAATTTGAAAGTATTTTCCCCCTTATGGGGTTTTTCCCTGGTCTCCAACCAATCTTGGTGTCTCTATGTGTGAATGCTTTTCTTCTATTGTTCCTTTATGTTCTGTTGCATTGATGATGATATTTTTCTTTCTATATAATTGTGTATGTTGTTGCATAATGTTATGTGGTTAGTGGTTGTGGGTTGGGACTTGGACTTGGACTAGGAAATGGAAGAAGTACATGGGAATTTTTTTTGAAATTTTTCAAATTAGCATTCGGAAATTACAATATGCAAGTGCTACAATTTCAAATAACAAATAGGAACTACAAATTACAAAGGTATCTAAATGTTTCAAGGTATGTATAGCACATTGTTTCAATATTATAGTTGAAATATTGGATGGAAAGGTGATCCCTGAGATATACCAAGAATATCAACTTCATAAATGACTCATGTATGCATATGAAATTAATTTTGATTTATAGTACATTTGATATAAGGGTTCACTTGATATTTGACAATTATCTTACATTTTAGACATAAATTAGGGGAATTTTGAGGTCTAAAATGGGCCTCCTAAGAAAAATGTACAACCAAAATAAAATTTATAAGAACCAATAGGATTCAATATGATGATGTCAACCATGGGGGATGATTCATAATTTTTGAAGTAAAAAAGTAAAAATATTAAAAAATAATAAAATAATAAAACTATTTTTTCAACTCGTATTTTAAACTTATATATCCCCAAGGTTTTACTCAAATTTCAAGCGGGAGTACTCGTTGGATGTAAAATTTAATTCTTCATCCAAGGATTACCCTTGTTTCATACTTTCGCTGGACCGCGCTACATGAAAAATGAGAAATACATGAAAAAACGTGATTGCAATCACATTTTTCATGTATTTATAATTTTTCGTGTAGTAGGGTCCATCAAAATTATTCAACATGGGTACTACTTGGATGAGAAATCAAATTACGCATCCAACAAGCATTCCCACTCAAAATTTGAGCAAAACCATAAGGAGATAAGTTGAAAATACGAGTTGAAAACTAGTTTTTTCTTTTTTCCCTCTAAAATTTGATGATGTAATCTAATTTTATTTTATTATTTCCAATATTACTTTACAATTTCCTTAGGAGGCCCATTTTAGACCTTAAAATTCCTCTAATGTGGATTTTCTGATATTATAAAGTAGTCTAGATACATATATTATGATATATTGAAACTTGATACTATAGTTAAATGCTTGTGATAAGCATGGTAAGTTTGATGATGAAAGTGTAACAATAAGATGGATACTCAGGATCTTCTTGTTGGCCTTGCTTACTTTAGATAATATTAGAAAATATGAATGGATACCATGACTTGATAAAGAAGTGATGTTCACATTATGATTTTTGTAGTATGAAGATACACTTGTCAACATACCTAATTATATGACGTTAACACTTGATGAATGTTTGATGTCATGTTAATATGTAATGATAAAGTAGATGATGTTGATATGTTATGGCTATGATGCATATATATCTAATAATTTGATATAGTTTGATTTCATGATCTAACAATGCATGGAAATATTATGATAGACAGTGTAATATTCCCAAATTTTCACACAATATTTGGAATATTATAGTTCTTGATTTTCTTAATTAATTAAGTAAATAAAAGGGTGGAGGGACCCACAAACCTCAAAGATGAATAAAATATATTTTTAATGTGTGTATGTGGATATTTTAGATCTAGATCTAAAATCATGGAGTATTGGAGAAACTCCATTAATGGAGATCATGTCTCATTTATGAGATAGATTATGAAGGATGAAACAGTCAAATAAGATCACAGATCTTAAATGTAAAATCATGAGGATCTTTGATAAGGTCAACTAAGATCATAGTGCATTCAAACAATATCATAAAGCACTTATGATAAATTAGTGGAGGGAGTGATGCATTTAATTCACACATGATGGAGAGGGTGATCACCCCATGTGAACATGATGGAGGACATGGAGAAACAGTGCAGTCAACCATGGAGACTTATGTCCACATGTACAATGCATTTTTGGAGTGGGCCTAGGCTATGGAAGGCTCATGTCTATATAATGAAGGTGAAGGCACAATAGAAGGCATGATTTGGATTATTCATTTATCGATCTGTTTAGATATAGATTTGTCTTAGGACATCTCTATGCATTCTTGAGCTGTTTAGCTAAGTTTGCAGTGTTTTTTAGCATAGGGTGTTCACGGGAGGGAATCCCACCTCTTCCCTTGAGTGATATATAAGGAAGAGGATTGTACTACATTCCTTATCATGCATTGGTGCCATCTTTAGGAGGTTGTTTCTAGCATTCAGCTAGGAAACCGGTGGAGGATTCATCCTACCACTTTTTTCTTCACATTCAGTCTTCCAGGAGCAGCAGATCTATATCCAAAATTCAGGCCATTGGGTTTTACCTCCATGCAGCAACAACCCCTTCAAGGATTGCGGAGTCCAATCCTGTAGATCTATTGGAGGAAGGAAGTTTCCAGTATTTCAGCTGGAAATCCTGTGAGGGATCATCTCTTCACATTGGATCTATTATTTTCATCATTCAGGAGCTGATTTGACATTTCTAGCAGTATGTTATTGAGCCTCCCTCTCTAACAACGTATTTTTCTAAATTTGTTGTTCATCCAACAACTATTTTCAGTGGAGGAGATTGGAGGAGATAGATCTTGAGCTTTTATCCCAAGGATCTAGAGAAGGGATCAACCCTTCTTGCATAGATCTAATTGTGCATCATTGCAGCCATCATATCATCAGATTATGCACCAGATTTGCAAACCCATCAGCTTATATGTGCAAGCCCTAAGAGGGTGGTTATCTCAGATTGATAGATCTGAGAAACCCTTTCTGGGTTATCTTGGGTATCCATCATAGAGCCCGAATCTACATTTTTAGCATCATCAGAGCTTCCAAACTACCTAGATCTGAGTTTATATCTTTCTGGCAGTTGCAGTCCCAATAGTTGCAGCAGGGACAATGCA
Source organism: Pinus albicaulis (assembly GCA_034641835.2). Lineage (NCBI taxonomy): Eukaryota > Viridiplantae > Streptophyta > Pinopsida > Pinales > Pinaceae > Pinus > Pinus albicaulis. Next base: position 1,100,851,835 of record CM076579.1, read on the forward strand.
GTTTACCTTCCAGTAGTTCAGCAGTTACACAGTCCCTCTTGTGGGATCTATGCAAGGTCATTCTAAGCCATCCCTTTAGCTTGTGTCTCATATTTTTAGCACTGTTGTACTTGATTTTTCACCTCCCATAATAAAATGGCTCAGTTATTTCTGTGCATTATAATGTGTATATATATTTATTGTTTACTTTGTTGTAGTTCTTATATTGTGTTTCAGTATTACTGCATTTTCCCTTTTGGGATATTACATATAGGTTGATTTCTTGATTAATGTTTATTGAAGTGGCTTCCCTTTCATAGGGAGAAACTCTCCATAAGATCCAAACACCTATTATCTTTTGCAGAAAATGAATAGAAGACGCTTGAATATTGAAGGAAGGAATCTAGACATAAATAACCATCTGATGTTTTGAAAAGGTTTTGGAAATTTATGATCTGAGCATAGAATGTTCCTCTTAGTCCAAGTCCCAACCCCTGAGATAAAGGATTCAGGGTGTGCTTATAGGCCTTCCAAGAACACAGAAGAAGGCTTAATGTTGTAGTTGATCCTATAAGATACTAAAAATAAATACTTATGCATGAAACTAGGAATATGACAGTCCTACAGATATGGAGTAGATAATAGAGAGTTCTATGAGCAGGGAAGTTTGAATGTTTGACTTATTATAGAGAATGTGAATGCCCTGACTGATTTTTTGTTTCTAGGGGACAAGAATATGTATATCAACATGTTATCATTGGAACTATTATATGAAAATATTTGGTAAAAGTCGCAAGGATTTGACAATATTTACCTTATTGGCTTGACTTAATTTTGACACGATGCTTGACAATTCATAGATATATTTTGGCTTATGGATTGATTCAATTCATAGTAATAACAATTTAGGGTTTTTATTAGATTTGGTACCTGACATTGGTGATTTTCCTTCATGGGGCATGACAATGTAGGCATAGTGAGTCTTAGTGGTTAATATTAGTATTAAAGATTGATTCTGTATTGGCGTCATTGGAAATGACACATTTATTGAAGTGTAAACAATTGTGATTCAATATGCAGTGAGTTTTATTACAGAATTATCACAATGAATGGATGAAACTTGTATGACTTATCCTTGATGTATAATGATAGAAATAATTCATATCATGATTATGTGGATGGCCTAATGAAGTTTGATATTGCTTGATGATGATTTCTAATAGGACAAATAGATAAGGTTGTAACCTGGTATTTGGTAGTGAGCTCTTCTTGACACTTGGTCCATTTGTTAGTGATATTGGAAGTAACTTTTATGGATTTGATATTAGTTGATTTCATTGCATGGTATTAATTTTTTTGAGGTTGAGCATATTGGTTGGGTAAGTATTAAGTTTTCAAAAGCATTGTATGGTTTGAAGAAATCTTCCCAAGCCTGGCATGTCCACATTGAAAGTTACCTGGTAAAGCCTAGACGATGTGTTGATTCGAACCTCTACTTCCAAAGTCATCCAAGGTATGTCTTTTATTTTGGTTTTATATGTTGATCATATATTATTCACAGTTAGTGAACCTTTGATTACCAAAGTAAGAGGGATTTTTCCTCTGAAGTTTGAGATGACGAATCTTGGCATGATAAATTAATTTTTGAGATTAAAAGTTTGGAAAAGGAAAAGATGTTGTGAATTTAATTGGCATTATGGAATGAAAATCCTTGGATACCTCGATGGAATTAAATTTCAAGAAGTTGTTTAGAGATATTGTTAAACCTGAATTGGAAACTAAAAGTTGATTAAGGCATTGATGTTCCTTGTAACACCCATCTAGATATATGTTTTGTAGAGAACAACCTGACTCAATTCATGATTGAGCCGCTTCATACACATTGGGTTGTTGCCAAGCACATTTTTGAGATATTCGCATGGGACAATCAATATTGGTCTAAGCTATACTTCCAGAGATGTATGTTTTCATAGATACACTAATTTTGACTAGGATGGAAAGTGTTATTGATAGAAAGAGCACACCTAGGTGTCACTTTAGCTTGGGATCCGCCATGAGATTTTTATTAGAAGGAAATAGAAGTCTGTAGCTTTAAGCACAAATAAGGTTGAGTATATTGTTTGTAGCATGGCTAGTGGTAGGGAATTTTGGTTACGGGAGTAGTTTATGGATATGATAATGATACATTACGAAAATAAAGAGTGGGATTCTATTGGTTGAAAATATCATATATTGTTGAGATTGAGATATCTTCATTGTTGTGCGCAACCCAACTTGGCCTAAATTTTGGCAAATGCCCTGCATTTTGTGGAGCGAAGCACACAAGAGAGCACAGTTGAGGAATTAAATATACCACGCGGTGCCCTAAGGGCTTCGAGGTGGATCAAAGCCCTTACTTTTTTTAAAGCACGCGATTTTGTAAGGCATCAATGGTTTTCGGAGAATAGTTGTTTTTTTTAACGAGTCCATGATATTTGGACTATGATATTTTGATGATTTAACCCAACAATGTAATAATATATCTAGGGTAAAATAATAAGAAGAGAATATTCAATTGAGATTTACGGGTAAATTATTATGATCTGTAATTTGGTAGAAAAGGAGAGGCTCTACAACTGAGAGCTGAGAGGCCTGGATAATATACCACAGCTTAGTGCGCAAATAGTATGCAACTTAGTGCGCAGACCAAGGCTCTATTGGTTGTTCAAAGATTTATTATATTAAGCAACGATTCTTGTGGACGTAGCCCTACACTAGGGTGAACCATGGTAATTCGGTGTTGTTATGTACTTGATGTGTATGTTTTCTTGTTATCTATTGTAGAGTTGCAGTTATTACATTTTAATTTTATTCCATCACAGTGATGGTTTATGGTTTTATATGGCATATTTAAGTGATTAATATAATGCATGGAAGTGATTTATAAGTGCTAATAATAACATAACATAATAATACCACATACCCTAGTCCTTAAAGGCTGCAGAAACCTGGTTCTTCATCCTCCTATAATCACTTTGGATGAGACTGTGATCTTCTTGCAGGTCCTTGTCGAGGGCCAATGATCAAGGGTTTTGTTGGTGCATAGTATAGAACGAATGTGGGTCATCCCAAAATGAGCCGAAAAATGTTTTCATTGCCAGGACCAAGATCTGTTTGAGGGATATGTGAATGTGGTACCCATCGAAGAAGGAGATTTAAGACTGGATAGACCTGAAATTGCCAGAATTTTCAGATCAAGAAAACAGAAACCCTGGTCTAACATCCAAAGCTTGGCTATAGAAGTATATTTTTACAAATCAATACGATATTTTCTTTGGTTATTTTCCTATTGAGTTGTACAAGTGGATATCGAGGTTGACCGAAAGAAAGAACTATTTTAAGGGTGGAGAACCTATGGTGTGGACTCCTGAGCTAATATAGAAACTCAAGAGCACTGACAATAGGATTTCAAGGGTTGTTGATTTCTAGATTGATAACATCTTGGGAGGGTTCAATACCGAGTTCGTTGTAGACTCAACTGTGTCCTACAACGAAGAGGGACGACGATTATTAAAAGGAATGCAAGGTAAGTATTTACAATCTCTGAAACTTGGATTAAGATTCTTCTGTGTGAAAAGGGATTTTTACAAATGCAATCAGATTGCTAGTTTACTTATGTTTGGAAGAAGAGAAAATAACTCTGAGAAAGAGACTAGCACAACGCGAAGTGGAAAGAGATATAGAGTAGATACTAGAAAGAGATATCATGAACAAGATCTAGAGACCTTTATAGAGATTGAATATAGTCCTCTTTTGAGCAGATATGAAGGTGAAAGAGAAGAAATCCACACTCACAACCCCTAGGAAACTTCACAGTATTCTCCCTCCCAGCTTGAGAGTTCGCAGAAGCCAGAATCTAGTAATATCCAGGGTGTTGTTGGCTTTCTCGCTCCCCCTACCCCTCCTACCCCATATCCCCCTCCCACTCCAAGAAGAGGTATGGCTGATGATATTAAGCTACCCATTTTCAAAGGAACTGGATTGGAGGATCCAAAGCAGTTTTGGTTTCTATGTGAAGTTGTATGTACAACGAAACATATCAACTATGAGAATATAAAGAAAGTGTAGTTCATTAGGACACTACGAGATAGAGAATTGACATGGTATATGACGTATTCCAATAATCAGAACATAACATTTACAAATATTAAAACAACACTGGTGAGAGAGTTTAAGAAGTCAAAGTTTGAGTCGCAATAGTGCATCACTGATTTGAAAGAGATCAAACATAAACATATTGAGTCTGTTTGGGAGTTTGATCAGAGATTTCAATTATTATTGGATCAATTAAGCTTCGACATAGCTCCACAGTAGCATCAGGAATGGTTTATATATGCGCTTCTACGTCATATCATGTTTCCATTGATGCAACCAAAGATACGAACTCAAACCGATGCTCTAAATATTGCAATGAAATTGGAAGATTCACCTATAGGATATACTAATGCAAGAATGAAATTAACCCAATCCTACAGATACAATACATCAAGAAAAGCAAAGAATGTTAGATCTAAGACTTTTGTGATCCATAATGTAGATAAATGTCTTTCGGATTAATCACATCATTAGGATTTGGTCGACGTTTCAAACCATCTAATGTGGTCCATCCTCAGGACAAGGTGAAGAAGGAAATCGATCTCATTGAATAAATAGTAAGGATGCGCCATTGCCCTATGATAGTTGTTAAAACTAGCCGTTGTCATTAGGGGAATTTTGAGGAATAAAATGGGCCTCCTAAGGAAATTATAAAATAATAGTGGAAATAATAAAATAAGATTTGATTACATCATCATATTTTAGAGGGAAAAATGAAAAAACTACTTTTTCAACTTGTATTTTCAACTTATCTCTCAACGTTTTTACTCAAATTTTGAGAGGGAGTACTCGTTGGATGCAAAATTTAATTCCTCGTCCAAGGAGTACCCATTTTTCATACTTCCGATGGATTCAGCTACACGAAAAATGAGAAATACATGAAAAACGTGATTGCAATCACATTTTTTAATGTATTTCTCATTTTTCATGTAGCAAGGTCCATAAAAAGTATGTGACATGGGTACTCCTTGGATGAGGAATTTAATTTTGCATCCAACGAGTACTCCCACTCAAAATTTGAGTAAAAACTTTGGAAGATAAATTGAAAATACAAGTTGAAAAAATAGTTTTATTATTTTATTATTTTTTAATCTTTTTACCCTTTTACTTAAAAAATGGTAAATCATCCCAAATGGTTGACATCATCATCTTGAATCCTATTGGTTCTTATAAATTTTATTTTCGTTGTACATTTTTCTTAGGAGGCCCATTTTAGACCTCAAAATTCCCCTAATGAAAAACTAACCATTATTTAGTTAATTAATTGAAAATTTAAAAGTTTTTAAATTATTATTATTATTATTATTTTAAATATTTTCTAGAGGGGGAAGGGGTATCAAATAATATAATAATTTAGCAAAAATTATTAAATTATAAAATTAATAAGGAGAAGGGGTAAATACTAGAGTAGGGAATAATATTAAAACCTTGAAGTTATTAAGAGAAATTAATAAAAAAGGGGGGGTTTATGAATAATATAGAATAATATAAGAGTAATTCTAATAATTCTAAAGAGTGGAGAGGGGGGGAATTAAATATAAATATAAATATAAATATATATATATGATAATAAAATCTAATAATAAACAGTACTAGGGATAATATCCAACAAGATGAAGTTGCATAAAAACATAAACCAGAGAGAAAGAAAACAAGGATACAAAAGGAGGATGGAAAAAATCAAAACAAAGGGAAGAGAATCAAAGACAAAGGAAAACGACACATGAGGGATGAATCATCTTGAGAGGGCCGGAGTCCATGATGGGTGGAAGTTAAGTAAGAGATGGACTCCAGCCCTCTCAAGATGATTCATCCCTCGTGTGTCGTTTTCCTTTGTCTTTGATTCTCTTCCCTTTCTTTTGATTTTTTCCCTTTCCTCACCACATATCCTTTATTTTATTTCTCTCTACGGATGTTTTATACAGCTTCATCTTGTTGAATATTATCCCTAGTACTGACCAATATAAATTACATGTTATGGGTGGAAGTTAATTAAGAGATGGACTCCGGCCCTCTCAAGATGATTCATCCCTCGTGTGTTGTTTTCCTTTGTCTTTGATTCTCTTCCCTTTGTTTTGATTTTTTCCCTCCTCCTTTTGTATCCTTGTTTTCTTTCTCTCTGGTTTATGTTTTTATGCAACTTCATCTAGTACTGTTGATTCTTAGCTTATATATATATATATATATATACATACATGCATACATACATACATACATACATACATATATCTATATATATATGTATGTATGTATGTATGTATGTATGTATGTATGTTGATATTTAATTCCCCCCCCCCCCTCCTCTCTTTTGAATTATTAGAATTATTCCTTTTATATTATTCTACATTATCCATAAAGCCCTCTTTTTTATTAATTTCTCTTATTAACTTCAATATTTTAATATTATTCCCTATACTAGTATTCTGCCCCCCCGCCCCCCTTCTCCTTATTAATTGTAATATCCCCAAATTGGGACTACTAGCTAGGCATGTATGAAGAATGCATTTTTCAGAAATGGCTGCTACAGAATATGAAATCAGCCCTTGGATCCCTTAGATATAATAATCTAAGACCCAAATCCAAGAGGATATTAGAAAAAAATCAAACTAGGTGGGTTAAACACATCTCCCACTCCCAGTATAGCCTGGAAACTGCCCAAAGAAGGGGGCTGCAACAATACAAAGAACACTACCCAGAAAATAATGCAGTTTTAAAGAAAAACAGTAGAAGACCAATATGATAGCTTAAAAATAGCTTATACAATAGTAAACCAGATTTACAATGTGGACCATTCAGTGTACAAGAGAAATATGGAAGACTTTCATGAGAAAAACCCTCTAAAAGAGGTGCTGCAACAATGTATTTCACTGTAAAAGCCTTGAAAACGTTATTTTTAAGAGCATACAGTAGTTGTAGGTTACAACTCAAATCTAGAATAGATCTGTGTACAAAATATTAGATCTATATCAGATCTGTACACTAGAATATCTCTATTTTACATACCCCTTGGGGTTTTCAACAAAAAATGATGTACATGGAGTAGATCTGAGATCTTATGAAGCAGATATGTAGATTTCTGCAGAGTTCCTAAAGCTTATACAGGAATATTCAGATAAGATCTGAATATGACATGGATAATAACATAAATCCATGGATCACCATAGTGAGAGACAAATTCTCATCACTAGCGATCACTCCTCAAATGTTGCCAAAACTCCCTGCAACTTTCTTCTTGTAGATAATGTAGTCCTGGAAGACAAATTGTGTTTTATACTTGATGAGCAGTTTGGCCTGATGCCAAGGTATGGATCTAAATCTCTGATGATCCAATACACTCTTGCCAATGGGATAGAGGACTTTCCCAGTGAAAAGAGGCACTAGAATGGCTTAGATTTGAACATATCTAGCCTCCACTTGCTGCAACTTACAAAGACAACCAAACCCTCAACACGATCTGCATTGTAGTTGGAAGTAGAAGCTTGGAAAAATGCCTGATAGTGGACAAGAAATGCAAGACTCTTCTAAGAGGCCTCTCAAGGAAAGAGGTGGGATTCCCGATCAGGAACACCCAAGTGCTAAATAGAACTATTATCAGCTAAACATCTAGAGAATGAGAAGTGTCTAAATATACAAATCTTTCCAGGACAATATGTTCAAAAACCTTCTCTTGTTGTTCTCCTCTTTCTTTTATAGGATGAAAGCCTTGCAAAACCCTAAACCACCTCATAGGTTTAGCTCCTTTCACATGCGTAGCCTTCAACTAGATCTAGGTTATGCATATAGAAGGTACATTGCATCTAGATAGTGTTTTGGATTTGGTCCTATTGACCTAGTCAATTGTCACAATCCCTTTCACACATAAGGGGTTTTATTTAGGTAGCCCAGATTTAGCCTTGTTCACATGGGCATTGATTTATTTTGCTATTTTAGGAGTTTATTTTATCCTCCTTTACAATTTTATTCTTGCAACAAGAAAAAGAAAAAAATTGTACATTCCTATTAGCTTGGGCTAATTAGGAATATTACAGTCCTCCCCTCCAAAATGTTGCTTGTCCTCAAGCAACTGATAAGGTGAGTGCTAAAACTCATCTCCTCTTCCATTGGTGACACAAACATGAGTTAATCTTCCTCCTTGTACCAATCGTTCACCAAACCATCCCTCCATGACTTGGTCCACCAAAGTTCTCATGAGATACAAATAGTTCATCTCATAAGAAGACAATAGATCATAGGAAATAAACATGGTTTTCCCAATGTTCTCCTTGAAACATGAGACATAAAGTACATGGGGAGTAACCATTCCATATGGCTCATGCATTCCTTCCCTCCTTCCTCCATACATCCCTATGAAAAGTACAAGTACATCATCCAGATAGGGAATCAAAACAATGTACATACAAACAGAAATTTCTGCATATGGAGGTGGGTCATAGTCCCACAGGTGGAACTAGCGCAGAGCATCTCCTATCTGCATCAGATCCAAATATGGTAAGTGGTTTTCCCACCACTTACTTGCTGCCCAAGACATCTCACTATTGCATGAAATGTGAGATAAATTTGGTGCCTTTGGGAAGCACCCATCATGAAAATAAATCTCCCTTTGCACATCAAGGGAGTGGCCAAATTGAGAATTTTTAGTGGCCCAATAATTGCCATGACATTTACATGATACATTACAGATTTTAGGAGACATGGTTTGCATAAAAATGGTAAAATAACATGTACAATCAGAAAATTAAACTTTCTTTACATGAACATATCCTTTACCAACAAATTCTCTCATACACATGGAGTTGTGCATGGATCTTTCTCCCCTTTCCAAAGAAGGAATAGATGACTGAAATGACTCCTGCATAGAGTCCCATGGCTGCCCCAACTCTACATATCTCATGCATTCTTGAAAATGATAATATTGTTCCTCTTTCAAGCCTTCCCAATCAAATCTCTTCATGATGATGTTGTAGATCCTCATGGAATACAGATGGCTGAAACATAACTCCTTGTAGGCTCCTTGTAGGATCTTATTCTTGAGCTTAGAAACTCTAGGAAAAAATATTCTACCATGATGATAGATGAATTCTCCTTGGACTAAGTAGCCCTCTTCATGCAGTTGGTCATCAAGTATCATACATGTGTGTAGATCTTTGGAATAATCCACTAGCAGTTTGGATTTCCAATACAGATCTACACTGCTCAACAATGACAGCGTTGGTGATGCATCAACAAAAAATTCTGTTATGTTGTTGATCCTTCCCTTGACATCTCCTATGCCAAAGATGTGTGTTGGAAGGTTGTTCCTTCCCTTCTTCTCCTCCCACAGCGTAGGATCAGAAAGGAGAGTGGGTGATGATGATAGGGGAAAAACATTTCCCTCCTCCTTGAGCTTACCCCAAGTCTCCCAGCACTGTAGCTTTGTCTTCAAGTGCTCCAAACCCTTCTGGATCTAATTTTGGAGCAACAAGTTTTGAGGTCTTCCCCACAAAATCTAAATCAGGTGACCTCCTAAGTGGTTTTCCATTAGATAATGAGGCTTCAGGGACCATCCTCATATGCAGAATAGATGGGATCCTCATGTCCCAGATTCCACTACAAAATTTCAACTCTGTTTTATGTGTGGAAGTCTCATGAAATCTGAAGACCCCTCTTAGTGGTGTAAGAGTGCCTTTGGCTGGAGCATTTTCCCCATCTTCTGATAGTGGATCAACTTTGTGATCCATCCTTTGTTCTGTCTCATTGTATTTTTTCATAGACACATGTTTCTCATGTCCTCCACATGGCAGATCCTTAGGAATTCCTTGCAAAGGTGAAATAACCCCTCTAGTGGAAGCCATTGCTTCATCTCCATCTCCAAATGAAAATAGATCCCCTCCTACTATCATAGCATTGGAGGATCTTCTCTTCTCTTTCTCTCCCTTCTCCTCATCATTGGAGAATGCTTCATCATCAAGATATCATTTTTCTTGATCTCTTAGTGAAGAAGGAACCCTCATGTCTTCTCTTTGAGAAGAGAGTTCTTGCTGAAGTGAGTCTTTTGCCTTTGGAAACTCATGCAGCAGATCATCAACCATTTCAACAATGTTCAGGAATGGAGTTGGCTCCATGGAACCTTCCAACTCATGCAAAGACTCAGATTTCTTGGGCTTGTTTTTTTCTCCCCAAGAAGTCTCAGAATGTATTACATCAAATATTTTCACTAGTCCCCTAGTGAACTTTTCATAACAAGAGATATTTATCCCTTTCAAGGATGAGGACTCAAATAGCCACGAAGCATAAGCCTTTCCTTGAAGATGCAGTGTTGCTACTTCCAATGTTTCTTCTTTTGACACTTGATGCAGCTGAAAGTATGTGTCAAGCTTCCTTACCCAAGACTTGGTTGAGTCTTTAGGTGATCCATCAAAAGTAGGTAGGGAGAATCTACCCAAATTGTGCTGAAGGCACCCTCTTCTTCTACTGTAGGTGCTGGATATTTCTTCTTTGAGTTGACATAACTCTGGGAAACTGAGATTCTCTTTGAATATCTCTTATAGAGACTCATATTCCTGAAGATAATCACCAAGAGATTCCTCCTTTTCCTTCTTTCTTTGACAAGAAAGTAGGCATGTTCCAACGTTGCAGATCAGGTTGTGTGGCTGAATGCTCACACACATGGTAAGAAGTACTGGGGCTTTCTTAATGTAAGAATCCTCCTGAGGGTTCTACATGTCTCTCCCTCTCCATTCCCTGGATCTCTTCTTTCATTACATACATAGCTTGAGAAAGGGTTTTTGAAAACTCTTCTCTTTGCAAACTTCCAGTAAAAGGGATCTTACCCTTTTCTTTTGTGTCTTCAATGTAAACACACTTCTTCATCAGTATTTTCTTTCCATGAAAATACATATTGTCCCTTCAATAAGCAAATCACAGGCTGTGCCAAGATGGTTTCTCTGATATCACTGTAATATCCCCAAATTGGGACTATTAGCTAGGCATGTCTGAAAAACGCATTTTTCAGAAATGGCTGCTACAGAATATGAAATCAGCCCTTGGATACCTTAGATCTAATAATTTAAGACCCAAATCAAAGAGGAGATCAGAAATAAATCAAACTAGGTTGGTTAAACAGATCTCCCACACCCAGTATGGCTTGGAAACTGCCCAAAGAAGGGGGCTGCAGCAATACAAAGAACACTGCCCAGAAAATAATGCAGTTTTAATGAATAGAAGTAGAAGACCAATATGATAGCTCAAAAATAGCTTATAAAATAGTAAATCAGATTTAAAATGTGGCCCATTCAGTGTACAAGAGAAAGATGGAAGACTTTCATGAGAAAAACCCTCTAAAAGAGGTGCTACAACAATGTATTTCACTGTAAAAACCTTGACAACGTTATTTTTAAGAGAATAAAACAGCTGTAGGTTACCACTCAGATCTAGAACAGATCTGTGTACAAAATACTAGATCTATATCAGATTTTTACACTAGACTGTCTCTATTTTACATACCCCTTGGGGTTTTCAGCAGAAAATGATGTACATGGAGTAGATCTAAGATCTTATGCAGTAGATATGCATATTTCTGTAGAATTCCTGAAGCTTATATAGGATTATTTAGATCAGATCTGAATATGACATGGATAAGAACAGAAATCCATGGATCACCACAATGAGAGACAAATTCTCATCACTAGAGATCACTCCTCAAATGTTGCCAAAAGTCCCTGCAACTTTCTTCTTGCAGGTAATGCAGTCCTGGAAGAAAAAATGCGTTGTATAATTGATGAGAAATTTGGCCTAATGCCAAGGTATGGATCTGAAGCTCTAATGATACAATACACTCTTTCCAATGGGATAAAGGACTTTCCTAGTGAAAAGAGGCACTAGAATGGCTTAGATATGAATAGATCTAGCCTCCACTTGTTGTAGCTTACAAAGACAACCAAACCCTCAACATGATCTATATTGTAGTTGGAAGTAGAAGCTTGGAAAAATTCCTGATAGTGGACAAGAAATGCAAGAATCTTCCAAGAGGCCTCTCAAGGAAAGAGGTGGGATTCCCAATCAGGAACACCCAAGTGCTAAACAACACTATTCTCAGCTAAACATCTAGAGAATGAGAAGTGTCTAAACAGACAAATCTTTCCAAGACTATATGTTCAACAACCTTCTCTTTCTTTTCTCCTCTTTCTTTTATAGGATGAAAGCCTTGCAAAACCCTAAACCACCTCATAGGTTTAGCTCCTTTCACATGTGTAGCCTCCAACTAGATCTGCATTGTGCATCTAAGAGGCACATTGTATCTGGATAGCGCTGTGGATTTGGTCCTGTTGACCCAATAAATTGTCAAAATCCCTTTCACACATAAGGGGTTTTATTTAGGCATCCTAGATTTAGCCTTGTTCACATGGGCATTGATTTATTTTGCTGTTTTAGGAGTTTATTTTATCCTCCTTTACAATTTTATTCTTGCAACAAGAAAAAGAAACAAAACTATACATTCCTATTAGCTTGGGCTAATTAGGAATATTACATTAATTTTATAATTCCTTTTTTATATTCTTTTATATCAATCTTTATTGTTCATTAACCCCTTTTTTTTAATTTCTCTTAATAATTTCAATATTTTAATGTTATTACCTATTCTAGTATTTACCCCTTCTCCTTATTAATTCTATAATTTAACCTTTTTGCTAAATTATTATATGATTTGTTACCCCTCCCCCATCTAAACAATATTTTAAAATAATGATAATAATAATAATAAAATATTTTAAAAACTTTTAAATTTTCAACTAATTAACTAAATAACGACTAGTTTTTATAATGGCTAGTTTTAACAGTTATGACCAGGCAATGGCACATCCTTACTATTTATTCAATGAGATCGATTTCCTTCTTCACCTTGTCTTGAGGATGAACCACATTAGATGGTTCGAAACGTCGACCAAATCCTAATGATGTGATTAATCCGAAAGACATTTATCTAAAAGCAAAGAAGTTAGAGAATAATTATGGTGTATATAGTGTAAATCATAGGGTCATTCTAAAGAATAGTGCCTTATCTTCAAGGATTACATGGCTGGTGGAGCACCAAATCCCTTGAATGTTGGATCCAACCTGTGTTGTGAAATATGTAAGACTAGAGGCCAATGTCATTCAGAATATTGTCACTTGTTACAGAAATATGTATAGACTCCGAGGAATCTATATTGCAAATTTTGCAAATCAGTAGGACATGATGAGAATAATTGTCGGGCTTATGCCCTAATTATGGAGCGCAGTGCTGACACTTATAGAATGCAAGAATAAGAGCATATAAAAGAGGAAAATGGGCAGTGCAGTGGTCGATGAGGTTACCAAGGAATAGGTCGAGGTGATGGAGCTGGTCTAGGATGTGGACATATCATTTGCTATAACTTCATCTAGCCAGATCATTTTGCGAGAGATTTCCAGAACCCCACAACGACATGTAAATATTTTAAATCATTTGACCATGTAATTGAAGAATGTCCTGTACTTATGTTGAATATGCAAGAAAAGATGAATCAACATCCAATGCAGAATATTCAAATGAGGATTGTTGAAAGGAATACCAATGAACCTTGAGTTAATATTGTCGCTAGGAGTGGAGTTGTGGTCGATAGTAATAAAATGGATGAAAAGAAAGAATATGAAGGTGAAGGGGTCAGAAATATTGTTTAGAAAGTTCCTATTTCTAATATTCAGAAAGAAAAAGAACTATTTATGGAAGCAAAGTGAAGCTTTATGGATGTTGGAGCTTCAACCTCCAGTGCGTAGCCAAAGTCCCATCAAAAAATTAACTGCGACGTGTCATAAAATTTGATACAAAATGAAGCTCCGACACAGGATCAATCTCTGACATAAGATGAGGATTCATAAAATCTAGGTATTTTAAATTCTTTTCTACAAACTTGTATGAAATTATTAAGAGATCAAAATACGGTAGAAAGGCTTCAGGAGTTGATAGACTCTTGTGTATCCAAATAAACACCGTGAAGTGAGATGTACACAGTCAATAATTTTCATCGATAGAAGAGAACCAGAAGAGAGATGAGGCTTAGTGTGCAAATAGGATAGTATGAGATGGATCAAGTTATTCTGGATTTGGGATCTCGTGCTAATGTCTTGACGAAGCAGTCATGGGAACTAATTGGTAAGTCGAAGCTACTATGGTCACTTATTCAATTAAGGATGGCAAATAAACAAAATATCTTCCCTATGGAAATACTACCAAGTGTCACAGTGGGTATTGAAGGATTCCACACTAATGTTGATTTTGAAGTAATATATATTTTTGATGACAGTAACCCTTATCCTGCATTCCTTGGACTTGAATGGGAATTTTAAAATATGGCCATAATTATTCTGAAAAAGAGATATATGATACTTGAAGGAAACAATATGAGAGTAATTATTCCCTTGGATCCATCAAAAGGAGTAAGATACATAGAAATAGTCAAAGAAGAATATTGTGCAGCTGACATAGACAATATTTATCAAATGACAACAAAGGAACGTGATTTTGTTAACCCTACTGTAGAGGGCAAGTTGAGTTGGGAGCATTATATTTCTTGTACCTCAGACTTAGAAGAAGAGTTGGAGAACTGGAAGAATAGGTTGCATGAAGTATCAATAAGGTGTTGTTTAAGAATTACTAAATCAGTTCATTGTATGATATATAAGGTATGTAACCTACATTCTTATGATGGATTAGATGATGTAAATATTTTTCTTGATGATTATGAAGAACAAGTTCCAAAAAATCAAAGGTTTTTATCCTTGGATATAGCCTTGAAAGCTACCCCTGCTAGATGGTGAAATTCACACAAGAATAATATAGGAGGTTGGAAAGAATGTCACATCCTAATGTGGATAAGGTTTGGACAGATAGATACAAATATGGAGATAAAATATGATGGTGAAACTAATCCTAGAAATCATATCCAACTATGCACTATAACATGGAAGGAGATTCCAAAACAAGAATGGGTACATGGATTCATTCATACATTATATGTTAGGATATTATGACACATAGGAAATAGTTAAGAATAACTTAGTCTAGTGTATAGTTAGGTAAAGTGTGTTTCTTTACTATGTACATTTGTAACTTATAATCTGACGGTCACGATTTGTAGTGATCTGACGGTTCTCTCTCTCCTTGGTATTAACGACACTTGATCTGTGGCTTAGCACCCGATTGGTCCATGATCTCTATTTAAAGAGCATGGAGGGTCATTTTTCCGGTAACCGTTTATGAGGGAAACATATGTAACTTTTCTTTTATATTAATAAATTGCTTGAAGTGACCGCATTGGCTCAGGCCGTGGACTGTTTCCCTCTTCGAGGGTTTTAACCACGTGATAATATTGGCTTACTGATTTGTGATCTTTTTGTGACCAGTGATCTTTGGTTTTTGATCTAAGGAACTTACCCTATAAATTCCTACATGATATAAGAGCTATTTTGAGGGTCGCATTCATTGTTGATCCAAATCCGAAGCTGGTTTGACTGCATGGGATTGTCATTTTCTATATCTACTATTTATGTACATTTTTGGGCCTGGAGAACTGCTCTGTTGTATCCAGAGTGTCTATTACAGTAAGCAACCCCTTTCATTTCATGCGAAAAGGTTTCTGGTTGCCCAAGTTATGACAGTTTAGATCTAGAGGTATAAAGTATCTATTTTGCAGTTATATTTGTTAATAGTTTTGCTTATTTCAGTTCCCTCTGTTTATTTCGGTTTTCAAGTTTTATTTATTTTATGTATCTATGCCCTCTTCTCTATGTATGCTCTTTTCTCTGTGCTATGTGTGATCTCGGAAAATCAAAAATAGGAAGAAGGGATTTTTTTGCTACGTATGCTCTTTCCCGACGTCTTTGTGCGATCTCAGGAAATCATAAATAGTGAAAAAATAGATAGTTTCTGGTAAGGCTAACCAAAAATCTAACGTTCTTCTGTAAGGCTAACCGAAAATCTAGCGTTCTTTCGTAAGGCTTGCATTACACTTTTTTTTTTGGCTCAAATTTTTGTGTTTTTAGTGCAGGAAAAAGCAAGCACACTGAAGACTTAAAAAAAAAAAACCCTTCCCCCTTTCAAGCAATTACAGAATTATTTTACTATCTCACTTGGTGAGAAGTTAGTTTGTGAGAATAGAGGTCTTGGGTTAAGTCTCTTTCTCAAGCTTCTTTTTAAAAAAAAAAAATTTAAAGGGGCGGGATTTTTTTTTAAAGTTGAACTTCATCATCAAATTTTAAACCGTTCCCGTAACTATTCGGCATCTACAACTCAGTTTTTTCAAAAAGGCATAACTTCTTCATCCGGAAGTTGTTTTTCGAGCCATTTTTTTTAATCAGCCTAATTTTTTGAGATCTTTCCATTGGAGAAGTTAGTTTCAGCTTTTTTCAACTTCAATTTTTTTTAAAATGGAAAGTGCATGTTCAATTTTCTTAATAGCACCAATTATTTCCAATGGCTACCTCACATGGTAGATATGCTTAGAAGTAAAGGGCTTTATAGAATATTCATAGGACAAGAAACTAAACCTTGTGATGATAATAAAGTCACTAAATGGGAAAATAAAAAAGATCAAGCACGAGGGTTGATAGGAATGTCCATTGCTCAAGATATTTGATTTCATATCCTTGAAATTGACACCCTTGATGAAGCCCTGAAAAAGCTAAATACTATTTTTGGAATTCAAAATAAAATCAAAGCCCACCAGCTTGAAAATGAGTTGCTTACTTTGGACCCCAATAATTTCTCCTCCATTGAATATTTTTTGTCCCAATTCAAGACCCTTAGACTTCTTTTAGAAGGTTGTAAGGTCAAAAAGGATGATGGTAGCCTCATATATTCCATTATTGATAAACTTGGCCCTGCATACTATGTATTTGTTTCCACCTTCCATTCCACTAGAGAAGCCATCATTTCTTCAGGAACCACCTATAAGAACCCCTCTTTTGATGCCTTTTGCGATTCTTTGATAAGAGAACAAGAAAAACTCTTACACTTTGGTCTTATCACTTCTGGAAATGCTTTTAAGAAAGCCTTAGTAGCCCAACAACAACCATATCAAAAGAATCCCAAGAAGCAGTATCCTAAAAAGTATGGTCCTAAATCAAACAAAGGTCCTAAGAAATTTCAGCCACAAACTGAAAAAGAAACTCACCAAAATGATAAGGAAAATAAAAACAAAGGGGAGAAGACAGATAGACATTGAAAATTTTGTAATCGTGATGGCCATATAGAGTCCAAATGTTTTAAGAATATGGAAGCCTTAGAAGCAGCAATGAAGAAGCACAACATCAATTTGGAGCACTCTTCACCTTCATATTCAGGAATGGCACTTTCTGCTTGTGGTTGTCAAGCATCAATATCTAGTTATGCATTAAATGTTTCTTCTTCTTCTCATTCTCATGAGTGTCTCATTGATTCTGGAGCTTCTTACCACATGGCCAAAAATAAAGCCATGTTTTCTTCTTTAAATGATTGTAACACAAAACATATTTATGTTGGTGATGATATATTTCTTAGTGTTGTAGGATCTGGAACCATTTATCTATATAATGGTCAGTTTAATGATGTACTATGTGTTCCTACCTTGTCATGCAACCTTCTATTTGTTTATCAGATAACTCATTCAGGTGAAGGGAAAATAGTAGAATTCTCACCTCATGATGTTGTAATCAAGGACCTCAAAGATCCTAGACATATTTTAGCTATTGGAATTGTTGATGATTCCAAAAGTTTGTATAATTTTGACAACTTTGGGTCATCATGTCTTCCCTCTGTTTTTTTTGCTCATAATGATGAAGTGAGCAAACTTTGGCATGAACGATTTTGTCACTTAAACTATCGCTCTATTCAAACTCTATGTAAGGAAAATATGGTGACGGGTCTTCCTATGGTATCTTGCCGAGATGGTGTTTGCTTCGGATGTGTACTCAGAAAACATCATCGAGATCGTTTTGACAAACGTGCCTCTTGGCACACTTCAGCCCCTTTGCAGCTTGTGCACAGTGATTTATGTGGTCCAATTCCTATTGTTTCTTTCTCTGGTTGCAAGTACTTCTTAACTTTCATTGATGATTTTTCCAGACGCACTTGGGTATACTTCTTAAAACTCAAAAGTGAATTTTTTAACATGTTCTTGGCCTTTTAAGGCCTTTGTTGAGAAACAATCTAGACATCCAATTCTTAAGTTGAGATCAGACAATGGAGGAGAATATGTTAACAAAAAATTTATCAAATTTTGCACTGAGCATGGCATTTAATTGCAACATATTGTTCCATATACGCCACAAAAAAATGGTATAGCTAAAAGGAAGAATCGCACCTTAAAAGAAATGGCTAATTGTATGCTTCAACCTAAAGGACTTGGTCTCAATTTTTGGGTAGAAGTAATTAACTGTGAAAATTACATAGTAAATCACACTCCCACTAAGGTTTTAAAGAATATAACTCCAGAAGAATATTGGAGCTCAATCAAACTAGATGTAAGTCACTTTCATGTTTTTTGAAGTGATGCTTGGGCCCATATTCTAGAAACCTTGTTCATGAGATAGTTTCCTAGTAAAAGGAGAAACCTTTCACCCAGAAAGCTAGGGAGGAGGAGATACAACCATATATTTGTTATTTAATTCATATTATAGCAGATATTCAAGGATACAACGTGATTCAGCCACAAATTTGCAGTCTATACTTTTTGCATCTTGTGTATTTCAAGAAACCCTTGCCAGGTTATCTTGGGATTGTGTTTGAGAGACTAGTTCTCCATTTTTAGCTCTTTTTGAGTATCATATCAGTAGATCCACTTGTTTCCATTTTCCAGTAGTAGCAACCCTCCCTAGGACTGCACTGTCATGTATTCCGACATTTCTGTATAGCAACATCATTTGGGATTCTAGTGTATTTGGGCTTTGGAGGCTTGTTTTGAGTGATTTGTTCCTTAACACATTGTACATTTTGCTGCTGTGATACATAATATAATGAATCTATGATTTTCTCATGTGTTTTGCATTATTATTTTGCTGTACATTCTAGTTTTGTGTTCAATATTGTTGTCTTTCCTAATTTGGAATATTACAATGGTACCAGAGCATAACCTTGGCTTAGCTTGTGGGACAATACATCTATAGCAATGGAGGACAAAGAGATCTGAAAACTTCTTCTTCAGAACATGAAGGACATTGCAAAAGATATCAAGGATATGAGATTAGAAAGGCAAAAGGAATCCCCTAGAGGGTTTCATCATGGAGAAAGTTTCGATGCTTCACATTCATGGAGTGAGAAACCAGTAGTACAGCCTCCTTCACAACTCTCCACAATGCCCACATTCCTATCATGGGGAGGTGAGGTGGGAGGGTCATTAAGGGAAGAAACCCTTGGTGACTATTTTGTGGAATATGAATCTCAATCTTAGAGGTTCAAGGAGTAGCTTTCATGAGTTATTCCTAATCAAGGATGTAATGAGATCCTCCAATCACCATAAAAATGGAGGGTACATGTAGAACCAAGATCTACAGTGCACTATGGGAAGGTCCTTTTTTCCCTCTTATGATGGAGCACCCAAGTGCACAACTAAGGCTTGGTTAGAGAAGTTGGATACTTATTTCCAACTAAATAGAGTTTCAGAAATGGAGGCTATCAAAATAGCAACGCTGCACCTAGAAGGTGAAGCACATGAATGGTGGTTTCATTTCCTATATACACTTGGGCATGCTAGTGTCACTTCTTACACAAAATTCACCCAGAGGTTGGTGGAGAGGTTTTATCCCATGAATCCAGAAGCACATTTTGTTGAGCTAACCAAGCTCAAGCAAACAGGAGATCCAGAGACTTATATCTATGAATTTCCAAAGCTTTCAGTCATGGTGTCTAACCTCACTATGACCAGAAGAGTGTGCATGTTCATTGATGTGTTGGTTGAACCATTGCATAGGTTGGTGAAATCCACTAGACCAAATATGCTCTAAGAAGCTATGGAAAGGGCTAGAGAATTACAACATGCTTTACCCAAGGCAAAAGCCCCCTTTCAGCAGAAGTTCTCCTCTCAAGAAAAGGAGAATCATAAGAAGAAATCTCTTGATAATGATGCCCGGGGAGATCTAAGGAAAAGGAAACTTTGTTTCACTTGTCAAGAGCCATCGGTGAAAAGCCACCAATATCTTTCAGGGAAGGCACATTGTAGTGAGATATTTTCTGAAGAGGAGAAGGAAACTAGTGTTGTAGTAGCACGAGAAGGTGCACCACCAGTAGGAGGTGTGGTGGGAGCATTTTCTCTGATGGGAGGGACTCTTGCAGCCTTGCGGGGAGTTCCCAAGTATCTAACATTGAGAGTTAGAGGTACTATTCAGGAACAAAGAGTATCAGTACTAGTAGAGAGTGGAGCCACCCATAAATTTATTGATACTCAGGTGGTGCAAAGGAGGGGCCTTCACATGGAATACTTTGAGGGTTTCTCGGTTTTGGTTCCAAGAGCTAGAACCATGCAGTGTGCTAAGTATGTTCCAGCATTAACCATCACTATGGGAACCTACACATTGGCATACCACTTCTTTGTGGTTGATATTATAGAAACCAATGTGATATTTGGTGTCCAATGGTTAATCACCTTAGGAAGGTTACCACAGACTGGGAAACATTGGAGATGGAATGGACAGAGAAGGAGAGTGGTAAACATCAGAAAATCAAGGGCATACACACATATCCACCCCATATTTTCTCAGCACATAGAATGGAGGTTGATTTGCACAGAGGGGACATAGAGTGGGCAGTATAACTGCACATGTCAGAAGCAGGGGGAAGGATGCACCAGTACACTTGGATGTATATTCTATTTTGGACAGTTATCCAATAGTATTTGGAGATATTCCACCTGGGAGACCTCGTGACTGAGGGTTTGAGCACACTATTAAGTTGGAGCAGGGGATCCAAGCAGTGATCACCACACCCTATAGGCATCCCAAAGCCTACAGGGATGAGATTGAAAAATCCATTCAAGAGCTTTTGGATTTAGGACACATCCGACCTAGCACTATTCCTTTTGCCTCTTTAGTGGTTTTGGTGAAGAAGAAGGATGGCACACTAAGGATGTACATTGATTATAGATCCTTGAACAAAATAACCATGAAGAACATGTACCCAATTCCCAGGGTAGATGAATTTATGGATGAGTTAAGAGGATCCAAGTACTTCTCCAAGATTGATTTGAGATCGGGATATCATCAAATCAGAGTGAGGTATAAAGACATCCCCAAGACAGTATTCTGATGCCACTATGGCCATTTTGAGATCTTGGTGATGCCTTTTGGGCTAACCAATGATCTGGCTACATTCTCGTCTTGCATGAACCACATTTTTTGTGGTCACTTCAGGAAATTTGTATTGGTTTTCTTTTATGACATTCTTATTTACAACATCACATGGGAGGAGCACCTACAACACATTGAGACAATCCTACACATTCTTAAGGAGCAAAAATTCTATGCGAAGCTCTCCAAGTGTGAGTTTGGACTTAAAAATATTCTCTATTTGGGCCACATCATTGGAGTAGATGGAGTGAGATTTCATGAAGAGAAGATCTGTGTTATTAAAGATTGGCCTGATCCAAAGAATGTCACAGAACTTCAGGGGTTTGTAGGTATCTGCACCTACTACCGGAAGTTTGTTAAAGGGTTCTCTCAACTAGCAACACCACTTACAAATCTGACTAAGAAGGGAGATTTTAGTTGGACATCCACAATGTAGAAGGCTTTTGATAGGCTCAAGGAGGTGATGATTAGTTGCTCGATATTGGTTCTACTAGATTTTACCCAACCCTTTGTGTTGGAATGTGATGCTTCAGGAGAAGGCATTGGAGCAGTGTTGATGCAAGGGGGAAACCCCATAAATTTTGAGAGTTGGAAGTTGTTTCCACATGAGAGGTTGTATCTAATATATGATAAGGATATTTTGGCTATCATGCATGCTTTAGCCAAGTTCCAACAATATCTGGTGGGTAACAGGTTCCGAGTGAAGACTGATCACAATTGTTTTTGATTCTTTCTTGAGCAGAAACAACTGTAGGAGAGGTCGTAGAAGTGGGTGAGAAAGATCCAGGCCTATGACTTTGACATTTAATATGTCAAGGGGAAGATTAATGTAGTGGAATATTCTCTATCTCGGAGGCTAGCAACGTTGTCCTTAATGATCATGGATACATATTGGAAGGCTCAATTGCTAGTCAAGTATTCCAAAGACCGCTTTCCATGTGAGATCTTAGATGAGCAGGTGAATGATGAGAGGTATAGAGTGATGGATGAGGTCATCTATTACCAGGATCAGGTCTTCTTGGCTAGAGATTCTAGGATCAAGAAGAATATTTTTCAGGCATCACATGATTCATCACTTTCTCGGCATCAAGGATTCACCAAGACATAACGGGCTATTCGGGAGAGATTCTCATGGAATGGTCTCAAGGAGGATGTGCTTCAACACATCAAGGAGTGTGTAGTTTTATAGCAGAACAAAGGAGAGTATAACCATCTCACGGGATTGTTGCAACCACTCCCTATTCCAGATGGGAAGTGTGAGAGAATTTCCATGGACTTCATCACCGACCTACCTACGGTTTAGGGTAAGGATTGTATCTTTATAGTTGTTGATCGAATAAAAAATTATTCACATTTATTTGTTATTTTTTCATGATATATTTCTTCACAGGTAGTCGAGCTCTTCTTTAGATATGTATTTAGACTCCATGGTCTTCCAAAGACCATTGTCAGTGATCGGGATAGTTGCTTCATGGGTGGATTTTGGCAGGATATTTTTTGGTTAGTGGGTACTGATTTGACATTGAGTACCAGCTATCACCCATAAACCAATGGATAGAATGAGATAGTAATCAAGTGGCTGGAAGGCTACTTGCAAAACTATGTTTCAGGGGAGCAAAAGGCATGGTTGTGCTAGATCCATTTGGGGGAGTATTGCTACAACACAACCTTTCATATGTCCATTGGCATGACCCCATTTTAAAGCATAGAGATGGCAGATGCACACTGTTTTCCAGTGATTTTTGGGGAAAGCAAGGATCCGTAGCAAAGGAGTGGATTCATGAGAGACCAAATTAAAATACTCCGAGTCAAGGACATAATTTCTACAATGAAGAAACCAAGAGAGATACCAAGAACGGTGTTCGGTATATATGTAGTTTCAGTATTGATTAGTTCATCTCCATCTTCAAACACATAGATAGTCTACATTGAATAGAAGAAATAAAAAGCCAGCCTTGTTTATGGTCATATAGGGTGATCCGTCGGTTTGGGAGGTAGCAAGGACAGAGCTGGAGCTCATTGAAGTAAGATCCATAATATTTTTCATGTCTCATGTTCACTGCGGCCATTGGAAAACATGTGGTTGCCACCATGGATCTCCCACCTATTGATGATGAGGGCCATTTAGTTTTACAACTAGAGGCTATCTTGGATACTTGGGAGAGGCAGTTAAGAAACAGGGTGATTAGAGAATATCTGATTCGATGGAGGAATCTACCTCATGAGGATGACACTTGGGAAGGAGAGAAGATTTTGATGCATCCTTCTTTACTATTTCTTGAGGACAAGCAACATTTGGGAGGGGAGGACTGTAATATTCCCAATTAGATTTTAGCTAGTTGGAATATTATATGTTGCTTCTATTCATAGTTAGATGAATAAGTGGGGTAAAGAGACCCTTAAAACTCTTTAGTAGGAATAAACCACCTCTAGTATGGGTGTGAATCAGTTAGATAGCCAAAATAAAGCCACCTTTGGTGTGAAAGGGGAAAATGCATGTAGACTGGGTCAAGATTGACCAAATCAATAGTGCTGCCATAGGAGAGAGTGGAGCTAGTGGGGACAATGCAGTTTTGGAGGAGGAGTATTTGCATGGAAGTAACATCATAAATGAGTGGGGCAAAGGTTAAGGAACCTCACCAAGCATATAAGGAAAGGGATGGAAGCCACGAGAGGCATTCATAATATTATTTATGTTTGAGTCTTATGACTTCTTGCATGCTTCAACTGTTTAGCGGAGTTTGATGTATTGTTTATTCCCAATTAGTTTTTAGCTAGTTGGAATATTATATGTTGCTTCTATTCACAATTAGACGAATAAGTGGGTTAAAGAGACCCTTAAATCTATTTAGTAGGAATAAACCACCTCTATTATTGATGTGGATCAGTTAGATAGCCAAAAATAAAGCCACCTTAGGTGTGAAAGGGGGCAATGCATGTAGAATGGGTCAAGATTGACCAAATCAACAATGCTGCAATAGGAGAGAGTGGAGCTAGTGGGGACAACGCAATTTTGGAGGAGAAGTATTTGCATGGAAGTAGCATCATAAATGATTGGGGCCAAGGGTGAGGAAGCTCACCAAGAATATAAGGAAAAGGATGGTAGCCATGAGAGGCATTCAGAATATTGTTTATTTTTTATTCTTATGACTTCTTGCATGCTTCAGCTGTTTAGTGGATTTTGTTGTACTGTTTAGTACAAGGGCATTTCCAAGCGGGAATCCCACACTCTACCTCGGGGGAATTTGTGTGCCCACTCAGGAGAGCTATTCTGAGCTTCATTTCCACCATCTAGAATTGGGCCAAGCAATCACCTTCATCCACCACGCAGTCTCCTTGAGGAACTGCGTTATTTTGTAGTGTGTTGCAGTGGAGGGTTGAGCAACCCTATTTATGAGTTAGTTTCCTAGTGAAAGGAGCATCCTTTCACCCGAAAAGCTAGGGAGGAGGATATACAACCATAAATTTTTTATTTTAGTCATATTCTAGCAGAGCTTTAGGGATATAGCGTGATTCAGCCATAGAGTTGCAGTCTACACTTTTTGCATCTTGTGTATTTCACAAAACCCTTGCTGGATTATCTTGGGATTGTGTTTGAGAGTCTAATTCTCCATTTTCAACTCTTTTTGAGTATCATATCAGCAGATCCACTTGTTTCCACTTTCCAGTAGAAGTAACCCTCCATGGGACTGCGCTGTCATGTATTCCATCATTTCTATATAGGAGCAGCATTTGGGATTCTAGTGTATTTAGGCTTTGGAGGCTTCTTTTGAGTGATTTTTTCCTCAACACATTGTACATTTTGCTGCTGTGATACATAATATAATGGATCTATGATTTGATCATGTGTTTTAAATTATTATTTTGCTGTACATTCTAGTTTTTGGTTCAATATTTTTGTTTTTCCTAATTTGGAATATTACACACATGCAAGGGATGTACTATGGGGAAGTGTGCAAAGGCCAATTTTCATGAGAAGGGGAACCAAGACTCGGAGATCCTTGAGAGATTTCACTCAGACATTTGTGGACCATTATCTACTGCTTAGAAAACAAAGCATAATTACTATTTGATATTTTTTGATGACTTTTCTCAAAAGTGTTGGATCTACTTCATGTAGAAGAAATATTAGACATTCTCAAAATTTCTTGAGTTCAAAGAATTGGTGGAGAAATATATGGGGAATCATGTGAAGGCTCTTAGGAGAAAAAATGGTGGTGAGTACATCTCTAATGAATTCAAGAACTTCTATAGCAAAGAAGGAATTCTTAGAGAACTGACTGCGCCTCATAACCCACATCAGAATGGGATCACATAAAGAAAGAATAGAACAATTATGGGTGCAGCATGAGCGAAGTTGTATGATCAGGGCCTACTGTTGCATCTATAGTTGGAGGCATAAAACACAATGATATTTGTGCAAAATGGTTGTCCTCATCGGATACTTGGCATGAGTACACTAGAAGAGGATTTTACTGGTAAGAAACTTGGTGTTTCAAATTTTAAGATTTTTGGCTCATCTATTTATGTGCATGTAACGAAAGACACCACGAAGAAGTTGGCACCAACAGCTAAGATTGGGATATTTTTGGGGTACACTGAAACTCCCCCAACTATCGGGTGTATCTTCCAAATAGTAGAATGACTGTTGTGCGACGCGATATAAAATTTGATGAGGAGAAAGTGATGCGATTGTCCCTTGAGAGGGAGTTGGATTTGCATTACCCTCTCTCAATCCAAGTATTCATGTGATCTTCTACAACACTTTCACATGGAAGACTATAAGCCAGCCCCTTCTCCCTTTTATTCTAGAGTCAAGCTTTCAGTCATTTGTACTACCCTTGAAGTTGATGCTACCTTATACCATCAACTTGTTGGTAAAATTTTGTATCTAACCCATACCCATCCTGACCTTTCCTTTGTCGTTGGTCTTGTAGCTCGGTTTATGCACCAACCTAATTAAAGTCACTAGAAAGAAGCTAAAATAATACTTCGATATATTCAAGGTAAAGTTCATTTTGGGATTCATTACAGTGTAGGAGTATCTCCATTGTTTATTGGTTTCACTGATTCTGATTGGGATGGTGACCCTGATGATTGAAATTCTACTGCATGATATGTATTCACTCTTGGTTCAAGACCTATTACATGGTCTTGTAAGAAACAAATTGCCATCTCTCTTTCTTCATTAGAAGAAGAGTATCATGCTGTAGATGAAGCCAGCAAGGAAGCCATGTGGCTTCGTCAGATCCTTTCTGAATTTGGTCTTCATCAGCAACATCCAACTACACTTGGTGTGATAATAAGAGTGCTATTCAGCTATGTAAAGATCCAGTTCAGCATCAGTGTATGAAACACATTGAGCTCCACATACACTTCATTAGAAAGCTCATTCATGATCGTGTTTTTGAAGTGAAGTATTGTCCAACCAATGATCAAGTAGCCAATATCTTTACAAAGGCTTTCACAGAAGCGAAGTTTACCAAACTTTGATCCATGCTTGGAGTTCAGGAAAGTTATCATTAAGGGGGGGATAGGCTCTAATGCCTCCTTCCTTCTCCTATTGTGTCACCTTTGTAAATCCTTCAATCCTATCCCAAGTTGTTCTTAAGGGGGGATCTTAGGATATTCTGACACATAGAAAATAGTTAAGAATAACTTAGTCTAGTGTAGAGTTAGGTAAAGTGTGTTTCTTTACTATGTACATTTGTAACTTATAATATGACGGTCACGATTTGTAGTGATATGACAGTTCTCTCTATCCTTGGTATTAACGACACTTGATCCATGGCTTAACACCCAATTGGTCCATGATCTATATTTAAAGAGCATGGAGGGTCATTTTTCCGGTAACTGTTTATGAGAGAAACATATAAACAGTTGGCTCAAGTCTTGGACTATATCATCGGAAATATCTCTCCGAGTACTACAGGTTTTTTCCGGTGACTTGAGCCACGTTGGCTCAAGTCTTGGACTATTTCCCTTTTCAAGGGTTTTAATCACGTGATAATATTGGTGTACTAATTTTTGATCTGTTTGTGAGCATTGACATTTGGTTTTTGATCTAAGGAACTTACCCTGTAAATTCCTACATTAGATACAATCCCTAAGAAATGGTACCTAGAAACAGAGCTTCAACATGGTACCAAAAACTAGGCAAACATGGTTGATGGATTCATATTAACATTCAACTTTGAGGAAAATTTCCCATACATAGATTTGACTCTTTAAGTAGTCAAGAAGAGGATCTTTGAGAATGTAACCCCACTGACATGGAAGCAACTTGATTGGGACGTGCAAATATAAAATGCATTAGAGTGCTATAACCTTGCTACATATGAGGAAGAAGATACTCGCAACATCAACATAGTAGAGTCATAAGGATATCGCGAAGTAACTAGACCTGAGCTAGAGATACTTGAAATAAAAAATCCATTGAAGACTAAGAAAGTAAACATAAGATCAGAGAAGGAACCAAAGCTTTCAAAAATATGAGACTACTTGGATGAGGAGACAATCAATAAATTTATAGAGTTACTTCATGAATATCAAGAACTATTCCCCACCAATTTCTCATAGATGAAGGGTATACTAAGATATCTAGCGGCGATCTAGGTGGATATTGGTGGCCAAATGATCCAGCTGGATATTGGTGTCCACCCACCTATTCCACCTAGACCTCCAGTAAGTTTCATCATTTTCCTTTTTTTATAGTATAATTTACTATTTTTTGCATTTTTTTGGGTCTTGAACTTCCGGAGCAGTTTTGAATCCCTTAAATGACATTTTTTTGAGGTCTGCAGTAGGCTTGTAGCCATAAGTAGGGGCCTACGGCAAAACCTGTAGTACTCGGAGAGATATTTCCGATGATGTATCGTACGCACCAAACGAAGATAATATGACCAAGTTACGACCCCATGAATTTGGCTACCCAACGGGGCCCACAAACTCTTGGTGTTTCATATCTTGGGGTTAGGGTTTTGGTTGGTTAGGGTTTTCCCATGTTGTTCAATAATAAAAAATACCTTGAGCCTAATTTTAACACTGTTCAAAGGCTTGTAGCCGCCACATCTCTTCTCAAGGATAAGCTATAGAAGCCCTAGCTAGTTTATTTACATTCCCTTTATAAGAATATTTCAATTATTTTATATTAATGAAATGAAATTTTATTTCTACATCATCTCCAAGTTTATGTGTATTTCTATATTTTATTTCTTTCATGGATAAGTTTAGTTAAGTGGTATCATAGCGGTCTGCTATTTCTCGATCCTTCTTCGCATGTCCCCAACGAGGTCGGGGTATAAGGAGTTAGGGCTCGATCTGGTTGAAACTTTACATGACCAGCCTCGCAAACCTCGATGGACACCCATGGGGGAAGAAAAGAAATATGAGGGAGAAATAGATCCTATCAAAATATTTATCAATGAGACCCCTGAGAAACACAGGAACACGATGATGGATAACTTTTCCTGGATGCTTCAACAACTTCCCATCAGCTGCGCATCTACATCTAGTAGCCACTCTAGAGGTGCCACTCCTTTTAAGATACAAGTAAACTTTGGCATTCCCATATTTGAGGGAAAAATAGATACAAACGTTGTAGATAGATGGTTTAATCTATTAGAAGTATATTTCTCGGTTCATGACTTTTCCAATAGGGAAAATATTACTTTATCACTCCTCAAAGCCACCCATCATGTCAAGGACTGGTGGGAAACCTATTGTGAGTAAAGGATGAGAGGAAACCCTCTCTATTCTCAGCCGCACCCACTTGGGATTCATTTTGAGACTCCATCAAGGAACAATATTATCCCATGGGGAGCTATGAGGACAAGTACATACAATGGACTATGTTGCAGAAACAAAGGGATCAAGATGTGCATGAGTTTACGAATTTGTTCCATACCCTGTGCACAAAGTTGGGTATCAAATATTCAGAGAAAATTTTGGTGCTTAAGTATCACAGTTGTCTGCACAGATACGTTCAGGGGGAAATAGAGTTCCTCGACATCTCCTCGCTTGGTGCAACATACTGGTATATTTCCAAGATTGAACAGAAATTCAAACAGAAGAAACGAGACTTTGGATTTGTGAATCAGAAGCAAGGGAAAGGTTCTCCCAAACCGTAGAAAAAAGGACAAAGCCAAGGTGGGGCGGCCAAGTACAACCAACCAAAGGCGCAAGAAAAGAACAACATTGTAAAGCCAAATAAGGACACGGAAAAGTGGTGTAAGTTCCATAAGAGCTCCACTCACAACACAAGTGAGTGTTGGGCCAAGCAGTCACTGGTGGCCGAGACGAAGTTTTTTGAATTGGATTCATGTTCTAACTCTGAATCAGAACCCGACAAGGGGAATGACAAAGGGAAGCAGATTATCGATGTGGATCCTAATACCACCATTGCCACCATGAAGATTCAAAAGGAGGAATGGGAAGATCTAGAGGAGGGGGAGCACCTCTTCCATTCCCAGATGTGGGTAAAGGGTTCCTCGCTGCGGTTCATTGTTAACAATGGGAGCCAAAAGAACCTCATTTCAGTAGAGGTCATGAAGCAGCTAGACTTTCTGACCACAACAAACCCACAACCGTACACCACTGGGTGGCTTCACCAAGGACGAGATTTTCGTGTCAGCCAGCAGTGTCGCCTTCCCTACAACATCAAGCCCTTTAGGGATGAGGTATTATGTGACATTTCTCCTCTTGATGTTTTTGATGTATTAGTAGGCCAACCATACTTGTGGAAGTGACATGTTGTGTATGAGTCCAAGCCTCGTGATGTTATTGTTACTTTGGGAAATAAGTTGTACAGGATACCAGAGGTAGCATCACCTACCACCATCTCTTTGGTTACTGCAAAACAATGCAATAAGCTCCTTTCCAAAACTGGGAAGTTTGTTGTCCTGATGATTCACCCTCGGGGAAAGAAGAATATTGTGGCCACGACCTCCATATAGGGTTCCTCCACATAAAAACAATAAATGCACAAATTCATGGAGGAGTACGGGGACATCTTCACCTTCCCCGCAAGGGTTCCTTTTCATTGTCAGGTCAAGCACTCCATCGACCTGACCCCAAGTGAGACACTTCCCAATGGACCAATCTGTTGGCACTTTGTTCTGGAGAATGATTAAATCAAGAGGCATATTAAGGAGCTGCTAAAGAAAGGTCACATCAGGTTGAGTTCATCTTCCTGTGGGATTCGAATCGTGTTGGTGCAGAAAAAGGATGGGACTAGGAGACTTTGTATTGACTATCGGGCGCTGAACATGGTCACTATATGGAATAGTTAGCTGATCCCATGGATTGATGACCTTATGGACCAGCTCAAGGGGACAAAATATTTCAAAAATATCGACTTGAAGTCTGGGTATCACCAGGTACCAATTGAACCCTCCAATGTGTGGAAGACTGCCTTAAAGGGCAAGGATGGCCTTTTCAAATGGTTGGTCATGCCTTTCGGGTTGACGAATGCTCCCACAGCCTTCATGAGGCTGATGGATGCCATCTTGTGGCCATTCACCAACTGATTTGTGATGGTGTGCATGCATGACATCCTTATCTTTAGCCACACTTGGGAAGAGAAGCTCCACCACATCCTACAGGTCCTCCAAACACTGCGGCAACACAATTTGTGTGCCAATTTGGAAAAGTGCACTTTTGGCATAGCCTAGATTCAGTATCTAAGATACATTATTGATGAGAGGTGGGTGCATGTGGATCTAACCAAGATCCAAGTCATTCAGGATTAGCCAGTCCCAACCAATCTAGCAGAGCTCTACAACTTTATGGATATTTCCAATTTCTACCACAGGTACATGTTGGGATTCTCTCATATCACTTGGCCCTTGAGTCAAGTCACCAAGGGAGGAGCGAAAGAAAATTTATTTTGGTCTCAATCTCAATAAAAGGTGTTCTTAGAGTTGAAACATCGCCTCTTCTCTGCACCAGTGCTCACGTTACCAGACTTGCAACAAAAATTTGAGATCGAGATAGATGTGTCTAACTATGCTATTGGGGAAGTTCTTACTCAATAGGAGCATACAATGGCATATTACAACAAGAAACTTTCTGACACAGTCCGGAAGTATCCCACTTACGACACAGAGATGTATTCCATTATGCAGGCTTGCCGAAAATGGAAGCATCACATTTTGGGGAAGGAAACAATCATCCACATAGACCATCGACCCATGTGGTTCATACAGACACAAGGGAAGTTGCAGAACAATTTCCAGCAGAAAAGGTACATATACCTACAACAATTTCATTTAAAATTCAAGTAAAAGAGGGGAAGCACCAATAATGTTGTAGATTGTCTCAGTCGACCAACAATCATGGCGCTAACCAATGTGCTCAATTATTTTTGGCACAAGACTTCTGACTACATGCTTCTCTACAAAAATGATCCAGAATTCAACCACACATACAAGACACTCTTGGAGGGTAAGCAAGTTCCAAAATTTCACCTCCAGGATGCATTGTTATGTCACCTGAGACACATTTTTGTTCCTTCAAGCGAGCATGCCAATATGGTTTGGGAATTACAATATATTTGAGTCACTAAGAATTTTGGGGTCAAGAAAATAGTGGCGGTACTATAGAAGTATTCTATTGGCCGAACCTTCGACAGGATCTTGGGAAGTACACTAGATCCTGCACTGCCTGTGTCATTACCAAACTGATCATCAATAAGAAAGGCCTCTATACTCTTCTGCCTACCCCTAGTCGACCTTGGGAATCCATTTACATGGATTACATGTTGGGCCTTCCTTCTACTAAGCATGGAAGTGACTTTGTTTTTGTGTTCTTCGACAGATTCTCGAAGATGCCTATTATGGCAGCCTATAAGAAGAATATCACAACAGAATCCATTGCCAAAATATTCTTTGAATGAGTGTGGGTACACTTTTGGATCCCATAGTCTATCATCTCAGATTGGGATAGTAGATTCCTCAGTACATTTTGGTCCAACCTCTGGTCGATGTAAACCCCAAGCTCACAAAGTCCAAAGCTATCCATCCCCAGACTGATGGAAAAACAGAGGTCATCAACATAATGATCGTACACATTATGCACATGTGCAACTCAATCCATCCACACACATGGGATGAGAACCTCCTCTATGTACAAAAAAACTATAACTGGGCTCTCTATAGATCAACCGGCCACAACCCCTTTCAGGCGGACTTGGGATTCCAACCACTATGTCCCATTCACGTAGCCATGTCATTTGCGGCTACTCATGCAGATTTGGCTCATGTTGAGTCTGAAGCTGACAAGGCAAAAAAATTCATTGAGCACATTCAACACATCCACCAACAGTTTCATAACATATTCTACAGAGCCAATGCTAAGTACAAACAATGACATGATCAGCATCGAGTGCCACACAAATTCCAGGTGGGTGACAAAGTGTGGCTACATTTGCAGAAGGAGCACATCATTAGACCCCACCATAAGATTCACTCGCTCTAATATGGTCCATACACCATCACCAAGGCTGTAGGGGAAAATGCCTTCGAGCTCATTATTCCACCATTCCTTAGTTTGCACCGATTGTTCAATGTGGACCGCCATCGTCCCTACTTTCCACCTCTATTAGACACATCCGACATGGTAGAACAACTCACACCAACAGAGTTAAACCTAGACTACATGGAACAAGCCAAAACTGATAAGATCATGGACATGTAGATAAATAACACCCGCTAGTAGATGATCCAACTATATCAAGTTTTCAAAGCAGGCCAACTCCTCCACCAGGGCAAGTGGTTCACTAGGGACCAGGTTCAACAGAAATTTCCTCACCTTATGGAGGCTCTGCACGCAATGGGGATCATTGCTTCCTAAGGGGGGAGGAATGATACATGTGGATATCGGTGGCCAAATGATCCATGTGGATATTGGTGGAAACCCACCTATTCCACCTAGATATCCAGTCTGTTTCATCAATTTCCTTTTTTTATAGCAGCATTTACTATTTTTAGTAGTTTTTCAGGTCTTGAGCTTTTGGAGCAATTTTGACCCTCTAAACAATGTTTTTTTAGGTATGCAATAGGCCCATAGCTATAGGCATGATCCCATGGAAAAACCTATAGTACTCGGAGAGATATTTCTGATGATATATTATACGTGTTAAATGGAGATAATAGGACCAAGTTACGACCCCGGGAAGTTGGTTGCCCAACTAACCCCAACGAGGCCCACAAACTCTTGGTGTTTCATCTCCAGGGGTTATGGTTTTGGTTTTTTATGGTTTTCCTATGTTTTTCAATAATAAAAATACCCTTGAGCCTCATTTTAACACAATTCAGAGGCTTGTAGCCACCACATCTCTTCTCAGGGATAAGCTACCAGTGCCCTAGCTAGTTTATTTCCATTACCTCTGTAAGAATATTTCACTTATTTGATATTAATGATATGAAGTGTTATTTCTACTACATCTCTATGTTATGTGTATTTATGTATTTTTTTCCTTTCCTGCATAATTCTAGATCAAGGAGTCATGAATACTCCCCTAAAGGCTAATGGGAAGCTAGTCAAACAAATACCTTAGAGGCTAAACCCAAAGTATAAGGAGAAAGTGAAGGTAGAGCTTGATAAGATGATAGCATCATGAATTATTGAACTTGTAGAAGAACTAGAATTTGTGAGTGCTATGGTGGTGCAAGAGAAGAATACTCAAGGAGAAATGAGGATCTGTGTTGATCTAAGAAATTTGAATGATGCATGTTTACATGATCCCTTCCCTAACCCTTTCACAGATGAAGTGCTAGACAATGTAGGAGTTCAGGAAGCTTATTCATTTATAGATGGATTCTCATGTAATCACCATATTAGGATTGCACTTGAAGATCGGCATAATAACACATTTGCTAAAGAATGGGGCTCATATTAGTACATAGTAATGCCTTTTGGATTAAAAAATTCCCCTACTATATTTTCTAGGGTGGTGGTTGCAGCTTTTAAGGAATACATCCACAAGTTTTTGGAGGTATATTTTGATTATTGGATAGTATTTTGATTTTTGATAAAACATGTTGGAAGTTTAAGACTTATGCTCGACACTTGTAGACAATATCAGATCTCTTTGAACCTAATAATTGCATAATTTTTGTACCCTTTTAGCATATTTTTGGGACATATTTTATGTAAGCAAGGACTAACGGTGGACCCTACTAAGATTGTTATAATTGTGAAATTTCCTCCACCTAAGACAGTAAGACATCTTCGCACTACATTAGGATATACTGGGTATTACAATAAGTTCATCAAGGGGTATGCGCAGATCATTGCGCCTATGGAGAAATTGTTGAAGAAGGATGTAACATTTCAATGGAATGAAGAATGTCAGAAGAGCCTCGAATATTGAAAGAAAAAATGGTAGCTACACCCATAATAGTGTTCCCTGATTGGAATAAGGAATTCCATGTCCATGTGGATGCCTCTTGTATAGCTTTGGGAGTGGTACTGGCACAACCTGGTGCAGGAGAGATTGATCATCCTATAGCTTTTGCAAGTAGAAAGTTATCTAAAGAAGAAAAAAAATTAGACCATTATAGAAAGAGAATAACATGCCATGGTGTATGATTTTCACAAGTTTAGACACTATTTCCTGGGGTCACACTTTAAAATGTTTACAGATCATTATGCACTAAATTATTTGGTTAATAAGCCTGTCTTAGGATGAAACATTTGCAAATGGTTACTGTTATTCCAGGAATATGATTTTGAGATCATCGTTAAACCAAAGAGACTAAATGCAGGACCTGACCATCTGTGAAGACTGGAAATATGGGAAGAGCTAACCAACATAGAGGATAATCTCCTTGATGCACAATTATTTTCAATCAGAGTGGTAGATGACCATTTCACAGATATCATTTAGTTTTTGACCACAGGAATGGCTCCTTTAGAGTATACTACATAAAAAAAAAAAAAATTGGTGGTTAAGGAAACTAACTTTTCATTAATAGAATGACAGTTATATAATATGGGACCAGATGAGATACTGTGCAGATATGTTCCTAAACATGAAAGACAAATGATTCTAACAGATTCTCATCGGGGTGCAACTGGTGGACACTATGCAGGGAAAGCTACTACGCATAATATTTTGAGAGCAGGATTGTGTTGGCTTACACTACTTAAATATGTGAAGGAGTATTGCCAAGAATGTAATATGTGTCAAAGAACAGGGAAGCATTCCATAAGAGATGAGATGTCATTGGAACCACAAGTTACATTTCAGTCCTTTGATAACTGGGTCGTTGATTTTGTTGGACCCATTAATACACCTGGAAAGAGGACTGGTGCAAGGTACATAATTGCAACGAATGATTACTTGAAAATATGGGATGAAACACAAATATTAAGGGACAACAACATAAATACTGCTGCGAAGTTTATTTTTGAGTATATTTTGTCTAAATTTGGATTTCCGGAGATTTTGATGAGTGAACAATGTTCACACTTGCTAAATAGGACTCTTTAAGCATTGATTGAGGAATTCCAATTTTATCATATGAAGAGTACCCCTTATCACCCTCAAGCCAATGGAATAGTAGAAACACTTATTAATACTTTGGACAATTCACTTACTAAAGTATGCAATGTGAAGAGAGATGACCGAGACTTTAGAATTCCAGTAGTGTTATGGGCTTATAGGACCACATGTAATAATTTTAAATGTCAAACACCCTTTAGGTTAGTTTATGGGCAAGAAGTTGTGATGCCCATGGAGTACATTGTGCCTAGCTTGAGGATTGCCACTTTTACAGATATGGTAGACCCCGATATAATGGAGAAAATAATGTCACAATGTATTACATTGGAGGAAGATAGATTTATAGAAGAATTCCATCAGCAGGTACAAAAAGCAAGAGAAAATGCCTGGCATGACAAACATATTAAGTAGAAGAAGTTTCAAGTAGGAGACCTTGTTCTCCTTTATGACAGTAAATTTGTAAAGTTTCAAGGAAAATTCAAGATGCATTGGTTGGTCCCATACATTATCTAGCATATTAATAATGGAGGCGCAGTTCAATTGGAAAAGTTAAATGGAGAATTGGTTCACGATAGATTAAATGGTAGGAGGTTGAATTTGTATAGGGACAACCCTGCCCCTACAACTTCACTCTGAAGAAAGAAAAAAAGTCTTAGTGCCACCTGCATTTGAAAGTGGGAATTTGACTATAAACTACATTGTAGAGAGAGCTTCGATGTAGGAGCCCCGACATAAGAAGGGTTGGGACGTTGCAATATGGGATGCATCGAAGTTTGCCGAGAAACTATGACCATTAAAAGGGAAATTTGTCATTGAAACACGCAAGAGGATGCATTTATGAGGATAGATTGAATAGATCTAGCAATATATATGAAATTAATGAAAACAAATATGAGCTAATAATGGGGATAGGAACTGATATTTTTTATAGAATCCACGTCCTGCCCAGATTTTGGCACTATGTTGAGAGTTCAGATAGTGCTATTGCAAAGAAGTTGCATAATTTTTCAATTCCATATGAATCCTGAGGAATTTATTTGTCTATTTAGTGATAAGGGCTTAGCAGGAGTCATGGAAACATCATCATTTCATATGCCTACAAAAGCATCATCTGATATGCCCATAGTAGCATCACCACAACCTAGACCCACGCAACGGATATCTTCGCGAAAGAAAATGACTAGAGAGAAAAGATCAAAGAGAAAACAAGAAAAGAGACCTACTAAGCCTCAGAAAGATCCCAAACCTATGAGAGATAGTAAGTGAATGGAAACGGATGGCACAACATTTCTATCACCTCTCACACCGTATATTCCACCAAGAAAACTAGATGAAAAACTAGTGACGGAGTTGAAGGACACAAAGTATGGCACCTTCACACATTTATTAATGGAGTTATTGGAGAAAACCTTGGAAATATTTCGCAGTTGAAGTTCTCATACAATGATTTCAATGATGGAGAGAAATACCCGTTGTTCGCACCAGATTGATACTTAAAACATGTGCACTACCCTGAGATTTGTATGACAAGGTTAGAACTGCAACAATGGGCAGCTGGATTGGCATAGTCGGGCTTGTTGAATATGTTGAATGTGTCGCACTTCAGTAGAAGTCCAGGAAGCACAAATTGTGTGATACAATTGCTCGTGTTGGTGCACGATGGACACAGGTGGATGGGAAAGAGGAGCCCCATCGACCAAATGTTAATATGGAGAATCACAACATTGCCTTATCAAGGGTTGAGCCCCGCATAGGAGTTTGTTGGGAAAGATCGGGACAAAGCCATAGCAAACAACATGAAGGAGAAGTTTGGATTGACGAAAGGGAAGCAAGGTTATGATATCAACTCGATCAATGAATAGGGAGTTCTCTTTGTAGCACATATATTTGTTGGAAAAATAATGAGGAAGTGTTGGCCTAATGAAGTCCCTGCACTAGTGGTTTCATTAGCTGTACAATGCACTAATGTGGTTTAGTACAATTGGGCCGCATATATATGCCAATAGCTTCTAGATGACTGCTATGAGGCTCAAGAGAAAGGTACTCAGTTTCATTACGCATGGTTAATTCTAATAATTTCAATGATTTCATGGAGAGAGCCAGAAGGTTTGCAATTCCCTCCGCTAGCCCCAGAAGTTTGTGAAGTAGCGAAATATGCCTTGTTGTGGTATACCATTGATCAGACACAAGCACAAGATAAAAAAAAAAATTTAGTTTTATACCATATGGACTTGCACATGTTGGTGAACAAACACCCTTGCCTTTCACTGACCCTATATGAGCAGTATATCTCTACCACAAATTTTAAAGCCAACTTCTGCAAAATTTACATACAAGATCACAGGGATAGAAGGAAGACATGGAAACCCCTGCCATAGTTAGTGACATAAGACAATCTCCTAGAACAGATACAACAGTGGCCCGCAATGTGGATTGCTTCACTAGATACATATTCAAAGGATAATCTAGCAAAGAAGGATATGATGTAGCATGGGGAAGTGATTTTGGAGGATAAGGATGATTAAGATTCAAAACAACAGGATCCTCTTGGAGGTGATGAGAAGAGAAAAGAGTTTGAATAGACAGAGACAGACCCATCTGTCACAAAGAAGAGGAAGGAACACGTCGAGGCTGCCACAAGAAGAAAAAATAAGCAGAAGGTAGACAAGACAAAGGATATAACACCATTGGTCCTCACTGATGAAGAATTGGAATGGATTGGTGATAGAATTCAGGAAGCAAAAACATAATCATGGAAAGAGTTAAAGGATCATCACGTCTCACTTCTAACAAGTGTCACAGAGCGCATTACAGAGCAAAATATATTGGCATAGAGGTTAGACAGCTAGTGCAGGCAGAGGAGAGGCTTGCAGAGGAAAGACTAGTAGAGCCTAAAATTGAGGCACGGATAGCACTAATACCTACCAGTGCCTTGTAGTTTGACTTCGTCGAGGCACAACAACAGGCCAAAGGGTGGAGGTATGTGAATATGAACATCACAGTAGTTCCACTTCAAATATTACACAAGATGAATCAAGAGATCATAGATTAGCTAAAGCAATGCGAACACCTTACCTCACAGTTAAACATTTAGGTAGAGAGAGAGAGAGAGAGAGCTTTGCTGCAGTAGAAGCTCGACTAGGTGATCCAGGAGAAGGATCAAGAAATACATCAGCAAAAAAATCTGAAGGAGGTGGTCAAGGCTGTTGGACATTGGGTTAAACGCTTCCCGTGTGTTTCACAACATGGACTAACCGCCTCTCATCTATCCCAACTCTGGAAATTGTAGTGGAGACTAATGCCTGTGGGTTTTGGTCTAATGGCAATCACGATTCCAACAAGTGGTATCAGAGCAACAGGTCTCGAGTTCAAAACTCACTCGGCTCGCGTTGGGGGGTAGATTGTTGGACATTGGGTTCAACGCTCCCCGTGTGTTTCGCAACATGGACTAACCGCCTCTCATCGATCCTAACTCTGGCAATTGTAGTGGAGACTAATGCCTGCGGGTTTTGGTCTAATGGAAATCGTGATTCCAACAAAGGCAACATGCCACGAGGTTTTGTACATGAATGTTTGAGAAGAGGAATTAGTGGAGGACAAGGTTGTGAAGCAAGACTTTTTAGGAAATGGATACAAGGATAAGATTGTGGACATGCAATTTACATATGAGATGAAAATCAGTGAGCTAAAAATGAAACTACATCCAACCACACCATAGGAAGTGTGAGAAAAGAGGGGGGTCGACCTAAAGCCTGCAGTGGTCAGCATCTCCACATGAGTGGTGATTGTGAGAAGCTAATGGATGAGAGAATAC
This sequence comes from Pinus albicaulis, assembly GCA_034641835.2. Classification (NCBI taxonomy): domain Eukaryota; kingdom Viridiplantae; phylum Streptophyta; class Pinopsida; order Pinales; family Pinaceae; genus Pinus; species Pinus albicaulis. Next base: position 1,100,891,581 of record CM076579.1, read on the forward strand.
AGATTTGGACTTTGTTGCAGGAAGATCCAAATTTGCAGATACTACAAGATGATATTCAACAAAAGTAGTAGTAGCTGGAGGAGATTTGGGCAACTGTGATAACCTTACCAATCTCACAAAAGCTCACAAAGATCAATGAGGGAAATCCCATCCATAAGAAGATAGAGGAGCTGAGGAAGGAAGAGAAGACTTTGATAGATAGAACTCAGCCATGGAGGATGAGGCTCTCCAACTGTCCCAAGAAGTGGATGAGAATCTTCAAGAGCTTCGATAGAGAGAGGAAGCAGTGATGTAGAGGGATATAGAAATGGCAACAAAAGCACTATTGGAGGAAGTGCACAATGAAGATAAGAAAGTCACATATATTATAAAGCATATCAACAACACCTACAAAAACATTGCAATGAAGATCAGAGGAAAATCCGTTGAGGGACTCGGTACTAGTCACATGTGAGTGTTGGGGGCCTCTTGGGCACAACCCAACTTGACCTAGATTTTTGCACAGACCCCACATTTTGTGGAGCTAAGCGCACAGTGGAGCATGCAGCAGAGCACATTTGAGGAATTAAATATATTGTGTGGTGTTCTAATGGATTCAGGGTGGGTTGAATCCCCTCCTTTTGGTAAAAGCGCACGATTTTGTAAGGGATCAATGGTTTTGGGACCATAGTTTCTTGTTTTATGTAGTCCATGGTATTTGGACCATGGTATTTTAATGATGTAACCCAAAAATGTAATAGTATATATAGGGTAAAATAATAATAAGAGAATCATAAATTGAGAGTTATGGGTAAATTATTATGATCTGTTATTTGGTAACAAAGGAGAGGCTCTACAGCTGAGTGCGCAGAGGCTTGGAGAAGAGGCTACAACTTGATTCGTAGGAAAATAAATATTTTTTGTTCAAAGATTCATTATATTAAGCAACAGTTCTTATGGATTTAACCCAACACTGGGGCGAACCAGGGTAATTTGGTGCTCTTATGTGATCGATGTGTATATTTTCTTATTATATGTTGTAGAGTCACAATTATTACAATTGCATTTTATTCCAACATAGTGATGGTATATGGTTTTATATCGCAGTTTTAAGTGATTAATATAATGCATCAAAGTGATTTTTAAGTGCTAATAATAAGATAACATAATAATACTACAACCCCTAGTCCTTCTAGGCTGCAGAAACCTAGTTTTGCATCATCCCATAATCACTTCGGGTGAGACTGCAATATTCTTATAGGTCGTTGCCGAAAGGGCCAATGATCAATGGTTTTGTTGGTGTGCATTATAGATCAAACCTGGGTCAGCCAAAAACGAGCCAACATTCATATATTGAGACAACACTACTATATGAGACAAGATTAAGCTTGTGGTTGCTACCTCCTTGAGAGGGAGAAACGAATAATAAGGTATCCTTTTGTGACATGTTTTTTTTAACATAATATTTTATTTAATTTCCTACAGAAAAGGAAAATCATAGGATTTATGCTCTTGATAATGTATGAGGCAGTATGATTGAATTATTTAGCGAATTTTTTAAGCCAATACCATATATTGGCACGTTGATATTTGTTTTCATCTATAGAGAGAGGCATGGATTGATGGATGTGGCCCTCCTCGCTAAGAGTACAAGCTTATTGAGGACAATGAGCTAGCTCTTCCCCCGTATCCGAGCTCCTAGGTAATGGAATTGAGTCAGCATTAGGGGAATTTTGAGGTCTAAAATGGGCCTCCTAAGAAAAATGCACAACCAAAATAAACTTTATAAGAAATAATAGGGTTCAAGATGATGATGTCAACCATGGGGGATGATTCACCATTTTTCAAGTAAAAGGGTAAAAATATTATAAAATAATAAAATAATAAAATTTCTTTTTCAACTCGTATTTTCAACTTATCGCCCAAAGTTTTTACTCAAATTTCGAGTGCGAGTACTCGTTGGATGAAAAATTTAATTCCTCATCCAAGGAGTACCCATGTTGCATACTTTCTATGGACCTTGCTACACAAAAGATGAGAAATACATTAAAAAACGTGTTTCAAGTGGGAGTACCCGTTGGCTGCAAAATTTAATTCCTCATCAAAGGAGTACCCATGTTGCATACTTTTGATGGAACCCGCCACACAAAAATAAGAAATACATGAACAACGTGTTTGCAACCATGTTGTTCATGTATTTCGTATTTTTTGTGTGGCGGGGTCCATCAAAAGTATGCAACATGGGTACTCCTTTGATGAGGAATTATATTTTGCATCCAACAAGTACTCCCACTCGAAATTTGATTAAAAAATTTGGGAGATAAGTTGAAAATACTAGTTGAAAAAACAGTTTTTCCTTTTTCCTTCTAAAATTTGATGATGTAATCAAATCTTATTTTATTATTTCCACTATTATTTTATAATTTCCCACCTCTTGGTCCTATTATTTTCCCTCTAAAATTTAGATAATCTGCTAGGACCTCTTGGTCCCACACTAGTGTGTGTGCTGCAATTTCTTGTTGGACTTCAACACTCCCTCTCAACAAGAAAGGGATTATATGCTACCTAGATCTTGCCTCTACAATATTCGAATTTTCTCCTGGTGAGCGCCTTCATCAGAATATCTACATCCTGATCCTCCATGGGAATGTAATGAACTAACATAATGCACCTATGAACACAATCTCTCAGATGGTGGTACAGGATGGTGTTGGCTCGAGGGGTCCTGAACCAGGTTCAGTAAGCAAGGTTTGCCAACAAACCCCTATACTAGTGGCCCTTTCAGTAGTGACATGCTTTCGCAGGTCAAAGTCTCACCCGAAGTAGTATGGGTGGGTGCTGAAACCAAGTTTCCGCACCCTGAGAAAGGATGGGTAAAGCAAGCAGAGCAGTGCTAGGTCCTGTAATCCCCGATTACCCTTTTATACGCAAACTTAATTATGTCTCTATTTGCATCCATGTGCACTAGATAGATTCAGTTCTCTAACAATCTTTCGCATTCATTAATTCATCAATTCTTCCTTACAATTCTAATTCCCTTCCCAACCTGCGCACACAGCAATAGGGTCCGCACACAGTTGGACTTGGATCTCCGTGCACACAGCCAACAGGAGACCGTTCCCCAAAACCCAAACAGATATCTTAAATCATGATTCGCATCAATAGCCCATCATATCCTATCCTTTATAATACAAAATGCATCTCTATTTATAACAATCTAGCCTTGACTTTCTTATGGTCTGCAACCCATGGTTTTTGGACCCCTAGTTTACTCTTTGACCCATTACAATGCATTCAGGGCTTTGACCCACCCCAAAACCCCTCCGCTAGTCTAAATATAATAAAAAATATTCAAAATGGACCAGTTTCGTAGCTTGTTAGGAGACCCTGTTCCAAAAATCCCCCAACACAATCTTGTGACTCATCCTGAGTCACTGCAGCTGTCATATAGTCATTGATCCCGGTAAGGCTTGAGTCGACTATCATTGACAAAGCCTGGTATGATGTCTCTGCACAGGGTAGCTATCTGGACTGCTCCTCCATTCATGATTTCTTTAACTATGTAGGGACCCAGCTAGTGCTGTCGAAATTTGCCTAGACGTTTCGCAAATTGGCTATTGTATAAAAGTACAAGGTCACCTGCGACAAATGTCTTTTGGCGAATATGTCAATCATGCCATGCTTTATCACGAGCCTTCTGAACCTGTTGATGAAAATTAGCAATAAAACAATCTTCCTGTTGAGTCCCGAATTTGCCTCTTTTCCATACACTTTTCCATATCTTTTTCACCCACCTAAACCTCCAAAATTGTCAATATCATGTGCAAAAGGGTATCTAACATGGTTTTTAATTATGTTTTTGTGTTTTCTATTTGATCTAGATTTTGTTCATACAGCTGCGGAAACTTGTCACTTTCCGCAGCTGCTGCAACTTTCCGCAGCTATTTTGTGGAAATCTATGTTACAGGTGTTCACGAAGGAAACGAGCCACATGGGCAGGCTAGGAATGACAAGGACATGGTTCGTGTCCTATTGGTTCAAGTAAATTCGTCAAAGAAAGCCGCGGTCAAAGCCATCCACGTGGAAGTCAAATATGGAGTTCTATGTCGGCTGGACTCTGTTTCGTGGCATATAAACATCCATACGGCCGTTTCTAAGCTTGCGGAGGTTAATTGACATCTGTGCAAAGTTCTGGAGTTGAATTCAAGCACCCACCTTCCATAGATCCATTTTCCAACATGGCCATACTCCTATATCCGTGGCCTTAGTGGTCTACGTGCTGGCTGCTATCATAAACTTCAGGAGACAGTTACAGTTTATTGCTTTATATAGAGCGTTTGCATACGCACGTAGAGTTAGTTGTGAGTTGTTGAGTTGTTAGTTGATAGTTGATGTGCGTACTCTGTTATGTTAGCTTTGTAGTGATTACGCTGCCTTGAGCCGTAATACTACCAGTCTGTAATGAACTGATTTTTAATGTGAAAAGACTCTGTTTTCAACTTAATTCAGAAAGAGTTTATCTTGCACATATAGTGCGCCGCACTTCATCAGCTTACGATTCCCGGATTGACAATTAAATGCAGCAATTTAGGACACACTAAATTGACCAAACACTTCCTCCAGAGCCACAAGTTACGCAAGATGTTCTTCTATGATATCGAGGTCCGCCATATTGGTAAATGCTGCAATGCATAGGCTAGGAACAATGTATTCAATAGGCAGAATGGCCTCTTTTCCATAGACCATCCGGAAGGGGGTTCTTCCTGTTAGCTTCCTACAGGTCGTTCAATAGGCCCATATAACAGATGGGATGTTAACATCCCAGTCACTACGATCAACATTGCATACCTTAGTTAAGGCTTGTTCCAAAATTTTGTTAAAAGCCTCGACCGCCCCATTGGCCTGAGGGTGGTATGGGGTACTCTTAGCATGGTGGATCTATAATACCTCTTTCAAGGCTTGAATCATCTGGTTGAAAAAGTGTGTACCTCTGTCACTCATTAGGATTTTTGGGCAGCCAAACCTGGTCAGGATCTGCTCAAAGATGAAGTGCGTAGTAGTATCCACAGTATAATCCTCCACTGCTTGTGCCTCAGCCCATCGAGTGAAATAGTCAGTGGCGGTGATAATGTAGTGCGCACCTATTTTATTTCCAGGTAGATTGATAGGTCCTATAAAATCAATGGCCCATTTGTCAAAAGCCTATAAAGCCACTTGAGGCTGTAACGACATCTCATCTCGGTGTGAAGGTCATCCTGTGCCCTGGCAGGTATGGCAAGATTGACAATAGGTGTAGGAATCTTGATGCAACGTAGGCCACCATAACCCAGCCCTCAAAATATTTTGTGTGGTTGCACGTCCTGCATAGTGGCCTCTTGCGACACCTTCATGTGCTTCTTCTAACACAACAGGTCGTTCATGTTTGATGACATATTTGCGTAGTATTTCGTCGACACCTAGCTTGTATAACTAACCAGTGAGGATAGTAAAGTCCACGGCCTGAGTAACCAATTCCTTCCTCTACTGTAGAAAATATCTAGTCGGGGCCATGCCTGTAGTGAGGAACTCACTGATATCAGCAAAGTGTGCGTCAACCACCTTAATGGTAAACAGTTGTGCATCTGGAAAACCTTCATCCAAACTAGTAGGCTCTTCTCCTGTTTCAATGCAAGACAGATGGTCCAGGCCAGCATTCAACCTTCTGGGCTTGACGATGATCTCAAAATCATACTCCTGGAACAGCAACAGCCAGTGGCAAATCTCCCCCCCCAACACATGCTTGTTGACCAGGTATTTTAAAGATGAATGATCAGTGAAAATTTTAAAGTGCCCACCCAGTAGATAGTGCCGATATTTTTGTAGTGCGTATATCATAGCCAATCCTTCGCTCTCAGTGGTGGAGTAGTTATATTCTGTGCCCAAGATTTTCCCACTCGTAAATTCAACCGGGTGGTTGATATCTCCTTCTCCAGGTTGAGTGAGAACAGCTCCCAAGGCGATACCCGACGCATCCACATGCACATGAAATTCCTTTGACCAATCAAGAAATATGAGTATGGGGGCAGAGATCATCTTCTCTTTGAGCAGTTCAAAGCTCTTCTGACAGTCATCATCCCAAAATAAAGAAACATCTTTTTTTAATAGCTTTTCCATAGGTGTTGTAATCAAGGCGTACCCCTGAATGAATTTCCGGTAATAACTAGTGTATCCGAGAATAGAACGCAGTTGTTTCTCCGTTGTGGGAACTGTCAGGTTTATAATTACGGCTACCTTCACAGGATCAACCATCAATCCCTGCTGACAGAATATGTGTCCAAGAAAGATGCCAAATGGCACACAAAAAATGCACTTCTTAATATTCAAGGAGATCTGGTGCTTCCGGCACGCATCCAACATTAGTCGCAGGTTAGAGCCATGTTCCTTGACTAAGCCAAAAACCGTCCAATCATCAAAATAAACCTCCAGGAACTTATGAATAAATTCCTTAAATACAGCAACTACGACCCTTGAAAAAATAGCAGGTGCATTTTTGAGACCAAAGGGCATGACCATATACTGGAAAGACCCCCATTCAGTCGTGAAAGTAGTCTTACTGCGATCTTCAAGTGCAATCCAAATTTGATGGTACCCTGAGAACCCATCGGTGAAGGAATAGGCCTCCTGTCCGCCCATGCTATCAAGGATTTCATCGGAAAAGGGTGTAGGAAAGGGGTCATGGACGCAGGCGTCATTTAACTTGAGCAAATCCATGAAAATGTGTATTTCTCCCTTGGTCTTCTTTTCCTGGACAATCATTGGACTTACCTAGTCTGACTGCTCAACTAGTTCAATGATACCGGTGGCAAGCATTTTATCCAGCTCTTCCTTGACCTTTTGCTTGTATTTTGGATTCAATCGGTACGGCCGCTGCTTGACGGGGCGCGCCTCAGGTTTCAGGGTGATATGCATAATACCGAGGTCCCCGGTGATGTCCTTGAGCTCAGAGAACTTCATCAGAAATAGGTCCTGATATTCCGTGAGTAATTCTGCGATTTTTCCTACAGTCCCCTCATCCCAATAGTCCCCAATCTTAGCCAGCTTAGGGTGTTCCTTCGTCCCAATATTAACATCACATAGCTTAAGAGGCTGTGTTACGTCAAGATTCTATAGTGATGGACCCACAACAATGCATTCTCCTTCAGATTCTGGGACGTAAATGTTTCGAGGATTATCCTTGTTCTCATCAATCACCAAGCTCCGACAATTGGCTATGTCGTGCATCTGTGCATCCCATGTCGGGACCGTTGGGGTAGCACAGTGGGGAGTATTCGTAAAGACAAACACATCAATGTCCTACAGGGCTTTGTCGAGTGTCTCTATTCCTCCAATTAATCTAAATGTCCTGACAAAGTCCTCCTTTAGTGGTTCCCAGTGGCAGGTGCACTGGTGCAATTCCGCATCTAAGTACCAAGCGGCCAGGATGGGACCCAAGGCATGAAAAAATAAATGGACCCATTCTTCTGTAGTTCGTTTGGACCACTTGGCCATCCAAACACGCAAATGTGTGTGGGGATCCCTGGGTTTGAGGAACACCCTGGTGCGTATGTCAGCTGGAGGGGCGAACCGTAGAAGCATCCTTTCCCAACACGTTTCCCAATCTGGGAATGCTTTCTTGTGAGTGTCCCACCAACACGCAGGTGTCCCGCGCATAGCCAAATTAAGGGCCCAGAGTCGTCATTATTTTGGCACCCTAGCTTCTAGTTTCCTTAGGAATTCCTGGACATTACCAGCCTCATCAAAGTGGGGTAGATGTCTTACCTCTGAGGAAATGCAGTAGAGGGTTCTTGCGACCTGGGGGAAGTGCAGTGCCAATACCTCGTGTAACCAGTTCTGCCAACTTTCCAGTTCCTCATCAGCGTCAGAACAACATTCACTATCCCTCCAGAATATCCCGTCCATTGTGGTTTTACTCATGTCTTCATCCTGCACAGTCAATCTGTAAATGTGGTCTAGTTCCTCTCTTTCATAGGCTGGTTCCGTATACCGTGCGCCTTCTGCTGGATCTAGTGGTACTATTACACACGTACCATTTTTTTCAAACACCATGCTATGCTTTTTGAGATTGATGACACCCCCCATGTCTATAGCCTATCTTAGCCCAAGTAGCGCAGGGTACAGATCTGTATCTTCCATGATTTCAATGACCTCAAAGTTAGCTACGACTTTTACTCCCGTGATATTTACCATGACTCTTGGCAACCGTCCTAGCGGTATGATCTTCTATTGATTCGACATGCACAACTGGATAGTAGACCATTCCAACTTAGGTCCACCCATTCGTTGCCATGTCTTCTTTGGTAGTACGTTTGCATCTGACCCCAAATCAAGAATAACTTGGTCCATCTCGTAGTCGCCAATCTACATAGTCAGCCGCATTTCTCGCTCGGTGCGTTTCTTATAGCCATATAGTCGGTGGACCCCTCGGGCCTCAGGGACTGTGTTGGGTCAGGCTGTGCAGTTATGCAGTAATACTTGAAGAGTTTCATAGCCAGTTGGTTATGTAGTAGTTTCAAACATGCCATTAGAAGGGGCTCAACTCCCTCCTCTATCTGAGGTTGCGTTGGCAGCTGTGTGGGGACGGTCAATGGTGTTTATTCGTTAAAACGCACTCCTTTGCGGGAGGCAAGATCCTCTTTTCTCCCTGGTTGACCAGCCCACCGTGTAGCTCAATTTTAACCCTTTGCACATTCTGCGTAGGGGTGGGCTGCTTGTCCTGCATCTTGGATATTAAAAGTGGGCAATCTTCAATCTCATGGTCCAGCTTCTGGCAATATTTGCAGGATTTCCTGGTGGGATTTGGACAGTCCCTTGCGAAGTGTCCTATTTCTCCACAATTATAACAGATCAGCTGCCCCCAACCCCACCCTGCTCTCCCTCCCCGACCTCCCCTACCCCTTGTGGGGGAGCCACCAAAAGTCACGGGGGATCTCGGCGATGCAGGATCTGACTGTACCCTATAGAGGTTTCCCCAATCTACCAATAGCTCATATGTGGGACAATTCTTCTCATCGTGCCCTACTGATCGGCAAAACTTGCACCATTGTTGCTTCAAATCACCCATACTTAGCCGGGGGCACTGGTCCGTATCATGTAGTCCCGTTACCCAGCAGTCATTGCACCAGAGCGTAGGTCCGCCCGATCCGGGGCGCAGCAGACTAGGTCCCCCTGCCTGTAGGTAATCCGCTAATAGGGGACACTAGTCCTTAGTATGACTAGACACTCAACATCATATGCACTAGAGGTCTATGCTAACTTCTTTTCCCCGTTCCATCTGCAAGCTCTATATTTCCATGTGCATGGCTTCGAGCTGCTCTTAAATCTATTGTACTCCCCCCAAAATTTCATCCTTGGGTGTGGCTTCAAGCTTCATAGTGGTTTCTAGGGCTTTTTCTTGTGACTCAAAAATCTGCTGGCCCATTGGTATGTGTAAGTGAGGTAGCAACATGGAGATGAACCATTCCGTGTGTTGTCTGTCATCATACTTGAACCCCCCTTCCCTAATTGCTTTCTTCAATCGTTGATCGGCCTCCCACACCAACTCAGACGCACCTTGCTTGAAGTCTTTTACTTTGGGTACCAACTGAGAGTACGACTTTGGCTTCTAGAACTGTTGTTTTAGGGCATCTTTAATATTTTGAAGGGATGCGCTTCCGTTTTGAGATATGTACCGCATATACCAATCCAACGCTCTATCTTCAAATGCCAAGGAAAACTGTGCTTTTTCCACAATATCGCTCACCACCCCCTGTGCCATCCATACCGAGTCGGCCACGAACCATAAACGATCCATATCTTCATCAGTCGCACCCTTAAAGGTAGGTAACTTCAAGTATACAGCCATGTCTCCTTCTAACAAGGCTCCAATTGAGGGCTTGCCCTCCTTTGAGCCTGAAGACCCTTGTGTCGTTGCTTTCCTTGGCGGCTACAGACAGAGTGATTCTTTTCTGGATTGGTTCGATAATACCTACTACTCCGTGTTGTATTCTCCTCCAGAGTAGCCCTCATTCATGTTCGCATTAGTTCTTCAGTATTCTCTTGTCATTACCCAATTCCTCTCTCAAACTTCTTCCGGTCCCAACAACGGAACCATTTGTTGGCTCGAGGGGTCCTAACCCAGGTTCAACAAGCAAGGTTTGCCAACAAAACCCTATACTACTGGCCCTTTCAGTAGTGACCTGCTTTCGCAGGTCAAAGTCTCACCCGAAGTATTATGGGTGGGTGCTAGAACCAGGTTTCCGCACCCTGAGAAAGGATGGGTAAAGAAAGTAGAGCAATGCTAGGTCTTGTAATCCCCGATTACGCTTTTCTACACAGAGTTAATTACGTCTCTATGCGCATCCACGTGCACTAGATAGATTCAGTTCTCTAACAATATTTCGCATTCATTCATTCATCAATTCTTCCTTACAATTCCAATTCCCTTCCCAACCTTCGCACACAGCAACAGGGTCCGCACACAACTAGACTTGGATCTTCGTGCACACAACCAGTAGGAGTCCGTTCCCCAAAACCCAAACAGATATCTTAAATCACGATTCGCATCACTATCCCATCATATCCTATCTTTTACAATACAAAATACATCTCTATTTATAACAAACTAGCCTCGAATTTCCTATGGTCTGCAACCCATGGTTTTCGGACCCCTAGTTTACCCTTTGACCCATTACAATGCGTTCGAGGCTTTTGTTGGGAAAAATACTGAGAGGGGGGGGGGGGTGAATCAGTATTTTGGGAAGAAAATAAAACTTTGATATTTTCTTTCTGGAAAACCCATACGCTACTTTTCTAAAGAAAACTCGCATATATACGCAGATACCCTTTACAGAACTCGCGTATGTTCGGTGAATTAATTATTCATTTCAATCTTGACTTATATCATTGCATTACACATTCATCAGATGATTAGAAAACAGTAAACAGATGCAGAAAGAATAGAATAATCATCACACATAACCAACACACATGAACACCAAGATTTTTAGGTGGAAACCCAATTCGGGAGAAAACCACCGCTGCCGTGGTCTCATTCTTCAATCTTTATTATTAAGAAAACTCTTTACAACATGTATTGCCGCAGACTCATACCATCACTCAGGCACCCACCTACAGAAGGCTACAACCTTCTCTCGTTTACCAGCCTCTCCTGGAAGGGAGCAACAACCCCCTGCTCTCGTTTACCAGCCTCACCTGGAAGGGAGCTACTACCCCCTGATATTAACACCAGCTACTGCTGGCAGAAAGCTTCTACTTTCAGACTGAAGGCTTCAAACCTTAGATCCACTGCAGACCATGTTTCATCAATTTTCTAATTGGATCAAACAGCTTCAACACTACCCTTCACATATCAACAATCATTCTTGCCTAATGTTTCATATAGAACAATGAGACCATTGTAACCAGACATCAGGAACAACCCAGACTTCAGAATAGATATGCAGAAACACATTCACCCTTGAGCAACCATTGGTTCAGATACCATACGCACTTTTCATTAAGAGGATCTGCGTATACATGCGCTTTCAAAGAGGCGAACCCGCTTATACATCCATACACTTTTCAGAGAAACCCTAACTGCCCATACGCACTTTTTATTAAGAAGATCCGCGTATACACGCGCTTTTCTGTTAGGTCCCTATATTACTAGTATAGTCCCTTATTGTTGTTAGTGTAACCCCCTTATTGTTATTATTGTACCCTTGTAACCCCCATTTTGTTATTATTGTGCCCTTAAATTATTATTGTTAGGTCGGCTAGGATTACATTGTGGCCCACTAGGATTACATTATGGCCCCATGGACTCCTATATAGAAAGGAGGTTTTGTAAATTGTATCATCCAATAATTGTTCATTTATGTAATGTATTGGAGGTTGCCCCCTCGAAGTGGCTCATTTCTAAGGCGTTGATATCTCTTTTCTTCTCTTTTTGGAGCTGGTTACACAACATTTGGTATCGGAGCTTTGGATTCTAGGGTTTCGCTGCTCCAAACAGGTCATCGTGGCATTTTCGCTATAACTTTTTTTCTACGAAGTTTCAGAAGCTGAAATTTTTAGGGTGCGAAGCCGAAATCCTGAGGAAGCTTTTCTAAAAATTTCAGACCTTGGTTCGCAATATTTGCGGAGATATCATCTGTGGAAGTCAGGTCTTTTTTCAAGCTCCTAAACAGGTCATCGTGGAATTTTCGCTATAAATCTGTTTCTACGAAGGTTCAGAATCTGAAATTCATATGGTGCGAAGCTGAAATCCTGAGGAAATTCGTCAAAAAAATTTCAGAGCTTGGTTCGCAATATTTTTGGAGATATGATCTGTGGAAGGTAGTGCTTTTTCAGGCTCCTGAATTTCATCTCAAAGAGGTGATCGTGGGAAAAGTTCAATAAATCTCTCTCTGGGCATCGGATTGGAGTGCCATAAAAAGTTTTCGCAAGTACATAGACTTTAGTTTATTGGCTATCAATTTCAGAGACAAAGTATGAAACAGTGACACGTGGCAAGTCGTACAAGTTCGCTCTACTGAACCAATCCATAATTAGGTCATTGTGGGCGATTAGACACAACTTTGTCTTGGATAATCCAAATCAGGTCATACCTGTGGTATTCAAAAGAAAATTCAGAGGGCTACTACAGTGCTGAATTTCAGATATTGAAGATCTGCAATCACAGAGATAATACAATTTCAATATCGAGCTCCTCAAAGCAAGAAAAAGGTGTGTATTTTTTTTCAAATTGCACAAGTCTTGTTTGAATAATCAAGTTAAATTGATTCCAAGGGCATATTGTAGAATAGATATCAGTATTGGATTCTAAAATGGCCCCTAAAAAGAATTCAACACCCATTAAGCCTTCAGAAGGCTCTACTATGACTCATGAAGATGAAGAACGGCAACATGACATATCAAAATTACAAGAGCAAATTTCGCTCTCGCAAAGAACAACAAAAAATGAAATGGAAGTTTTGAAGAAAGGCGTGGAAACTAAGATGGATGGTTTGAAGAAAGGCGTGGAAGCCAAGATGATTGGTTTGGAAGCTAAGATGGATGGCATGGAAGTGGGCATGGAAGCTAATATTGATGACATGGAAGCTAAGATCGATGAGAAAATGGAAAACATGAAGAATTTTCTAAAAGCAGACATGGAAGGTTTGACAAAGTTTATACAAGAAAGGTTTCCCAATGGTGAAAAGATAGTAGAAGAACCTCATGATGAGAACAAAATAAATGTTAATTGTGATTTCATAAACTCTAATGTTGGCGGGAAGAACCACCATATTCCAAAGATGGATATGAGGAAGTTTGATGGAAAGGATCCTGTAACATGGATACTACAGATGGAGCAATATTTTGACCTCCATAACGTGCAAAACACACAAAAGGTACGCATTGCAACTTTACATTTAGAACAAAATACATTTGTATGGTATCAATGGCTTTGCTCCCGTAAAAAAAATTGTCACTTGGTCAATTTTTACGGAGGAAATGATAGCACATTATGAGGATACAAAGAGCAACACCTTCTTTACCCAATTGATAAATCTCAAACAAAAGGGTTTAGTGGGCAGCACATTGAGGACTTCCAAAAATTGAATATAAGGGTAACTGATCTTACAGAGGAACACAGGATTGATCTCTTCCTAGGCACTTTAAAGGATAACATCCAACATGAAGTTCGCGTTTTGGAACCTGATTCATTGGAGAAGGCATTCACGTTGGCAAGAAAAGTTGAATGTAAAATTATGGCGACAAGGAAGCCTACCACTCAATTCTATAAAGAAGGAAGTGTTTCTACGCCTAGATTTCCACAACCTACAAGGTTGACACCACAACAATTGGAAGAAAAAAGAGCAAAAGGGCTTTGCTACAGTTGTGATAGAAAATACACTAAGGGTCATAAGTGTGCTGAAAATAAATTGTTTTACATAGATTGTGAAGAAGAAGAAGAAAATGAAAAAGAAGAGGATATACACCAGGAACTAGCCATAGAAGAGGAAGAAATGAATCCGACCATATCATGTAATGCACTGGCAGGAATTACCACTCCTCAAACTCTCAAGATAGCAGGACAGATCAAGAAGAAAAAGGTAATAGTGTTGATTGATTCAGGTAGCACCCATAATTTTATTCATCGTAAGGTAGCCAAGGAATTAAATTGTTTCCTATACCCAGCACCAGAATGTCAAGTGATGGTTGCAAATGGAGGAACTATAAATTGCTCTCGAAAATGCCATAATATCAAGCTAACCATGGGGGAATATGTGTTGACAAGTCCAATGCTTTCCATTCCTATGGGAGGTGCTGATGTTGTACTAGGAGTACAATGGTTACAATCTTTGGGGACGGTAGCTTTTAATTTTCAAGAACTTTTCTTGAAATTTTTTTCAAAAGGAAAGGATGTCGAATTACGGGGTATTGAAGGGAAGCTAGGAAGGATAATAAGCTCTAATGTCATGACAAAGCTTCTAAAGAAAGAACAATGAGGCGTAATTGCACAATTATGCTCACTAGAAGTTCCGACATAAAAATCATCTATTTCTGCAGATCTCCAACAAGTCTTGGAAAATCATTCCAAGGTGTTTGAAACTCCCAAAGGACTCCCGCCTATTCGTGATCATGATCATGCTATTCATTTGATTCCAGGAAGTGTTCCTCCAAACATCCAGCCTTATAGATATCCTTACTTCCAAAAGAGTGAAATTGAACGTATGATTGCAGAAATGTTAGAGGCGGGTATAATTCAACCTAGTCAAAGTTCTTTCTCTGCTCCTGTAGTTTTAGTACACAAGAAGGATGGATCATGGCGAATGTGTCCGGATTATAGGGAGCTCAATAAGCTCACCATTAAAGACAAATTTCCCATTCCTGTGATTGATGAATTATTGGATGAATTACATGGAGCAATTTATTTTACCAAGTTGGATCTTCGTTCAGGATATCATCAAATTAGAATGAAGATCGAAGATATTCCAAAAACAGCATTTCGAACTCATGAGGGTCATTATGAATTTTTGTTCATGCCTTTTGGCCTTACCAATGCACCTTCTACATTTCAACGGCTGATGAATTCCATTTTAAAACCCTTCCTTAAAAATTTGTGCTAGTATTTTTTGATGATATACTAATCTACAGCAGGTCTTGGAAGGATCATGTTGAACATGTTGACAGGGTGCTCAAACTATTGCAGGAGAAACAATTATATGCAAAAACATCCAAATGTTTCTTTGGAGTACAAGAGGTGGAATATCCGGGTCATATTATATCTCACGAGGGTGTTAAAGTAGACCCTAACAAAATTAAAGCCATTAAGGAATGGAAAGTCCCCAAGACAATAAAGCAGTTGCGAGGATTTCTCGGGTTAACATGCTATTATCGCAAGTTTGTTAAGAATTATGGGAGAATAGCAGCACCTCTAACAACATTATTGAAGAAAGATGCATTTTCATGGACTCCTCAAGCAACTAAGGCCTTTGAACGTCTTAAAGAGGCAATGTGCCTAGCACCGGTCTTAGCTACACCAGACTTCACAAAAACCTTTATTGTGGAATGTGATGCCTCAGGAAATGGAATTGGTGCAGTTTTAATGCAGGAAGGAAGACCCATTGCTTTTAAAAGTCATCCAATCAAAGGAAAGTATTTACAAAAACCTATTTATGAGAAGGAAATGTTAGCAATACTGCATGCACTAAAGAAATGGCGAACTTACCTAATGGGAAGACACTTCAAGGTAAAAACTGATCATGATAGTCTTAAACACTTTTTGGAACAAAGACTATCTTCATAAGAGTAGCAAAAATGGGTCACAAAGATGTTGGGTTATGACTTTGAAATAATCTACAAAAAAGGAAAGCTTAATGTTGTTGAAGATGCACTCTCAAGAAAGAATGAAGAGGTGGAAGCATTGCTTTGTGCCATTTCTATTATCCAACCAGATTGGATAACCGAAGCAAGAGATGAATGGAAGAAGGACAAAGATGTATGGACACATTCAAAAGTTGCAGCAAGATCCTAGTACATCTGATACATTTAGTTGGAAAAATGATTCCTTATGGTACAAAGATCGCTTATATCTTTGTAAGAATTCCCAACTAAAACAAAAGATTCTTCCGGAATTGCACACTTCTCCTTTAGGAGGGCACTCAGGATTTTTAAAAACTTACCACAGGGTGAAGAAAGAATTTTTTTGGGATGGCCTTAAATCTGATATTCAAAAATTTGTGGCGGAATGTTTGGTTTGCCAGCAGAATAAAGTGGAAACAATTAAGACCCTAGGACTTCTACAACCTTTATCCATTCCAAGTCAACGTTGGGAGGAGATTTCAATGGATTTTATCACAGGTTTACCTAAGTCCGAAGGAAAGAGTGTCATCATGGTGGTAGTTGATAGACTTACTAAGTATGCACACTTTTGTGCATTATCTCATCCATTTAAAGCAAGTACAGTTGCTACTACATTTATGGACAGAATTCAAAAGCTACATGGAAGCCCAAGGGTTATTGTGAGCGACAGAGATCCCATTTTGACTGGAAATTTTTGGACGGAGTTATTTTCTTGTTTGGGTACTCAATTAGCTCATAGCTCATCTTATCATCCTCAATCTGATGGTCAAATAGAGATAGTAAATAAATGTTTGGAAGGATATCTTCGTTGTTTTGTATCTGATAAACAAACACAATGGGTCAAGTGGTTACCTCTCGCCGAATGGTGGTATAACACTTCCTTCCATACTGCAGCAAAAATGACCCCATTTATGGCACTTTATGGATATCATCCACCATCGATTACATCATCTTTAAGGGAAAATTCGAAGGTTCAAGCAGTCGAAGATCACATCGAGCATCAGCAAGAAGTTCTCCAACTCTTAAATGATAACCTTAATTTGACACAAAATCGAATGAAACAACAGGCAGATCAACATCGCAGCGAGAGAAGTTTTGATGTAGAAGATTGGGTATTTTTACGGCTACAACCATATAAACAAATGTCCCTCAAGCAAGCTAAGAAGGATAATAAATTATCGCCAAAGTACTATGGTCCTTACAAGGTGTTGCAAAATATTGGTACTATGGCATACAAATTGGAGCTTCCTGCTTCTTCGCGAGTGCATCCAGTTTTCCATGTTTCATGCTTAAAGAAGGTTATAGGTGAAAATATTCCAGCTCAAACAATATTGCCAGAACTTGATGAGGAAGGAAAAATCATATTGGAACCTGAAGCGGTCACGGAAACAAGAACTCGACAGCTACGGAATCGATCAATTTCAGAGTATCTCATC
The DNA here is from genome assembly GCA_034641835.2 of Pinus albicaulis. Taxonomy (NCBI): domain Eukaryota; kingdom Viridiplantae; phylum Streptophyta; class Pinopsida; order Pinales; family Pinaceae; genus Pinus; species Pinus albicaulis. Next base: position 1,100,908,863 of record CM076579.1, read on the forward strand.
AAGTGGAAGAACTTACCCACTGAAGATTCTACATGGGAGGATGAGAATTTTATACAGAAGCACCCGTAGCTACTCAAGCGTTGAGGACAACACTTTTTTGAAGGAGAGGGGCATGTTAGGTCCCTATATCACTAGTATAGTCCCTTATTATTGTTAGTGTAACCCCCTTATTGTTATTATTGTACCCTTGTAACCCCCATTTTGTTATTATTGGGCCCTTAAATTATTATTGTTAGGTCGGCTAGGATTACATTGTGGCCCACTAGGATTACATTATGGCCCCATGGACTCCTATATATGGAAAGGAGGTTTTGTAAATTGAATCATCCAAGAATTGTTCATTCATGTAATGTATTGGAGGTTTCCCCCTCGAAGTGGCTTATTTCTAAGGCGTTGATATCTCATTTCTTCTATTTTTGGAGTTGGTTACACAACATTTTCATCAACTGAACCTGCGTATATGTTTATGAAAGATAAGCTTGCAGAACAAATCAGATCTATCAACTTACCCAGATTTCTTCAACAGATTTGCGCCAAGTCTTCTTTTCTTCTTTTTAGATCATCCTTGAGATTCTTATTTATAGATCTAGGGATCTTGAACCTTCTTCATGAACATAGGTGCACCATAGACTTTAGATCTATCAATTAAGAATAGAGTTCAATTATGCAGATATACTTCAAAGTGAAGTATTCATTAAAACCCAGACCACTTGCACCGCCTTTGCACAATGAATTTCTTCTCCTTATATAGGTTTACCCTTTATCAATACCATGAGCCAAAACCACATTACTTCCAATGGTATTCTTGGACGGGATCACATAGGCGAACCATTGCTCAATACAATGGGTCAATACCATGGTAATAACCCCTGGTTTTTCACTTTTAGAGCGCAAAAGGGCATACGCGACTTGGCACATACTTTCCCGCGTGCATACGCTACTTCTCCTAAGAAAACCCGCGTATGCCTTGAGACATACACTTTTCATCATTGTTCTAGAACTACTCAAATTCCTTTCATCAAGTGGGTTGCCATCAAGGACAACACTCAGCCTCATATTGCCAACAATCTCCCCCTTTGGACTTGATGGCAACCACAGCAGATAGATACTCTCCCCCTTTGACATCAAGGGCAAAGGGCGGACCAATACAAGGTTTTTCTCCTCATGTAGAAGGAAGCGCTCTGCAGATCTGATGTATACTGAAGTGACCATGCTCCCCCTGAGTTCATGCTGAATCTTCAAACATATTTTTCAATGCAGTACATCACTCTATGACCTTCCTATCACCAAGGACTCATACTTACAACAAATATCCAACCAAGTGGATTTACACATGAGACTCAACTACCCAGCCAAGTGCGTTTATAAAATTGACTCAACTACCCAACCAAGTGGGTTTACAAATTGAACAAGTCCTTACATGACTGAATATTACAAATTTTACATCATGGGTCTCATCATGACCTTTTCATCAAAAGACTTTTCATGACCAATACTAGAAAGACCTCAAGAGAGAGATCATATATCAGAACCATCATAATGCCAATAATGCATTATACTCAGCAAGGCTAGTGCTCCCCCTGAAACTTTGCGTCCAATGTATCCTTTCCAAATGACTAAAGCTCCCCCCTTATCTTGTGCATCCTGATCACTTTCAACAAAAAATCATCAAGGCATCTTCATCCAATATCAGAGAATGAAATAGAAATGAAACATCACCAGAGATACCAAACAACACTGCTGTTGTGCTGAAAAATGCTGACCCCAATTAAAATTTGTCAGCAACCAGCAATACGCGGTTTTCTGTGTATGAACCCGCATATATACGCGACTATCTTTCAGGAAACCCGCGTATCCAATTTATTCTTCTGAATTTAATCAGATCTGATCTTCTGAGAAGCAGAGACAACACTCAGCTTTTGTCTGAGATATTCGAATGCTTTTCTGGGCAGAGGTTTGGTAAAAATATCAGCAACTTGTTCTTTGGAGGGAACATACTCCAACTTCACCCTTTGTTCAAGCACTTGTTCACGTAAGAAGTGATACTTGATGGGAATGTGATTGGTCTTTGAATGCATAACAAGATTCTTTGAGATACTGATGGAACTTGTATTATCACACATAATGGAGATAGGAGAAGTACATTTGATTTGAAAATCTTCCAAGGTTTGCATCATCCAAAGGAGTTGAGTGCAACAAGATGCGGCAGCCACATATTCTGCTTCAGCAGTAGATAAGGCAATAGAACTTTGCTTCTTACTGAGCCAATATACCAACCGGGGTCCCATATAGAAAGCACCACCACTTGTGCTTTTCCAATCATCAACATTTCCAGCCCAATCTGCATCAGTGTAAGCATGTAGAGTAAGATCAGCATTCTTTGGATACCATAGTCCAAAGTCTTGAGTTCCTTGTAGGTATTTGAATATTATTTTGACAGCCTAAAGGTGAGACTCTTTTGGGTTAGCTTGGAATCATCCAACAATCCCAACTGCATGCATAATATCTGGTCTGGTCCCTGTAAGATAGAGTAGGCTTCCTATCATTGATCTGTATTCTGGTTGATTCACCGCGGGGGAATCATCATGAGAACTGAGATTACATCCGGTTATCATTGGTGTACTTACAGGTTTGCATTCTTCCATGCCATACTTCTTCAGAATTTGCTTAAGATATTTTTCTTGTGATAAGAATATGCCATCTGTAGTTTGATGCACTTGCAAGCCAAGAAAGAATGTTAGTTTTCCAAGTAAGGACATTTCAATTTCTTGCTGCATGACAGAAGCAAATTTTTGACTCATAGATTCTTCATTGCTCCCAAAAATGATATCATCAACATATACAACCACAATCAATAGTTTATCATTTTCAACTTTTGTGTACAAGTTGCTATCAGCAGACCCCTTTGAAAATCCTTGTTGATGAAGATATTTGTCAAGACGATAATACCATGCCCTTGGAGCTTGTTTGAGACCATATAGAGCCTTTTTAAGTCTACAAACAAGATTTTCATCATTTCCAAAAATGAATCCTTCCGGTTGTTCTATATAAACTTCTTCTTCTAGATCACCATCGAGAAAGGCAGATTTAACATCCATTTGATAAACCTTGATTTGTTGAAAACTTGAGAAAGCAAGAAACATTCTTATGGCTTCAAGTCTAGCCACAGGAGCAAAAGTTTCTTCAAAGTCTATACCTTATTGTTGAGTATACCCCTTGCACACCAGTCTTGCTTTGTTTCTTATAACATCCCCATTCTCATTTAACTTGTTCTTGAATATCCATTTAGTTCCAATGACATTTTTATCATGTGGTCTTGGTACCAATTCCCAAGTGTGATTTTTTTCAATTTGATCAAGCTCTTCATTCATGGCTTGAATCCAACATTCATCTTTTCTAGCTTGATTGACATTGTGTGGTTCAATCGTGGATAGAAATGCCAGATAGCTAGAAGATCCCACAAGAGTCCTCCTTTTTTATACACCTGATTCCTTGTCTCCCAAAATTTGAGATTTAGGATGATTCTTTTGAACATATCTGGAAGGAGCCTTTTCAGATAAATCATCTTCAGGTTCTTCATTGGATCCACTGTCTATGTCATTTCTATTTGATGTAGAAGGACAAAAATCATCATCATCTTCTTCTGTTGTTTGTTTTTCTTATTTAGGGGCTGCAGGAGACTCATCAATAACTACATCAATACATTCAACAATCTTTCGAAGCCTTTTATTGTAACATTTTTATGCTCTGCTCGTAGATGAGTAACCAGGAAGTATTCCTTCATCTGATCTAGGATCGAACTTGCCAAGCTTTTCATCATTATTTTTGATAAAGCATTTACTTCCAAAAATTCTAAAATGCTTCACAGAGGGAGAATTACCATACCAGAGTTCATATGGAGTTTTGTCACTATTTACCCGAACATGTGCCTTGTTAAGAATGTTTGCTGCTGTGTGAGCTGCTTCTCCCCAAAAGGTGTCAGGTGTTCCGGAATCATCAAGCATAGCTCTAGCCATTTGTTGAATTGTTCTATTCATTATTTCTGCTACGCCATTTTGTTGTGGAGTGCCTGCTATAGAAAACTGTCTTTTTATTCCATGTTGTTCACAGAATTCAAGAAATTCATTTGAAGTATATTCTCCTCCTCGATCAGATCTTAGACACTTTATTTTTAGATCTAATTCATTTTCAACAAGAGCTTTGAAGATCTGAAATTTCTCAAATGCTTCATCTTTGTGTTTAAACAACCCGATCCAACACATTCTAGAGAAATCATCAATAAATAAGATATAATATTCTTCACCACGTGGTGACTTTTTCCTCGTAGGTCCACATATGTCAGTATGAATAAGTTCAAGAGGCCTACTTGATGATCCTTCTTTGGCATTAAATTGTACTCTGGTCTGCTTACCAAATTGGCAAGATTTACATATGATACTCTCTGGTAGAGTAATATTGGGAAGACCACGAACAGCTTGAAGTCTGCTTGCTTTGTTGATTTGAGAAAAGCTTAGATGCCCCAGCCTTCTATGCCATAGCCAATTTTCTGAAGATTTTCTCAAGTAACATTGATCTTTGCAGTTCTTCAATACATACAGGTTGGTTGGAGTTCTTTTCCCTTTTATAATAGTTTTACCTATATCAAGATCATGAACCACACATTCTTTTGAACTAAAAACAACTTCATTTCCTTGATCACACATTTGACTTACACTTAACAAGTTATGCCTTAATCCATCCACATACATGACATCATTAGCCTTCACCTTTTCTTTTAGAAAAACGAACCCTTTCCCTTTAATTACAGCAGGAGTATCATTTCCAAAAGTAACTTTATTTTCCTTTTCTAGAGCATTATATGCAAGAAGTTTGATTTTGTCACCTGTCATGTGTCTTGAGCATCCACTATCAATGTACCATTGATTTTCTTCACCTTCTGCAAATAACGCTATTCCACAATTTTCAACCTGTAATTCCTTCTTCTTCCATACTTTGGAACTTGAAGGAAAGTGTTGTTTTGACTGGACTTTGCTCCTGCATTCAGATTCTTCATGGCCAAAGTTATTGCAATAAGCACATTCAACTTCATTTTGAAGAGGAGAAAAGTTATTATAAGTGTTCTTCTTTGGTTCAATATCCATCTTTTTCTTTCTTGCTTCTCTTGTCATGATGGTTTTGTATGCAACACATTGAACAGCTTTATGACCAAAATTATGACATGAAAAACATTGTCCATTGAAGTAGAAATTTCTGCAATCATGAAATCTTCTATTTGAATTTACCTGTTGGTTGTAGCTTTTTTGAAAGACATCCCTGTTAGTGTTCCTTGAATTGTTATGATCATGCTTTACCTGTGAAGAATCTGTATCCCTTTGCTAAGTGGAAGAATGTTGTAGACCAGTTGTAGCTGTTTTTAGATAATTTGGTGCTGAGGCCTGAGAAGATTCTCCAGTATATCCAAGACCTGTTTTTATAAGAGGAGAACGTTGAACCTTGATAATCTCATCTAAGGTTTCAGATCCTTTAGCAAATCTAAGATTCAGAGTCTTTACTTTCTCAAGTTCTTTTCTTAGACTTACCACTTCACATTCTAATTTTTCAATGTGCTTCTTCTCTTCTTCAATCTAATTTTTCAGAGTCTCTATGATTATTTTACTTTCTTCTAAGCATATTTTGAGTTGATTGTTTTCATTAAGAAAATAATTGTCCTCTAGAGCATCCATAAAAGTATCCTTTTCTTCTTTAGAATCATTTTCAAATGCCATGAGAAGTCTAAGATCATGTTCACCTTCTTCCTCACTATCAGATAACCCATCACTGTCTTCATGAGTATAGTAACTTTTTCTAGTGCTAGACCGGTTCTTATTTCTTCTTGCTACTTCCTTCCCTTTAGCAGATGTTTCTTTATAAGGACACTTTGCAGCATAATGACCAACTCTTCCACAATCAAAAAATTTGAAAGGAAGCTTACCTCTGAATCTTCCGGTTCCTAGCTGGAGTCTTCTCACAAAGTTTGCCTCATCTTCTTCTGAGATATATCCAGATCCTTCTGCTTTTTGAACTTCTTTCCCTTTTGTAGAGGCTTTAAAAACAAATTCTTTGACTTCAGATGGTCCTCCTCTCCTCATTTCATATGCAGTCAGTATGCCATGAAGTTGCACCACAGTAAGAGTTTGAAGATCCTGTTTTTCTTCAAGAGTAGAGAATTTTGATTCAAATTTTGCTGTTATTGATCTTAGGAATTTCTCAACCAAAGTAGATTCTGCAATTTTTTCTCCCAGGTTTCTCATACAATTTACAATATCATCAAGACATAAAAAGAAACTAGCAATACTCTCATCATTATGCATTCTCAAGTTTTCATATTCAATTCTGAGAGTTTGAAGTTTTGCACTTTTTACCTTTGCATCACCTTCATAACTTAGGATGATTTTGTCCCATATTTCCTTTGTTGTATTCAGCTGCATAAATTTGACAAATTCTGATTCAGTTAGACTTCCCAATAGAGCATTGACCGCCTTTGCATTTGTTTCATAATTCTTTATTTTTACTGTGATTCATGGCACCGCGCCTGGATATTGATATCCTTGTTCAACACGCTTCATATATCTAAATTCTAATAGACTAAGATAGGATCTCATCCTTATTTAAGATTAAATTGCTTCCATTAAAGAGCTGAGGTTTAGATAGATGTTGTTCCATTCGATTGCTCATTCGCTTGGATCTTCAGCGCTGCTTCTTCGTAAGACCTGCTCTGATACCAATTGTTGGGAAAAATACTGAGAGGGGGGGGGGGTGAATCAGTATTTTGTGCAGAAAATAAAACTTTGATATTTTCTTTCTGGAAAACCCATATGCTACTTTTCTGAAGAAAACTCGCGTATATACGCGGATACCCTTTACAGAACTCACGTATGTTCAGTGAATTAATTATGCATTTCAATCTTGACTTAGATCATTGCATTACACATTCATCAGATGATTAGAAAACAGTAAACAGATGTAGAAAGAACAGAATAATCATCACACATAAGCAACACACATGAACACCAGGATTTTTAGGTGGAAACCCAATTTGGGAGAAAACCACCGCTGCCGTCGTCTCAGTCTTCAATCTTTATTATTAAGAAAACTCTTTACAACATGTACTGGCGCAGACTCATACCAGCACTCAGGCACCCACCTATAGAAGGATACAACCTTCTCTTGTTTACCGGCCTCTCCTGGAAGGGAGCAACAACCCCCTTCTCTCATTTACCAGCCTCACCTGGAAGGGAGCTACTACCCCCTGATATTAACACCAGCTACTGCTGGCAGAAAGCTTCTACTTTCAGACTGAAGGCTTCAACCCTCAAATCCACTGCAGACCACGTTTCATCAATTTTCTAACTGGATCAAACAACTTAAACACTACCCTTCACATATCAACAATCATTCTTGCCTAATGCTTCATACAGAATAGTGAGACCACTGTAACAAGATGAGAGGATTTGTGTATACATGCGCTTTCAAAGAGGCGAACCCGCGTATACATCCATACACTTTTCAGAGAAACCCTAACTGCCCATACGCGCTTTTTATTAAGAAGATCTGCGTATACACGCGCTTTTCATCAACTGAACCTGCGTATATGTTTATGAAAGATAAGCTTGTAGAACAAATCAGATCTATCAACTTACCCAGATTTCTTCAACAGATTTGCGCCCAGTCTTCTTTACTTCTTTTCAGATCATCCTTGAGATTCTTATTTATAGATCTAGGGATCTTGAACCTTCTTCATGAACATAGGTGCACCATAGACTTCAGATCTATCAATTAAGAATAGAGTTCAATTATGCAGATATACTTCAAAGTGAAGTATTCATTAAAACCCAGACCAATTGCACACCCTTTGCACAATGAATTTCTTCTCCTTATATAGGTTTACCCTTTATCAATACCATGAGCCAAAACCACATTACTTCCAATGGTATTCTTGGATGGGATCACATAGGCGAACCATTGCTCAATACAATGGGTCAATACCATGGTAATAACCCCTGGTTTTTCACTTTTAGAGCGCAAAAGGGCATACACGACTCGGTACGTACTTTCCCGCGTGCATACGCTACTTCTCCTAAGAAAACCCGTGTATGCCTTGAGACATACACTTTTCATCATTGTTCTAGCACTACTCAAATTCCTTTCATCATTACCTCCTGTACTGATTGTAGATACATCAGATTTACATCAATAACAAGTTCATCAAGACATATTCCATCAAGGACAACTTCATCAAGTGGGTTGCCATCAAGGAAAACACTCAACCTCATATTGCCAACAGCTTTGACCCACACCAAAACCCATCTGCTAGGCTAAATATAATAAAAAATATTTAAAATGGACTAGTTTCGTAGCTTGTTACGAGACCCCGTTCCAACAGATGGCTATGTGCTTGGACCTCTCATGAAACACCAAATTAACCGAGATTTTAATGCAACTCTGGTTATCACAATGTATCATTGTCATATCCATCTCAGAACCAAGCAAACCAAGCAGGATCATTCTTCTCTAGATAGCCTCACATGCAACTTGACTTGCTTCCATGTACTATGCCTCAGCTGAAATGAGTGCCAAATATCGCTACTTCCTGCTCTACCAAGAAATTTTTGTCAATCCTATGCTCAAGTTCCCTCCTGATTTACTCTTTCTTTCCGATGGACTACCTACCCAATCTAAATCCGCGAAGCCTTGAAGCTTCACTCCCTCTGTCCGTCTGTACCATAATGCATACTCTGTAGTGCCCCTAAGATATATTAAGACATGCTTCCCCACCTTCTAAAAGAGCTTGGTCAGCTTAACCATAGCTTGACTTAGCTGGTTAACTGCATAGAAAATGTATGGTCTAGTGTTCACCAAGTACATCAGTGAACCGACTAACTACCTGTAGACAGTAGCATACACTACTTCTCTAAAAGTAGCATCCTCTTTCCTCAAATTTCCTAGAAAAGGAATGTCCATGGGTTTACAGCTCTCCATGTGAAACTTACCTAGTATCTCTTTGGCATACTTGTCTTGAGAAACAAAAATTTCACCATCCCGCTTCCATATTTCCAAACAAAGGAAATAGTGAAGGAGTCCCATGTCCTTCATTTAAAACTCCCTTGCTAGGTCCTCCTTGCATGAGTTTATTAGCTGCTCATCATCTGTCAAAATCAGATCATCAACATAAAGTAAGAGAATCAAGAGCTTACCATCAACCATAATCTGGTAATGGTTTGCATCCACTTCACTTTTGGTGAAGCCCAACCCGGTGAAATAGTTGTCAATCCGAGTGTACCAAGCATGAGGTGCTTGCTTCAGCCCATATAGTGCTCCCTTGATTGAACACACATGCATCTCACTATCAAAGATCTCGAAACCTTCTGGCTACTCTATGTATACTTCTTCCTTAATAACTCCATTGAGAAATGTAGTTTTCACATCCATCCGATGAATGCACCAACCCATCTGCGATGAGAGTGCAAGCATAGATATAATGGAAGAGTACTTCGTGACTGGTGTGAAAGTATCTTCATGGTCTATCCACTCAACTTATGATAATCCCTGGGAAACAAAGATGGCCTTATACTTCTCCACACTCCCATCAGTAGCTTTCTTCACCTTATAGATCTATCTAGATCCAACCACTGATTTTCCGACCAGTCTTGGGACAATCTCCCATGCATTGTTCGTGACGATGGATTCATAATACTATACCATAGCATCAACCCAAATTGGTTGTTGCAATGCTTCATGAAAGGAATATGGTTATGTCATAATACACTTTCTCATTTGAGCCATGTATCCAGTAAACCTGTCTGGAGACTGTCTCTGTTTGCACAATGAATTAGGGGCTCCTACATTCTCTACTACATCAAGCCTCAATCTATCATCTTCCACGGTTGGCCTTCTACCATTTCTAGTAAATATCTCCACATGAGTGTTTTCTGCCACTCCATGATCCTCCACATGTGGCTGCTCCACATCTTGAGGTTAATTCTTTGGAACCAGGAGTTCCTCCTCTGCATGAAAATCCAACTCCCTCTCAAGGGACAATCGCATGGCTTTCTTCTCATCAAATTTTATATCGCATCGCACAATAGTCATTCTACTATTTGGAAGATACACCCGCTAGTTGTGGGGAGTTTCAGTGTACCCCACAAATATCCCAATCTTAGCTGTTGGTGCCAACTTCTTCTTGGTGTCTTTCGTCACATGCACATAAATAGATGAGCCAAAAATCTTAAAATTTGAAACACCAGGTTTCTTACCAGTAAAATCCTCTTCTGGTGTACTCATGGCAAGTATCCGATGAGGAAAACCATTTTGCACAAATATCATTGTGTTGTATTCCTCCAAATATATATGCAACAGTATGCCCTGATCATACAACTTCACTCGTGCTACACCCATAATTGTTCTATTCTTTCTTTATGTGATCCCATTCTACTGTGGGTTATGAGGCGCAATCAGTTCTCTAAGAATTCCTTCTTTGCTACAGAAGTTCTTGAATTCATTGGAGATGTACTCACCACCATTTTTTCTCCTAAGAGCCTTCACATGATTCCCCATGTATTTCTCCACCAATTCTTTAAACTCAAGAAATTTTTAGAATGTCTAATCTTTCTTCTACATGAAGTAGATCCAAAACTTTCGAGAAAAGTCATCAAAAAATATCAAATAGTAATTATGCTTTGTTGTCGAAGTAGTAGATAATGGTCCACAAATTTCTGAGTGAAATCTCTCAAGGATCTCCAAGTCTTGGTTCCCCTTCTCATGAAAATTGGCCTTTGCACACTTCCCCATAGTACATCCCTTGCATGTGTGTAATATTCCAAATTAGGAAAGACAACAATATTGAACACAAAACTGGAATGTACAGCAAAATAATAATTCAAAACACATGATCAAATCATAGATCCATTATATTATGTATCACAGAAGCAAAATGTACAATGTGTTGAGGAAAAAATCACTCAAAAGAAGCCTCCAAAGCCCAAATACACTAGAATCCCAAATGATGCTACTATATAGAAATGATGCAATACATGATAGCGTAGTCCCATGGAGGGTTACTTCTACTGGAAAGTGGAAACAAGTGGATCTACTGATATGATACTCAAAAAGAGTTGAAAATGGAGAATTAGTCTCTCAAACACAATCCCAAGATAATCCAGCAAGGGTTTTGTGAAATACACAAGATGCAAAAAGTGTAGACTACAACTCTATGGTTGAATCACATTATATCCCTAAAGCTCTGCTAGAATATGACTAAAATAAAAAAATTATGGTTGTATATCCTCCTCCCTAGCTTTTCGGGTGAAAGGCTGCTCCTTTCACTAGGAAACTAGCTCATAAACAGGGTTTCTCAACCATCCATTGCAACACACTGCAAAATAACGCAGTTCCTCAAGGAGACTGCGTGGTGGATGAAGGTGGTTGCTTGGACCAATTCCATATGGTGGAAATGAAGCTCAAAATAGCTCTCCTAAGTGGGCACATGAAGTCCCCTGAGGTAGAGTGTGGGATTCTACTGAAATTTTTGTACTAAACAAGCATAACAAGAGGTCCCCACTTGTCTGGCTCCCTCCTATCATAAAGATCATGGATTTGGTCAATCTTGACCCATTCTACATGCATTGCCCCCTTTCACACCCAAGGTGGCTTTATTTTGGCTATCTAACTGATCCACATCAATAATAGAGGTGGTTTATTCCTACTAAATATATTTAAGGGTCTCTTTACCCCACTTATTCATCTAACTGTGAATAGAAGCAACATATAATATTCCAACTAGCTAAAAGCTAATTGGGGATAAATAATACATCAAACTCCGCTAAATAGTTGAAGCATGCAAGAAGTCATAAGAATCAAACATAAATAATATTATGAATGCCTCTCATGGCTTCCATCCCTTTCCTTATATGCTTGGTGAGGTTCCTCAACCTTTGCCCCACTCATTTATGATGTTACTTCCATGCAAATACTCCTCCTCCAAAACTGCATTGTCCCCACTAGCTCCACTCTCTCCTATGGTAGCACTATTGATTAGGTCAATCTTGACCCAGTCTACATGCATTTTCCCCTTTCACACCCAAGGTGGCTTTATTTTGGCTATCTAACTAATTCACACCCATACTAGAGGTGTTTTATTCCTACTAAAGAGTTTCAAGGGTCTCTTTACCCCACTTATTCATCTAACTATGAATAGAAGAAACATATAATATTCCAACTAGCTAAAATCTAATTGGTAATATTACAGTCCTCCCCTACCAAATGTTTCTTGTCCTCAAGAAATAGTAAAGAAGGATGCTTCAAAATATTCTCTCCTTCCCAAGTGTCATCCTCATAAGGTAGATTCCTCCATCGAATTAGATATTCTCTAATCACCTTGTTTCTTAACTTCCTCTCCCGAGTATCCAAGATAGCCTCTGGTTGTAAAACTAAATGGCCCTCATCATCAATAGGTGGGAGATCCATGGTGGCAACCACATGTTGTCCAATGGCCTTCTTGAGGCATGAAACATGAAAAATGTTATGGATCTTACTCCCAATGGAAAACTCCAACTCATATGCTACCTCCCCAACACAATGGATCACCCTATATGGCCCATAGAAACAAGGCTTAAGCTTTTCAGCCCCCTTCTCCTTCAGTGTAGACTATCTATATGGCTGAATACGAAGATAGAACAAATCATCCACCTCAAACTACCTCTCTACCCAAACACGGTCTTGATATAACTTCTATTGGTTTTGTGTTGTAGCAATGATGTCCTAGAGAGCTCAGAGTATATCCCGACTCTCCTAAATCCAATCCTTTGCTCTAGGAGCCTTGCTTGCCCCAAACATCACATCAGCAAATGATAGAGCATCATACCCATAAATAGCTTGAAATTGGGTCATGCCAATGGACATATGAAAGGTTGTGTTGTAGAAATACTCCCCCAAATGGATCCAGCACAACCATGCCTTTTGTTGCCCTGAAACATAGTTTCGCAAGTAGCCTTCCAGCCACTTGATTACTATCTCAGTATATCCATTGGTTTGTGGGTGATAGCTGGTACTCGATGTCAAATCAATACCCACTAACCGAAAAATCTCCTGCCAAAATCCACCCATTAAGCGACTATCCCGATCATTGACAATGGTCTTTGGAAGACCATGGATTCTAAAGACATCTCTAAAGAAGAGCTCGGCTACCTGTGAATTAATATATCATGAAAAAATAACAAATAAATGTGAATAATTTGTTATTCAATCAACAACTATAAAGATATAATCCTTACCCTAAACCGTAGGTAGGCCGGTGACAAATTCCATGGAAATTATCTCACACTTCCCATCCAGAATAGGGAGTGGCTGCAAAAATCCCGCGAGATGGTTATACTCTCCTTTGTTGTGCTAGAAAACTATGCACTCCTTGATGTGTTGAAGCACATCCTCCTTGAGACCATTCCATGAGAATCTCTCCCGAATAGCCCGGTATGTCTTGGTGAATCCTTGATGCCCAGAAAGTGATGAATCATGTGATGCCTAAAAAATATTCTTCTTGATCCTAGAATCTCTAGCCAAGAAGACCTGATCCTGGTAATAGATGAACTCATCCATCACTCTATACCTCTCATCAGTCACCTTCTCATCTAAGATCTCACATGGAAAGTGGTCTTTGGAATACTCGACTAGTTATTGAGCCTTCCAATCTGTATCCATGATCATTAAGGATAACGTTGCTAGCCTCCGAGATAGAGCATCTGCCACTACATTACTCTTCCCCTTGACATATTAAATGTCAAAGTCATAGGCCTGGATCTTGCTCACCCACTTCTGTGACCTCTCCTACATTTTTTTCTGCTCAAGAAAGAATCGAAAACAATTGTGATCAGTCTTCACTCGGAACCTGTTACCCTCCAGATATTGTTGGAACTTGGCTAAAGCATGCATGATAGCCAAAATCTCCTTATCATATATTATATACAACCTCACATTTGGAAACAACTTCCAACTCTCAAAATTTATGGGGTTTCCCCCTTGCATCAACACTGCTCCAATGCCTTCTCCTGAAGCATCACATTCCAACACAAAGGGTTGGGTAAAATCTAGTAGAACCAATACCAGGAAACTACTCATTACCTCCTTGAGCCTATCAAAAGCCTTCTACATTGTGGCTGTCCAACTGAAAGCTCCTTTCATAGTCAGATTTGTAAGTGGTGCTGCTAGTTGAGAGAACCCTTTAACAAACTTCTGGTAGTAGGTGTAGATACCTACAAACCCCCGAAGTTCTATGAAATTCTTTGGATCGAGCCAATCTTTAATAGCACGGATCTTCTCTTCATGAACTCTCACTCCATCTTCTCCAATGATGTGGCCCAAATAGAGAATATTTTTAAGTCCAAACTCACACTTTGAGAGCTTGGCATAGAATTTTTTCTCCTTAAGAATGTGTAGGATTGTCTCAATGTGTTGTAGGTGCTCCTCCCATGTGAGGTTGTAAATAAGAATTTCATCAAAGAAAACCAATACAAAATTCCTCAAGTGACCACGAAAAATGTGGTTCATGAAAGAAAATAATATAGCTGGAGCATTGGTTAGCCCAAAAGGCGTCACCAAGAACTCAAAATGGCCATAGTGGCATCAAAATATTGTCTTGGGGATGTCTTGATACCTCACTCTGATTTGATGATATCCCGATCTCAAATAAATCTTGGAGAAGTAATTGGATCCTCTTAACTCATCCATCAATTCATATACCCTGGGAATTGGGTACATGTTCTTCATGGTCTTTTTGTTCAAGGATCTATAATCAATGCACATCCTCAGTGTGACATCCTTCTTCTTCACCAAAACCACTGAAGAGGCAAAATGACTAGTGCTAGGTTGGATGTGTCCTAAAGCCAAAAGCTCTTGAATGAATTTTTCAATCTCATCCCTGTAGGATTTGGGATGCCTATAGGGTGTGGTGATCACTGCTTGGATCCCTTGCTCCAACTCAATAGTGTGCTCAAACCCTCGGTCACGAGGTCTCCCAGGTGGAATATATCCAAATACTATAGGATAACTGTCCAAAATAGAATATACATCCGAGTGTACTGGTGCATCCTTCCCCCTGCTTCTGACATACACAGTTATACTGCCCACTCTATGTCCCCTCTGTGCAAATCAACCTCCATCCTATGTGCTAAGACAATATGGGGTGGATAGGTGTGTATGCCCTTGATTTTCTAATGTTTACCACTCTCCTTCTATATCCATTCCATCTCCAATGTTTCCCATTCTGTGGTAACCTTCCTAAAGTGATTAACCATTGGACACCAAATATCAAATTGGTGTCAAGAATATCAACCACAAAGAAGTGGTATGTCAATGTGTAGGTTCCCATAGTGATGGTTAATGCTGGAACATACTTAGCACACTGCATGATTCTAGCTCTTGGAACCAAAACTAAGAAACCCTCAAAGTCTTCCATGTGAGGGCCCCTCCTCTGCACCAACTGAGTATCAATAAATTTATGGGTGGCTCCACTCTCTACCAATACTGATACTCTTTGTTCCTAAATAGTACCTCTAACTCTCAATGTTAGATACTTGGGAACTCCCCGCAAGGCTGTAAGAGTCCCTCAAATCGGAGAAAATGCTCCCACCACACCTCCTACTGGTGGTGCACCTTCTCATGCTGCTACAACACTAGTTTCCTTCTCCTCTTCATAAAATATCTCAATACAATGTGCCTTCCTTGCAATATATTGGGGGCTTTGCACCCATGGCTCTTGACAAGTGAAACAAAGTTTCCTTTTCCTTAGATCTCCCCGGGCATCATTATCAAGAGATTTCTTCTCATGATTCTCCTTTTCTTGAGAGGAGAACTTCTGCTGAGAAGGGGATTTTGCCTTGGGTAAAGCATGCTGTAATTCTCTAGCCCTTTCCATAGCTTCTTGGATCATAGTTGGTCTAGTGGATTTCACCAACCTATGCAATGGTTCATCCAACCCATCAATGAACATGCACACTCTTCTGGTCATAATGAGGTTAGACACCATGACTGAAAGCTTTAGAAATTCATAGATATAAGTCTTTGGATATCCTATTTTCTTGAGCTTGGTTATCTCAACAAAATGTGCTTCTGGATTCATGGGATAAAACCTCTCCACCAACCTCTGGGTGAATTCTGCGTAAGAAGTGACACTAGCATGCCCAAGTGTAGATAGGCAATGAAACCACCATTCATGTGCTTCACCTTCTAGGTGCAGCGCTGCTATTTTGATAACCTCCATTTCTGAAACTCTATTTAGTTGGAAATAAGTATCCAACTTCTCTAACCAAGCCTTATTTTTTCACTTGGGTGATCCATCATAAGAGGGCAAAAAGAACCTTCCCATAGTGCATTGTAGATCTTGGTTCTACATGTACCCTCCATTTTTATGGTGATTGGAGGATCTCCTTACATCCTTGATTAGGAATAACTCATGAAAGATGCTCCTTGAACCTCTAAGATTGAGATTCATATTCCACAAAATAGTCACCAAGGGTTTCTTCCCTTAATGACCCTCCCACCTCACCTCCCCATGATAGGAATGTGGGCATAGTGGAGAGTTGTGAAGGAGGCTGTACTACTGGTTTCTCACTCCATGAATGTGAAGTGTCGAAACTTTCTCCATGATGAAACCCTCTAGGGGATTCCTTCTGCCTTTCTAATCTCATATCCTTGATATCTTTTGCAATGTTCTGCATGTTCTGAAGAAGAAGTTTTCAGATCTCTTTGTCCTCCATTGCTATAGATGTATTGTCCCACAAGCTTAGCCAAGGTTATGCTCTGATACCATTGTAATATTCCAAATTAGGAAAGACAAAAATATTGAACACAAAACTAGAATGTACAACAAAATAATAATGCAAAACACATGAGAAAATCATAGATTCATTATATTATGTATCACAGCAGCAAATTGTACAATGTGTTAAGGAACAAATCACTCAAAACAAGCCTCCAAAGCCCAAATACACTAGAATCCCAAATGATGTTGCTATACAGAAATGTCAAAATACATGACAGTGCAGTCCTAGGGAGGGTTACTACTACTAGAAAATGGAAACAAGTGGATCTACTGATATGATACTCAAAAAGAGCTAAAAATGGAGAACTAGTCTCTCAAACACAATCCCCAGATAACCTGGCAAGGGTTTCTTGGAATACACAAGATGCAAAAAGTATAGACTGCAACTTTGTGGCTGAATCACGTTGTATCCCTAAATATCTGCTAGAATATGAATGAAATAACAAATATATGGTTGTATCTCCTCCTCCCTAGCTTTTCGGGTGAAAGGTTGCTCCTTTCACTAGGAAACTATCTCATGAACAAGGTTTCTCAACCCTCCACTGCAACACACTACAAAGTAACGTAGTTCCTCAAGGAGACTGCGCTCTGGCTTAAGGTGGTTGCTTGGCCCAATTCTGAATGGTGGAAATGAAGCTCAGAATAGCTCTCCTAAGTGGGAAATTGAATTCCCCCGAGGTAGAGTGTGGGATTCATGCCTGTAAATACCCTTTTACTAAATAGTACAACAAACTTCACTAAACAGCTAAAGCATGAAAGAAGTCATAAGACTCAAACATAAACAATATTTGGAATGCCTCTCATGGATGCCATCCATTTCCTTATATGATTGGTGAGCTTCCTCACCATTTTCCCCACTCATTTATGATGCTACTTCCATTCAAAGACTTCTCCTCCAAAACTACGTTGTCCCCACTAGCTCCACCCTCTCCTATGGTAGCGCTATTGATTTGGGAAATATTGACCCAGTATACATGCATTGCCCCATTTCACACCCAAGGTGGCTTTATTTTTTCTATCTAACTGATCCACATCCATACTAGAGGTGGTTTATTCCTACTAAAGATATTTAAGGGTCTATTTACCCCACTTATTCATCTAACTATGAATAGAAGCAACATATAATATTCCAACTAGCTAAAAGATAATTGGGGATATTACAATGTGTCTGACTACGCAAGAGTACCCTTGGGAAGACCCATAGAAATCTACTGCATGACCTTCAAGGCTCTGTGGTGTAGATGGCCCAATCTCCTGTGCCATAACTCTCCCTCATCTCGACTCACCACTTTGTCCGCCTTACCCATCAACGTATTGCACCCATCTACATCAAGTTTATAGAGATTATTAACTCAAATCCTAATATTCTTGGCTTGTCCCATTGTTTTGTTTCGTAGGAAAGCTTTTCCCTCACTGAAAACAACATCATAGCCTCTATCCTCCAACATTAAAACTGAGACTAAATTTTTCTTCAAGCTTGGTATATGCATTACATCTTTTAATTGGAAGGGTTTACTTGATTGTCTCTTGAAGGCAATTGTACCAATCCCAATAGCATTGTACCAACTTAGCAGACCACACAGTTAAAAATATGGTGGCACAGCTTAGAAAACTGCGCAGTTAAGAAGATGATGATGCAGGTTCGTAGACCATGCAGTTAAGAAGAAGGTGGTGCAACTTCACAGATCACATATTTCTAGTTCCGTTGATAGCCAGGCCAGAGGGAGAAGGTGGAACTGACCCGCCAGAGCAGGTGACATCAGCCAACTGACTGGCCAATCAGATGGGCTCCAAGGCCTGAAGTCTCGATCTGTCATGGGCTTTTTGACCCATCAAAAGGCCAATGGGGGCCACCCATTCCGTGGTATAGCGTGAAGCAACATGAAGGTAACCATAGTAAGGTAAGAGTCAGGGTACAAATTCGGTACCACGTGTCAGGCACGTGGCCTCTGACCCACCTGATCAACATCAGCCAATCTCCCTGTGCCATGTATCCTCCTACTGACGTCCTCCTGACGTCAGCCCTCCAGTTTTCGTCACTTCCCTCACCCTAAAAGGACCATTTCCCCTTGGGTTTTTCGATCGATCGTTGTTTTTCTTACCATTTTCATTTGTTACAAAGTTGGGTACCCAGGTAAAAAAATCACAGTTTGTGCAGATATTTCCTCACATCGATCTGTCGCTTCGGTTATTTAGTTGGTTCCTTGTTGTTTTCTTTTACTGTGTTTGTCTAATTTTTCTTGAAAAAATGAAGAAAACCGCTCTTGAAAACCTGTAGGCCTGAGAGGCCAAAGCCACCTTCAGTCCTGACCCACTCATGTACTCCCAAGCCTAGCTCTGCGACCCCATTTACCCTTTCAGTTTAGACAACATGCGGTCTGAGCTTTTGGGCTACAAATGGCGGGGTTAGGACCTGTTTAGGGTGGTTGACTCAAGGATTTATCACCAGATCCCCCCATCTGTTCATCACTTCCCTGAGTTTATAGCCTGGCTGGTAGAAGCTTATATCGATCATAATGGTTTCTTTCTTTCCGTACATGGAACTAAGATACTCGAAATCACCCCTCAGCTGATTAGGAAAGCCATGTGTTATCCCCCTTCTCACGACTGCATCTAATTCACTAAGGTAACCCTCATGTGCCACTTCTCAAACCTTCCTCTCGAGAAACAGAGGTTCCTCCTAGAGCTAATCACTGCATCTCATGTGTCTTTTCTCCCACCCACTAAGACATTCCCTCTCTTGCTCTTCCTCGAGACCGTCCCACCTATCCTAGCAGTCATTTCAAGGACACATCGAGTTCATCAATGAGCTTCCCACTGAGGAATTGGGAATGTGTGGAGTGGTCGACCATTTTAGAACAGTGATGGAAATTATGAGAATGGTATAGAAATAGGATGCTCCGGCAAAAGCAGCTGGATGTTTGGGGATAGTTTCCAAAGGAGTGGAAGCGTTTGATAATGAGTGGAATAAATTTGTGGATGCATATTACCAACTTGTTGGGACCCTTTAAGTGTGTTACTCCCTTGGGCAACATATGAGTAGAGGATGGTCGAGATTAAGTGTAGAGCTGACGCAGCTTTAGAGAAGACCTCTCATCTTAAGGCCGAGACCTTGGTGGCATCTCTCTGTAACAAGTTTCTGTTACTTGCTAAGGTTAAACATTTTTTCTCAACCAACCTTGATTATTCATAATTAACTTAGCTATGGAAATTTTTTGAACTCTTTAGCTCTGCACCATTACCTTCAGACATTATATGTCAGAGGTGTTATGAGCATGTGCATCCACCAGTAGTGTCCACTTCACAACCAATGGTGCCTCTGTCATCGCATCATTTTGGTTATTCTTCCACTTCGATGTGGTCATGCACCTTAGGACCTTCTACTACCCCATGACATCCTAAATGAATATTTTGAGATTTGGCCCACGTGGCCTACATTTTTTTTGTTTTATTTACTTTTCAGTTATGATACTTAGCTGGTGAAATTACAATTTCACCCTTGTTTTTCTTATATTCTGTTACAAGAGTGTTGCTCATAGCACACTCTAGTTTCGATCATATCATTTTTTATCTCAATATATGTACAGACCTATCAAGAAATAATATCATGATAAGAGGTCGTAGAAGAAACTCTAAATGTAGGAAATTCAGACAGAAAGAAGAGGTTCTATATTTTGTGGAAATTTTTGGGGTTTATAATGCGTAGTCTGTCATGTAAAGATATTTTTGAGCTCTGAAATTCATATTCAGGAGAGTTGTTTTTGAAGGCTAATATATGTATGTGTTAATCTTCTATTTGTTTCAAAATTATCGTTTCATAATTTGATCTTCCAATGTCTCATGTGTGAAAGACTCTGGGTGTAAATTGTTTAACTCATGAATTTGTATATGTTTTCGTTGAGAAAATATGACACTCATGTGTTAAGCTAGTATGCAGCCTTAATATTGGGATCCATGAAACTTTGTATTCGTCGATCTCTCACTTGCTACCTTTCCTCAAAATTCTCAGACGGTTGGATTCTTACCACAAATAAGGTCATCTTTTCGAAATTTCTCCACTTAATTCTTCTAAATCATCGCTGCATTATATTCAAAGATCTCCTCATTGGTTCTTCATTTGGCCCACTTGAAGCATCCTAGATGCATATAGCCTCCCGTGCCCATTTCGAGCACATATTTGCTTGCATGAGCTAAGTACCAAGATTCCTCATCATTCCTGAACCATGGTCCCATAAATTCTCAGTGAAGATACCTTCAAAGGAGCCGCTAAGTAAATGAATTCAAACCCTTTGATTCTAATATGTCCTAGGCACTGGTCTTTAGCAACTCAGGGATGTCTCTAGGAGTTACAACAAGTTCCATGGATAGTCTCATGAGAAGGGACCAGGGAATGGTCCCCCATTGCCACTCCAACCTTGCTCCACTAGCAGTCATGTGGAGGTGTTGAAGACTAGGGGATAGGGCTAATGCCTGACCCCTCTCCCCCATAGCATAAACTTTAGCTCTTTAAAAATAATTCACACCCTTAGTATATTAAGGCTCATGCGAACGGTACAATGGTGGAGCTCGATGATGTTCTGTTGTATATTGTGGGTTTGACCCTACTAATGCCTGTGGTCCAAACAATAAAATTTTATCCAACCATGAGGTGCCACATGGTGGCCTCTAATTGGGCCACGTGGAAACTTATAATTGGTCCTTAAAAACAACTATAACCAATCACATGTGACCAAGTGGAAAAATAACAAAGAGACACTTGTCGAGCCCACATTGGTCCTTCACCCAGTCATATTCCTAATCAACATGCTGACATCAGCAATACGGAATTCCTAGTCAGCATTTCGGTCAACACACTTAGAAATTTTTTCATTGTTGAGCCAAGTGATTCAAGTGGTGTTGGATTCAGAACGGTGAGAACTACGATATGGAACTGTTTTTGAAATATTTTGGGAACTTTCATTTTTTAGCAAAATTTTGATCTTCAAATCAGATCTAGAGGGAGAAGCCAGGGGTGAGCTGCCAGATTCTGTTGAGGATGGGACTTCTATAAGGCATGAGCTTCTAGATTTTAGTATTAATAGCAATGGAATGAGGTTCAAGGATATATCCATGAAAGGCTATGCTCAAACTGTCCCAAATTCTCATATCAAAGACACAATCAAGAAATAGTTGCTTTAAGTTTCCCCTTGGAATTTACAAAGAGAAAACATTGAGGGGAATATAAATCCTTTTTCGTATATTCTCCCAAGTTAATGTTTTATTTTTGTTTAAAATCCAATGTAATAGAATCACATTCGGCCAATGTTTCAGTTTCCAAAGATGCTTCCACACCAAATAAATTGCTATAAGACGACCAGAGCTTAGGAGATTATATTCTTCTTTGATGTTATAATTCCCTAGTGTTCTATATGCCCATCTTAAGATATCAGGGCCATCGTGTAATGAAATATTACAGTTGGTTAGGATCGGCTCCAGGTGACGCTCAGCGTCCTGGGCCCATGGAGAACAAGGAAGAGAATCTTCTATTTCTGCCAGTGAGAATTTGGAGAAGAGTGATCCTCCCAAAATTAAGCTACCATAGAGAGCTCGTCAGAAGAGTGGCGATTTATGATAGGGAGAGATTAAGGAATAGGTGAAATAATAGGGCATTGATTCCAAGAGTCTTCCGAGAAGAGTGTTTTTTTTCCATTCCTTGCCTCACAAAAATAGTGACCTTGAACTAAATATTTTCTATTACAAGAAGCTCGCCATAGGAGGACCTGCTATTCAAACACATTACATGTATGGGACTCCAAGAGAATATTTTTTTGTTGACATTTTTCCCCACAAATTATTAGGGTGCTTTAGCCATGACCACTAGATGTTTTGTGTTTAAATATTTACTAAGAAGATCATGGTTCTGAAGGTCGAGTCCTCACTGAGTCTATGGCAGACAAAGAGTATCCCAGTCTACTAAGGCCCATTTGTTTTGAAGAGAGGATCCTTCCCAAATAAATTCACATTTAAGGTTTCTATTTTTTCTAAGAATGGATTTAGGAGCGGCAAGAGCATAAAGTAGATAGGAGGGAATGGATTGCAAGACAAACTTTAGTAGAGTGAAGTGACACGTGATGTTCAAAGACTGGAAAGTACAATTTGATAGTTTGGCCTCAATTTTAAAAATTTTGTTCTCCCATACATAACATCTCAGATGATTGAGAGTGAGGGGGGTGCCCAGGCCTTTGGATGGAAGGGAGTTCCATTGGAATCCCAAGAAGCGAGAAATATTTATTTTAACAACAAGAGGGGTATTGAAGAAAAATATTTGAGACTTGCCTTTGTTAATTTTAGTACCCGAGGAAGAGGTGAAGGTTTCTAGAATTGCCTTGAAATATTTTTCTTCATTTACAAAAGGAGTTCCCATTAAAAGTGTGCCATCCAAAAACTATTGATGAGTAATGATTTGATCTTGAGAACCTAGAGGAAGACCCTTGATCTGGTTATTTGAAAGGGCATGGGTGATTTCTCGACGAAGACCCTCAGCAGTAAGGAGGAATATATAGGAGGAAAGAGTGTCCCATTTCCTGATGCCTCTATAGGAAGTGAAAATTGTAGATGGAGAGCCATTGACAAGAATGGAGAAAAAGGCTTTCAAAATGAGGGCCATGAACTAGGAGATCCAGATTTCATGAAAACCGAAAGCATCAAGAGTGTGATATATATATTCCCAACTGATTTTGTCAAAATCCTTTGACATGTAATGTTTGAGGATCATACCTGGCCTCTTGGTTGAATGGAGGGAGTGAAATTTCTCTTGTATGAGGACGATACTATCCAGAATTTTTCTTCCTTCCATATATCATATCTATTCCAGAGATATTATGATAGGAATAATAGGCTTAAGGGGATGGCGACTATTTTGGAAATGATTTTGTATATCATGTTACAAAGAGAAATGTGACGGGAGTCTAAAGGAGAAGAGACATTATCTGATTTGGGCATAAGCGAGTTAAAAATGGCATCAAAATCAGATAAAAGAGAAGAAAAGACCTTTGAGTCCTCAACAAATTTCCAAATATCATTACCTATGACAAGCCAACAAGCTTAGTATAATTTTTATGTGAATCCATCCAGGCTGGGAGCTTTATTCCTTGGCATACCCATGACCACTACTTCGACTTCCTGAAGGGAAATAGGTTTCAAAAGCACAGTGTTCTACTCCTTAGTGATTAGTTTTGGAATGTGTTGTGTTATTTTTTAGATTGAAGTAGTTCTATCTCGAATGGGATTGGAGAAGAGATTCCTAAAGTGCCCAGATAGGAGACCAATCATTTCATTGTGATCCTCCACCCAATTATTATTATGCCTGCGGAGCCAATGTATTTTAATTTTTTTCCTATAGTTAATCATTGTTCTATGGAAAAATTGTGTGTTCCGTTCTCCTTCCTTTAACCATTTAATTCTTTATTTTTATATAGAATCTCATCCTGAGCTAGTATTTATTGTAGTTGTTGTTGAAGGTTGATACCTATTCTTTTATTTGAGAGTTTTTTCCTTCTAATATGATTTGTTGCTAGAATTTTTCTATTTTAGCTTCTAGTTCTATCTTTCCCTGAAATATATCACCTAATTCTTGCTTTTTAAAATCTTTGATTTTATGCTTTATGAATTATAGTTGTTTCTAAAAGCGATACATAACACTTCTTGATATAGAGGTTGATTCCGACCACCAAGAGGTCATATTGGAAAGGGAATTAGGATGGTGCAACCAGAACGCCTCAAAGCAGAATGGAATTTTTCTTAGTGAATCCGACCAGTATAATCGAAAAGAGATGGGCTAGTGATATGAGCCAAAGATTGGGAGGATAGTAGCATCTAATTTGAGACAAGATAAGAGAATATCTTCTGATATTAAGAATCAATCCAATTGTGAAGTGACTTGGTGTATTCCCCCTCATATATTGTTCCAAGTGTGGGTGTCATTTGTAGTTAATACATCCATCAATTTTCATGCATCAATCAAGGAGTTGAAAATTTCCACAACCTCTTCTAATTTCATGATTCCCCCCTTCTTCTCCCATAGGGATCGAATGAGATTGAAATCCCCCACCAGAATCCAAGGTATAGGAGAAAATAGATGATGGACCTTGTGAAGGTTAGAGATGAAGGGTATTTTTTCCTTAGGGAGAATTGGACCTTATGCATTTGAAAGTTAACTAAAATGGGAGTAGCCAATAGACTGGAAGATGATTGTGAGGATTCTATGGAGAGAGAATGAATTACTAATGGAAATAGTTTTAGGATTCCAGAGAATCATTAAACCCCCAGATTTTCCCGAGCCACATTAGGATAGAAATTCACATGTTTTCTAGATGGAAGGGATGATCTGGGATAGAGATTGTTGGTAACATTTTGGTTTCTTACTGTAGAAATTATACAAAAAATATGTATACCAATGGATTCAATCCGATCATGTGATATGCTAAAGAAACATATTGAATCCTTCTACAAATCAATTGCGGAAAATAAACATGATTGACAATCAAAACAAGTAAAGAAAGAATCAAATCAAACCACAACACATATATTTTCCAGGGGAAATCTTGCTGCTCCAAACCCCTCTATATTCTATTGCATATTCACCAAGGAATCATGAAACGATTACAATGCAATCTTCTCACAAGAGTCTACTCCACTCTCGCAACTGTCTCACACTGATCCAGACAAAATCGACCAACATTTAGCCAATTTTCAACCTCTGCTCAGCTTGCCTGCCTTGTGCAATTCATGTAGAATGCAATCCCTATTCTTTAGGAATTTCAGCCTTCCAAAACTACACAATGCTCATGGGAAATCCTATGGGTGTTTTACTGCATGCGGGAAGCCTACTAATAATACAAATGACAGTTAAAATCCCTTTAACCTTTGTCTCAACTGGGTCTCCACTAGAACTGACATGCATGCAACTATTAACAGTAAATCATCAGTTACATGATAGATCACTGCATGTGAAGTAAATCTGATTTAATTCACTTGACCTCTCACTAGTGCAAAAAACAATTACAACTAGTTAAACTGATTTTAACTCAATTAATTGAGTTAACTGATTTCTCATGCATTAAACTAATGCACTAACTGCAGGTTGGACTCAATAACTAATAGAATCACTCTGCATGCCTCACCAACCACCCTCAACTCGAAATTCATGAGCTAACTGAGTTTATCATACTCAGCTAACTATTACAAGTGATTATGAGATAAGATTACATTTTACTATCCAATTTAATTAAGGGAAAATTAAATTAGACACACATTTCTTGTTGAATTTTCAACACTCCCTCTCAACAATAAAGGGGTTATCAGCTACCCTGATCCTACCTCTATGGTATTCGAATTTTCTCCTGGCGAGCGCCTTTGTCAGAATATCTGCATCCTGATCTTCCGTGGGAATGTACTAAAGTAACATAATGTGTCTCTGAACAAAATATCTGAGATGGTGGTACCAGATGTCTATATGCTTGGACCTATCATGGAATACCATATTAATCGAGATTTTATGCAACTATGGTTATCACAATGTATCACCATCGAATCCATATGATGACCAAACAAACCAACTAGAATATTCCTCATCCAGATGGCCTCACATGCAGCCTGGCTGGCTGCCATGTACACTACCTCGGCTGAACTATGTGCCATAGATCTCTTCTTCCTATTGTACCAAGAAATTGTTGTCGATCCTAAGTTGAAGATCCCTCCTAATGTGCTCTTTCTATCTAATGGACTAACTTCCCAATCCGCATCTATGAAGCCTTGAAGCTTCACTCCCTCTGTCCACTTGTGCCATAATCCATACTCTGTAGCGCCCTTGAGATATCTTAATACATGCTTCCCTGCCTTCCAAAAGAGTTTGTTCAGCTTAACTATAACTTGAATCAACTGGTTAACTGCGTAGTAAATGTCTGGTCTAGTGTTCACCAAGTACATCAGTGAACCCACAACCTACCTATAAACAGTAGCTTCCACTACCTCACTTGATGTAGCATCCTCCTTCCTCTAGTTTCCTGCAAGAGGAGTCCCCATGGGTTTATAGCTCTCCATGTGAAACTTACTTAGAATCTCTTTGGCATACTTGCCTTGAGAAAAAAATATCTAACCATCCTGCTGCCATATCTCCAAACCAAGGAAATAGTGAAGGAGTCTCATGTCCTTCATCTCAAACTCTCTTGAAAGATCCTCTTTTCAAGAATTTATGAGGTTCTCATCACTTGTAAAAATTAGATCATCACTGAAAAAGTACGATAATCAAGATCTTACCATCAACCACAATTTGTTACAGGTTTGTAACAACTTCACCTTTTTGAAGCCCAACCTGGTGAAATAGTTATCAATCCTAGTGTATCAAGCACGAGGTGCTTGCTTCAGCTTATACATTTCTCTCTTGAGTCTGCACACATGTGCCTCACTATCAAAGGTCTCAAAACCTTCTGGCTACTCTATGTACACTTCTTCCTCAATAACTCTGTTGAGAAATGCAGTCTTCACATCCATCTGATGTATCTGCCACCCCATCTACGTTGAGAGTGCAAGGATAGATCTAATCAATGGTTACCTTGCAACTGGTGCAAAATTATCCTCATAGTCAATCCCCTCAACTTGTGAGAATCCCCAGGCTACAAACCTATCCTTGTACTTCTCCACACTCCCATATGCCTCCTACTTCACCTTATAGATCCATCTAGATCCAACCACTGATTTCTCGACTGGTCTTGGGAAAACTTCCCATGCACTGTTCTTGACAATGGAGTCATAATCCTCAACCATGGCGTCAACCCAAATTGGTTGCTACACTGCTTCCTCAAAGGAGGATGGCTCTATCACAATACACTTACTCATAAGAGCCATGTATCCTGTAAACATGTCTGGAGACTGTCTCTATCTACGCAGTGAATTAGGTGCTCCTATATGTTCTGCAGCATCAATTCTCAATCTATCAACTTCTGTGGTGTGCCTTCTACCATGTATGGTGGATGGATCTGCATGAGTGTTTTATGCCACTCCATGATACTCTACATGTGGCTGCTCCACATCTTGAGGTTCATCCTTTGGAACCAAGAGTTCCTCTTCTGCATGCAAATCAAGCTCCCTCTCAAGGGATAATCGCATGGATTTCTCCTCATCATATTTTATATCCTGTCTCATAACAATCATCCTACTATTTGGAAAATACACTCAATAGTTTTGGGGCATATCAATGTACCCCAAAAATATCCCAATATCAGTTTTTGGTTCTAGCTTATTCCTAGAATCTTTGGTCACATGGAAATAGACAGATGAGCCAAAAATTTTAAAATATGAAACACCAGGTTTCTTACCAAAAAAATCCTCCTCTAGTGTACTCATGCCAAGTATCTAATGAGGACTACGGTTTTGCACAAATACCATTGTGTTGCATGCCTCTAACCACAGATCCAACAGTAGGCCCTGATCATGCAACATCACTCCTGCCTCACCCAAAATTGTTCAATTCTTTCTTTCTACAACCCCATTCTATTGTGGGTTATGAGGTGCAATCAACTCTCTTTGAATTCCTTCTTTGCTACAGAAGTTCTTGAATTCATTGGAGATGTACTCATCACCATTATTGCTCCTCAGAGCCTTCACATTCTTCCTTGTATCTTTCTCCACCAGTGCTTTGAACTCACAAAATTTGAGAATGTTTGATCTTTCTTCTGCATGAAGTAGATCTAACACTTTCTAGAAAAATCATCAACAAAGATCACATAATACATGTGCTTTGTTGTCGAAGCTATAGAGAATGGTCCACACACATCTGAGTGAACTCTCTCAAGGAATTTTTTTGCTCGGTTATCCTTCTCGTGGAAAGTGGCCTTTGCATACTTCCCCATGGTACATCGCTTACATGTGTCTATTTGTGAAAGAGTACCCTTTGGAAGCCTCACAGAAATCTGTTGCAGGACCTTCAAAGCTCTGTGGTGTAGATGGCCTAATCTCTTGTGCCATAACTCACCCTCATCCCAATTCACCAATTTTTATGTTTTACCCATCAGTGTTGCGTAGCCATCTACACCAAGTTTGTAGAGATTCTTCACATGAATCCCAATATTTTTGGCTTGTCTTGTGGCTTTGTGACAAAGGAATGCTTTCCCTTCACTGAAAAACACATCATAACCTCTATCCTCCAACATAGAGACTGAAACTAAATTATTTTTTAAGCATGGTACATGCATTACATATTTTAATAAGAATGGTTTACCTGACTATCTCTGGAAAGTAACTATACCAATCCTGGTAGCGCTATACCTCCCATCATCACCCATTTCGATATGCATTTGGATATCCTTCTCCTCCAAGATACTGAAAATTTATTTGTCTCCTATCATGTGGAAAGATGAGCCACTATCCAAGTACCACACTGATCCCATCACACTAGACACCATGCATGTGATGAGTGAGAATTCCAACTCAAATTGCGAGGCCAAAGCCTCACTAGTTGTAGATCCAGAGGTCTTCTTGTTATTCTTCTTCTGTGGACAATTAGTGGCATAACGTCCATGCTCGCGACAGTGAAAACATTTCACTTTGGACATGTCACACTTCTTGCCTTCTTTTCTAGTCTTAGATTTGGAATAGGATTTATTTCCCTTCCCCTTCTTTTCCTTACCATCCAAGGCACAATTTTCCTCATCATATATCCTAGATGAGGATCCGTCCCTCGTATTCCATCTGAATTCTTCTTGTACCAAATCCAACCAAAGTCGCTCCCAATATGGTAGCTTCTCCCTCCAATTGACAGAGTCCTGATAGCTATGCCAACTCTTGGGAAGGCCTAGAAGAGCTAGGATCACCAAGTCATCATCCACTATAGTAATTCTAACACTTCCAAGCTCACCTCGACATTGGACGAACTTGGGTAAATATTTCGGAATAGTGTCGCCTTTCTCCATTTTGATTTTCCCGACATTGTCTTTCAATGCCAATTTTCTATGGTCACTGCTACTCTAAAACAGATCTATCAAAGCCTTCCACATTTCATATGGAGTCGCTTTTCCATGGAGACTTGAGAAAATGTGGTCTCATACTCCCTATAATAAGATCCTCCTCGCCTTTGCAACCTTATTTTTCCAAGCATCAAGAAGAGTGGCATTTGCTGCTGCGGGTTTTGGAATTTCATTATCAATGAATTATTTCAACCCGTTGTCCTCCAAAATTGCCTCCATCCTTTCTTTCCACGCAATATAATTAGAACTATCCTCAAGTGAATATTCCAATCTCAAGCCATTGAAATTCATCTTGATCCGCCTTCTACACCAAAGAATATTTCTACAAATTCGAATGTTATTTAGCACAAAATAAATTTCTTCTCCACTATAGTGATTTCATGTGCTCTGATACCATGTAGAAATTACAAAAAAAATATGTGTACCAATGGATTCAATCTAATCATGCGATATGCGAAATAAAGACACTGAATCCTTCTATAAATCAATTGCGGAAAATAAACGCGATCGTCAATCACAACAAGTAAACAAAGAAGTAAATCAAACCACAACATAGATATTTTCCTGGGGAAAGTTTGTTGCTCAAAACCCCTCTATATTCTATTGTATATTCACCAAGGAATCATGAAACAAATACAATGCACTATTCTCACAAGAGTCTCCTCCACTCTCACAACTGTCTCACACTGATCAAGACCAAATCGAACAACACTTAGCCAATTTTCAGACTATTCTCAGCCTAGATGCCTTACATAATTCATGTGGAATGAAATCCCTATTATTTAGGAATTTAAGCCTTCCAAAACTGCACAATGATCATGGGAAACCCTATGGGTGTTTTACTGCATGTGGGCAGCCTACTAATAATACAACTAATAGTTAACATCCCTTTAACCTTTGTCTCAACTGGGTCTCCACTAGAACTAACATGCATGCAACTATTAATAGTAAATCATCAGTTACATGATAAATCATTGCATGTGAATTAAATATGATTTAATTCACTTGACCTCTCACTAGTGCAAAAAACAATTACAACTAGTTAAACTAATTTTAACTCAATTAAGTTAAACTAATTTTAACTCAATTAATTGAGTTAATTGATTTCTCATGCATTAAACTAATGCACTAACTACAACTTGGACTTAAGAACTAATAGAATCAATCTGCATTCCTCACCAACCACCCTCAACTCAAAATTCATGAGCTAACTAAGTTTATCACACTCAGTTAACTATTATAAGTGATTATGAGATAATATTACATTTTATTGTCCAATTTAATTATGGGAAAATTAAATTAGACACACATTTCTTGTTGAATTTGTTAGTGTCAGTATTTGCATAGTAGCATCAGTGATCAAAATCCTATTTTCATATCATTTTAGAATTCACACTAAGAAATTTTTATTCATTCCACTAGGTCATGCAAAGAATTAGTCACTGATGGTAGCCCTAGTCTAAAAAATATCACTCTTCCTCAAATTTGATTACTAGTTGGCATAGTTTCATACTTTTTTGATTATACACCATCCATAAAGTAATATCAGTCATGTCATCTTGAAATTTAGTCCTTCAAGATCTCATTAGGTATTTTAGGGTTTTTCAAGGTTCCATTAGGTCATTAGGGTTTCCAAGGTTCAATAAAACTTGATTTCCACTGCATAAGACTAGCAAGTACAGGGTGATCCAATAAACATTTCTTCACCATGTGAAGATGATTTGTGAAGAAAATATCTTGTTTCAGCATGTAATTTTGAGTTGAAATGTAATTTTTTATATTTTCATTATATAATATTATGTCTTTCAAATGTAATAATTTCACCATCCCAAGCTGCTAACTTAGTGTTCCAAAGATGCAAAAACACCAAAATTTAAATTCAAAGAGTTCTCAAAGCATATCAAGTGGTCAATTTACCAAAGGAAAGAGTCAAGTGAAAAGATAATGTTTCAAAAGGTTAAGTGAATGATAAAGGAATAAAGTGGGTCCCAAGGCCCAAATCATCAAACTTCATAAAATATAAAAGCCCTCAAGACATCAAATCCATCCTCATTTGTCCCCTACAACATCAAGAAACCATCTCCACAGCATGATTTTAAAATCTAGAGAGAAAAATAGGGAGAAAAGTGGCAGCACTCCACTCCTGGATTAGCCGTGATATGCTCCTACATCATACGCTAGCCTTCAGGCATTGCGCTCCTGGTAGAGGAGGCACTTATCTACTCCCACAAATGATGTGTACCTATTCGACTTGCTCAGTGAGCTCCAAAACGAAATTCCATTGCTATAAACCTTTTGCAATTTTTGCCTTCGCCCTCCAACAAGTAAGTAACACCTAATTTTTGTCCCCTAGCATTCCTCAAGTCAAATTTTCATGGTGTCTGAATGTTCTATACAAAATTCAGTGTCTTATTTGTTATAAAACCTAGTTCCATTCCTAATTTTCAATTACACTTCCTAGCACTTCCACTACCCTTCCTACATTACAATTAAACTTTTCCAACCCCTGTTTCACTATATCCCTTTCTGCAAATCCATTCATCCCCTAAACCCTAAGACCTAGGCATTTAAATTTCCTAGGCTCCCAAATCCCCATACATGTAATAAAATTCCTATTCCCAAATACCACAACATTTCTACTCCTTGTCACCTCCCTTAATTTAATAATCCCTTCCCCCATCTCCCTAATTTTTTCCATCTCATTCCCCACTCCCTAAACCTACATTTCACTCCCAATCCATCTCCCTAGGGTTTCTATCCAAGACACTATGGAAGAATAAAACATATAATTCAGTGAGGAAGAAGAAAGGGAAGAGAGGAGGCCACACAAAGGAGGGAGGATCCTCAGACTTGAACCTACAAACACCAAAAAACTCATGGCCTCTCCCATGGCTATGACATGTTTCAAACATATAGGATGCTTTTAATTTTGAGAAAAAATACAAAAGGTCCAACATCACCCTATTTTGAGCATGCTTTTCATCTCTAATATTCATGACAACCAGGTAACCCTTGTTGGTTTCAATTTCACGGTATCCACAACCATCATAGCAGATGCCACTGGAATTCCAAATGTTGGTGAAAATTGGCTCAAGGAAAAAGACTTGGAAGATCATTACTATGAGCCATACATCAAGCCAAGGTACAAGACTGAAGGAAATAAGGTATTTCCTTTATCTTACATCCTGGATAGGTATGCCCCCATGATGAAAATCATCATGAAGTACTTTTCTTGTGAAGGAGGGTTCTCTAGACTCTACACCTACCATATCCAGTTATTAATGCACTTCACAAGGGTCAAAATTCTCAACATACCTTATTATATCTTTAGGAACATTGACAAAATGGAATGCATTGTTCAAAAGAGAGATTATGACCAGTAGATGAAAATTATTTTTCACCACTCTCTCATCAAGATCATTGACTTCCATCACCTCAATCAATTGAACATCTCATGGGGCACTTTCATAGCTAATGACATATTTACTACTCCACCAATTCAACATGCTCAAGGTGTGCCTCCACCATCTCATCCTTCCACATCCATTCCTCCATCTCAGCCCACAGTACCTACTTCTACATAAGCTCAAAATACTTCACCCATTTCACCACCATCACCACCATTTCACACTCAGATTGGGTCATATAACATGGTTAAGATCAATGAGCTTTAAAATACCAAAGTGGCTAAGATATAGAAATTGGAAAAGACATATCAGAGAGGGCATAGGAAGGTGTTTTCCCCACAAATTGTGGGAGGGGCCCTGCCTTCTTCACCAACAAAGCAGGTAGACGAAGGAAAGTAAAAGATGACAGAGGAAGTTATTTAGGAAGATATTAGGCATGAGGAGGGAAATCTTCATGAGACAGAAATGGAGTTTGACCCTCTTGACTTGGATAAGCAAGATTATTCTGAGATCACTAGCATATTCATCAAGGAAAAATAAGCCAAGATTAGAGAGCTAAAAAATAATCTTGATAGATCTAATTTTTTTGTTACCTTTCTTGAGCAGGAAAAATAGAAGCTAAAGACCAAACACTTCATTGATGAAGTGAAATTCATCAAAGCTCAAAGAGAGGCAGAAAAAGATAAATTCTTGCAAGAGATACTAGAAAAATATGGTGTGCTAGATGAACCAAAAGAACAAGTGCCAAGAAGAAGGCCAAAGGTTAGAGGTTTGAAAAGAGCCCTAGAACTAGAAAGGCAGAAAGAAAGAGAACTAGTAGATGAGGTCACTCTTAATGAGAAATTTGCAGTTATAATCAATGAGAATAAAGAAGGTTGGCTTCAGTCAATAAATGACCATCTTGAGAAGCTCTTGAAAAATTCCAAGAAATACAATGATATTAAGAGAAGGATGGAAAAGCACTATGCCAAGAGAAACAAAATTGCAAGGTCAAAAATTAAAAAATCCAATGCAAAAGTTGAAACCCTAACCATGCAAGAAGATAAAAGAAGGCTTGATATCCTTGTTGAAGCCTCACTCCATGCCTAACCCTCATCATCAGCCACCATTTAGAAAATTTTGGCAATTTTTGATACACTTTTGCAAATTTTTTAAGCTTTTGTGCATTCCTTGATAGTCATGTGACATTTGGAATGTCAGGAGTGCAACTCCCTAAGCGTTGCGCTCCTATTTAGGGAATATTTTGGTCAAAAGGAGACCACTAGGGAAAAAATGTAGGTCAACCATTTTTCTAGTCTTGTTTGGTCAAAATGGCAGGTGAAAAAGTCAAAAAACATTCAGAAAATCACAGTTCTACCTCCTTTTTCACCTTGGCGATGTGCTCCTGATCAATCTTGGGAGAATCACTTTTTGGGATGTCAAATCAACTCAACTCTACAAAACAAGCATAGATCTTGAAAGTGGACTGGATAATATTTCCAATGAGCTATCCTGAGCTCTGTTTGGAGACCTCCAGCCCATCCAAAACTTACCTGCAACATGGAGGGCACTCCTGACATTAGCGCTGCGCTCCTAACACTAGCGCTATGCTCCTGACACTAGTGTTGTGCTCCTGGCCAGTGTCTGATTTTTCTGAATTTTCTCTGCAATTTTGAATTTCACCTTAAGAAATCATGTTTTTACTTATGTAATTGATGGAATTAAATTTAACTACGGTGTTTTTACACTTACCTAGGGTAAATACATTAGGCGAAAATTTTTGATGACATGTAATGAATCAGTTTGCAAAAAGTGAGGGATGAGACAGTTTGACCTCCCTACACTCTAGGTATTCAGCTCAGTTTTTGGTGGAACTGCTCCTCCACTCATGGATTTGACCCATGAGGATGGGATCAGTTTTTTTTAGGTCTATATCTTGTAATTTTTCACTCATTACATAGGTTGGATTTTGATGCATTGATCAGAGACTCTAGTGTAATCTATTTGGCAGGAAATTAATGAAAAGGTTGTAGCTATTTCTTTGGGATACTTGTGGTATGATACTTTGGCATTGTTTTTCTTATGTCTCATTATGTATGACTTTTTTTTTTAATTATCCTTTTCATTTCTATGATATGTTGGTTTTTAATTTGATAAATATAATACATCTCTCATGCTCTGTTTTGGGAAAACCTTCATGGTTTTTCCATCCTCTTCAATTTAAACAGAATTCATGCTTAGCCTTTATTTCTAGCTCCTCACCTATCTCATCCATCCCACTCAAGAAACCCTAAAGTGTTTATTTTTATACCTACCTTGACCCATTTAATCTCTGAAACCCTAATATTATTTTCCCTGACCTAACCTCTTTGACCTAATTCTCCCATCCAGCAACCCAAATTCAAACAAACAAACTCTTGTACTCATACCTAGCCTAAAACCCTAATTCATCCAGCCCTCTTGGCTATGATTTGTGGAGAGATCCCTCTCCATCTTGGTAGAGCTAGCTACCAAGATAAAATATTGGTTTTTGGTTACCTCTATTGGGATATATTCTTCATCCTTAGAAATTTGACGGAGTGATAACTGACTTTTCAACACTTACAAGAGAATAATGTCTAGCTTATTCATGGTGATTTTATTTTTGAGTATTTGGCATTTTGTTTTTCCATTTAATATTCTTACATTCCATGTGATGATCTTGATCAAGGGGAAGTTGATTGAGGGGGGAAAAGGGTTTTCATAGGGGCAACTCATCCCAAATTAACTAGAAATTCTCCTAGATCTTGCAAAATTTGACTATTGGATTTCCTGCCCTTCTTTTTGGGTTGAGTGAAAATATTGGGTGGCATTTCAATTTATTCCTTGCATTGAAAAGGAAGATGATGGGGATGGATTATTACATGTGTCATTGGATTGTTGAAGAAGCACATTTTTTTCCTAATGAAGGATTTAGCCATTAATTGGATCTGGTCCTTTAGGATGGATGTTGGATCTCTTTGTTGCCAATCTTCTACAATTTTATGCTGGTTCAGTGCTTGCAACTATAGATCGTGCAGTTCTTCTTCCTCCATTGGAGATGGGGTTCCTTCATTATGTTCCCGGGAAATTTGTGGCATATTAGATGACATCAAGATTTATTTTGTCTTCTGAGGTGGGGATTTATTTGTGTCATTCTTCGTCTGATTATAGAACCAAAAATTTATTGGCGTCCTGAGTGCTGGAGGGGTTTGATGATTCACCCTTTTTCTTGGAAGTTCATTTCTGGTTTGTGTCTATTCTGAATCCCTCATCTGCAATCTGAGTTTGTGTATTGGCCTTATTTTCCTCCATCGATTATGTTTTCTTGGCAGTAGTCCTTGAAGAGATGGCCATAGGCATGGAAATGTAGGCATCTAATAGGAATTTTCTCAAAGTCTATAGTTTGTTCCCAGATCTTGTATTAAAAAATAAGATGAATATTAGCTGGAAGAGGATTCATGATATCCACATAGACACACAAATGAACATAAGAGGTGTATCACCTATTTTTCATGATATCCGATAACATTATGAACTTTCCTATTTTGTTCCCGATGTGGGTCAGAATTTCTGGATCCCAATATTCATGTGGAAGGGAATAAAATTTGATATAGATCAAAATATGGGAAAAATATTATTTCTCCATGTTGAATCTTGGCACCCATGGGTTTATGAAGAGACCAACAGAGTTCATGAAATAAGTACCTCCTTGAAAAATATTGTTCATGTCTTCAATAATATTGAAGATGGTTGTGAAAAACCCCCCTTGAGCCTAGTTTTAATTTTTCTTTGCCCTTTATGCTCCAATTTTTCCCTAAATAGTTGAGAAGATTTTTCTTAGAGTGCTAAGGACCAATGAACTTGTAGATTAGTTCTTGTTCCTTCATTCTTTCTATGGTGGATCCAAACTTTTATATTGGGATCTCAAGGAAGGGAATGTCTTGAGCCTGAGGGTAGCACAAACCAAAGGTTTGTGTTGTCTTGTTAGCTTGATCCTATGATGATCCATTGGTTGAATTGTGACCAAATCCAGTGTATAACACATGGCTTGAAAACTGAGTAGATTTGTGAGGAACACCATTGTGAGGAGATTGATGCGAAAGGTGGTTGGACACAACTAAATTGTAAAAGGGTCCTCCATTAGCGCCCTAAGGGGGTGCCATCCAAGCAGAGACAGAAAAAACATAATTATTCAGAACATGACATAACCAATTGAAACCCTAGTTAATTCGATTATTTATGTGTTCAAAGTTAACATGCACTAGCCTACCACTATGCTAATCCTACTCATTCATTATTTAATGGTGTAAGTAGGATTAGTTTTCCACTCTATTCAAGTTATTTAAATAGAACAAAATTCTCTAGTTATTTAATAGGAACCCATTTAATAAATTACATACCATGTGCTCAACTACATACTCTTATTCATGTGCATATAAGCATTTTTAACTGAAAAAAATAACAATCTTTAAGGAATTCCTAACCAAGTAATATGTTCACCTTTATGAATAGGTGAAAATATAATGGGAATGAGGATGTTCCTCACAAACAAATGAATAGTTATAGAAACAATTTCCCTTAAGCCTTAGGTTGCCTTTATGTCAGAAATATTAATTAGTACTTGATAAATTTCATCCTTTTTTTTCCCTAGCAGTGTCCCACTAGTTCAACATCTAAATTTCTATTTTCACCATATTTCTTTTCTCTCCCCCAATATCTCCTTTCTGTTAAATTGGAAGCTCAGGGATAAATTTTATCCTTTGGATAGTCTTCCTCGTCAGCAAAAACCCCTCCCATATCTTGAAAGAATTCAATTTGTTTAAATAAAAATATTTTTAATATGAAAACCCACATGTGCACAAAAGGATAGGTCGGCCCAAAAGAAGAATCTGGACACCTTGGAAGCCTATAAATACAAGCCAAGTGACCCTCATTTGGAAATTATCACCATGAAGCTTCTAATTCTATTTTATTTTTCTTGTAGAGGTCTGAGGTTGGTTCACAAAAGTTGGTTCGCATAGGTTGAAAATCATAGGGTCCGAAGCTTGCACACGTGATTATGGTTTTTGGTTCTCAGTCGTAGGGTTGCCACAAAATATTTTTGGTTGCAACCACACACACACAAGCCTATTCCTGTGGTTGGAGTGTTTCAACTACATGCACATACACTCTCTTTTTTGTGGTTGGAAACTAATATTTTATTTTTACAATTTACCACAGAGAGGATAGTTGACCACATGCTTTTGAATCATGATATTGAGTAACATTATTGTTGGGTTCATTTTTGAGATATTGTTTGGTTGATTTTTGTTGAATATTCTTGTGGATAAATAATTGGATTATTGTACTCTCTCTTTCCTAAAAAATTCAATGAAAATATAATAAGAATAATAGTTTGAAAGTATTTTCCCCCTTATGGGGTTTTTCCTTGGTCTCCAACCAAACTTGGTGTCTCTGTGTGTGAATGTTTTTCTTCTATTGTTCCTTTATGTTCTGTTGCATTGATGATGATATTGTTCTTTCTATATAATTTCATATGTTGTTGAACAATGTTATGTGGTTAGTGGTTGTGGTTGGGACTTGGACTTGGACTAGAAAATGGAAGAATTGTTGAGCCCTGAAATTGTCTTCTCTTTTGCCAAACTTCACTTCATTTCATCATTCCTTTATCATTTAATAAACCTAAAACTCAATGAGAATGACTAATATTACTTAAAGGTTGCATACAATGATTAACTTATTGTACTTTTGTGATTCTTGTTGTCTTAATGATTTTTGAACAGTTTAGCTACAGAATGCAGTCATTCTATAGCCAGTCAAGCATTCCGTAGTTGTTTTGGTGTTTAAGTATGTTACAGGTGTCATCTGGAGAAAAGGCACACATAGGTGGATTCCAAATCTTTCCTACATCATTCCTTCCCTTCCATGAGGACTGGATCGATAGCTAGAGGTGCCTAAGCACGTGGTCAAAGAAAA
This sequence comes from Pinus albicaulis, assembly GCA_034641835.2. NCBI lineage: Eukaryota > Viridiplantae > Streptophyta > Pinopsida > Pinales > Pinaceae > Pinus > Pinus albicaulis. The sequence goes on from CM076579.1 coordinate 1,100,948,096, forward strand.
GGTCAAGGAAGCTATCTTCTACAGGAATCAGGACTCCTGATTTGCTTTACAGTAAATCATGAGTCCCAAAAGTGTTCTAATTTGATTTTAACTTCAAACCTACACCTGTACCTATTTTTTTTCAATGTTAGTTATGAATTTACATATAAATTAAGTTCTGTAAAACCGAGAGGAACAAGTTGATACTTATTTTATCATTACGATGATACTCTGTTTTCAAGACCTATGTTAATAAGGAGTTTTTACCTTGATGTTGCTCTGAATACAACCTTGAGGAGTTAAAATATTAATGCCGAATTGATAGCAGAGGGCCCCTGCTATTCGAGGAGGTTTTACATATTTTCTAGATAAGTCATTTTCAATTATATTCTGTCATATTTCCTTACTTAGACTACTTCTGAAATCATATCTTTTAGTATTATGTTTCATGTCATTTTCTTAGATAAAGGATCCTCATGATATTACAATTGGTATCTTTCTCAATCTCTTCCAATACATCTCTATTAAATGAATGAGATTCAATTATAATATTCTAAGTTATTAGTATTTCATTTTCTGTTATTTAGTTAAAAATAAGTTCCTCATTATACTACAGTTAGTCTCTTTCCAAAGCTTTTCCAATAAACCTCTAATTCACGAATGAGACTTAGTTGTAATATTGTGAGTTATTGATTGTTTTGATTCATAAAAGGATCCTTATCACATTATGATTAATCTCTTTCGAAAGCTCTTCCAACAAACCTCTAACTCATGAATGAGATTTAGTTGTAATGTTATAAGTTGTTTCAACATTTCATAGGAGATCCTTGTTATATTATAGTAATATTTTTCTCAAGCTCTTCCAATAAACCTCTATCATATGAATGAGATTTAACTGTAATGTTCTAAGTTACTGTTTGTTTCAGCACTTCCTTTTATGTTTTAGGAGATCCTCATTGCATTAGAATTAATCTTTTTCACAAGCTCTTCCAAAAAATATCTAATTAAATGAATCAGATTAAGTTGTAGTGTTTTGAGTTACTTTTCATTTCATAAATGATTGTTTAAGCTATAATATCCATGGATTAGGACTCTCTGTTTTCATCATTTTCTAATTATTAACAGAACTTGCAAATAAACTCTGTTTTAATTCATTTATTAAGATTTCCTTTTCTCCCCTTTGACATAGATTCAACTTCATCTTCTTAGCATAGAGTAGCATACTAAGAACGAAACATAAAAACCCCAAAACATCAATAAAACACTAAAAAAAACAAAGTAAGGAAAATGGATACTTAGGCACAAATAGTGCATTACACTTCATCAATTTACTAGCCCTGGTCGATAATTTATGCTATCAATTTAGGACACTAAATTGACTAAACAAGAATTACATGTGAATTTTGTTTAAAATTTTTCAAATTAGCATTCAGAAATTACAATATGCAAGTGCTAAAATTTCCAATAACAAATAGGAACTACAAGTTGCAAAGGTATCTGAATGTTTCAAGGTATGTATAGCACATTGTTTCAATATTATAGTTGAAATATTGGATGGCAAGGTGATCCCTGAGATATAACGAGAATATCAACTTCATAAATGACTCATGTATGCATATGAAAGTAATTTTGATTTCTAGTACATTTGATATAAGGGTTCACCGGATATTTGACAATTATCTTACATTTTAAACATAAATTAGGGGAATTTTGAGGTCTAAAATGGGCCTCCCAAGAAAAATGTACAACCAAAATAAAATTTATAAGAACCAATAGGATTCAATATGATGATGTCAACCATGGGGGATGATTCATCATTTTTGAAGTAAAAAAGTAAAAATATTAAAAAATAATAAAATAATAAAACTGTTTTTTCAACTCATATTTTCGACTTATATCCCCAAGGTTTTACTCAAATTTCAAGTGGGAGTACTCGTTGGATGTAAAATTTAATTCCTCATCCAATGATTACCCATGTTTCATACTTTCGCTGGACCGTGCTACATGAAAATTGAGAAATACATGAAAAAACGTTATTGCAATCACGTTTTTCATGTATTTATAATTTTTCATGTAGTAGTGTCCATCAAAATTATTCAACATGGGTACTACTTGGATGAGAAATCAAATTATGCATCCAACGAGCATTCCCGCTCAAAATTTGAGCAAAACCATAAGGAGATAAGTTGAAAATACGAGTTGAAAACTAGTTTTTTCTTTTTTCCCTCTAAAAGTTGATGATGTAATCTAATCTTATTTTATTATTTCCAATATTATTTTACAATTTCCTTAGGAGGCCCATTTTAGACCTTAAAATTCCTCTAATGTGGATTTTCTGACATTATAAAGTAGTCTAGATACATAGATTCTGATATATTGAAACTTGATATTATAGTTAAATGCTTGTGATAAGCATGGTAAGTTTGATGATGAAAGTGTAACAATAAGATGGATACTCAGGATCTTCTTGTTGGCCTTGATTAATTTAGATAATATTAGAAAATATGAATGGATACCATGACTTGATAAAGAAGTGATGTTCTCATTATGATTTTTGTAGTATGAAGATACACTTGTCAACTTACCTAATTATATGACGTTAACACTTGATGAATGTTTGATGTCATGTTAATATGTAATGATAAAGTAGATGATGTTGATATGTTATGGCTATGATGCATATATATCTAATAATTTTATATAGTTTGATTTCATGATCTAACAATGCATGGAAATATTATGATAGACAGTGTAATATTCCCAAATTTTCACACGATATTTGGAATATTATAGTTCCTGATTTTCTTAATTAATTAACTAAATAAAAGGGTGGAGGGACCCACAAACCTCAAAGATGAATAAAATCCACTTTTAATGTGTGTGTGTGGATATTTTAGATCTAGATCTAAAATCATGGAGTAGTGGAGCAGCTCCATTAATGGAGATCATGTCTCATTTATGAGATAGATTATGAAGGATGAAACAGTCAAATAAGATCACAGATCTTAAATGTAAAATCATGAGGATATTTGATAAGGTCAAATGAGATCATAATGCATTCAAAGAATATCATAAAGCACTTATGATAAGTTAGTGGAGGAAGTGATGCATTTAATGCACACATGATGGAGAGGGTGATCACCCCATGCGAACATGATGGAGGACATGGAGAAACAATGCAGTCAACCATGGAGACTTATGTCCACATGTACAACGCAGTTTTAGAGTGGGCCTAGGCTATGGAAGGCTCATGTCTATATAATGAAGGTGAAGGCATAATAGAAGGCATGATTTGGATTATTCATTTATTGATCTGTTTAGATATAGATTTGTCTTAGGACATCTCTATGCATTCTTGAACTGTTTAGCTAAGTTTGCAGTGTTATTTAGCACAAGGTGTTCCCAGGCAGGAATCCCAGCTCTTCCCTTGAGTGATCTCTAAGGAAGAGGATTGTACTACATTCCTTATCATGCATTAGTGCCATCTTCAGGAGGTTGTTTCTAGCATTCAGCTAGGAAACCGGTGGAGGATTCATCCTAACACAGTTTACCTTCCAGCAGTTCAGAAGTTATGCAATCCCTCTTGTGGGATCAAAGCAGGGTCATTCTAAGCCATCCCTTTGGCTTAAGTGTCTCATATTTTGAGCACTATTGTACTTTCTTTTTCACCTCCCATATAATAAAATGGCTTAGCTATTTCTTTTCATTCTGATGTGTATATAGATTTATTGTTTACTTTTATGCAGTTCTTATATTTTGTTTCAATATTACTGCATTTTCCTTTTTTGGATATTACATATAGGTCGATTTATTGATTAATGTTTATTGAAGTGGCTTCCCTTTCATAGGGAGAAACTCTCCATAAGATCCAAACACCTATTATTTTTTTCAAAAAATAAATAGAAGACACTTGAATATTGAAGGAAAGATTCTAGACATAAATAACCATCTGATGTTTTGAAAAGGTTTTGGAAATTTATGATCTGAGCACAGAATGTTCCTCCTAGTCCAAGTCCCAACCCCTGCGATAAAGGATTCAGGGTGTGGTTATAGGCCTTCCAACAATACAGAAGAAGGATTAATGTTGTAGTTGAGCCTATAGGATACTAAAACTAAATACTTATGCATGAAACTAGGAATATGACAGTCCTATAGATATGGAGTAGATAATAGAGAGTTCTATGAGCAGGGAACTTTGAATGTTTGACTTATTATAGAGAATGTGAATGCCCTGACTAATTTTTTGTTTCTAGGGGACAAGAATATGTATATCAACATGTTATCATTGGAACTAGTATATGAAAATATTTGGTAAAAGTTGCAAGGGTTTTAAAATATTAGCCTTATTGGCTTGACTTAATTTTGACATGATGCTTGATAATTCATAGATATATTTTGGATTATGGATTGATTCAATTCACAGTAATAACAAGTTAGGGTTTTTATTAGATTTGGTACTTGACATTGGTGATTTTCCTTCATGGGGCATGAAAATGTAGGCATAGTGAGTCTTGGTGGTTAATATTAGTATTAAATATTGATTCTGTATTGGTGTCATTGGAAATGACACATTTATTGAAGTGTAAACAGTTGTGATTCAATATGCAATGAGTTTTATTGCAGAATTATCACAATGAATGGATGAAACTTGTATGACTTATCCTTGAAGTATAATGATAGAAATAATTCATATCATGATTATGTGGATGGCCTAATGAAGTTTGATATTGCTTGATGATGATTTATAATAGGAAAAATAGATAAGGTTGTAACCTGGTATTTCGTAGTGAGCTCTCCCTGACACTTGGTCCGAAGAATTTTTCAATGATATTGGAAGTAACTTTTATGGATTTGATATTAGTTGATTTCACTGCATGGTATTAATTTTTTTGAGGCTGAGCATATTGTTTTGGTCAGTATTAAGTTTTCAAAAGCATTGTATGGTTTGAATAAATCTTCCCAAGCCTGGCATGTTCACATTGAAAGTTACCTGGTGAAGCTAACACGATGTGTTGATTCGAACCTATACTTCCAAAGTCATCAATGGTAAGTCTTTTATTTTGGTTTTATGTGTTGATAATATATTATTGATAGTTAATGAACCTCTGATGACCAAAGTAAGAAGAATTTTTCCTTTGAAGTTTGAGATGACGAATCTTGGCATGATAAATTAATTTTTGAGATTAGAAGTTTGGAAAAGGAAAAGATGTTATGAATTTAATTGGCATTATGGAATGAAAATCCTTGGATACCCTGATAGAATTGAATTTCAAGAAGTTGATTAGAGATATTTTTGAACCTGAATTGGAAACCGGATGTTGATTAAGGCATTGATGTTCCTTGTAACACCCATCTAGATATATCTTTTGCAGAGAACAACCTGAATCAATTCATGATTGAGTCACTTCATACAGATTGGGTTGTCGCCAAGCACATTTTTGAGATATTCGCATGGGATGATCAATATTGGTCTAAGATATACTTCCAAAGATGTATATTTGCATAGATACACTAATTTTGACTAGAATGGAAAGCGTTATTGATATAAAGAGCACATCTGGGTGTCACTTTAGCTTGGGATCTACCATGAGATTTTTATTAGAAGGAAATAGAATTCTGTAGCTTTAAGCACAAATAAGGTTGAGTATACTGTTTGTAGCATGACTAGTTGTAGGGCAGTTTGGTTAAGGGAGCAGTTTATGGATATGATAGTGATACATTATGAAAATAAAGAGTGGGATTCTATTGGTTGAAAATATCATATATTTTTGAGATTGAGATATCTTCATTGTTGTGCGCAACCCAACGTGGCCTAGATTTTGGCAAAGGCCCCATATTTTGTGGAGCAAAGCACGCAAGAGAGCACAGTTGAGGAATTAAATATACCACGCGGTGTCCTAAGGGCTTTGGGGTGGATCAGAGCCCCTACTTTTTGTAAAAGTGCGCAATTTTGTAAGGCATCAATGGTTTTCAGACCGTAGTTGTTTGTTTTAAGGAGCCCATGGTATTTGGACTGTGGTATTTTGATGATTTAACCCAACAATGTAATAATATATCTAGGGTAAAATAATAAGAAGAGAATAATCAATTTAGATTTACGGGTAAATTATTATGATCTGTAATTTGGTAGAAAATGAGAGGCTCTACAACTGAGTGCACAGAGGCCTGGATAAGATATTGCAGCTTAGTGCGCAAATAGTCTGCAGCTTAGTGCATAGACCAAGGCTCTATTTGTTGTTCAAATATTTATTATATTAAGAAATGATTCTTGTGGACGTAGCCCTACACTGGGGTGAACCACGGTAATTTGGTGTTGTTATGTAATTGATGTGTATATTTGCTTGTTATCTATTGTAGAGTTGCAGTTATTACATTTTCATTTTATTCCATCACAGTGATGGTTTATGGTTTTATATGGCATGTTTAAGTGATTAATATAATGCATGGAAGTGATTTATAAGTGCTAATAATAACATAACATAATAATACCACATCCCCTAGTCCTTAAAGGCTGCATAAACCTGGTTCTGCATCCTGCTATAATCACTTTGGATGACACTGTGAACTTCTTGTAGGTCATTGTCGAAAAGGCCAGTGATCAAGAGTTTTGTTGGTGCGTAGTATAGAACGAATGTGGGTTATCCCAAAATGAACCGAAATTTTTTTTCATTGCCAGAACCGAGATCTGTTTGAGGGATATGTGAATGTGGTACCCGTCGAAGAAGGAGATTTAAGACTGGATAGACCTGAAATTGCGAGAATTTTCAGATCAAGAAAACAGAAACCCTCGTCTAACATCCGAAGCTTGGTTATAGAAGTATATTTTTACAAATCAATATGAGATTTTCTTCGGTTATTTTCCTATTGATTTGTACAAATGGATATTGAGGTTGACCAAAAGGAAGAACTATTTTAAGGGTGGCGAACCTATGGTGTGGACGCCTGAGCTAATATAGTGAATCAAGAGCACTGACAATAGGATTTCAAGGGTTTTTGATTTCTAGATTGATAACATCTTGGGAGGGTTCAATACCGAGTTCGTTGTAGACTCAACTGTGTTATACAACAAAGAGGGACAACGATTATTAAAAGGAATGCAAGGTAAGTATTTAAAATCTCTAAAACTTGGATTAAGATGCTTCTGTGTGAAAAGGGAGTTTTATAGATGCAATCAGATTGCTAGTTTACTTATGTTTGGAAGAAGAGAAAATAACTCTGAGAAAGAGACTAGCACAATGTGAAGTGGAAAGAGATATAGAGTAGATACCAGGAAGAGATCTCATGAACAAGAGCCAGAGACCTTTATAGAGATTGAATATAGTCCTCTTTTGAGTGGATCTGAAAGTGAAAGAGAAGAAATCCACACTCATAACCCCCAGGAAACTTCACAATATTCTCCCTCCCAGCCTGAGAATTCACAGAAGCCATAATCCAGTAATATCTAGGGTGTTGTTGGCTTTCTCGCTCCCCCTACCCCTCCTACCCCATATCCCCCTCCCACTCCAAGAAGAGGTATGGTTGATGATATTAAGCTACTCGTTTTCACAAGAACTGGATTGAAGGATTTAAAGCAGTTTTTGTTTTTATGTGAAGTTGTATGGACAACGAAACAGATCAACTATGAGAATATAAAGAAAGCATAGTTCATTACGACGCTACGAGATAGAGAATTGACATGGTATATGAAGTATTCCAATAATAAGAACATAACATTTACAGATATTAAAACAGCACTGGTGAGGGAGTTTAAGAAGTCGAAGTTTGAGTTGCAATAGTGCATCACTGAGTTGAAAGAGATCAAACATAAACATATTGAGTCCATTTGGGAGTTTGATCACAGATTTCAATTACTATTGGATCAGTTAAGATTCGACATAGCTCCACAGCAACATCAGGAATGGTTTATAGATGTGCTTCTATGTCATATCATGTTTCCATTAATGCAACCAAATATACGAACTCAAACCGAAGCTCTAAATATTGCAATGAAATTGGAAGACTCGCCTATAGGATATACTAATGCAAGAATGCAATTAACCTAATCCTATAGATACAATACATCAAAAAAAGCAAAGAATGTTAGATCTAAGACTTTTGTGATCCATAATGTAGATAAATGTCTTTCGGATTAATTACATCATTAGGATTTGGTCGACGTTTCGAACCATTTAATGTGGTTCATCCTCATAACAAGGTGAAGAAGGAAATTGATCTCATTGAATAAATAGTAAGGATGCGCCATTGCCCTGTGATAGTTGTTCAAACTAGCCGTTATCATTAGGGGAATTTTGAGGACTAAAATGGGCCTCATAAGGAAATTATAAAATAAAAAAATTAGATTTGATTACATCATCAAATTTGAGTACTCCTGCTCAAAATTTGAGTAAAAACTTTGGAAGAGAAATTGAAAATACGAGTTGAAAAAGTAGTTTTATTATTTTATTATTTTTTAATCTTTTTACCCTTTGACTTAAAAAATGGTAAATCATCCCAAATGATTGACATCATCATCTTGAATCCTATTGGTTCTTATAAAGTTTATTTTGGTTGTACATGTTTCTTAGAAGGCCCATTTTAGACCTCAAAATTCCCCTAATGAAAAACTAGTCGTTATTTAGTTAATTAGCTAAAAAATTAAAAGTTTTTAAAATATTATTATTATTTTAAATATTTTTTAGAGGGGGAAGGGGTATCAAATAATATAATAATTTTTCAAAAATGATTAAATTATAAAATTAATAAGGAGAAGGGGTAAATACTAGAGTAGGGAATAATATTAAAACCTTGAAGTTATTAAGAGAAATTAATAAAAAAGGGGGGGTTTATGAATAATATAGAATAATATAAGAGTAATTCTAATAATTCTAAAGAGTGGAGAGGGGGGGAATTAAATATAAATATAAATATAAATATATATATATGATAATAAAATCTAATAATAAACAGTACTAGGGATAATATCCAACAAGATGAAGTTGCATAAAAACATAAACCAGAGAGAAAGAAAACAAGGATACAAAAGGAGGATGGAAAAAATCAAAACAAAGGGAAGAGAATCAAAGACAAAGGAAAACGACACATGAGGGATGAATCATCTTGAGAGGGCCGGAGTCCATGATGGGTGGAAGTTAAGTAAGAGATGGACTCCAGCCCTCTCAAGATGATTCATCCCTCGTGTGTCGTTTTCCTTTGTCTTTGATTCTCTTCCCTTTCTTTTGATTTTTTCCCTCCTCCTTTTGTATCCTTGTTTTCTTTCTCTCTGGTTTATGTTTTTATGCAACTTCATCTAGTACTGTTGATTCTTAGCTTATATATATATATATATATATACATACATGCATACATACATACATACATACATACATATATCTATATATATATGTATGTATGTATGTATGTATGTATGTATGTATGTTGATATTTAATTCCCCCCCCCCCCTCCTCTCTTTAGAATTATTAGAATTATTCCTTTTATATTATTCTACATTATTCATAAAGCCCCCTCTTTTATTAATTTATCTTATTAACTTCAATATTTTAATATTATTCCCTATACTAGTATTCCTCCCCACCCCCTTCTCCTTATTAATTTTATAATTCCTTTTATATTATTTTATATCATTCTTTATTATTCATTAACCCCTTTTTTTCAATTTCTCTTAATAACTTCAATATTTTAATATTATTCCCTATACTAGTATTTACCCCTTCACCTTATTAATTTTATAATTCCTTTTTATATATTGTTTTTATTATTCATTAACCCCCCCTTTTTATTAATTTCAAGATTTTGATATTATTCCCTATTCTAGTATTTACCCCTTCTCCTTATTAATTTTATAATTTAATCTTTTTTCTAAATTATTATATGATTTGTTACCCCTCTCCCATCTAAATAATATTTTAAAATAATGATAATAATTATAATAAAATATTTTAAAAACTTTTAAATTTACTAATTAACTAAATAACGACTAGTTTTTATAATGTCTAGTTTTAACAGTTATGTCCAGGCAATGGCACATCCTTACTATTTATTCAATGAGATCGATTTCCTTCTTCACCTTGTCTTGAGGATGAACCACATTAGATGGTTCGAAACATCGACCAAATCCTAATGATGTGATTATCCAAAAGACATTTATCTAAAAGAAAAGAAGTTAGAGAATAATTATGGTGTACATGGTGTAAATCATAGGGTCATTCTAAAGAATAGTGCCTTATCTTCAAGGATTACATGGTTGGTGGAGCACCGAATCCCTTGAATGTTGGATCCAACCTGTGGTGTGAAATATGTAATACTAGAGGCCAACGTCATTCAAAATATTGTCACTTGTTACAGAAATATGTACAGACTCCGAGGAATACATATTGCAAATTTTGTAAATCAGTAGGATGTGATGAGAATAATTGTCGGGCTTATGCCCTAATGATGGAGCACAATGATGATGCTTATAGAATGAAAGAATAAGATCATATACATGAGGAAAATGGGCAGTGCGATGGTCAATGAAGTTACCAAGGAATAGGTTGAGGTGATGGAGCTAGTCTAGGATGTGGACATATCATTTCCTATAACTTTGTCTAGCCATATCATTTTGCAAGAGACTACCAGAACCCCACAACGACATGTAAATATTGTAAATCATTTAACCATGTAATTGAAGAATGTCTTGTACTTATGGTAAATATGCAAGAAAATATGAATCAACAGCCGACGCAGAATATTCAAATGAGGATTGTTGAAAGGAAGATCGACGAACCCTGAGTTAATATTGTCACTAGGAGTGGAGTCATGGTCGATAGTGATAAAGTGGATGAAAAGAAATAATCTGAAGGTGCACGGGTCAGAAAGACTGTTGAGAAATTTCCTATTTTTTATATTCAGAAAGAAAAAGAACTATTTATGGAAGAAAAGCGAAGCTTTATGGATGTTGGAGCTTCGGCCTCCAGTGCGCAGCCAAAGTCCCATCAGAAAATTAACTGTGACGTGTAATAAAATTTGATACAAAATGAAGCTCGGACACAGGATCGATCTCTAACACAAGACGAGGATTCATCAAATCAAGTAGGTATTTTAAAGTCGTTTCTACAAACTTGTATGAAATTCTTAAGAGATCAAAATACGGTAGAAGGGCTTTAGGAGTTGATAGACTCTTGTGCATCCAAAGAAACACCATGAAGTGAGATGCGCGCAATCAATAATTTTCATCGACATAAGAGAATAAAAAGAGAGATGAGGCTTAGTGTGCAAATAGGATAGTATGAGATGGATCAAATTATTCTAGATCTGGGATCCAGTGCTAATGTCTTGACTTAGAAGACATGGAAACTAATGGGTAAGCCGAAGCTAAAATGGTCACTTATTCAATTAAGAATGGAAAATCAACAAAAGATCTTCCCTATGGGAAGACTACCAGGTGTCACAGTGGGTATTGAAGTATTTCACACTAATGTTGATTTTGAAGTAATAGAGATTTTCGATGACAGTAACCCTTATCCTGCATTCCTTGGAATTGAATGGGAATTTTACAATATGGCCATAATTAGTCTGAAGAAGAGATATATGATACTTGAAGGAAACAATATGAGAGTAATTATTCCCTTGGATTCATCAGAAGGAGTAAGATACATAGAACTAGTCAAAGAAGAATATTGCGCAGCTGACATAGACAATATTTATCAAATGACAACAAAGGAACAAGATTTTGTTAACCCTACTGTAGAGGGCAAGTTAAGTTGGGAGCATTATATTTCTTGTACCTCAAACTTAGAAGAAGAGTTGGAGAACTGGAATAATAAGTATCAATAAGGTGTTGTTTAACAATTACTAAATCAATTCACTGTATGATATCTAAGGTATGTAACCTACATTCTTATGATGGATTAGATGATGCAAATATTTTTCTTAATGATTATGAAGAACAAGTTCTAGAAAATCAAAGGTTTTTATCCTTGGATATAGCCTTGAAAGCTACCCCTACTAGATGGTGGAATTCACACAAGAAGAATATAGGAGGCTGGAAGGAATGTCAAATATTGATGTGGATAAGGTTTTGACAAATAGATACAAAGATGGAGATAAAATATGATGGTGAAACTAATCCTAGAAATCATATCCAACTATGCACTATAACATGGAAGGAGATTCCAAAACAAGAATGGGTACATGCATTCATTCATACATTAGATGTTAGGATATTCCAACACATAGGAAATAGTTAAGAATAACTTAGTGGAGTGTATAGTTAGGTAAAGTGTGTTTCTTTACTATGTACATTTGTAACTTATAATCTGACAGTCATGATTTGTAGTGATCTGATGGTTTTCTCTCTCCTCGGTATTAACGACACTTGATCCATGGTTAACACCTGATTGGTCCATGATCTATATTTAAAGAGCATGGAGGGTCATTTTTCTGGTAATCGTTTATGAGAGAAACATACGTAACTTTTCTTTTTATATTAATAAATTGCTTGAAGTGGCTTCATTGGCTCAGGTCGTGGACTATTTCCCTCTTCGAGGGTTTTAACCACGTGATAATACTGGCTTACTAATTTTTGATCTATTTGTGAGCGGTGACCTTTGGTTTTTGATCTAAGGAACTTACCCTATAAATTCCTACATGGTATAAGAGCTATTTTGAGGACCGCATCTGTTGTTGATCCAAATCCAAAGCGCATTTGACTGCATGCGACTTTTGTTTTCTAAATCTACTATTTCTGTACATTTTTGGGCCTAGAGAACTGCTCTGTTTTGTCTGGAGTGTCTATTAAAATAAGGAACCCCTTTTGTTTCATGCGAAAAGGTTTCTGGTTGCCCAAGTTATGACACTTTAGATCTGGAGGTATAAAGTATCTATTTTGCAGTTATATTTGTTAATAGTTCTGCTTATTTTGGTTCCCTTTGTTTATTTCAGTTTTTAGGTATTATTTATTTTCCAGATCTATACCCTCTTCTCTGTGTATGCTCTTTTCTCTGCGCTTTGTGCAATCTCGACAAATAAAAAATGGGAAGAAGACATTTTGTTTGCTATGTATGCTCTTTCCTTGCATCTTTGTGCGATCTCGGGAAATCAGAAATAGTGAAAAAATAGATAGTTTCTAGTAAGGCTAACAGAAAATCTAACATTCTTCTGTAAGGCTTGCATTACGTTTTTTTCTTGCTCAGATTTTTGTGTTTTTTGTGCAGGAAAAAGCACGCACACTGAAGACTTAAAAAAAAAAAAAACCTTCCTCCTTTCAAGCAATTATAGAATTATTTTACTATCTCACTTGGTGAGAAGTTAGTTTGTGAGAATAGAGGTCTTGGGTTCAAGTCTCTTTCTCAAGCTTCTTTTGTAAAAAAAAATTTGTTAAAGGAGTGGGACTTTTTTTTAAAGTTGAACTTCATCATCAAATTTCAAACCGTTCTCGTAACTATTCGGCATCTACAACTCAGTTTTTTCAAAAAGGCATAACTTCTTCATCCGAAAGCTGTTTTTCAAGCCATTTTTTTTAATCAGCCTAATTTTTCGAGATATTTCCATTGGAGAAGTTAGTTTTAGGTTTTTTTAGCTTCAGTTTAAAAAAAAAAGGAAAGTGAATGTCCAATTATTCTTAAAAGCACCAATTATTTCCAATGGCTACCTCACATGGTAGATATACTTAGAAGAAAAGGGCTTTATAGAATAGCCACAGGACAAGAAACTAAACCTTATGATGATGATAAAGTCGCTAAATGGGAAAATAAAAAATATCAAGCACGAGGGTTGATAGGAATGTCCATTGCTCAAGATCTTCGATTTCATATCCTTGAAATTGACACCCCTGATGAAGCCCTAAAAAAGCTAAATACTATTTTTGGCATTCAAAATCAAATCAGGGCCCACCAGCTTGAAAATGAGTTGCTTACTTTGGATCCCAATAATTTCTCCTCCATTGAAGATTTTTTTTCCCAATTCAAGACCCTTAGAATTCTTTTAGAAGGTTGTAAGGTCAAAAAGGATGATGGTAGCCTCATCTATTCCATTCTTGATAAAATTGGCCCTGCAAACTCTGTATTTGTTTTGACCTTCCATTCCACTAGAGAAGCCATCATTTCTTCAGGAACCGCCTACAAGAACCCCTCTTTTGATGCCTTTTGCGATTCTTTGATAAGAGAACAAAAAAAATCTTACACCTTGGTCTTATCACTTCTGGAAATGCTTCTAAGAAAGCCTTAGCAGCCCAACAGCAACCATATCAAAAGAATCCCAAGAAGCAGTATCCTGAAAAGTATAGTCCTAAATAAAACAAGGGTCCTAAGAAATTCTAGCCACAAACTGAAAAAGAAACTCACCAAAATGATAAGGAAAATAAAAACAAAGGGAAGAAGATAGATAAACATTGAAACTTTTGTAATCGTGATGGCCATATAGAGTCCAAATGTTTTAAGAAGATGGAAGCCTTAGAAGCAGAAACGAAGAAGCACAACATCAATTTGGAGCACTCTTCACCTTCATATTCAGGAATGGCACTTTCTTCTTGTGGTTGTCAAGCATCAATATCTGGTTATGAATTAAATTTTTCTTCTTCTTCTCATTCTCATGAGTGTCTCATTGATTCTGGAGCTTCTTACCACATGGCCAAAAATAAAGCCATGTTTTCTTCTTTAATGATTGTAACACCAAACATATTTATGTTGGTAATGATATATCTCTTAGTGTTGTAGGATCTGGAACCGTTCATCTAGATAATGGTCAGTTTAATGATGTACTATGTGTTCCTACCTTGTCATGCAACCTTCTATCTGTTTATCAAATAACTCATTTAGGTGAAGGGAAAATAGTAGAATTCTCACCTCATGATGTTTTAATCAAGGACCTCAAAGATCCTAAACATATTTTAGCTACCGGAATTGCTAATGATTCCACATTTTTATAAGTTTGACAACTTCGGGTCATCATGTCTTCCCTCTATTTTTGTTACTAATAATGATGAAGTGAGCAAACTTTGGCATTGGCGATTTCGTCACTTAAACTATCGCTCTCTTCAAAATTTATGTAAGGAAAATATGGTGACGGGTATTCCTATGGTATCTTGTCGAGATGGTGTTTTCTCTGGATGTGTACTCGGAAAACATCATCGGGATCGTTTTGACAAACGTGCCTCTTGGCACACTTCAGCCCCTTTTTCAGCTTGTGCACAGTTGTTTATGTGGTCCACTTCTCGTTGTTTCTTTCTCTGTTTGCAAGTACTTCTTAAATTTCATTAATGATTTTTCCAGAAGCACTTGGGTATACTTCTTAAAACTCAAGAGTGAAGTTTTTAACATGTTCTTGGCCTTTAAGGCCTTTGTTGAGAAACAATCTGGACATCATATTCTTACGTTAAGATCAGATAATGGAGGAGAATATGTTAACAACAAATTTATCAACTTTTGCACTGAGCATGGAATTTAATTTCAACATACTATTCCATATATGCCACAACAAAATGGTATAGCTGAAAGGAAGAATCGCACCTTAAAAGAAACGGCTAATTGTATGCTTCAATCTAAAGGACTTGGTCTCAATTTTTGGGCAGAAGCAATTAATTGTGAAAATTACATAGTAAATCGCACTCCCACTAAGGTTTTAAAGAATATAACTCCAGAAGAATCTTGGAGCTCAATCAAACCAGATGTAAGTCAATTTTTTGTTTTTGGAAGTGATGCTTGGGCCCATATTCCAGATGCGAAACATAAAGCCTTAGAACCTAAGAGTGAAAAATGCATTTTTGTTGGATATTCTAAAGACGTCAAAGGATATAGACTTCTTCAACCAAAATCCAAAAATATAATCATTAGAAGAGATGTAAAATATTATGAAAATATATCGACCTATGAGCCTAGTTCAGCAGGTGTGCCACATTTGGCCTGCGAGCCTGATTTGGCATATGTGCCACCTCTCTCTCTCTCTTCTATTTTTAATAGCATTCATTCTAGTTCAGATGATGACATCGAGGATGAAAATACTCCTCCACCTCTTGAAATTATTCTTTTTACTCCACAGCTTCCAAGATGGTTCCGCTCTACTCGGGATGCAACATATTCTCTTGCAGGTGACCCTATAGATCAACGTCGTACACGTTCTCAGTTCCAAAGAGCCTCTTCCTTATTGGCTCAAGTTCCAAGAAATATTGATCCAGACACCTTTGAATAACCTTCCAGTCATCCACATTGGGATGAAGCTTTGAATGAAGAATATCGTTCCTTATTGGTGAACAATACTTGGGATCTTGTTCCTCTTCGAAAAGGAAGAAAACTTGTCAGATGCAGATGGGCCTACAAAACAAAGTTTGGACCAGATGGAAAAGTGGATAGACATAAAGCTCATCTTGTTGCTAAAGGATTTTCACAATTTGAAGGCATTGACTATACTGAAACCTTATCCCCTGTTGCCAAAATGAAATCTATCCGCCTTGTTCTTTCCATTGATGCCTCCTTTAAATGGGAAGTCCATCATATGGATGTTAAATCCGCCTTCTTACATGGAGATTTGCATGAATAAACCTACATGGAAGCCTTGCTTGTCGCATTAGGAAGTCTCTCTATGGTCTCAAACAAGCTCCTCGGGCTTGGTATGCCAAAATGGATATATTTCTATTAGATAATGGCTTTTCTAGGTGTCATTCTGACAACACGGTCTACACCAAGAAAGTGGGTAAGTCCTTCACCATCCTTTTTATTTATGTTGATGATCTTATCCTTACTAGTAGTGATCACAACCATATAAACCATGTGAATTATAGCCTCAAAAAGAAGTTTGAAATGAAAAACTTAGGACACTTGCATTATTTCCTTGGTCTTCAAGTCTTGCAATCCAAAAAAGGTATTACCCTCTCTTAGTCCAAGTATGCATGTGATATTCTACACCGCTTTCACATGGAAGACTATAAGCCAGCCCCTTCTCCCTTTCAGTTTGGAGTCAATATTTCAGTCATTTGTACTAACCCTGAAGTTGACACTACCTTATACCATCAACTTGTTTGTTAAATTTTGTATCTAACCCATACCCGTCCTGACCTTTCCTTTTTCGTTGGTCTTGTAGCTCAGTTTATGCACCAACCTCATTAAAGTCACTTTAAAAAGAAGCTAAAATAATAATTTGACATATTTGAGGTACATTTCAGTTCATGATTCATTACAGTGTAGAAGCATCTCCATTGTTGATTGGTTTCACTGATTCTGATTGGGATGGTGACCCTGATGATCGAAATTCTACTGTAGGATATGTATTCACTCTTGGTTTAGGACCTATTACATGGTCTTGTAAGAAAAAAAGTGCCATCTCTCTTTCTTCAGCAAAAGCAGAGTATCGTGGTGTATTTGAAGCCAGCAAGGAAGCCATGTGGCTTCATCAGATCCTATCTAAATTTGGTCTTCATCAGCAATATCCAACTACACTTTGGTGTGATAATCAGAGTGCTATTCAGCTATGTAAAGATCCAGTTCAGCATCAGCGTATGAAACAAATTGAGCTCCACATACACTTCATCAAAAATCTCATTCATGATCATGTTCTTGAAGTGCAGTATTGTCCAACCAATGATCAAGTAGTTGATATCTTTACAAAGGCTCTCACAGAAGCAAAGATTAACAAACTTCAATCCATGCTTGGAGTTCAAGAAATTTATCATTAAGGGGGGGATGGGTTCTAATGCCTCCTTCCTTCTCCTATTGTGTCACCTTTGTAAATCCTTCAATCCTATCCCAATTTGTTCTTAAAGGGGGATGTTAGGATATTTCGACACATAGGAAATAGGCTCCTTTTGTGTCACCTTTGTAAATCCTTCAATCCTATCCCAAGTTGTTCTTAAGGGGGGATCTTAGGATATCCCGGCACATAGAAAATTATTAATAATAACTTAGTCTAGTGTAGAGTTAGGTAAAGTGTGTTTCTTTACTATGTACATTTGTAAAATATAATCTGACGGTCACGATTTGTAGTGATCTGATGGTTCTCTCTCTCCTCATTATTAACGACACTTGATCCATGGCTTAACACCCAATTGGTCCATGATCTCTATTTAAAGAGCATGGAGGGTCATTTTTCCGGTAACAGTTTATGAGAGAAATATATGTAACTTTTATTTTTATATTAATAAATTTCCTAAAGTGGCCGCGTTGGCTTAGGTCATGGACTATTTCCCTCTTTGAGGGTTTTAACCACATGATAATACTGATGTAATAATTTGTGATATGTTTGTGAGCAGTGACCTTTGGTTTTTTATCTAAGGAACTTACCCTGTAAATTCCTACATTAGGTACAATCCATAAGAAATGGTACCTAGAAACAGAGCTTCGACATGGTACCGAAAACTAGGCAGACATGGTTGATGGATTCATATTAACATTCAAATTTGACGACAATTTCCCATACATAGATTTGACTCTTCAGGTAGTCAAGAAGAGGATCTTTGAGAATGTAACCCCGCTGACATGGAAGCAACTTAATTGGGATGTGCAGATATAAATGCATTAGAGTGCTATAACCTTACTACATATGAAGAAGAAGATGCTCGCAACATCAACATAGTAGAGTCATAAGGATATCGCGAAGTAACTGGACCTGAGATAAAGATACCAGAAATAAAAAATCCACTAAAGACTAAGAAAGTAAACATGAGATCAGAGAAGGAACCCAATTTTTCAAAAGTATGAGACTAATTGGATGAGGAGACAATCAATAAAGTTATAGAGTTACTTCATGAATATCAAGAACTATTCCCCACCAAGTTCTCAGAGATGAAGGTTATACTAGGAGATCTGAGGGTTATCTAGGAATATATTGGTGGCCAAATGATCCAGGTGGATATTGGTGTCCACCCACCTATTCCACCTAGACCTCTAGTAAGTTTCATCATTTTCCATTTTTTATAGCATAATTTACTATTTTTTGCAGTTTTTTGGATCTTGAACTTTCGGAGTAGTTTTGACCCCCTAAACGACGTTTTTTTGAGGTTTGCAATAGGATTGTAGCCATAGGCAGGGGCCTACAACAAAACCTGTAGTACTCAGAGAAATAATTTTGATGAGGTATCGTACGTGCCAAACGAAGATAATATGACCAAGTTACGACCCCATGAATTTTGCTACCCAACTAACCCCAACGGGGTCCACAAACTCTTGGTGTTTCATATCTTGGGGTTAGGGTTTTGGTTGGTTAGGGTTTTCCCATGTTGTTCAATAATAAAAACTACCTTGAGCCTTATTTTAACATTGTTCAAAGGCTTGTAGCTGCCACATCTCTTCTCAAGGATAAGCTACATAAGCCCTAGCTAGTTTATTTCCATTCCGTTTATAAGAATATTTCATTTATTTGATATTAATGAAATGAAGTGTTATTTCTGCATCATCTCTATGTTTATGTGTATTTCTGTATTTTATTTCATTCCTGGATAAGTCTGGTTGAGTGGTATCATAGCATTCTGCTATTTCTCGATCCTTCTTCGCATGTCCCCAACGAGGTCAGGGTATAAGGAGTTAGGGCTCGATCTAGTTGAACCTTTACAATATCAGCCTCGCAAACCCTGACGGACACCCATGGTGGAAGAAAAAAAATATGAGGGAGCAGTAGATCCTATCAAAATATTTCTCAATGAGGCCCCCGAGAAACGAAGGAACACGATGATGGATAACTTTTCCTGGATGCTTCAACAACTTCCCATAAACGGCACATCTGCATCTAGTAGCCACTCTGGAGGTGCCACTCCTTTTAAGATACAAGTAAACTTTGGCATTCCCATATTTGAGGGATAAATAGATACAAACGTTGTAGATAGATGGTTGAATCTATTAGAAGGATATTTCTCAGTTCATGACTTTTCCAATAGGGAAAATATTACTTTAGCACTCCTCAAAGCCACCCCTCATGTCAAGGACTAGTGGGAAACCTACTGTGAGTAAAGGATGAGAGGAAACCCTCTCTGTTCTCAGTAGCACCCACTTGGGATTCATTCTAAGACTTCATCAAGGAACAATATTATCCCGTGGGGAGCTATGAGGACAAGTACATACAATGGACTACGTTGCGAAAACAAAGGGATCAAGATGTGCATGAGTTTACGAATTTGTTCCATACCCTGTGCACAAAGTTGGGTATCAAATATTTAGAGAAAAATTTGGTGCTTAAGTATCACAATTGTCTACATAGATAAATTCAGGAGGAAATGGAGTTCCTCGACATCTCCTCGTTTGGTGCAACATACTGGTATGTTGCCAAGATTGAGTAGAAATTCAAACAGAAGAAGCGAGACTTTGGATCTACGAATCAGAAGCAAGGGAAAGGTTCTCCCAAACCGTAGAAAAAAGGACAAAGACAAGGCAGGGTGGCCCAGGACAAACCACCAAATCTGCAAGCAAAGAAAAACATTGTGAAGCCAAAGAAGGAAACAAAAAAGTGGTGTAAGTTCCATAAGAGCTCCACTCACAACAAAAGTGAGTGTCGGGCCAAGCAGTCACTGGTGGCCGATATGAAGGTTTCTAAATTGGATGCATGTTCTGACTCTAAATCAAAACCCGATAAGGGGAATGACAAAGGGAAGCAGATTATTGATGCGGATCCCAATACCACCATTGCCACCATGAAGATTCAAAAGGAGGAATGGGAAGATCTAGAGGAGGGGGAGCACCTCTTCCATTCCCAGATGTGGGTAAAGGGTTCCTCACTGCAGTTCATTGTCAACAATTAGAGCCAAAAGAACCTTATTTCAGCAGAGGTCATGAAGCAGTTGGGCTTGTCGACCAGAGAAAACCCACAACCGTACACCACTGGGTGGCTTCACCAAGGATGAGATTTCCGCGTCAGCCAGCAGTGTCGCCTTCCCTACAACATAAAGCCCTTTAGGGATGAGTTATTATGTGACATTTCTCCTCTTGATGCTTTTGATGTATTATTAGGCCAACCATACTTGTGGAAGTGACATGTTGTGTATGAGTCCAGGCCTTGTGTTGTTATCGTTACTTTGGGAAATAAGTTGTACAGGATACCAGAGGCAGCATCACCTACCACCATCTCTTTGGTTACTGCAAAAAAATGCAATAATCTCATTTCCAAAACTAGGAAGTTTGTTGTCCTGATGATTCACCCTCTAGGCAAGAAGAATATTGTGGCCACGACCTCCAGATAGGGCTCCTCCACATAAAAACAACAAATGGACAAAGTCATGGAGGAGTACAGGGACATCTTCACCTCCCCCGCAGGGGTGCCTTTTCATTGTTAGTTCAAGCACTCCATCGAACTTACCCCAAGTGAGACACTTCCCAATGAACCAATCTATCGGCGCTTTGTTTTGGAGAATGATGAAATCAAGAGGCATATTAAGGAGCTGCTAAAGAAAGGTCACATCCGGCTGAGTTCATCTTCTTGTGGGAGTCAGATTGTGTTGGTGCAGAAAAAGGATGGGACTTAGAGACTTTGTATTGACTATCGGGCGTTGAACATGATCACTATATGGAATAGGTAGCTGATCCCATGGATTGATGACCTTATGGACCAGCTTAAGGTGAAAAAATATTTCAAAAATATTGACTTGAAGACTGGGTATCACCAGGTACCAATAAAACCCTCCAATGTGTGAAAGACTACCTTAAAAGGCAAGGATGGCCTTTTCGAATGGTTGGTCATGCCTTTCGGGTTAACGAATGCTCCCACAACCTTCATGAGGTTGATGGATGCCATCTTGTGGCCATTCACCAACTCATTTGTGATGGTTTGCGTGGATGATATCCTTATATTCAGCCACACTTGGGAAGAGAAGCTCGACCACATCCTACAAGTCCTCCAAACACTGCGACAATACAAGTTGTGTGCCAATTTGGAAAAGTGCACTTTTGGCATAGCCCAAGTTCAGTATCTAGGATACATTATTGATGAGCGGTGGGTGCATGTGGATCTAACCAAGATCCAAGTCATTCAGGATTAGCGAGTCCCAACCAATCTAGCAGAGGTCTACAACTTTCCAGGTCTTGCCAATTTCTACTGCAGGTACATGTTGGCCTTGAGTCAAGTCACCAAGGGAGGAGCGAAAGAAAATTTATTTTGTTCTCAATCTCAATAAAAGGTGTTCGTAGAGTTGAAACATTGCCTCTACTCTTTTCCAGTGCTCACGTTACTAGATTTGCAACAACCATTTGAGATCGAGACAGATGTGTCTAACTATGCTATTGGGGTAGTTCTTACTCAATAGGGGTATCCAATGGCATATTACAGCTAGACACTTTCTGACACAGTCCATGTTGGAACAGGGTCTCCTGCAAGCTGCAAAACTGGTCCAATTTTGCATATTTTTTGTATAATTAGTCTAGCGCAGGGGTTTTGGGGTGGGTCAAATCCTTGAAAGCATTGTAATGGGTCAAAGCGTAGACCTAGAGTCCACAAACCATGGTTTGCGGACCATAGGAAAGATTAAGCTAGATTGTTATAAATAGAGGGACATTTTGAATTATAAGGCAAGAATATGATGAGATCTTGATGCGAAATGTGGCTTAGTAATCTGTTTGGGTTTTTGGGGAAAGGACTCCTATTGGCTATGTGCGCAGAGATCTCAAGTCCTACTGTGTGCAGACCCTGCTACTGTGTGCGTAGGTCGAGTTTGGGTATTGTGAGAAGGAACTGAAGGATCAATGAATAAGAAAGTTTGTTGCATAGCTGAATGTATTTGTACTATTGATGTGAATCTTTGATAGCTACTGTGTTATGCATATTTTTTGTTAAGCTGCGAAAGTACTGTATTAATTGTTTATTCTGCATCGGGGTCTGTTCTTTTATGTTTTATGAGAATAACTGTAATGTTGCACTACTGTTTTAGAAGTGTATAATTTGTTGAGTACAGTAAGTATAGTTGACCTTGCATACGTGGATGCGAAGGAGATCTATAGATCCAGTTCTGAGATAAGTGATCTAGTCATTATAAAGCCAGACACAGCTTTGCTTAGCTTACCTATCCTCTCTCAGGGTGTGGAAACCTGGTTCCAGCACCCACCCATACTGCTTCAGGTGAGACTTTGACCTGCGCAAGCAGGTCACTGCTGAAAGGGCTAGTAGTATAGGGGTTTGTTGGCAAACCTTAACCTCTGAACCTGGGTCAGGACCCCTTGAGCCAAAAAATGGTTCCATTGTTAGGACCGGGAGAATTTTGAGAAGGGGGTCGGTTAATGCGAAGAAAAGTATTAGAAGGCTAAGAAGAAAAGCACAGTAGGTGTGAAAGAAGGGCATAGATATGTCTATAGCCCAGTAGAAGGAACAGATGCGCAAAACCCGCCAGCTACACTGCCTTCAAGACCATGTAAGGGTAAATATTTGTTCGAAACCCCGCCAGAAGAAGATATGGCGGCGCACTTGAATTTACCCACCTTTAAAGGTGCAGGAGATGAGGACATGGACCGATTTTGGTTTGTTGCAGACTCGGTATGGACTGCGCAAAACATGGTAAGTGATACTGTGAAGAGAGCGCAGTTATCCCTGGCCTTCGAAGGAAGAGATATGGACTCGTATATGCGATACATATCTCAAAACGGAAGCGCATCTATTCAAGATATTAAGGACGCTCTGAAACAACAATTCCAAAATCCTAAGTCCTATTCACAGATCGTAGCAGATGTGAAAGATTTCAAGCAAGGAACGACTGAGTCTGTATGGGAAGCTGATCAATGCCTAAAGAAAGCTATCAGAGAAGAAGAATTTAAGTATGACGACAGACATCATACGGAGTGGTTCATCGCTATGCTGCTACCCCACCTGCACGTACCTATGGGTCACCAGAATTTCAAATCACAGGACAAAGCTTTGGAAGCTGCTATGAAACTAGAAGCTACGCCCAGAGAAGATACTTCGTTAGGAGTATAGCAAATTCAAGAGCAGCTTGAGGCAATGCACATGGAGATTCAGGACCTAAGAAAGGAATGAGGGAGGGAATCTAGTGCAGATCTATGGTGCATACGATGTCAAGTATCAGGACATACAAACGATCTGTGCCCGTTGCCGACAGACTACCTGCAAACAGGAGGACCTAGTCCAATGTGCCCTGGATCAAGTGGAGGAACTAGCCTAGTACGACTAGGCCCAAGCAGACTTTATTTATGGTGCGAGGATTGCCGCATAGCAGGGCTGCATGATACAAACCACTGCCCCCATCTGGGCGCATACGTCCCAGATCGGAAGCAACAATGGTGAATTTTCTATCAGTCAGTAGGTCATGATGAGAAGAACTGTCGAACCTATGATCTAATGATAGACCGGGGGAACTTTTATAGGGTACAGTCAGAACCCACATCACCAAAAACCCCCGCAGGCATGGGTGAGTCCCCCTCAGGAAGCAGGGGAGGAGGCCGAGGTGGAAGTGCAGGTCGGGGTCAGGGGAAATTGATATGTTATAACTGTGGAGATGCAGGGCACTTTTCGAGGGATTTTTTGAACCCTACAAGACAGTCTTGTAGGTACTATAGACAGTTGGACCATATGCTTGAAGATTGTCTAGTATTGATAGCAAAAATACAGGAGAAGCAGCTACCACCTACACAGAATGTGCAGAGGGTTAATACTGAGCTGCGGGATAAGGATCCAAGCGTAAATGTTGTTACACACAGTGGATTGGCTACTAGAGGGACTGGGGAGATGGTTGAAACTGAACCTCTGATCCGTTAGGTAGTTAGAAAAAAGGAAGGGCTGGACCTAGATAAAGAAAGAGAAACTTTTATAGCAGCTCACAGGGATTTTATCGGGACAGAGGCAGAATCTACATACCTACTCCCTGCAAACCTTAAGGCAGATAAGGAGGTCAAACCCTTCCTGCAGGTGTTGAAGATTGCAACAAGAAACAGTGAAGGAGGCATCCTAAAACATCATTCCTGATCCTAGTTGGAAAGTGATCACCTAAACTAGGTGGGGGCCACACAGGTGATTTTTTGTCGCAAAGTCTATTTTTAGACATGTCGATCATATTCTATGAGTTGCGTGCTCAGGGATGGTTGGTCATGCTGACAAAAATAGATGGACTTCTATTTTTAGACATATTGGGCGGAATCTATTTTTAGATTGCCAGTCTAAAAATAGATATGTCGAATATTATTAGCTCTTAATATATTTGGACTATAAACATTATCTTATTCTCTTGGAGCACTTCAGTTAAGTGCACAGATGTGGCACAGGAGCTAACAGAAGGAATTACGCTATTCCTGAGGGTTAAGTGGAGCTATTTCATGGACTTCCAGCGCTTAGAACTCAGTGTGATAGAGCTGGTGGAGTTGTAGAAGTAGTTGGTGGAGTTGTGTTCAGCTTTAACTACGCTAGACACAATTGAGCTAGTTGTATCTAGTCTAACTAATTGATACACTAGTGAGAGTGGTGTGAATTAATTAGTTAATTAATTCACTAATTAATAACTCATTAATCAACTAAAGAATACATCAGTTAACTACAGTGCATGGACAATTCAGTGGAGACCAGTGGAGAGATAGGTGAAAGGGAAAGATAGACTATCTGTTGTGACTACTAGTGATGCATGGATTGCATCTATATATACATTGGAGTTTCCAATGATAATAACGCAGTCAATGAGAGTGGGATTACATCAAATTGGTCTTTGTAATCAGCTCGGATTGCGCAGTGGAGGCAGGCTAGCAGGCGGCAAAGATCGGTGCATGGATTTGCAAGATTAGGCCTGTATAGTGTATGATGATTGTACTGTACTGAGAGCTTGTGATAAGCTTTGTATGTTTGTATGAGATTGTCATATGATCTCCATGATATACATAATATGATAGTTGGGGTTTTCAGCTTTAGGCTTTCCCGTTAAACAACTGTTATGTGTGTTTTTATTGCTTCATGTGTTTTGCAATTGTTGATTAAATTTCCGCAATAATTATGGTGGAAGGATTCTGTATTTTGCAAGAAGATAAATATTGTGAGATCAGGAGAGTTTGGATATATACATGCATATTGTTATGAATTTCTACATGGTATCGGAGTTGTGTTATAGATTTTCTACATGGAATGAGAGCATGAATTTTTGGGTGCGCGAGTTTGCAGAGAATATCTGAATTTTTTGGTGAAATATTTTTAGAAAAAAATAGAATATTCGTATTCCTTGCGAAAATACATCCAAATTGAAAAAAAAAATTGGTCGAATCGGAGCTCGGATGAGGGAGATATCGTCGATCTAAAATCAACTCTTTTGTTAGAAAATTTTGCGATGACGGGATAATTGCAATGTGCGCAAACCAAGAATCTAAATGCACTGAAGTACAAGATGCATGCAAAGCTTTGAGGAGCAAAGCAAAGGTTAGTGACTTGGTGGTTGAGAGGGAGCCTCTCAACATGTAGCGTGAGAAGAAGTCTCAGAAGGTTGTGGAGCAGCCACAACTAGAGATGTAGAAGAATCTTTATAGATTTGAAGTAGATGGGATTTCTGCAGAGCTTCCTGCTGCTGGGAAGTGCAAGAAAGCCATGCAATTGAAGCTTGAGAGGGAGCTGGATTTGCATGCAGGTAAGAGTGAACCTCGAGATGTGGAGCAGCCACAAGATGAGGATCATGGAGTGGGATCAACCACTCATGCAAAGAAATTTTGTGCTAGATGTGCAGAGGGAGTGCATGCAGCTATACCACTAGGTGAGAGGTGGGGCGACATGCATGAGTAATCCCAAGAGGAAATTTTTGGGTAGGATTCATTGAGATGGTGTGGATCTCATGAATTGAACCTGGCTACGAGGTGCCCATAGAGCAGCAGTAGCATGATCAGTTCGATTGATACAGGCAGATCAAAGTGACAGTGTCGAATACTGGAGCGCGAATCAAAGTTGACAGCAAGTGCAGAGTGCATGGGTGCAAGAGTTCAACAGTACAGTGGTTCCTGATGACATGTGTATTTGGGTCCAGCAGAAGTAGAAGACTTTGATGATAGATGCATCAGACTGATTAAGTTGTTTGGAGCCTATTCAGTTTCAGAGGAGTTGCAGAGCAGATGCATGGAGTTGCATGGCGCTTGTGAAGGCTGCAGGGTGAATGCATGGAGTTGCATGTCACATGCAAAGACAATCCTTTCTTGTTGAGAGGGAGTGTTGAAGATTGCAACAAGAAATAGTGAAGGAGGCATCCTGAAACATCATTCCTGATCCTAGTTGGAAAGTGATCACCAAAACTAGGTGGGGGCCACAAAGGTGATTTTTGTCGCAAAGTCTATTTTTAGACTATGTCTATTTTTAGACATGTCGATCATATTCTATGAGTTGCAGGATGCTATTTGTGGATGGTTGGTCAAGTTGGAAAAATAGATGGACTTCTATTTTTAGACATATTTGGCGGAATCTATTTTTAGATTGCTAGTCTAAAAATAGATATGTCGAATATTATTAGCTCTTAATAATATTTGGACTATAAACATTATCTTATTCTCTTGGAGCACTTCAGTTAAGTGCACAGATGTGGCAAAGCAGCTGAAAGAAGGAATTATGCTATTCCTGAGGGTTAAATGGAGCTATTGCATGGACTTCAGTTAGAACTCATGTGACAGAGTTTGGTGGAGTTGTAGAAGTAGTTGGTGGAGTTGTGTTCAGTTTAACTCAGTTAGACACAGTTGAGCTAGTTGTATCTAGTCTAACTGATTGATACACTAGTGAGAGTGGTGTGAATTAATTAGTTAATTAATAACTCATTAATCAACTGAAGAATACATCAGTTAACTACAGTGCATGGACAGTTCAGTGGAGACCAGTGGAGAGATAGGTGAAAGGGCAAGATAGACTATTTTTTGTGACTACTAGTGATGCATGGATTGCATATATATATACATTGGAGTTGCCAATGATAATAACACAGTCAATGAGAGTGGGATTACATAGAATTGGTCTTTGTAATTGTAGGTTTTAACCCTGAACAGAAATTATCTACACACGAATCTTATAATAGAAAATAAACAATAGCGAGAGCATAAAACATAAAACAAATAAACACAGAGATTTTCCTCTGGATCCCAAATCGGGACGACCAGCTTGATTTTTCATTATATTCCTTTTAGTGTTACAACACATATATATACATGCTGAAGCATACATAAACCCCAATCCATAAACCCTGGATTAGAACATAATCGTAGTTCCCTTGATCAGATCTACAAAAATACCAAGGGCCAAAAACCATCGTACCCCAAAACCATGTGCAAAACCATGCACAAAACCATGGACGCAGACTACCCACCAGAAATTAAGGACCAAAAATCTTCACCGGGGCGCTGCCCCGGACCCCAACACGGGGGGCTATCGCCCCCCCTCTTACCCCCTCGCGCGTGCTTAGTCGTGGAAATAATATAACACATACCCAACAATAATCAACTTGGATTGCGCAATGGAGGCTGGCTAGCAGGCAGCAAAGATCGGTGCATGGATTTGCAAGATTAGGCCTGTATAGTGTATGATGATTGTACTATACTGAGAGCTTGTGATAAGCTTTGTATGTTTGTATGAGATTGTCATATGATCTCCATGATATACATAATATGATAGTTGGGGTTTTCAGCTTCAGGCTTTCCCGTTAAACAATTATTATGTGTGCTTTTATTGCTTCATGTGTTTTGCAATTATTGATTAAATTTCCGCAAGAATTATAGTGGAAGGATTCTGTATTTTTTAAGAAGATAAATATTGTGAGATCGGGAGAGTTTGGATATATACATGCATATTGTATGTAATTTCTACAGTAGAGATGTATGAAGTTCTTGCGCAACCCAAAAGCTGTGCAGGATCTTCAAGCATTAATAGATAGCTACGCAATGCACCCTACCGTGTCCCTAGATATTAAGGTTGTGCACAAACTATACAGATATAAGAAACGCACTGTGAGGGAGATGCGACTAACGGCACAGATCGAAGATTACGAGATGGACCGGGTTATTTTGGACCTAGGATCAGATGCCAATGTATTACCTAAACAAACTTGGCAACGAATGAGAAAACCAAAGTCGGAATGGTCCACTATCCAGCTATGCATGGCTAATCAACAGAAGATCTTACCTTTAGGGAGGCTATCAAGTATTATGGTAGATATCGTAGGGGTTAAGGTCCGGGTTGACTTTGAAGTCATTCAGATTGTAGAAGATGCAGAACCCTACCCTGCGCTACTAAGATTGGATTGGGCCATCGACATGGGCGGTATCATTAACTTAAAAAATATAATCATGGTGTTCGAAAATAATGGCACAAGAGTGATAGTACCATTAGACCCTGCGGAAGGTAAACACTACACTGAACCAGTACCCAAGGAGGAAGATGTGGATTATATCTATAAGTTAACTGCGCGGGACATGGTCAACCTAACAGTGGATGAAGTACTTTGCTGGGAGGAGGATAATGAATGCTTCTCTTATCTCGATGAGGAGATAGAGAATTGGCTGAACCGGTTACATGATGTCTCTATGCTGCATTGTCTTCAGGTCACAAAAGACTTCCGCTGCATTTCCTCAAAGGTAAGGGACCTAACTTACTTTGACGACTTGGGTAATGTTAAGGAATTCTTACGAGTATTCGAAGCTGCGGTCCCAAGGGAAAAAAGGCTGTGGGCCGTTAAATTAGCCATGCGTAAGAGACCTACATGACGGTGGGACACCCAGAAGGAAGCATTCCAGGATTTGGAAGAGTGTCGCGCTATGTTGACCCTACGATTCGAAGGACCAGCAGCTCCGCAGGATTGACACGATGGCATGGAGTAAATTGCACCTGTATATGGAACTTCAACTACCCACGTGGGACCTGAAGGAGCCGGGAATAATCGACTACTACAGCCTAACCCCAGAGGAAGGTCAAGCTGACCCACAAGCTATTTCCAACTCAGGGCTGTGCACGGGCACCAAACTGATTTGGCCACAGGCAAGTAGCATTAAAATGCACTCTACACTGGCTATAGGTAAAGAAAGAAGAGCTCTCATCTATTCGGAAACCCCTACAAAAAAAAAAACCACTGCATTTAATCCTTCACCATGCAGGTTATTATGGGAGGTTCATTCGGAAATATTCTCTGACTATAGCCCCTCTTAAAACCTCACTTACACAGATGGTAAGGTTCTCTTGGGATAACGAATGTCAGGAAACTTTGTCGTTGGTCATAAGTTACCTAGGAAGCAAGCCTGTGTTGGGGGAGGACGCACAGAAGATGCAGATGATTTAACCTAACGTAGCAGATAGGCCAAGCACATAGGGGATGCGAAAACTAGTCGTTGGAACGGTGACAATTGGTGAAAAGAAAAAGTTACCATTAAATGAGTGGCCTCTAGGAATTTAATGAAGAAAATTTTGGGGATTTTTTACCGTTTCCTGGAGGATACATCTCAGATAAAGTTTACCTTACCGTTGCACGATTGTGAGTATTATAGAAGGAGCAGGATAGTTCAGCCAGAGGTTCCGTCTCACTTGCATATCTTGCACTCATAATTCTTCTCTCCGAAGAACTTGAGCAATCAAATTTCCCATATCTACACTATCCCAATCATGTCTGGTCAACCTGCTCTGTCTGATAGTAGTCACCAGGGCTGGGATTCATTTTTCGCACAAGGATGATGGCCACTAACCCTACCAAACCTTCAGCCCCGACAGCGCCTGACGTTGAGGAGA
This sequence comes from Pinus albicaulis, assembly GCA_034641835.2. NCBI lineage: Eukaryota > Viridiplantae > Streptophyta > Pinopsida > Pinales > Pinaceae > Pinus > Pinus albicaulis. The sequence continues at coordinate 1,100,978,673 of CM076579.1, forward strand.
TAATGGAAGTTGAGTCTAAACTGGAAAAAGTTCCCTCTACGCTGGTCACAAGGAAAGGGAAAGAGAAAGCACAAGGTTCAAGAAAAGCCCTGAAAGCTGTGAGATGGGCTATCGGGAAGTCTAAGACTTCTCCGAGGAACGCCAAGTCCCCACCAGCATCACCTCTGGATCAAGATGCACAGGAAGGTGCTCTGCCTGCCAATTTGATCAATTGGTTAGCCCCCTTAATTTTCCCACGTCGACCGTCCACGTGAACACCAAAGAAATTGGATGGCTTGGTCACCTATCTGCAAACCCCCTTAACCCTGGGAGAAGTCCCTGTCCTCAATGATCCTTGTGGATGACTCCATCATGTCAAGTTTGATGATCATGACTTGGCAGACTCTGAAACCCTCCCTGAGTTGGCCCCTGTGTTGTACTTCGATACGATCCATGCAAATGATGGAGTCATGGTGGTTCCTCAGCGTTGGGTATGTGGCTTGGTCAGGTCTGGACTCTTGAATCTGCTCCGGATGCCCCATTTTGGCCATTACAACGTCATAGATTGGTTGGCTCGGCAGTTGCTTGCCTTGATTCATGATGGCTACTTATGGATTTGGGACAGAGTCCCTATTGATGCTGCATTGATCCATAAGATTACAGGCCTTCCTATGCAAGGGCCGCACCCTCTGGAGCAAGTAGGCAAGAAGTATGAAGAAGATACTACTATGTTTGTGTGGAAGACCTACAAGGTGAGTCAAAATAAGCGAGGCTCTATGATACAGACTATCAATGATCCTGCTACACAGATGGTTACTAGGCTCTTAGCCTGCAAACTAATGAGGAAGTGCCAGGTTGTGACCGTCCCCGCCTATGTTATTCGGTTAGTTGGTTGGTGTGTGAAGGGAGTCTCCTTCAATTGGGCTCAATATTTATGCGATGAATTTCTGGCTAATGTCTGCAAATCCCAGGAGCAAGGGACATCCTTTTGCTATTCATGGTTATTAATCCTTATAGCGTTGGTCGCCTGGGAAACCCCTGAGGAGTCAGTCCTCCCCAAGCTCCCCCCAGGGATGTGTGAAGGAGCTCGGTATTCTCATTTATGGGACTCTAAGGATGCAAAACACGTCAAGGATAATAATGTTTTGTGGGTCCTCTTCCAGAGCAGCGTGGCAGCAGCCATAAATTTCCGACCCCGGCTGTCCCTGACGGTATATGAAAAATACAAAAGTGTTGCAGCATTCCAAGTCACCATGCACCATATTTAGATCTGCAGCCTCAATAATAAGACATGGACAACACTTCCGTATATGGTAGCAGATGAAGAAATTGACTTGATGATCACGCTTTGGCCCCCTGCCTGGAAACTAGGCTTTACAGCCACCGGGGGGGAGACCACGGAGCCCAACCAGAAGGGCTTAGACGTAGCCACGAAAAAGGATACACAGCTGCCATAGACCACCGCGGCTGAGACTCGGGTAGGGTATGACAAAGATACCACACCGCCCCATGGTATGAAGTGGTCAAATGAGCTTGCACCAGGGTCCTGAAAGAAACAGCGAGCCCACCGCAAGCAATATGATGCGATGGTCACACTAACTGATGGTGACCTTGAGAAAATCGCAGACGCAGTTACGATGGCTATAGAAGATAAGTGGGCAGCCATAGAAGAAAAGAAGAAGGCCACGCTCGACACCATCCAGGCTGAGCTACGCACCCTTTAGTTAAAACCGGATACACTGCAGACCAACGTCGTCCAGGCACAGAATCCTTCGGTAACTAGCAGTATAGCGCTAGCTATGAAAGAACGTCGTCTCTTTTCTGTACCTAGTGCTGCCCTGATAGGAACGCATATCCAAGCAGGAACAGGGATCCAACTGGACTTGGCTAAGCTACCCCATGAAGCCTTACAAAGCCTCCACAACTCTGTATTCAAAATCTTGGTATAGCCGAGCAGACCATCACGCAGCAAGCTGCAAATTTTCTCCTCACTGTTTCACAGCAGGCAGAGCTCGAAACAGTGATCCACCAGCTCTGCATGGAGGTTACAAACGAGATCCCAATTGTAGCCACGCCTCAAGCTAAAGTGGAAAATTTGGTTGTGGCACTGAAAGCATCTAGGATGGAAATGCACGTCATCAAGATGCAGCTGGAGTAGCAAATCATCGACTTTCAAGCCAAATTGCAGCCCGAAACGCCTCCGGAAGTACGAGCCCAGCGCGCTGCACTAGTAACCAAAGCAACGAATGTTATTTCAGGGTAGATTGCTCAAGGCACCCAGTTTCTAGAGTTAGCCATGCAACTTTGGACTAAGGTCCAGCACGATCCGGTCCTCCATGAAATCAATGAGGACTTACGGTAGAAGGAAGAAGCTTTCGAGCAGGTCAAAGCTACGTTGCCCACCTTAGTGCCTACACAGCACTTGGCACGTTTGAAGACCAACAATTATCTCTGAGATGAGATTGAGGAACTCCGGCACAAACAACACATCATTATAGAATGTCTGAAGCCTTGGGCTGCCACAGCCCTCCAAATTTCGCAGGATGTAGATGGAGTGATCAAGCGACTAACTCAGACACTAGAGAGTGTCACTGCGACATCTGAAGGACCGAACTCCCATAATCTTGTAGACATTGCACAGAGTGCTGCTGCCCAGATTCAAGAAGTGTTACCTCCACTGATCGCAGCCATCAATGCCCTACGTGTGCAGGTAGAGACCACACCACCACAGTGGCTCGGGATGAGTCACAAGATTGCCTTGGGGGACTATTGGAACAGGGTCTCCTGCTAGCTACAAAAATGGTCCAATTTAGCATATTTTTGTGTATAATTAGTCTAACACAGCGGTTTTTGGGTGGGTCAAAGCCCCAAGAGCATTGTAATGGGTCAAAGGGTAGACCTAGAGTCCGCAAACTACGGTTTGCGGACCATAGGAAATATTAGGCTAGATTGTTATAAATAGAGGGACATTTTGAATTATAAGGCAAGAAGATGATGAGATCTTGATGCGAATTGTGGCTCAGTAGATCTATTTAGGATTTTTGGGAAAGGACTCCTGTTGGCTGTGTGCGCGGAGATCCCAAGTCCTGCTGTGTGCGAACCCTAATGTTGTGTGCGTAGGTCAGGTTTGGGTATTGTGAGAAGGAAATGAAGGATTAATGAATGAGAAAGGTTGTTGCGTAGCTGAATGTATTTGTATTGTTGATGCGAATCTTTGATATCTACTGTGTTATGCATATTCTTTGTTAAGCTGTGAAAGTACTGTGTTAAGTGTTTCTTCTGCATCTGGGTCCATTCTGTTATGTTTTATGATAATAACTATAACGCTGCACTAATTTTTTAGAAGTGTATGATTTTTTGAGTACAATAAGTATAGTTGACCTTGCGCACGTGGATGTGAAGGACATATATAGATCCGGTTCTAAGATAGGCGATCTGGTCATTATAAAGCTAGATGCAGCTTTGCTTGGCTTACCTATCCTCTCTCAGGGTGCGGAAACATGGTTCCAGCACCCACCCATATTGCTTCAGGTGAGACTTTGACCTGCGCAAGCAAGTCACTGCCGAAAGGGCTAGTAGTATAAGGGTTTGTTAGCGAACCTTAACCTCCGAACCTGGCTCAAGACCCCTCGAGCCAATAGTCCGGAAGTATCCCACTTATGAAAAAGAGATGTATTCCATTGTGCTGGATTGCCAAAAGTGGAAGCATTACATTTTGGGGAAGGAGACAATCATCCACATAGACCACTGACCCATGTAGTTCATACAGACACAAGGGAAGTTACAGAATGATTTCTAGCAAGAAAGGTCCACATACCTACAACAGTTTCATTTGAAATTCAAGTAAAAGAAGGGCAGCACCAATAATTTTGTAGACTGTCTCAGCCGACCAATGATCATGGCGCTAACCAACGTGCTCAATTATTTTTTTCAAGAGACTTATGACTGGACACTTCTCTACAAAAACGATCCAAAATTCAACCACACGTAAAAGACACTCTTGGAAGGTAAGCAAGTTCCAAAATTTCACCTCCAGGATGCAATGTTATGTCACCTGGGACACATTTTTGTTCCTTCAAGTGAGCGTGCCAATATGGTTTGGGAAGTGCAATACATTCGAGGCAGTACTATAGAAGTATTCTATTGGTCAAACCTTTGACAAGATCTTGGGAATTACACTAGATCCTGCACTACCTACACCATTACCAAACTGATCATCAATAAGCAAGGCCTCTATACTCTTCTACCTACCCCTAGTCGACCTTGGGAATCCATTTCCATGGATTACATGTTGGGCCTTCCTTCTACTAAGCATGTAAATGACTTTTTTTTTCTGTCCTTTGACAGATTCTCAAAGATGCCTATTATGGCAGCCTACAAGAAGAATATCACAACAGAAGCCATTGCCAGACTCTTCTTTGAATGAGTGTGGGTACAATTTGAGATCCCATAGTCTATCATCTCAGATTGGGATAGTATATTCCTCAATACATTTTGGTCCAACCTCTGGTCGATGCTAGACCCCAAGCTCACAAAGTCCAAAGCTATCCATCCCCATACTGATGGAAAAACAGAGGTCATCAACATGATGATCGTACATATTATGCGCATGTAAAACTAAATGCATCCACACACATGGGATGAGAGCCTCCCCTATGTACAACAAAACTATAATCGGGCTCTCTATAGATTAATCGGCCACAACCCCTTTCAGGTGGGCTTGGGATTCCAAACACTATGTCCCATTGACGTAGCCATGCCATTTGCAGCTAATCATGCAAATTTGGCTCATGTCGAGTCTGACGTTGACAAGGCGAAAATTTCATTGAGAACATTCAACACATCCACCAACAGGTTCATAACATATTTTACAGAGCCAATGCTAAGTACAAACAATGACATGATCAACATCAAGTGCCACACAACTTCCAGGTGGGTGACAAAGTGTGGCTACATTTGCAGAAGGAGCGCCTCGTTGGACCCCACCATAAGCTTCACTCGATCTGATATGGGCCATACACCATCACCAAGGCTATAAGGGAAAAATATTTTAAGCTTATTATTCCGCCATTCCTTGGTTTTCACCTATTGTTCAATGTGGACCGCCATCAGCCCTACTTTCCACCTCTCTTAGACACATCTGACATGGTAGAACAACTCACACCAACAGATTTAAACCTAGACTGCATGGAACAAGCCACAATTGATCAGATCATGGACACATAGATGAAGAACACCTGCTAGTAGAGGATCCAACTATATCAAGTTTTCAAAGCATGCCAACTCCTCCACCAGGGCAAGTGGTTCACTAGGGACTAGGTTCAACAGAAATTTCCTCACCTTATGGAGGCTTTGCATGCAATGGGGATCATTGCTTCCTAAGGGGGGAGGAATGATACAAGTGGATATTGGTGGCCAAATTATTCAAGTGGATATTGGTAGCCACCCACCTATTCCACCTAGATATCCAGTCGGTTTCATCAATTTCCTTTTTTTATAGCAGCATTTACTATTTTTAGTATTTTTTCGGGTCCTGAAATTTTGGAGTAGTTTTGACCCTCTAAAAAATGTTTTTTTAGGTATGAAATAGGCCCATAGCTATAGGCAGGATCCCATGGAAAAACCTGTAGCACTCGGAGAGATATTTTTGATGATATATTGTATGTGCCAAATGGATATAATATGACCAAGTTACGACCCTAGGAATTTGGTTGCCCAACTAACCCCAAGGGGGCCCAAAAACTCTTGATGTTTCATCTCATGGGGTTAGGGTTTTGGTTTTTTATGGTTTTCCTATGTTTTTCAATAATAAAAAGACCCTTGAGCCTCATTGTTACATAGTTCAAAGGCCTATAGCCATCACATCTCTTCTCAAGGATAAGATACCAGCGCCCTAGCTAGTTTATTTCCATTATGTCTGTAAGAATATTTCATTTATTTGATATTAATGATATGAAGTGTTATTTCTGCTACATCTCTATGTTTATGTGTATTTATGTATTTTTTTTCTTTCTTGCATAAGTCTGGATCAAGGGGTCATGAATACTCCCCTAAAGGCTAATGGGAAGCCAATCAAACAAATACCTCAGAGGCTGAAGCCGAAGTATAAGGAGAAAGTGAAGGTAGAGCTTGATAAGATGATAGAATCATGAATTATTGAACTTGTAGAAGAACTTGAATGGGTGAGTGCTATGTTGGTGCAAGAGAATAATACTCAAGGAGAAATTAGGATCTGTGTTGATCTAAGAAATTTGAATGATGCATGTTTACATGATCCCTTCCCGACCCCTTTCACAGATGAAGTGCTAGACATGTAGGAGGTCAGGAAGCTTATTCATTTATAGATGGATTCTCAGGTTATCATCATATTAGGATTGCACCTGAAGATTAGCATAATACCACATTTGCTAAAGAATGGGGCTCATATTAGTACATAGTAATGCCTTTTGGATTAAAAAATGCCCTTGCTATATTTTCTAGGGTGGTGGTTGCAGCTTTTAAGGAATACATCCACAATTTTTTGAAGGTATATTTTGATGATTAGATAGTATTTGGATTTTTGATCAAACATGTTGGAAGTTTAAGACTTATACTCAACACTTGTAGACAATATTAGATCTCTTTGAACCTAAGAATTGCATATTTTTTGTACCTTTTAGCATATTGTTGGGACATATTGTCTGTAAGCAAGGCCTAACGGTGGACCCTACTAATATTGTTATAATTGTGAACTTTCCTCCGCCTAAGATAGTAAGACATCTTCACACTACATTAGGATATACTGGGTGTTACAGTAAGTTCATCAAGGGGTATGTGCAAATCACTGCGCCTATGGAGAAATTTTTGAAGAAGGATCTAAATTTTTAGTGGAATGAATAATGTCAGAAGAGCCTCAAATATTGAAATAAAAAATGGTAGCTACACCCATACTGGTATTCCCTTGCTAGAATAAGGAATTCCATGTCTATGTGGATGCCTCTTGTATAACTTTGGGAGTGGTACTGGCACAACCTGGTGCAGGAGAGATTGATCATCCTATAGCTTTTTCAAGTAGAAAGTTATCTATAGAAGAAAAAAAATTAGACCACTATAGAAAGAGAAGAACATTCCATGGTGTATGCTTTTCACAAGTTTAGACACTATTTCCTGGGGTCAAACTTTAAAATGTTTACAAATCATTATGCACTAAAGTATTTGGTTAATAAGCCTGTCTTAGGAGGAAATATTTGCAGATGGTTACTGTTATTCCAAGAATATGATTTTGAGATCATCGTTAAACCAAGGAGACTAAATGTAGGACCTGACCATCTGTGAAGACTGGAAATAGGGGAAGAACTAACCAACATAGAGGATAATCTCCTTGATGCGCAATTATTTTCAATCAAAGTGGTATATGACCATTTCACAAATATCATTCAGTTTTTGACCACAGGAATGGCTCCTTTAGAGTATACTACATAAAAAAATATATAATTGGTGGTTAAGGAAACTAACTTTTCATTAATAGCACGATAGTTATATAATATGGGACCAGATGAGATATTGCGCAGATATTTTCCTGAACATGAAAGACAAATGATTCTAACAAAGTCTCATGGGGGTGCAACTAGTGGACACTATGCAGGGAAAGCTACTACGCATAATATTTTGAGAGCTGGATTGTGGTGGCTTACACTACATAAATATGCGAAGGAGTATTTCCAAGAATGTGATATGTGTCAAAGAACAGGGAAGCCTTCCATAAGAGATGAGATGTCATTGGAACCACAAGTTACATTGCAGTCCTTTGATAAGTGGGTCGTTGATTTTGTTGGAACCATTAACCTGTAGAAATTATATACAATATGCATGTATATATCCGAACTCTCCCGATATCACAATATTTATCTTCTTGCAAAATACAGAATCCTTCCACTATAATTCTTGCGGAAATTTAATCAACAATTGCAAAAAACATGAAGCAATAAAAACACACATAACACAGTTTTTTAACGGGAAATCCTGAAGCTGAAAACCCCAACTATCATATATTATGTATCATGGAGATCATGTAACAATCTCATACAAAGCTTAGTACATAAATCTCTCAGTACAATCAATCGTCACACACTATCATGAAGAAATCTGCAAATCCATGCACCAATCTCTACCCTCCTACTAGCCTGCCTCCACTACGCAATCCAAGCTGATTACAAAGACCAATTTGATGCAATCCTACTCTCCTTGACTTCTTTATTATCATTGGCAACTCCAATGTATATGTAGATGCAATTCATGCATCACTAGTAGTCACAACGAATAGTCCATCTTGCCCTTTCACCTATCTCTGCATTGGGTCTCCACTGGATCTAACATGCATTGTAGTTAAATGTTGTATTTTTCAGTTGATTAATGAGTTATTATTTGTGAATTAATTAACTAATTAATTCACTCCACTCTCACTAGTGTATCATTCAGTTAGTTTAGATACAACTAGCTCAATTGAGTCTAACTGAGTTAAACTAAATACAACTCCATGAACTACTCTTCCAACTCTGTCATAACTTTGCCACTTCAGTTCTAACTGAGTCCTCCATGCATGAACTCCAGTAAACCCTTAGGAATTGTGTAATTCCTTTAGCCCACTGATTTGACAAATCTGTATACTGAAATTAAGTGCTTCAAGAGAATAAGTTGTTTTTTATTGTCGGATTATCATTAAGAGCTAATAATAACCGACGTGCATCTATTTTTAGATCAACGATCTATAAATAGACTTCGCCCAATCTTCTAAAAATAGAATTTCATCTATTTCTCACATTTGACCAACCATCTACAAATGGCATCCTGCAACTTCTGAAATATGATCACCATGTCTAAAAATAGACATACACCTAGAAATAGCTTGTGTGGGCCCCACCTAGTTTAGGTGATTATTTTCCAACTAGGATCAAGGATGATGTTTCAGGATGCCTCCTTCACTATTTCTTGTTGCAATCTTCAACACTCCCTCTCAACAAGAAAGGACTGTCTTTGCATGCAACATGCAACTCCATGCATTCCCCCTGCAACCTTTGCAAACCCCCTGCAACTCCATGCATCTGCTTTGCAACTCTTGTTGCAACACTTCCGAAACTGAAAGGCTCCAAACAAATCAATCAGTATAATGCATCTGTCATCAAATTCTTCGACTTCTTCTTAATTACTGCACATGTCTTCAGGAACCACTGCGTTTTTAAACTCTACACCCATGCACTCTGCACTTGCTGTCAAATCTGAACCGCACTCCAGTATCTGACACTGTCACTTTGATCTACCTACATCAATCCAACTGATCATGCTACTGTTTCTCTATGGGCACCTTGTAGCCAGGTTCAATTCATGAGATTCACATCATCTCAATGAATCCTGCCTAGAAATCTATTCTTGGGATTACTCATGCATGTTGCCCCACCTCTCACCTGGTGGTATAGCTGCATGCACTCCCTCTGCCCATCTGGCATGAAATTTCTCTGCATGAGTGGTTTCTCCCACTCCATGATCCTTATCTTGTGGCTGCTCCACATCCCGAGGTTCACTCTTACCTACATGCAAATCTTGCTCCCTCTCAAGCTTCAATTGCATGGATTTCTCACACTTCCCAACAGTAGGAAGCTCCGTAGAAATCCCATCTAATTCAAGTCTGTAAATATTCTTAGCTCAAGTCCCAACCTTCTTGACTTGACCTGTTGCTTTGTGCCGAAGGAAAAAAATTTCCTTCACTAAAGACAACATCATAGCCTTTATCCTCTAACATTGCGACTGAGATTAAATTCTTCTTTAAACCTGGAACATGCACAACATCTTGTAAAAGAATGAGTTTACCTGATGCCCTCTGAAAGGTAATGGTACCAATGTCGGTCACACTGTATCGTCAATTGTCACCCAACTCAACATGCAACTAGAGATCTTTCTCCGCCAAGTCACTGAAAAGGTTCACATCTCCCGTCATGTGAAAGGAAGCACCACTATCAAAGTACCACCCCGATCCCAATGCATTAGACACCATGCATGCGATCAATGAGAAGTCAAGCTCAAATTGCGAGGTAAGAGCCTCACCAGCTGCAGGTCCAGCATCCATCTTGTTCTTCTTCTTATGTGGACAATTTTTGGAAATGTGTCCAAACTCGTGACAGCGAAAACACTTCACTTTGGACATGTCATGCTCTTTTCCATCTTCACCGGCCTCAGATATAGAATGGAATTTCTTCCCCTTCTTCTTCTTCGCCTTGGAAACCAAAGCACAGTCCTCTTCATCATCATTCTTTGATGAAGAGCCATCCCTGGTACTTTGCCTTATCTCCTCCTGCACAAGATCCGACCAAAGTTGCTCCCAACCCAACAGTTTCTCCCGTCCATTGTCTTCGTAGCTATGCCAACTCTTCGGAAGCCCAAGGAGATCCAATATCACCAAGTAATCATCATCAAAACTGACTCCTACGCTCCCAAGCTCATCCCTGCATTGGATAAACTTTTTCAAGTATACTGGAATAGTGTCGCTCTTCTCCATTTTTATTTTTCTGAGCTTGTCTTTAAGTGCCAACTTCCTCTGGTCACTTCTGCTTTGGAACAAATCTGTCAAAGCCTTCCACATAGCATATGGAGTGGGTTTCCCATGAAGGCTTGAGACACTATGGTCTCTCACACCTTCCAAAAGAATCCTCCTCGCCCTTGCTACTTTCTTTTTCCATGCATCAAGTACTGCAACATCCACTGAAGTGGGCTTAGGAACATCTCTCTCGATGAATTCCTTCAAGCCATTATCTTCGAGCACCACCTCCATCCTGTCATTCCAGGATATGTAGTTAGAGTTTCCCTCGAGTTCATACTCCAACCGCAACCCATTGAAAGACATTTCAATGTATACACAACTGTCACACCAAGAAACTCCTGCAGCAAATTCAATTTTTTTCCACCAGCACAAAACTCAGCATTGCTTCACAATTGCAATCTATAGTAATTAACACAGCTCCGATACTATCTAGAAATTATATACAATATGCATGTATATATTCAGACTCTCTCGATCTCACAATATTTATCTTCTTGCAAAATACGGAATCCTTCCACTATAATTCTTGCGGAAATTTAATCAACAATTTCATAACACATGAAGCAATAAAAACACACATAACACAGTTGTTTAACAGGAAATCCTGAAGTTGAAAACCCCAAATATCATATATTATGTATCATGGAGATCATGTAACAATCTCATACAAAGCTTAGTACATAAATCTCTCAGTACAATCAATCGTCACACACTATCATGAAGAAATCTGCAAATCCATGCACCAATATCTGCCCTCCTACTAGCCTGCCTCCACTGCGCAATCCAAGCTGATTACAAAGACCAATTTGACACAATCCCACTCTCCTTGACTGCGTGATTATAATTGGCAACTCCAATGTATATGTAGATGCAATTCATGCATCACTAGTAGTCACAACAGATAGTCCATCTTGCCCTTTCACCTATCTATGCACTGGGTCTCCAATGGATCTGACATGCACTATAGTTAACTACTGTATTGTTCAATTGATTAATGATTTATTATTTTTGAATTAATTAACTAATTAATTCACTCTAGTCTCACTAGTGTATCATTCAGTTAGTTTAGATACAACTAGCTCAACTGAGTCTAACTGAGTTAAACTGAATACAACTCCATGAACTACTCTTCCAACTCTGTCATAACTTTGCCACTTCAGTTCTAAATAAGTCCTCCATGCATGAACTCCAGTAAACCCTTAGGAATTTTTTAATTCCTTCAGCCCATTAGTTTGACAAATCTGTATACTACCATTAAGTGCTCCAAGAGAATAAATTGTTTTTTATTGTCGGATTATTATTAAGAGCTAATAATAACCGACATGCATCTATTTTTAGATCAGTGATCTATAAATAGACTTCGCCCAATCTTCTAAAAATAGAATTTCATCTATTTTTCACATTTGAGCAACCATCTACAAATAGCATCCTACAACTTCTGAAATATGATCACCATGTCTAAAAATAGACATACACCTAAAAATATTCTGTGTGGGCCCCACCTAGTTTAGGTGATTATTTTCCAACTAAGATCAAGGATGATGTTTCAGGATGCCTCCTTCACTGTTTATTGTTGAAATCTTCAACATAACCCACCTGGAAAGAGGACTGGTGCAAGGTACATAATTGCAACGAATGATTACATGAAAAGATGGGATGAAGCACAACCAGTAAGGGACTACAACACAAAGACTATTGTGAAGTTTATTTTTGAGTACATATTGTCTAGATTTGGATTTCCAAAGATTTTTATGAGTGACCAATGTTTGCACTTGCTAAATAGGACTATTGAAGAATTGACTGAGGAATTCCAAGTTTATCATTTGAAGAGTACCCCTTATCACCCTCAAGCCAATGGAATAGTAGAAACACTTATTAATACTTTGGAGAATGCACTTACTAAAGTATGCAATGTGAAGAGAGATGACCGAGACCTTAGAATTCCAGTAGTGTTATGGGCTTATAGGACCACATGTAAGAATTTTAAAGTTCAGACACCCTTCAGGTTAGTTTATGGGCAAGAAGTTGTGATGCCCATGGAGTACATTGTGCCTAGCTTGAGGATTGCAGCTTTTACAGCTATGGAAGACCCTGATATAATGGAGGAAATAATGTCACAGTTTCTTACTTTGGAGGAAGACAGATTTATAGCAGGATTCCATCAGTAGGTACATAAAGCAAGAGAAAATTCCTGACATAACAAACATATTAATTAGAAGAAGTTCCAGGTAGGAGATCTTGTTCTCCTTTATGACGGTAAATTTGTAAAGTTTCAAGGAAAATTCAAGATGCATTGGTTGGTCCCATACATTATCAATCATATTACTGATGGAGGCACAGTTCAATTAGCAAATTTAAATGGAGAATTGGTTCACGGTAGATTAAATGGTAGGAGGTTGAATTTGTATAGGGACAACCCTACCTCTACAACTTCGCTCTGAAGAAAGGATAAAAGTCTTAGTGCCACCTGCATTTGAAAGTAGGCATTGGAAATAAACTACATTGCAGAGAGAGCTTCAATGTAGGAGCCCCGACATAATAAGGGTTGGGATGTTGAAATATGGGATGTGTCGAAGTTCGCCGAGAAAATATGATCGTTAAAAAGGAAATTTGTCGTTGAAACATGCGAGAAGATGCATTTATGAGGATATATTGAATATATCTAGCGATATATATGAAATGAATGAAAAAAATATGAGTTAATAATGGGGATAGGAATTGATATTTTTTATAGAATCCGCGTCCTGCCCAGATTTTGGAACTTTGTTGAGAGTTAAAATACTACTATTGCGAAGAAGTTGCATAATTTTTCGCTTCCATATGAATCCTGAGGAATTTATTTGTCTATTTAGTGATAAGGGCTTAGCTGGAGTCATGGAAACATCATCATTTCATATGCCTTCAAAAGCATCATCTGATATGCCCATAGCAACATCACCACAACCTAGACCCATGCAACAGAGATCTTCGCGAAAGAAAATGACTAGAGAGCAAAGATCAAAGAGAAAACAAGAAAAGAGACCTACTAAGCCTCAGAAAGAGCCCAAACCTGTAAGAGATAGTGAGCGAATGGAAACGGATGGCACAACATTTCTGTCACCTCTCACACCGTATATTCCACCAAGAAAACCAAATGAAAAACTAGTGACAGAGCTGAAGGACGCAAAGTATGGCACATTCACACATTTATTAATGGAGTTAGTGCCATTTATTGGAGAAAACCTTGGAAATATTTCGCAGCTGAAGTTCTCATACAATGATTTCAATGACGGGGAGAAATACCCGTTGTTCACACCAAATTGATACTTAAAACATGTGCACTTCCCTAAGAGTTGTATGACAAGGTTAGAACTGCAACAGTGGGTAGTTGGATTAGCATAGTCAGGCTTGTTGAATATGTTGAATGTGCCGCACTTCAGTAGAAGTATAGGAAGCACAAATTGTGTGATACAATTTCTTGTGTTGGTGCATTATGGACACCTGTGGATGGGAAAGAGGAGCCCCATCGACCAAATTTTAATATGGAGAATCACAACATTGCCTTATCAAGGGTTGAGCCTACAGAGGAGTTTATTGGGAAAGATCGGGAAAAAGCCATAGCAGACAACATGAAGGAGAATTTTGGACTGACAAAAGGGAAAAAAGGTTATGATATCAACTCGATCAATGACTAGGGAGTTCTCTTTGTAGCACATATATTTTCTGGCAAAATAACAAGGAAGTGTCCGCCTAATGAAGTCCCTGCACTAGTGGTTTCATTAGTTGCGCAATGCATTAATGCGGTTTAGTACAATTGGGCCGCATATATATGTCAATAGTTTCTAGATGACTGGTAAGAGGCTCAAGAGAAAGGTACTCTATTTCACTACGCATGTTTAATTCTAATAATTGCAATGATTTCATGGAGATAGCCAAAAGGTTTTCAATTCCCTCTGCTAGTCCCAGAAGTTTGTGAAGTATCAAAATATGCCTTTTTTTGGTATACCATTGATCCGACATGAGCACAAGATAACAATTTTTTTTTAGTTTTATACCATATGGACTTACACATGTTGGTGAACCAACACCCTCACCTTTCACTGACCCTATATGAGCAGTATATCTCTGCCGCAAATTTTAAAGCTGACTTCTGCAAAATTTACATACAGGATCACAGGGACAGAAGGAAGACATGGAAACCCCTGCCATATTTAGTGACATAATATGATCTCCTAGAACAGATACAACAGTGGCCCGCAGATTGGATTACCTCATTGGATACATATTCAAAGGATAATCTAGCAAAGAAGGATATGACATAGCATGGGGAAGCGAGTTGGAATGATAAGGATGATCAAGATTCAAAACAACAGGATCCTCTTGGAGGTGATGAGAAGAGAAGAGAGTCTGAATAGACAGAGACAGACCCATCTGTCACAAAGAAGAGGAAGGAACACGTCGAGGCTGCCACAAGAAGAAAAAAGAAGCAGAAAGCAGACAAGACAAAGGATATAAAACCATTGGTCCTCACTGATGAAGAATTGGAATGGATTGGGGATAGAATTCAGGAAGCAACAATAGAATCATGGAGAAAGTTAAAGGACCACCACGTCTCACTTCTAACAAGTGTCACAGAGTGCATTACATAGCAAAATATATTGGCATAGAGGTTAGACAGCTAGTGCAGGTAGAGGAGAGGCTTGTAGAGGAAAGACTAGTAGAGCCTAAAATTGGGGCACGGATAGCACTGATACCTACCAGTGCCTTGCAGTTTGACTTCATTGAGGTACAACAACAGGCCAAAGAGTGGAGGTATGTGAAGATGAACATCATAGTAGTGCCACTTCAAAGATTACACAAGATGAATCAAGAGATCATAGATGAGCTAAAGCAGTGCGAACACCTTACCTCGCAGTTAAACATTTAGGTAGAGAGAGAGCAAGCCTCGCTGCGGTAGAAGCTCGACTAGGTGATCTAGGAGAAGGATCAAGAAATACATCAGCAAAAAAATCTGAAGGAGGTGGTCAAGGAAACACGCCGCGAGGTTTTGTACATGTATGTTCGAGAAGAGGAATTAGTGGAGGATAAGGTTGTGAAGCTCGACCTTGTAGTAAATGGATACAAGGATAAGATTGTGAACATGCAATTTACAGATGAGATGAATATCAGTGAGCTACAAATGACGCAACATCCAACCACACCATAGGAAGTGCGAGGGAAAACGGGGATCGACCTGAATCCTGCAGTGGTCAACATCTCCACATGAGTGGTAGATTGTGGGAAGCTAATGGATGAGAGAATACATATTTGGACTTTGTTGCAGGAAGATACAAATGTGTTGATACTACAAGATGATATTCAAAAAAAGTAGTAGCAGCTGGAGGAGATTCAGGCAACTGTGAGAACCTTACCAATCTCACAGAAGCTCGCACAGATCAATGAGGGAAATTCCATCCATAAGAGGATAGAGGAACTGAGGAAAGAAGAGTAGACTCTGATATAGAGAACTCAGCCATGGAGGATGAGGCTCTCCAACTGTCCCAAGAAGTGGATGAGAATCTTCAAGAGATTTGATAGAGAGAGGAAGCAGTGATGTAGAGGGCTACAGGAATGGCAAAAAAAGCACTACTGGAGGAAGTGCACAATGAAGATAAGAAAGTCACAGAAATTATACAGCAGATCAACAACACCTACAAAAACATTGTAGTGAAGATCAGAGGAAAATCTATTAAGGGACTCAGTACTAGTCACATGTGAGTGTTGGGGCCACTTGGCCGCAATCCAAATTGGCCTAGATTTTTGCACAGACCCCACATTTTGTGGAGCTAAGCGCACAGTGGAGCATGCAGCAGAGCACATTTGAGGAATTAAATATACTGTGTGGTGTTCTAATGGATTCAGGGTGGGTTGAAGCCCCTCCTTTTGGTAAAATCACACGATTTTGTAAGGGATCAATGTTTTTGGGACCATAGTTTCTTGTTTTATGTAGTCCATGGTATTTGGACCATGGTATTTTGATGATGTAACCCGAAAATGTAATAGTATATATAGGGTAAAATAATAATAAGAGAATCATCAATTGAGATTTATGGGTAAATTATTATGATCTGTTATTTGGTAGCAAAGGAGAGGCTCTATAGCTGAGTGCGCAGAGGCCTGGAGAAGAGGCTACAACTTAGTTTGTAGGAAAATAAATATTTTTTGTTCAAAGATTCATTATATTAAGAAACAATTCTTGTGGATATAACCCAACGCTGGGGCAAACCATGGTAATTTGGTGTTCCTATGTGATCGATGTGTATATTTTATTATTATATGTTGTAGAGTCGCAATTATTACAGTTGCATTTTATTCCAACATAGTGATGGTTTATGGTTTTATATTGCAGTTTTAAGTGATTAATATAATGCCTCAAAGTGATTTTTAAGTGCTAATAATAAGATGTTGCAGAAACCTGGTTTTGCATCCTCCCATAATCACTTCGGGTGAGACTGCAATATTCTTATAGGTCTTTTCCAAAAGGGCCAATGATCAATGGTTTTGTTGGTGTGCATTATAGATCGAACATGGGTCAGCCAAAAATGAGCCAACATTCATATATTGAGTCAACACTACTATATGATACAAGCTTAATATTGTGGTTGCTACCTCCTTGAGAGGGAGAAACGAATAATAAGGTATCCTTTTGTGACATGTTTATTTTAACATAATATTTTATTTAATTTCCTACAGAAAAGGAAAATCATAGGATTTATGCTCTTGATAATGTATGAGGCAGTATGACTGAACTCTTTAGCGAATTTTTTAAGCTAATACCATATATTAGCACGTTGATATTTTTTTCATCTATAGAGAGAGGCATGGATTGATGGATGTGGCCCTCCTCGCTAAGGGTACAAGCTTATTGAGGACAATGAGCTATCTTTTCCCCCCCATCTGAGCTCCTAGGGAATGGAATTGAGTCAGCATTATGGAAATTTTGAGGTCTAAAATGGGCCTCCTAAGAAAAATGCACAACCAAAATAAACTTTATAAGAACCAATAGGATTCAAGATGATGATGTCAACCATGGGGGATGATTCACCGTTTTTCAAGTAAAAGGGTAAAAAGATTAAAAAATAATAACATAATAAAACTGCTTTTTCAACTCATATTTTCAACTTATCTCCCAAAGTTTTTACTCAAATTTCGAGTGCGAGTACTCGTTGGATGAAAAATTTAATTCCTCATCCAAGGAGTACCCATGTTGCATAATTTTTATGGACCTTGCTACACAAAAGATGAGAAATACATTAAAAAACGTGTTTCAAGTGGGAGTACCCATTGGATGCAAAATTTAATTCCTCATCAAAGGTGTACCCATGTTGCATACTTTTGATGGAACCCACCAAACAAAAATAAGAAATACATGAACAATGTGGCTTCAACCATTTTGTTCATGTATTTCTTATTTTTTGTGTAGCGAGGTCCATCAAAAGTATGAAACATGGGTACTCCTTTGATGAGGAATTAAATTTTGCATCCAGCGAGTACTCCCACTCGAAATTTGGTTAAAAACTTTGGGAGATAAGTTGAAATACGAGCTGAAAAATAAGTTTTTCCTTTTTCCTTCTAAAATTTGATGATGTAATCAAATATTATTTTATTATTTCCACTATTATTTTATAATTTCCTTAGGAGGCCCATTTTAGACCTCAAAATTCCCCTAAAGGAGAGCTCCTGGGGTTGAGGAAAGTTTGGACAATAGGTTAACTATGATCCTTACCTCATGGTAAGTAGTATCCTACCTATTTTCTAGCAACATGATAGCTCAGATCATTACCACATGGTAATTAGAATCATTCCTATTATCATCTTTGAGTCGTGATAGAGTATACCCTAGTTGGCATCCTACCCATAATCTAGGCTTGTTTGGATTGTTCGTTGCCATATGGAAAATGGGTTGATGTCACTTGGAAGAGTTGTGATCCTTACCATTCATGGTAAGTAGTATCCTGCCCAAGTGACTTGGGATAGTTACGATCCTTACCTTTCAGTAAGTAGTATCCTTCCCAAGTGAGAGGATGTAGGTGTTCTACCACTTGACTCTTCAGGATCCTTGTGGGAAGATCAATGAATAATAGGAGAGATGTGATACTCACCTCTCAATGGGCAGTATCCTACCTATTGTCCTAACAATAGGAGAGTTGTGATCATCACCTTTCAGTGAGTTGTATATTTCTTGTTGTCTGCCAATAGAGGTTTGAACTGGGCTCCCTGATGTGGTGCCAAGTTTAGTAGGGCTCCTTGATTTTGTTTCAGATTGAGCTAAGCACTATGATGTTGTTGAGGGTTGAGTTGGGCTCCCCAAATATCATATGGGTTGAGTTGGATCTCCCTGATGATGATGATATCTAGGTCATAGCATTGGGATCCCTGTTGGATGTGATTCCAAGTGGTATAAATGGCTCCCTAATGGATTTAGGGTGGTATCTTGAGCTCTCATCCGATGCCAAATTATTTCTCTTTTATATTTGAGTGTTCAACATATGAGCAGAGATAATGAGCAGAGCAGTATAAGGAGTGTTGGAATAGGGTCTCCTACAAAGCTGCGCAACTAGTCCATTTTGTATATTTCTGATTATATTTGGTATAGCGCAAGGGTTTTGGGGTGGGTCAAAGCCCTTAAAGCATTGTAGATGGGTCAAGGGTAGACCAACAGTCTGCAAACCACAATTTGCGGACCATTGGATGCATAGGCTAAAATAGTATAATTATTTAAACCTTTTTGAGTTGTAGGACAAGCTAAGAATGATAAGAGATTGATGCTAGGTGAAAATCGATAGATCTGGTCAAGGTTTTTGGGTAAGGACTCCTGCTGCTGTGTGCACGAAGGGCCTCTGTCCTGCTATGTGCGGACCCTGCTGCTGTGTGCACAAGTTGGCTTTTTGGGGTTTTGTAAGTAGATCTGAAAGATTAATGAATGTGAAAGTATTGTTGCCTATCTGAATCCACTGGAATTACTGTGATATGAATCTGTGACACATTGATTACTTAGTATATGCTGCTCTGTTATTGTTTTAAGTTGCGAACATATTTTTGTACTTATTTATGCTGTGATTTGGGTTTGTTCTACTTGCTTCATACAAGAATATCTGAAATAGTTGTGTATTGTTATATGAATTCTCTATCTATTGATTTCTGTGAGTAATATTGTTGTTGCGCAAGGGGATGCAAAAGGAATCTAGGCTCTGTAATACTAGATCGGGTCACGATCAAGGTGAACGCATCTCTGCTTGACTTATCTACCCTCTCCCAGGGTGCGGAAACCTGGTTCCAGCACCCACCCATACTACTTCGGATGAGACTTTGGCCTGTGCAAGCAGGTCACTACCGAAAGGGACATTAATATAGGGGTTTGTTGGAAAACCTTGAACATCTGAACCTAGGTCAGGACCCCTCGATCCAACAAGGAGAAATGAGAAAATGAGCTAAAATAAGCAAAGATGAGAAAATATGAGCTGAAATGAGCCAAGATATGCAATGAAAACATTTTTTGATGCCAAGATACTTGTGATGGGTCACATATTGTAGTTAATAATTTATCCCCATCTAAGAGGGAGTGTTAATTTGGAAGCATACGAAAAAATTATCTCCTTTGGATAGTCTTCCTCATCAAGAAAGACCCCTCCTATCCCTTAGAATAATTTAATTTGATTGAGGAAATATATATTTTTAATATGAAAACCCACATATGCACAAAAGGATAGGTCGACCTAAAAGAATAATCTGGACACCTTTGGAAGCCTATAAATACAAGCCAAGTGATCCTCATTTGGAGATTATTATCAATAATCTTCTTCTGCTCTTTTCTTTGGCTCGCACATTCTAAGGTTGGTTCACACAAGTTTGATTGAAGGGTTCGAAGCTCGCACATGTGATTAGGGTTTTTGGTTCTAAGGCATAGGGTCGCCAAAAGAGATTTTCTGTTGAAACCGCATGGAAATTGTTGGAGTGGGGTCCCCCTGCGCTACACTTTTTTGATATATTTGTGTACAAGTTTTGTATACGCGCATTGCGCGAATGATTCAAGGGGATTTGGGGTGGGTCAAAGTTCCTATTTTGATGTAAATGGGTTTAACAGTAAAATGTGGGCCTCAAACCATAATTTTGAGACCATAGTTTCTGTGCACTAGAAGAATATAAATAGATAGATTGAGTCTAAGTAAAGTAGTTAAACTTGAATAGACCATTATGATCTGACTGTTTATGTGTCAGTAATACTTTGTAAGGGTTTTTTTCTGAATTGGTTAAAAAGGCTTCTAATTGTTGTGTGCACAGAGAGCTAGTCCTGGATGTGTTCGGACTCTGCTGGCTTTGTTCGCAGAATGGTTATGTGTAAGGGGAGAGTCTGATGTACTGAAAGAAGCTGAATTAATACAATGATTAATTTTGGCGAAACATCGTTTATTGATCTGAGTTATCTGTTCGGTTGAGATCACATTGCTTATGTGTTGCTTATTTATATTTGTGCAAATTTATCTGTTATGGTTATTTATGCATCTTTATTATTGATGAATCTGCTTAAGTAATTACACTGTGTTTAGATATGGATCTAGTTTTGTTATAATATATTTGAGCTAAAGAAATTTGTGATTCTATCTATAATTTGCTAAGTATTGGGCGCATCTGTTTATGATTGATATAATTTTACATATGCTTATGGCCACTTCATTATTTTCTTCCTCAGGGTGTAGAAACCTGGTTCTAGCACCCCCCCCATACTGCTTCGAGTGAGACTTTGATTTGTGCAAGCAAGTCATTGCCGAAAGGGCCAGTAGTTGGAGGGTTTGTTGGTTGTGCGATAAAACTCTGAACCTGGGGCAAGACCCCTCGGCAAGACCCCTCAAGCCAAGAAATTGTTCTGTTGCTGGTTTTGGGATCATTTTGAGGGAGATTTTATGTTGTGGCATCCTTCGCGAAACGAATTACAAGATTGGCTGGATAGAAAGATCCTTGAATTCTCACTGCAAGAGAATCGAAGTACTAAACTGTCTGATGAACTGTGGGTAAAAAATACATCTATACATAAGTTAACGAGATATTATTTTTCTCCTTTGAAAACAAGTTGTAGAAGTGGTTTTCACGCTTAACTGAATTCAATACCTGTGTGAAGGACGACGCAGTCACTGAGTGAACTCCTGAATTGATCCAGCAATTAGAAAATCTAGACAATAAGATCACCCAAGTGGTAGATCACTGGATCGATCGCCTCTTGGGAGGATTTTTGACAGAATTTTCCATCGATAAATTTGTATCCTATTCTGAAGTAGAAAGAAGGTTTTTCAAAGGCCCTAGAGGTAAGTTCCTGTGCTCTCTGAAGTTGTTACTAAAAATTATATTATGTGAACAGGGCTCTCTGTCTGAACCTATTTCTTGAATGCCTCGAAGAGGCTCTGTAGAAATTATACAAACATATTTATATCAATGGATTCAATTTGATCTAACAATGTACTAAAGCTAGATACTGAATCACTTCTACAAATCAATTGCAGAAATTCAACACAATTGCCAATCACATGAAGAAAAGAAAGAATCAAATCAAACCACAACACAGATAATTTCCCAGGGAAATCTTGCTCCTCAAAACCCCTCTATCTTCTATTGTATATTAACCATGGAATCATGAAAAAATGACAATGCACTTTTCTCACAAGAGTCTCCTGCACACTCAAAACTATCTCACACTGTCTTGGACAAAATTGACCAACACTTAGCCAATTCTAAGCCTCTAAATAGCCTACTTGCCTTGTGCAATTCCCAATGAATGAAATCCCTATTATTTACGAATTTTGGCCTTCCTAAAATACGCAAGGATCATGGGCACTCCAATGGATGTCTGGTTTCATGAAAGAAACCTACTAATCACACAACTGATAGTTAACCTCCCTTTAACCTTTGTCTCAACTAGGTATCCATGGGAACTAAAATGCATGCAGCTATTAATAGTAAATCATCAGTTGCACGGCATATCACTACATGTGAATTAAATCTTATTTAATTCACTTGATCTCTCACTAGTGCAAGAAACAGTTACAACTATTTCAACTGACTTTAACTCACTTAACTGAGTTAAATGATTACTCATGCATTAAACTAATGCACCAACTGAAATTTGAACTCCATAACCAATAGAATTAGTCTGCATGCCTCACCAACCACCCTCAACTCGAAATACATGAGCTAAATAAGTTTATCACACTCAGTTAACTATTACAAGTGATCATGAGATAAGATTACATTTTATTGTCAAATTTAATTAAGGGAAAATTAAATTAGACATTGTACCAAATTAATTAATTAATTTGGCCCACATTAATGTGTGAACTGCTAGGACCTCTTGGTCCCACACTAGTGTGTGTACTGCTAGGACCTCTTGGTCACACACTAGTGTGTGTGCTGCAATTTCTTGTTGGACTTCAACACTCCCTCTCAACAAGAAAGGGATTATATGCTACCCAGATCCTGCCTCTATGGTATTCGAATTTTCTCCTGGTGAGCACCTTCGTCAGAATATCTGCATCCTGATCCTCCGTGGGAATGTACTGAAGTAACATAATGCACCTATGAACACAATATCTAAGATGGTGGTACCGGATGGCTATGTGTTTGGACCTGTCCTGAAACACCGGATTAACCAAGAGTTTAATGCAACTCTGTTTATCACGATGTATAACTGTCAGATCCATCTCAAAAGCAAGCAAACCAAGTAGGATCTTTATTCTCCAAATAGCCTCACATGCAACTTTACTTGCTTCCATGTACTATGCCTTAGCTTAAATGAGTGCCAAATATCGCTACTTCTTGTTGTACCAAGAAATTGTTGCCAATCCTATGCTGAAGATCCCTCTTGATTTGCTCTTTCTTTTCGATGGACTGCCTGCCCATTCTAAATCTGCGAAGCCTTGAAGCTTCAATCCCTCTGTCTGTCTGTACCATAACCCATACTCTGTAGTGCCCTTGAGATATCTTAAGACATGCTTCCCCACCTTCCAAAATATCTTGGTCAGTTTAACCATAGCTTGACTTAGTTAGTTAACTACATAGAAAATGTATGGTCTAGTGTTCACCAAGTACATCAGTGAACCAATTAACTTCCTGTAGACAGTAGCATCCACTACTTATCCAAAAGTAGCATCCTCTTTCCTCCAATTTCCTGGAAGAGGAATTTCCATGGGTTTAGAGCTCTCCATGTGAAACTTACCCATTATCTCTTTGGCATACTTTCCTTGAGAAACAAAAATTTCACCATCCCACTTCCATATTTCCAAACAAATGAAATAGTGAAGGAGTCCCATGTCCTTCATTTCAAACTCCCTTGCTAGATCCTCCTTGCATGAGTTTATCAGCTGCTCATCACCTGTCAAAATCAGATCATGAACATAAAGTAAGAGAATCAAGAGCTTATCATCAACCACAATCTGGTAATGGTTTTCAGCCGCTTCACTTTTGGTGAATCCCAACCCAGTGAAATCACTGTCAATCCGAATGTACCATGCATGAGGTGCTTGCTTAAACCCATATAATGCTCTCCTGATTCAACACACATGCAACTCACTATCAAAGATCTCAAAACCTTCTAGCTACTCTATGTACACTTCTTCCTCAATAACTCCATTCACATCCATCTGATGAATGGGCCAACCCATCTGCAATGAGATTTTAAGGATAGATCTAATGAAAGAGTACTTCGTGACTGGTGTGAAAGTATATTCATAGTATATCCCCTCAACTTATGAGAATCCCCAGGCAACAAATATGGCCTTGTACTTCTCCACACTCCCATCAGTAGCTTGCTTCACCTTATAGATTGTAATGTTCCAAATTTGGAACAGCTAGCAAGGCATGACTGGAAAATGAATTTTACAGTAATGACTGCTACAGGAATTGAAACTAGGACCTGGATACCTTAGAAAAATGTTTCTAAGTGCTAAATCCAAGAGGAGACTTCAAATAAATCCTTCTAGAGTGGTTAAACAGATTTCCCACTACTATATGTCCTCAGAAAGTGCCCGATGAGGGACTGCAAAAAATGTAAGCACATATAATGGAGCAACAGAGTTATTTTATGAGCTATGAGACAAGAATATGTATAGGGCCAACAAATAATATTATAGCAGCAAATAAAGTACAATTTCTTGAGGAAACATCCACTCAAGAAAGGCAATGCAAGCCTCAACAAGACATGTACATGGAAATGAAGAAACACTGCTACATATATGAAACCCTTGGCTATGACAGCATAGTCTGTTGTGGATAACTGCTGCAAAATGATGTCAATACATGAGTATGAAAGTATATGGCTCAAATACAAGTAGGGGAGCAAAGCTCTAACCCTTAGAAGCAATAATACAACAATCCTCTAAGGGATTGGCTGAAATATACAAAATGGAAAAAATGCCGGAGTTGCTGGACAACTATTGCAACTCAAATATAGAACTCAACAGAGAAGGCTAAATATGATAAGCAATCTAAATTATACCTCCTCCAATGGATCTCCAAAGTGGAAGGCTGATCCTTATACTTGAGATCTCACCCTCCAATCAACAATACAAAACCCCACAGCAAGTGCACCATGAAAATAACACAATTACCGAAGCAAACTGCGCTATAGGGTAAAAGGAATGAGTTTTACCACTGCTTCAATGGCTCCCAATATGATCCTCCAAAGGAAAGAAATATTGTCCCTCTGAAAAACAGGAGATGGAAGAGTTGTGTGAAGTCTCCACTGCTACACCCTGCAACACAGAATTATGTTGTTGCAGCAATAACGCTGTCCTGGAGGAGGATGCTTTGGCCTTGAGCCAAGAAGTGTGGAGAATGAAGAAAAATCCTTCAAGAGGCCTCTCAAGAAGGTGAAGAAATCCTAAACAGGAATTCCTTGGCAATTCTTGCTAAACAACCAAGAATGCACAATTGTCTGAATAGACAATGAAATCAATAATCCAAAGCATGTTCAACAATGGCTACCTTGCCCTCCTTTTAAACACATGAGAGCTCCCTCTCCATGCACCCCACTCTATTAGGATTTCCTCCTTCAAGGAATATTCCCTCCTCTATCTCTGCACTATCCCATTGATGCTTTCCACCTCATGCCTCTGCGTTGTTTGACTTGGTCAAACTTAACCAAGCCTCTTTGCAAAATGTCTCCTTTCACATGTGAGGGTGTGAAATATAGTTCCAAGGCTGATCCCCTTTCATAATAGAGGGATTTTATCCATTTTTTTATTATGAATGGGTCTTCTCACCCAATTATTCATCTTCTAAGTGAATTTAGCAAAATCTAATATTCCAATTTATTGAAGGAAAAAATTGGAATATTACAGTCCTCCCCTCCCAAATGTTGCTTTTCCTCAAGCAACTGCAAGGATAGAACTGGAAAGTATCCACTCAAGGCATGGAGTTAGAAATGTGATGAGGAACATCTTCCCCATGTGGATCCTCCATCCCCAAGCAATTACCAAAACAAAATGAGTCACCTCCCAACATGGCAACTACTGAAAATATCCTTACACCTCAAGATCCGGAAATGAAGGTGGGCTTAAAATCTGAATATGGCAGGCATCATAGCGTACCCCAAGATTTCCTTCTCTCCACTTATGAAAATTTTAGAGTGTGTGTTGATCCTGGGCTACAAAAGTATTGCCCTCAAATGGAAAAGTGAAGAACAATCCTCCAAAGAGTTCTCCTCCAACAATGAAGAGCAAGCTGGCCCAAAATGTTTCATCCATGATGAATAGGACAAGGTCATCATAGAGTATCCCCATGAGAATTTTGCTGCAAGTTTTACATGATGATGCATGATACAAACAATAGCTTAGAAGGATACAGAATAGTTTCATCCACTACAACGTCAGAAAGTAGCATAGCAAGTGATGTACAAAATCCATCACATCTACTAATGGATAGTAAATGGTTGAATGTGTCAATAATACATGATCCAATACTTGCCCATGGTTAGACAATGGATGAATATCAATCTCATGGCCCACCTCAAAAGAGAACAAACATGTGGTTGTGATGGCCATACCTCCTCTAATGCTCCCATTAAAACATGTAGTGCAGAAAATGTGGGAGTTTTCTCCCCTCAAGGACACATCCAACTCATGTGTCAACCTCCCAATCATGCTCTCAACAAGAATATAACCAATATCAGCGAGTGAAGACATGATAAGTAAAAGAATGAAGGAGATACTGATGGCTTCACGTGGTGCTTGAAAATACCAACAGACTCCTAGGTGTGTACAACACAGTTTTACAAGCTGCTGCTTGAGAAAAGTACAAGGCAAAATGTTTATTTTTACATGGTTAATCATGCATGTCTTCATGTGGTACATGTTTGAGTGCAAAAACTAAACATACATGTGATGATAAAACATTTTCTCAAAGCCACATAAAATATGGCTGCCTCCATAATGTAGATTGGCCCAACAATGATCATGGAGCAATGTGACAAGCTTGCCCTCTTGTGAAGAAATGCACTGCATAGTAATGGTAAGAGTATGCAAATCAATGAATGTATAGATAAACTTCTTACCATATGCCAGAAGTAAGATGTTACATGCATCCATGAGTGATTCCTCCATAGTGTTTTGGCATTCTATGAATAAGAATGAACCATGTGCTGCAAGAAGATAGTTCTTCTCATGCTTGGAAATCCAAGTCAAGAAGAA
Organism: Pinus albicaulis; assembly: GCA_034641835.2. Taxonomy (NCBI): domain Eukaryota; kingdom Viridiplantae; phylum Streptophyta; class Pinopsida; order Pinales; family Pinaceae; genus Pinus; species Pinus albicaulis. The sequence goes on from CM076579.1 coordinate 1,101,005,913, forward strand.
TATGTCATAGTGATAGATGCCTCTATCCACTACTCTATCATCATCACCTCCTCCTTTTTCACCAAGTGCATCAAATTTGAAGTGATCCTAGGGACACTCCATCCATAAGTCTCTGCTCCCAAGTGACAATGCTATGAGCTCATGCAAATAAGCTCCTGTCAATAAAAAGCTCTGTTCTTTGACATACTCCTTGTCAAAGACACCTCTAATAATGTTGCTGCAAATAAGAAGTTCCCTAAAAGGTGGAAGTACCTCTCTATCATCAAAATCCAAGGAGATAATGCCATCTCCTCCTCCTGCAACATCATACCAAGTGTGAGAGAAAATCTGCCCTTGATCTCCCAAGAAAAAGCAAAGCAACAAAGTAATTTGTTGCTTCCCCATACTTCCATCATACAACTCATGTGATGAGGATACAATGAATGATATGAGTATCACATCAACACCATGCATCCATACTCTATACTACTCAATGATGCAAGTATCCTGCCATCTCTCCTCCTTCCTCCTACTCTTAGGAAGAGTGTATACCAAGTGATGGCCAAACTCTTTCAAGAGTAACCAGCACAGCCAAGCCTCCTGTTGCCCGGTATCATAAATCTACAAGTAGCCTCCCATCTCCTTGCTCATCAACCACATCCACTCAATCACTTGTGGATGCTTTCTCCTTTTCTTCATCTTGGTACTCCTCCCATAAGGGCTACCATTCTCCCAAACCAAATCTATGTCTTTGCACTTCATGGGATTTTGAAATGAAATCTTCTCAAGGATCAATGAGACCCTATAAGGACCCAAATAGGTGGTAGGAAAAAACCTCCCATCATGATGTGTATGGCTCAAGGAATGTCCAACATAAGCATGAGATATGTTATCCATCCGAATATGTCCTCCATATTCTATCTGCTCCTGTGATAAAGGAAGAAAATCATTGCACTCCATGGTGTGTTGAAGTGCACCTCTAATGAGATCTCTCCTTGAGACCTCCTTCTCAACAATAGTCTTCCAAAACCAATGAGGTCTTGGATCTAATGAAAGTAGAAGTTCCTCTCTGAGCTGAGAGGAGTTCATTGAGAAAGTGTCATCTTGAAAGGAGAAAGGGTTTCTCACTCCAAGATGTCTACCATCCTTCCCTAACCTCAAATGTGATGTACAATCCAACAATGGTTCATGAGAATGATGGTTTGCTTCCTCCTTGAATGTTTTCTTGTTACATAGCACTGTGCAACCAAGATGCTCTATGGTAGCAGTGTGAGTTGACCCTTGGTCATGCAAAATCAAATCTCCACATTGATCAAAATAATTTTCTGCAACAATGGAATGTGGAAATATTTTCATACCTTGATGATGTTTGGGAACTTCTTGTAGGGCTGCAAGAGTTCCTTCCTCCAAGGTGTTGGCTGCCCCAACTTTTGATGCATGTGGCTACTCCTCCATGAGTGTGACAGCGTTAGGACAAATATCCTCAAGTGGTGTGAGCTCTTCCTCCTTTTTTCTTTCTCCATAAAAGGTTTGGATCAACCTTTGAGTGAACTCTGCAAAATTCTTCATCCTTGCATGGCTCAAGTGGCTACACCACCAAACATAGGCTTCACCCTCCAAGTGTAGCGTTGAGATTTCAACAGCTTCTTCCCCTGCTATAGGATGTAGTAGGAAAAATGCCTCCAAATTTCTCACCCAAGTTCTTGCTGTAGATAACCCATCAAAAGTAGACAACAGAAATCTATTGCCTTTAATTTCTCTTCTGATGCAGGGTCTCTTATCTTCCTTCTACTGGATGAAATGAGGAAAATCTAGAGTCTCTTTGAAGGCTCTAGGTTGAGATCTGTACTCAACAAGGTAATCACTTAGAATAAAATGATCCAAGTATCCTCTATCTTTCTTGTCTTCTCCTCTTTGAGAATAGGAAGTGCATGGCTCTTCCTCTTCTTGAAACCCTCTAGAAGTTTCACTGCAACTCTTCATCTGCTTAACCTCCTAGGCGAGGTCCTTTCTAGATTTGAAAAATGATGAGAGTAATCTAATTTTCTTCATCATTCTAAGCTTCTTCTGTCTTCTTGGGCTAAGACTCAGAGGCTCAGCCAAGAAAGATGCTCTGATACCACTGTAATGTTCCAAAGCTAGAACAGCTAGCAAGGCATGACTGGAAAACGCATTTTCCAGCAATGGCTACTATAGGAATTGAAACTAGGACCTGGATCCCTTAGAAAAATGTGTCTAAGTGCTAAATCCAAGAGGAGGCTTCAAATAAATCCTTCTAGAGTGGTTAAACAGATTTCCCACTACTATATGTCCTCAGAAAGTGCCCAATGAGGGACTGCAACAAATGTAAGCACATATAATGGATCAACAGAGTTATTTTATCAGTTGTGAGACAAGAAGATGTAGAGGGCCAAAAAATAATGTTATAGCAGCAAATAAAGTACAATTTCCTGAGGAAACATCCACTTCAGAAAGGAAATGCAAGCCTCAACAAGACATGTACATGGAAATGAAGAAACACTGTTGCATATATGAAAACCTTGGCTATGACAGCACAGTCTATTGTGGATAACTGTTGAAAAATGATTTCAATACATGATTATGACAATATATGGCTCAAATAAAAATAGGGGAGAAAATATCTAACCCTTAGAAGCAATAATACAACAATCCTCCAAGGGATTGGCTGAAATATACAAAATGGAAAAAATGCCAGAGTTGTTAGATAGCTACTGCAACTTAGATCTAGAACTCAATAGAGAAGGCTGAATATGATAAGAAATCTGAAGTAGACCTCCTCCAATGGATCTCCAAAGTGGAAGTCTGATCCTTACACTTGAGATCTCACCCTCCAATCAACAATACAAAACCCCACAACAAGTGCACCATGAAAATAACACAGTTACTGAAGAAAATTGCACTGTAGGGGCAAAGGAATGAGTTGGCCCACTGCCAAGTTCTACAATAAGCTCCAATGGCTCCCAATATAATCCTCCAAAGGAAAGAAAGACTCTCCCTCTGGAAAACAAGAGATGGAAGAGCTGTGTGAAGTCTCCACTGCTACACCATGCAACACAGAATTATGCTGCTGCAGCAATAACGTTGTCCTGGAGGAGGATGCTTTGGCCTTGAGCCAAGAAGTGTGGAGAATGAAGAAAAATCCTTCAAGAGGACTCTCAAGAAGGTGAAGAAATCCTAAACAGGAATTCCCTAGAAATTCTTGCTAAACAGCCAAGAATGCACAATTGTCTGAATAGACAATGAAATCAATAATCCAAAGCATGTTCAACAATGGTTGTCTTGCCCTCCTTTTAAACACATGAGAGCTCCCTCTCCTTGGGCCCCACTCTATTAGGGTTTCCTCCTTCAAGGAATATTCCCTCCTCTATCTCTGCGTTGTCCCATAGATGCTTTCCACCTCATGCCTCTGCGTTGTTTGACTTGGTCAAGCTTAACCAAGCCTCTTTGCAAAATGTCCCCTTTCACACATGAGGGTGTGAAATCTAGTTCCAAGGCTGATCCCCTTTCATACTAGAGGGATTTTATCCATTTTTTTTATTATGAATGGGTCTTCTCACCCAATTATTCATCTCCTAAGTGAATTTAGCAAAATCTAATATTCCAATTTATTGAAGGAAAAATTTGAAATATTACATAGATCCATCTAGATCCAACCACTGATTTTCCGACTAGTCTTGGGACAATCTCCCATGCACTGTTATTGATGATTGAGTCATAATACTATACCATAGCATCAACCCAAATTGGTTGCTGCACTACTTCCTGAAAGGAATATGGTTATGTCACAATACACTTTCTCATTCGAGCCATGTATCCAGTAAACCTGTCTGGAGACTATCTCTGTCTGCACAGTGAAGTAGGGGCTCCTACATTCTCTACTGCGTCAAGTCTCAATATATTAGCTTCTGTGGTGGGCCTTCTACCATTTCTGGTAAATATCTCTACATGAGTGTTTTCTTCCACTCCATGATCCTCCGCGTGTGGCTGCTCCACATCTTGAGGTTAATTCTTTGGAACCAGGAGTTCCTCCTCTGCATGGAATTCCAACTCCCTCTCAAGGGACAATCACATGGCTTTCTCCTCATCAAATTTTATATCCCGTCGCACAACAGTCATTCTACTATTTGGAAGATACACTCAATATTTGTGGGGAGTTTTAGTGTACCCCAAAAGTATCCCAATCTTAGTTTTTGATGCCAACTTCTTCCTGGTGTCTTTCGTCACATGCACATAAACAGATGAGCCAAAAATCTTAAAAATCTTAAAATCCTCTTCTGGTGTACTCATGTGAAGTATCCAATGAGGACAACCATTTTGCAAAAATATCATTGTGTTGCATGCCTCCACCTATAGATGCAACATTAGGCCCTGATCATACAACTTCACTCGTGCTACACCCACAATTGTTCTATTCTTTCTTTATGCAACCCCATTTTGCTGTGGGTTATGAGGCGCAATCAGTTCTCTATGAATTTCTTCTTTGCTGCAGAAGTCCTTGAATTCATTGGAGATGTACTCACCATCATTTTCGATCCTAAGAGCCTTCACATGATTCCCCATGAATTTCTCCACCAGTTCTTTGAATTTTGAGAAAGTCTAATATTTCTTCTGCATGAAGTAGTTCCAACACTTTCGAGAGAAGTCATCAAAAAATATCAAATACTAATTATGCTTTGTTTTCAAAGTAGTAGATAATGGTCCACACACACCTGAGTGAAATCTCTCAAGGATCTTCGAGACTCGGTTCCCCTTCTTATGAAAATTGGCCTTTGCACACTTCCCCATAGTACATCCCTTGCATGTGTGTAATATTCCAAATTAGGAAAGACAACAATATTGAACACAAAAATGGAATGTACAACAAAATAATAATTCAAAGCACATGATCAAATCATAGATCCATTATATTATGTATCACAACAACAAATGTACAATGTGTTGAGGAACAAATCACTCAAAACAAGCCTCCAAAGCCCAAATACACTAGAATCCCAAATGATGTTGCTATACAGAAATGCTGGAATACATGACAGTGCAGTCCTAGGGAGGGTTACTTCTACTAGAAAATGGAAACAAGTGGATCTACTGATATGATACTCAAAAAGAGTTGAAAATGGAGAACTAGTCGCTCAAACATAATCCCAAGATAATCCAACAAGGGTTTCGTGAAATACACAAGATGCGAAAAGTGCAGATTGCAACTCTGTGACTGAATCACGCTATATCCCTGAAGCTCTGTTGGAATATGACTGAAATAAAAAATATATGGTTGTATATCCTCCTCCTTAGATTTTCGGGTGAAAAGCTACTCCTTTTACTAGGAAACTAGCTCATAAACAAGGTTTCTCAACCCTCCACTGCAACACATTGCAAAATCATGCAGTTCCTCAAGGAGAGTACATGATGTATGAAGGTAGTTGCTTGGCCCAATGTCAGATAGTGGAAATGAAGCTTAGAATAGCTCTCTTGAGTGGGCACTCGAAGTCCCCCGAGGTAGAGTGTGGGATTCCCGCCTGGAAATTCCCTTGTATTAAGCAGTACAAAAAACTCCGCTAAACAATTGAAGCATGCAAGAAGTCATAAGAATCAAACATAAACAATATTCTGAATGCCTCTCATGGCTGCCATCCTTTTCCTTACGTTCTTGGTGAGCTTCCTCACCCTTGGCCCCACTCATTTATGATGCTACTTCTATGCAAAGAATCCTCCTCCAAAACTGCATTGTCCCCACTAGCTCCACTCTCTCCTATTGCAGCGTTGTTGATTTGATCAATCTTGACCCAGTCTACAGGAATTTCCCCCTTTCACACCCAAGGTGGCTTTATTTTGGCTATCTAACTGATCCAAATCAATAATAGAGGTGGTTTATTCCTACTAAAGAGATTTAAGGGTCTCTTTACTCCACTTATTCATCTAACTGTGAATAGAAGCAACATATAATATTCCAACTAGCTAAAAGATAATTTAGAATAAACAGTACATCAAACTCCGCTAAACAGATGAAGCATGCAAGAAGTCATAAGACTCAAACATAAAAAATATTTTGAATGCCTCTCATGGCTTCCATCCCTTTTCTTATATGCTTGGTGAGCTTCCTCAAACTTGGCCCCATTCATTTATGATGCTACTTCCATGCAAATACTCCTCCTCCAAAACTGTGTTATCCCCACTAGCTCCACTCTCTCCTATGGCATCACTGTTGATTTGGTCAATCTTGACCCAGTCTACATGCATTTTCCCCTTTCACACCCAAGGTAGCTTTATTTTGGCTATCTAACTGATTCACATCAATACTAGAGGTATTTTATTCCTACTAAAGAGATTTAAGGGTCTCTTTACCCCACTTATTCATCTAACTATGAATAGAAGCAACATATAATATTCTAACTAGATAAAAGCTAATTGGGAATATTATAGTCTGCCCCTCTCAAATGTTGCTTGTCCTCAAGCAACAGTAAAGAAGGATGCTGCAAAATATTCTCTCCTTCCCAAGTGTCATCCTCATGAGGTAGATTCCTCCATCGAATCAGATATTCTCTAATCACCATGTTTCTTAACTGCCTCTCCCGAGTAGCCAAGATAGCCTCTAGTTGTAAAACTAGATGGCCCTCATCGTCAATAGGTGGGAGATCCATGGTGGCAACTACATGTTGTCCAATGGCCTTCTTGAGGCATGAGACATGAAAAATGTTATGGATCTTACTTCCAATGGAAAGCTCCAAGTAATATGCTACCTCCCAAACACGACGGATCACCCTATATGGCCCACAGAAATGAGGCTTAAGCTTTTCAGCCCCGTTATCCTTCAGTGTAGACTGTCTATATGGCTGAAAACGAAGATAGACCAAATCATCCACCTCAAACTACCTCTCTACCCGACCATAGTCTACATATAACTTCTATTGGTTTTGTGTTGTAGCAATGTTGTCCTTGAGAGCTCAGAGTATATCCCGAATCTACTGAATCGACTCCTTTTCTCTAGGAGCCTTACTTGCCCCAAACATCACATCAGCAAATGATAGAGCATCATACCCATAAAGAGCTCGAAATGGGGTCATGCCAATGGACATATGAAAGGTTGTGTTGTAGAAATACTCCCCCAAATGGATCCAAGACAACCATGCCTTTTACTTCCCTAAAACATAGTTTCACAAGTAACCTTCCAACCACTTGATTACTATCTCGGTCTGTCCATTGGTTTGTGGGTGATAGCTGGTACTCGGTGTCAAATCAGTACCCACTAACTGAAAAATCTCCTGTCAAAATCCACCCATGAAGCGACTATCCCAATCACTGACAATGGTTTTTGGAAGACCATGGAGTCTAAATACATCTCTAAAGAAGATATCGGCTACCTGTGAAGCAGTATATCATGCAAAAATAACAAAGAAATGTGAATACTTTGTTATTCGATCAACAACTACAAAGATACAATCCTTACCCTGAACCATAGGTAGGCCCGTGACGAAGTCCATGGAAATTTACTCACACTTCCCATCTGGAATAGGGAGTGGCTGCAACAATCCCGTGATATGGTTATGCTCTCCTTTTTTCTGCTAGAAAACTACGCACTCCTTGATCTGTTGAAGCACATCCTCCTTGAGACCCTTCCATGAGAATCTCTCCCAAATAGCTCGGTATGTCTTGGTGAATCCTTGATGCCCAAAAAGTGATGAATCATGTGATGCCTGAAAAATATTCTTCTTGATCCTAGAATATCTAGCCAAGAAGACCCGATCTCGGTAATAGATGACCTCATCCATCACTCTATACCTCTCATCAGTCACCTTCTCATCTAATATCTCACATGAAAAGTGGTCTTTGGAATACTCGACTAGAAATTGAGCCTTCCAATCTGTATATATGCTCATTAAGGACAACGTTGCTAGCCTCTGAAATAGAGCATCTTCCACTACATTACTCTTCCCCTTGACATATTAAATGTCAAATTCATAAGCCTAGATCTTGCTCACCCACTTCTGCTACCTCTCCTGCAGCTGTTTCTGCTCAAGAAATAATCGAAGCCAATTGTGATCAGTCTTCACTCGGAACCTGTTATCACCAGATATTGTCGAAACATGGCTAAAGCATGCATGATAGCCAACATCTCCTTTTCATATATCAGATACAACCTCTCATGTGGCAGCAACTTTCAACTCTCAAAATTTATGGGGTTTCCCCCTTGCATCAACACTACTCCAATGCCTTCTCATGAAGCATTACATTCCAACACAAAGGGTTGGGTAAAATTTGGTATAACCAATACCGAGCAGCTACTCATCACCTCCTTGAGCCTATAAAAAGCCTTATGCATTGTGGCTTTCCAACTGAAAGCTCCCTTCTTAGTCAAATCTGTAAGTGGTGCTGCTAGTTGAGAGAACCCTTTAATAAACTTCCGGTAGTAGGTGCAGATACCTACAAACCCCCTAAGTTCTGTGAGATTCTTTGGCTCGGGCCAATATTTAATAGCACGGATCTTCTCTTCATGAACTCTCACTCCATATACTCCAATGATGTGGCCCAAATAGAGCATATTTGTAAGTCCAAACTCACACTTGGAGAGGTTGCCATAGAATTGTTGCTCTTGAAGAGTGTGTAGGATTGTCTCAATGTGTTGTAGGTGCTCCTCCCATGTGTGGTTGTAAATAAGAATGTCATCAAAGAATACCGATACAAAATTCCTCAAGTGACCATGAAAAATATGGTTCATGCAAGAATGGAATGTAGTCAGAGCATTGGTTAGCCCAAAAGGCATCAACAAGAACTCAAAATGGCCATAGTGGCATTAGAATACTGTCTTGGGGATGTCTTGATACCTCACTCTAATTTTATGATATCCTGATCTCAAATCAATCTTGGAGAAGTACTTGGATCCTCTTACTCATCCATAAATTCATCTACCCTGGGAATTGGGTACATTTTCTTCATGGTATTTTTATTCAAGGCTCTATAATCAATTCACATCCTCAATGTGCCATCCTTATTCTTCACCAAAACCACTGAAGAGGCAAAAGGACTAGTGCTAGGTCGGATGTGTCCTAAAGCCAAAATCTCCTGAATGGATTTTTCAATCTCATCCCTGTAGGCTTTGGGATGCCTATAGGGTGTGGTGATCACTGCTTGGATCCCCTGCTCCAACTCAATAGTGTGCTCAAACCCTCAATCAGGAGGTCTCCCAGGTGGAATATCTCCAAATACTGTAGGATAACTGTCCTAAATAGACTATACATCCGAGTGTACTGGTGCATCCTTCCCCCTGCTTCTGACATACGCAGTTATACTGCACACTCTATGTCCCTTTTGCACAAATCAACCTCCATCCTATGTGCTGAGACAATATGGGGTGGATAGGTGTGTATGCCCTTGATTTTCTGATTTTTATCACTCTCCTTCTCTGTCCATTCCATCTCCAATGTTTCCCAGTCTGTGGTAACCTTCCCTAAGGTGATTAACCATTGGACACCCAATATCACATTGGTGTCTAGAATATCAACCACAAAGAAGTGGTATGTCAATGTGTATGTTCCCATAGTGATGGTTAATGCTGGAACATACTTGGCACACTGCATGGTTCTAGCTCATGGAACCAAAACCAAGAAACCCTCAAAGTCTTCCATGTGAAGGCCCCTCCTCTGCACCAACTGAGTATTAATAAATTTATGGGTGGCTCCACTGTTTACCAATACTGATACTCTTTTTCCCTGAATACTACCTCTAAATCTCTATGTTAGATACTTGGGAACTCCCCGCAAGGCTGCAAGAGTCCCTCCCATCGAAGAAAATTCTCCCACCACACCTCCTACTCGTGGTTCTACAACACTATTTTCCTTCTCCTCTTCAAAAAATATCTCAATACAATGTGCCTTCCTTGCAAGACATTGGTGGTTTTTCACCCATGGCTCTTGGCAAGTGAAACAAAGTTTCCTTTTCCTTAGATCTCCTCGGGCATCATTATCAGGAGATTTCTTCTCATGATTCTCCTTTGCTTGAGAGGAGAACTTTTGCTGAAAAGGGGCTTTTTCCTTCGGTAAAGCATGCTGTAATTCTATAGCCCTTTCCATAGCTTCTTGGAGCGTAGTTGGTCTAGTGGATTTCACCAACCTATGCAGTGGTTCAACCAACCCATAAATTAACATGCACACTCTTCTGGTCAAGTCTCTGGATCTCCTGTTTGCTTGAGATTGGTTAGCTCAACAAAATGTGCTTCTAGATTCATGGGATCAAACATCTCCACCAACCTCCGGGTGAATTCTGCATAAGAAGTGACACTAGCATGCCCAAGTGTAGATAGGCCATGAAACCACCATTCATGTGCTTCACCTTCTAGGTGTAGCACTGCTATTTTGATAGCCTCCATTTTTGAAACTCTATTTAGTTGGAAATAAGTATCCAAATTTTCTACCCAAGCCTTAGTTGTGCACTTGGGTGATCCATCATAAGAGGGAAAAAAGAACCCGCCCATAGTGTGCTATAGATCTTGGTTCTACATGTACCCTCCATTTTTATGGTGATTGGAGGATCTCCTTACATCCTTGATTAGGCATAACTCATGAAAGCTCAAATTATCCTTGAACCTTTGAGATTGAGATTCATATTCCACAAAATAGTCACCAACGGTTTCTTCCCTTAATGACCCTCCCACCTCACCTCTCCATGATAGGAATGTGGGCATAGTGGAGAGTTGTGAAGGAGGTTGTACTACTGGTTTCTCACTCCATGAATGTGAAGTGTCAAAAATTTCTCCATGATGTAACCCCTTAGGGGATTCCTTCTGCCTTTCTAATCTCATCTCCCTGATATATTTTGCAATGTTCTGCATGTTCTGAAGAAGAATATTCTTTGTACTCCATTGCTATAGATGTATTGCCCCACAAGATGAGCCAAGATTATGCTAGGATACCACTGTAATATTCCAAACTAGGAAAGACAACAATATTGAACACAAAACTGGAATGTACAAAAAAAAAATAATGCAAAACACATGAGAAAATCATAGATCCATTATATTATGTATCACAACAACAAAATGTACAATGTGTTAAGGAACAAATCACTCAAAACAAGCCTCCAAAGCCAAAATACACTAGAATCCCAAATGATGTTTCTATACAGAAATGCAGGAATACATGACAGTGCAGTCCTAGGGAGGGTTACTTCTACTGGAAAATGGAAACAAGTGGATCTACTGATATGATACTCAAAAAGAGCTGAAAATGGAGAACTATTCTCTCAAACACAATCCCAAGATAACCCGGCAAGGGTTTCTTGAAATACACAAGATGCAAAAAGTACAGATTGCAACTCTGTGGATGAATCATGTTGTATCCCTGAATCTCTACTGGAATATGACTAAAATAACAAATATATGGTTGTATCTCCTCCTCCCTAGCGTTCCGGGTGAAAGGCTACTCCTTTCACTGGGAAACTATCTCATAAACAAGGTTTCTCAACCCTCCACTGCAACACACTACAAAATAACATAGTTCCTCAAGGAGACTGTGCTCTGGTTGAAGGTGGCTGCTTGGCCCAATTCTGAATGGTGGAAATGAAGCTCAGAATAGCTCTCCTAAGTGGGAAATTGAATTCCCCTGAGATAGAGTGCAGGATTCACACCTGGAAATATCCTTGTACTAAATAGTACAACAAACTCCGCTAAATAGCTGAAGCATGAAATAAGTCATAAGACTCAAACATAAACAATATTTGGAATTCCTCTCATGGTTTCCATACCTTTCCTTATATGCTTGGTGAGCTTCCTCACCATTTTCCCCACTCATTTATGATGCTACTTCCATGCAAAGACTCCTCGTCCAAAACTACGTTGTCCCCACTAGCTCCACTCTCTCATATGGAAACGTTGTTCATTTGGGAAATATTGACCCAGTATACATACATTGCCCCCTTTCACACCCAAGGTGGCTTATTTTTTCTATCTAACTGATCCACATCCATACTAGAGGTGGTTTATTCCTACTAAAGAGATTTAAGGGTCTCTTTACCCCACTTATTCATCTAACTATGAATAGAAGCAACATATAATATTCCAACTAGCTAAAATCTAATTGGGAATATTACAATGTGTCTAACTATGCAAGAGTACCCTTGGGAGGACCCATAGAAATCTGTTGCATGACCTTCAAGGCTCTGTTGTGTAGATGGCCCAATCTCCTGTGCCATAACTCACCCTCATCCCGGCTCACCACTTTGTCTGCCTTACCCATCAATGTTGTGCAACCATCTACATCAAGTTTATAGAGATTGTTAACTGGAATCCCAATATTCTTGGCTTGTCCCATTGTTTTGTGTCACAAGAAAGCTTTTCCCTCACTGAAAACAACATCATAACCTCTATCCTCCAACATTACAACTGAGACTAAATTTTTCTTCAAGCCTGGTACATGCATTACATCTTTTAATTGAAAGGGTTTACCTGACTATCTCTCAAAGGTAATTGTACCAATCCCAGTAGCACTGTACCGCCCATCATCACCCATTTCGATATGCATATGGAGGCCCTTATCCTCCAAGCTACTAAAAATTTCTTTGTCTCCCATCATGTGAAAGGATGCACCACTATCCAAGTACCACACTGATCCCATTGCACCTAAAACCATGCATGCAATGAGTGCATGCAATGAGAGAGAATTCAAGCTCAAATTGTGAGGCCAAAGCCTCACCAGCTGCATATCCTGAAGCCTTCTTGTTCTTCTTCTTTTATGGAAAATTAATGGCATAATGTCCATGCTCGTCACAGTGAAAACACTTCACTCTGGACAAGTCGCGCTTCTTGCCATCTTTACCGGACTCGTATTTGGAATAGAATTTCTTTCCTTTCCCCTTCTTCATCTTGGAAACCAAATCAAAATCTTCTTCATCATCCTTCTTAGATGAATATCCATCCCTATTATTCTGCCTGAATTATTCTTGCACCAAATCCGACCAAAGTCGTTCCCAATTTGGCAGCTTTTCCCTTCCATTGACAAATGTAATATTCCCAATTGGGAAAAGCAGGAATATAGTGCATAAAACTGGAAATAGCAAGGTAGATCAACACATCATTATTGGAGACCAATATGGAGCCATAAAATTATGTATAAGAACAAAAAATCAGCTAAAATAGTGAGGCATAAATCATATGAAATAAGGAAACAAGCCTCCCATAAGCAATCACTTCCAGAGATGAGATGTTGCTACAATACAAAATTTGAGAGAGCTGCTAAAGCGCAGTAATACTAAGAATAACTACATATGGAGATCATACAATGATACAAAAATACTGATATAGGCCACAATAGATTCTACACATACAGATCTAGGCACTATATCAACTTTCCAAGACAACACAAGAGGGTTTCCAGAAAATGCACAAAATGTGCCAATGTAAGTTGCAGCCCTAGGGCTGAAGGTATGCTGCAACAATAGAAATGAGAAGATATGGATGAAGCTAATGTAGAATCTTACAACTCTTCTCCGATAGATCCTCCGGATGAAATAATGTCTCCTCCACTTAAGAAATCACCTCCCAAAACATACACTACAACCACCCCTGCAACTCCTCCCTAAAATAACACAGATTTGGACTGAAACTGCATTGTAGGGGATAAATAATCCTTGGCCTGATGCCAAATATGTTTAATAATCCCAAGAGGCTTCTTTACTGGCCTCCCAATGGAAGGAAACCTTCCTCCACTGCAAAACTAACTCTGAAGACACCCAATGAAAACCTCCATTGCTGCACCCTGCAACATAGCATAACCCTAAGCATAAACTATGTTATTGAAGAAATTTGTAGCTTGGCCAAATGCCATAATGTGGAAATTTAGTGCAATACTCTTCCTAGAGGCTCCTCAAGGAAAGAGGTGGGATTCCCACTTGGGAACACCCTGTGCTAAACAACACTGCAATATTAGCTAAACAGTTGAAGAAAGCAACAAGTCTGAACAAACCATAAAAAAAAAAAATCAAAACATAACCACAATGGTTGCCATCCTCTTCCTTATATTCTTGGTGAGATTCCTCATCTTGGGCCCCACTCATTAAAGCCACTACTTCCATGCAAGTAATCTCCCTCCAAAATTGTGATGTTTGATTTGGTCAAGGTTGACCCAATCTTCATAATCCATCCCCTTTTCACACCTAAGGGTCTTCAATCTAGCTTTTAGATCACCTCCTTTCGCATTAGGAGTGTCTTTTGTTCTAAGGAGATTTATGGGTCTCCATGCCCTCTTATTTCTACATCTAAGAGCAAAATAAAAATTTAATATTCCAATTAGTTGCGTGTTAATTTAGGAATATTACAGTCCTCCCCTCCCAAACGTTGCTTGTCCTCAAGAAACTGCAAGGATAGAACTAAAGAGCCTCTCCTCTTCCTCCTGTAGCATCCTCATATTATAATTTCCTCAAATGAACTGTTAGAAATTTACCACATAAATTGTAACCAATTTACCAAGAGGAATAAACATAAAGAGGCTAGCAACAAATCATAAACACAAACACAAATGTTTCTCTCGGAAAAACCCAAACTCCGGGGAAAAACCTAACCAATTAAATTTCATTAACCATTGGCCAAAACCCTGGCCAATCCAGCCAAGTGAGCCTTCACCGCTCACCTCCAGGCCTGCATTACAATTAAGTCTTCCCAGCCTTTTATAGGCTCCATTACATGCAATACCATGGGCTGAAAACCATGGGTGCACAATACCATGTGCCCCAAAACCACTACTATTTACCCTAGTCGACATTGACTCTATCCCGAGTCAATTTTACCTAACAATTCCCCCCTTAAACTTGACTTGGGGATTATTGACTAAATCCATCCAAAACTGCTAAGTGAGACAACCCCACTCACTATAGCCCTTTCCCCCTCAATATTTTTACCCAGGGTAATTGTTAACTTGACATCCCCCCTATCACCTAAGTCTAACCTAGACTTTACCAGTGATTACCCAAGGGTACGCATACCATACCAGGTCTTATAGCAGTATGCCCATTTACATGCAAAAATTAACTCCATTATAATAATAAACTTTTTTTGTTTCATTGTTGTTGTCTTTGTACATATGAAATCAATGTCCATATAAAAAGAACCCATCTACCGGGTCACATGGGTTACCAGCCTCTGTAACTGCCAAGCCTCTAGGAGTTCTCTTCAGATACATGGTTCATCAATTAATTAATCCACGTACACATATCCTCTCTCATTTTGAGAAGCTCTCTTTGATCTACATTTTGTCAGTGCTAAGATCTGCACCTACGTAATGTCCATCATCTTCTATATAGGAGTGCTCTTGTCATTAACATGGTCCTATTCACGTAGTGATACACAACTTCATGGTATCTCCAAGGAATACCTTGATCTACAGTGGATTGCGCATCACATGACTGCTCAAGATTATGACATGTGTTCGATAGATCCAAGTGATCTGCTACCGCAACCAATAGATCCAAGTGCTATCGCTCCAATCCATCTACAAAGGAATTACTTCCTCCAAAAAATCGACCAATAAGTCGTCCATCAATTTGTCAATTAATGGTAAGAATTCCCTCTGTAGGTTTAAATTGACCAAGCCACATATCGCAATCAACATTTCAGGTTTCCTTTGTTGAGGTTTGAACATACCCAACTTATGGCTATACCAGCCTCGTCCTTGATGGCCTTCTCGACATCACCTCTAGAGATGCTACTTACTCCTTCAACTAAAAAATATCCAACGATGTGGGGTCCAGACTCGCTTTTTACTCCTCTGATCATAAAGAATCTAGCGGCGTGGTTGCCAGAGACATTGCTTCCTCCTTCAGCTACGAAATTTCCAGCAATTTGACCTCCATTGTTGACTTTACACTCGCAGATCTCCTGTGAAGATTGTTAAAGCGTGAGGTTGCTAAAGGCCTTTCTACCTTACAAACATCTCAGGTTCGAATCCTGTCAGATCTTGTTGCGGAGCTCACCTCCTCCTATTTCGATTCCGTTGTGCCGGATCTTTCTATCGATTATTTATCATAAACTAGCTCCTCTAAGTGGCGATCATTTCTGAACAGATTTGGCTTCGGCTTCGGCTTCTTCTTTGGTGCATAGACCTCTGGAGCATCTGATAAAGATGATGCCAGTAATGGATCATTCCTTGGTTGACTAGGTGGATCCAATACAAGCTGAGGCCTTCCAAGAGCCAACTGGAGCTCTACCTAGCTTTCTTCTTGCACTCTATTTGCATTCTTTGTCTTGCTACGACTCTACAAGACTCCAATATGTCTCACAAATTTCTCTCCTCCGAAAGATCCATCGATTTTTTTTCCACAAAATGCTTTCTAGATGCCCCCCGTGGGCTACAGCCTTGATCAACCCTGATCACTCACAAGGATCTTTGATTAAGGACTAAAGAAGTTGCCATGTACACGGTGACTATCCAGACATTGTCCCTGAGATCATCACCGGCAACAATTAGATGACCCAAGTCACTCCTATTCACGCCCAGTCGTTGCTCTCCAACAAGTCAACCACTCCATTACACAAAGCTTCTTTTGCGGGAAAGATGAGAAATCCATTGATTCCGACCATTAAATTTGTACTCCATATCCACAACTTCAATCTCAAAGCCATTATCAAAATAGATCTAGTTAGAGAGTCTCGATTGACCAGGTTCATCCACAAAAGTGTCCCTCTGAAGCCCAAACCTTGGGCCATGGCTCCGATACTAGTTGTTAGAAATTTACCACATAAATAATAAACAATTTACCGAGAGGAATAAACATAAAGAGGGCAGCAACAAATCATAAACATAAACACAAATGTTTCTCTGGGAAAACCCCAAACTTCGAGGAAGAACCCAACCAATGAAACTTCATTAACCATTAGCCAAAACCCTGGCCAATGCTTAATGAAATTTCATTGGTTGGGTTTTGCCCAGAATTTGGGGTTTTTCCCGGATAAACATTTGTGTTTATGTTAATGATTTGTTGCTAGCTCTTTATGTTTATTCCTCATGGTAAATTGTTTTTATTTCTATGGTAAATTTCTAACAACTGGTTGGGTGTGGAGCCTGATTATCTTGTTTATTTTGTATCATAGCATTGGACCCCTGTACCTTAATGGGGTGCCAAAGCTGCTCGTAATTAAACGCTACCTAGGGGGTCCAGGGGGGCTGGCTGCAACTCTATAGAGCCCCCCAAAACAGATGTAAAATTGCCTTGTAAAAGTATAGTAATTTCTAGTCAATATGGGTCGTTCATTAGGCAGATGATCTGACGGTAGAAGTTATGTTTATTTTAGGGTTTTTTTCCCTATAAGGCAACCCCTCGCTTTTATGAGGGTATTTTATTGCATCTTTGTATGCTATGTGTATTCTTAGAGTGAGAAACAGATAGGGAGACTATGAGAGAGAACAGAGGATATTACAGCGGATCTGCTATAGGTTGTGTCTCTTCATTTTGCTGGATAATAGAAAGGAAGGATTGGCTATTCGAGGTGGACGTAGCCCAAACTGGGTGAACCACGTATATCTGTGTCTCTCTGATTTTATGTGTTTTGTGTGTTTGTGTTTTCCGCATATTTTATGTGTTTCATTGCTCTGTAATATATATAATTTTCTAACAACTGGTATGAAAGCCGAAGGTCTATTTGGTTGATAAACTCACAGGAAGGAAGGGTTCCTGGTTTGAGTGGGGGCAATGGTGGAAGATGGTAAGTTTAGGGTCGAGAAATTTAACGGCCAAAACTACCCATTGTGGAAGATGTAGATGGAATATTATATGTATCAGAAAGATCTGTACCTACCATTGAGTGGAAAAATAAAGAAGTCAGCGACTATGACAAACACAGAATGGGAGATTCTCGATAGAAAGGCACTCGGAACAGTACAGTTGTGCCTTGCGGCGTTGGTAGCCTTCAATATTTTGAAGGAAACAACAACAAAGGGTTTTATTAAGGTGTTAGAAAAATTATATGAAAAACCCTCAGCCACAAAAAAGAATTGGGAAATAAAATAAAAGAGAAGACAGTTCTCGTAAAATTGTAAACCCTGTAAAATTGATGATAAACCTTGTAAAATTGTTGGAATGGGTAAAGTTCTTTTAAAACAATAGAATGGAAACCAATGGCTATTAAAGGAAGTAAGGCATGTTCCAGATCTAAAGAAAAATATGATTTCAATAGGGTAGTTAGGCGGTGAAGGTTGTGTGACAACTTTCACAGATAAAACTTGGAAGGTCACCAAAGGAGCCTTGGTAATAGAAAAAGGAGAAAAGGTTGGTACATTGTATTTATGCAATGGTATTTCTAACTTTTTTAATGCTTTAAATTCCAAAGGAGCAGATGCAACATTATGGCATCATAGGCTCGGACACATGAGTGAGAAGGGGATGAAGATTCTTCACTCAAGAAATTTATTGTCAGGTTTGAAGAATGTTGATTTGGATTTATGTGAGAAATGCATTTATGGAAAACAGAAGAGAGTCAGATTTCTCAGAATTGGGAAAGAAAAGAAGGATTTAAAGGGCCTAACAATTTATATGGCTTGTATTGGATCCTCTTAATTCCGACCATTAAATTTGTACTCCATATCCACAACTTCAATCTCAAAGCCATTATCAAAATAGATCTAGTTAGAGAGTCTCGATTGACTAGGTTAATCCACAAAAGTATCCCTCTGAAGCCCAAACATTGGGCCATGGCTCCGATACCAGTTGTTAGAAATTTACTGCAGAAATAATAAACAATTTACCGAGAGGAATAAACATAAAGAGCCAACAAAAAATCATTACCATAAACAAAGATGTTTATCTGGGAAAAACCCCAAATCCAGGGCAAAACCCAACCAATGAAATTTAATTAAGAATTGGCCAAAACCTTGGCCAATCCGGCCAAATGAGCCTTCACCGCTCACATCCAGGCCTACATTACAATGAAGTATTCCCAACCTTTTATAGGCTCCATTACATGCAATACCATGGGCCGAAAACCATGGGTGCACAATACCATGTGCCCCAAAACCACTACTATTTACCCTAGTAAACATTGAATCTATCCCGACTCAATTTTACCTAACATGAACAAGATGACCTTGCATCATTATGTCCCCTAGCTTCTCCTCCCAAGTGTATAAGTAAGCCTTTGGTGACAATTCCACATGGTTCTCACCATGAAGTAGTGGGATATCTATAGAGGAAAATATATGTGGTATAGAGGCCTTTTTGAGGCATGGGATCATAAAATCATTGGGAACCTACATTCCCATGTGAAGCTCCAAACCCCAAGCTATCATCCATACAAAGTGAGTCACCCTCCAGAATGGTAACTCATGAAAAATTTCTTCCACCTCTGGCTCCTGCAATGTAGGTGGGCTGCATAAGTGAACATGATAGACCAAATGGCCTACCCCATGCTGTCTCTCTCTCCACTTATGGAAATTTTAGATTTTCTATTGATATTGGGCCGCAATAATGTTTCCCTCAAGATACAAAAGGACAACTGGATCTCCAAAGACCCCTTCTCTAGTTTCATGAGCCCAATCCATCCCATACAAAGTGAATGCTACATCATCACCATGTGGTATCCAAATCAGAAATATATTGAATGTTATGTGCAATGTTGAATGGTACCAATGGTTTCTCCAGTGGATACAACGCAGTTTTACCAACTGTTGCTTTAGAACATCATGTGGCAAGTTGTCTCCCAACAATTTGCTAGTTGTGCATGTTTTCTCATCTACTAGGAGGTAGTAAATGGAATTGTATATCAGTTGAGCATAACAAGAATAACACCAAATTTTCCCAAAGCCATGCAAAGAAGGGCTATATCCATCATAAATGTTGGTCCTAGAATGACCATGAAACTCAAATATATTATTTCCCTCTTGTGGAGCAATGAACTATAAATAGATGGCAAGAGAATGAAAATACTTTGTAAAATGATCAATAAGTAAAGAAATACATTTCTTACCATGCATTATGAGTAGGCTGAAAGTGAGGTCCATAAGTGAGCCCTCCCATGAGAATATCCTCATAAAGGTCTGCAAAATGAAGGGATGCATACTCCCCTTGGAACACTCCATTAGTAGATACATACCCCCAAGTGATAGCAATGTTGGCCTTAGTGATAAGGCTCTTGCCACCCCATGACTCCATTCTCTGACATGCCACATGCCAAATTCATCCACATTGATGCTGCTATAAGTGGGAGACTTCTTCCTATGTGGAAGTACCTCCTTATCCTTCAATGTTGAAGGGTATCCTCTTTACACCATGATTGTGTCACCCATCTCTTCTGAAATATCATGCAAAGTATGGGGAAAATTCAGCCCATACTCTCCCAAGAGTAGCCCAAGAAATAATAGCTCTTGCTGCCTCTTCACACCTCCATCATACAAACCATGAGTGAAAACCTAATGATTGACATGAAAAATGACACATCATCCCAATGCACCCGAACTCCCTGCTACCATATGATGCAAGTGCCCTGCCATGTTCCAACCAACAACATACCTTTGGAATAGGATATGTCCGATGCTGAACAAACTCTTTCAAGAGTAGCCAGCGCAACCTTGCCTCCTACTACCCTGTGTCATAGATCTGAAAGTGGCTTTCCAGCCTCTTGCTCATCAACATCACCCAACCAACCATTGGAGAGTGTCTATCATCATGCTCAAAATTGGTATTCCTCCAATGTAGAATACCACCTTCCCAATCCAAATCACTATTTCTACACTTCATGGGATGTTGAAGTGCAACCTCCTGGAGATCTCCAAATGAAGACCACTCATCAATTACCACATTGAATCCATAAGGATCCAAGTATCCTGAAGGAAAATTCTCTCATTGAGCTGTGAAGTTCTCATCAATAAATATCCATTATAACAATGGAAGATAAGATATATTTCATCATCCATCTGCCTATCCCTTGCTACACATGTAGAATGGTCATTGGAATGGTCCAATAATAGTTTGGCCCCCAACTCATCACTACTACTTAATGACATCGCTTCTGATCTCCATAATGGTGCATCTGTTGTCTCAAGATCATGCTTAATGTTGAACATACAGTTCTGCATTGGATTTTTTAGGACAATACTCATCATAACCTCCAAAAGTATACACTCCAACCCCAAGTGTTGTGTGCAGCTCAACAATGACATACTACGATGATTATACATCTCCTCCTTGATTCTATCAAGGGTCCTCTGCGCAGTGATAGTCTGCTGCTCTAAATCAGAAATGTATCTTGATCCTAGGTCATGCAATAGCATATTTCCACAACCTCCCATAAGATGTGCTAAAATAACAGAAAGTGGAAACATTTGCATACCTTGGTTTTGCTTGGGAACATCTTGTACTGCTACAGGGGTTCCTCCCACCGGTGTGATGACCTTCCCAACTAATGATGATGATGGATGCTCCTCTATGGCTACATCAATGCTGGTATAAGTCTCCTCCTCCTCATGCATCTCCAGAATAGTGCATGGGACTCTAAATTCCAAGCGATCAAGATTACTTTGCAAAGGTGCAAGTGTTCTTTCTCCTGATGCAAGTGCTCCTGCAGCAAGTGGTGGTGGAAGCTTATTCTCCTTTGATTTCTTCTTGTCAAACTTATTGATCAACCTTTGAGTAAAATCTGCACATGCAGTCACTTTTGCATGACTCAAATGGCTAAACCACCAAATGTTTGCTTCACCCTCAAGGTGCAACACTGAAATCTCAACAACTTCTCTTTATACTACTGGATGTAGCAGGAAGAATGCATCCAACTCCATTCCCCAACCCTATTTGTGCATGTGGATGACCAATCAAATGTAGACAATAGAAAGCTATTGTGCTTCCTTCTTTCATTTCTCCAAGGTCTTCTTTATTCTTTGACATGAATGAACCGTGGGAGAGTTAGATCCTCCTTGAAAGCACTTGATTGAGATTTTTATTCTGCAAGATACTCACTTAGAATCCCATGATATAAGTGTCCTCCATCTCCATGCCTTTTTTCTTATTCTTAAAAATAAAAGGGCATAGTATGTTTCTTTGGAGTTCTATGCAATACCGGTTCTTTCTGCTGATAGGAAGTGCATGGACATTCCTCATCTTGAAACCCTACTGTGGTTTGATTTCTTTTCTCCACTTTTCTTTGCTTGACCTCCTTGGTGAGGACCCTCTTAGATCTGAAAAGAGATGAGATAAAACTCATTCCTTCCATCATTCTGATCTATTTCTCCTTCTTCTTATTCTCCTAATAGCATAATGGCTGAGATCCATAGACTGAGCCAAGATTATGCTTTGATACCACTGTAATATTCCTAAATGGGAAAAGTAGGAATATAGTGCATAAAATTGGAAATAGCAGGGTAGATCAACACATCACCATTGGAGACAAATATGGAGCCATAACATTATGTATGAGAATATAAAATCAGTACAAAATAGTGAGGCATAAATCATATGAAATAAGGAAACAAGCCTCCCATAAGAAATCACTCCCAAATATGAGATGCTGCTACAATATAAAATTCCGAAGAGCTGCTACAACGAAGTCATACTAAGCATAACTATAGCTAGAGATCATACAATGATACAAAAATAATAATATAGGCCACAATGGATGCTACACATATAGATCTAGGCACTATATCAACTTTCCAAGACAACCCAAGAGGGTTTCCAGAAAATGCACACAATGTGCCAATGTAAGTTGTAGCCCTAGGGCTGAAGGTATGCTGCAAAAATAGAAATGAGAAGATATGGCTGAAGCTGATGTAGAACCCAAAAACTCTTCTCCAATAGATCCTCCAGATGAAATAAATGTCTCCTCCACTGAAGAAATCACCTCCCAAAACATACACTACAACCACCCCTGCAACTCCTCCATAAAATTAAGCAGATCTGGACTGACACTATGCTGTAGGGGATAAATACTCCTTGGCCTGATGAAAAATATGTCCAATAAGCCCAAGGGGCTTCTTTACTGACCTCCCAATGGAAGGAAACCTTCCTCCACTACAAAACTAGCTCTGAAGACACCCAATGAAAACCTCCACTATTGCACCCTGCAACACAGCACAACCCTAAGCAGAAACTGCAATGTTGAAGAAATTTGTAGCTTGGCCAAATGTGGGAATGTGGGAATTTAGTGTAATACTCTTCCTAGAGGCTCCTCAAGGAAAGAGGTGGGATTCCTGCTCAGGAACACCCTGTGCTAAACAACACTACAATCTTAGCTAAGTTGTTGAAGAAAGAAACAAGTCTAAACAGACCATTAACAAGATAATAATAATAAAATAACAATAATGGCTTCCATCCTCTTCCTTATATTCTTGGTGAGCTTCCTCATCTTGGGCCCCACTCATTAAAGGCACTACTTCCATGCAAGTAATCTCCCTCCAAAACTACGATGTTTGATTTGGTCAAGGTTGACCCAGTCTTCATACTCCATCCCCTTTTCACACCTATGGGTCTTCAATCCAGCTTTAAGATGGCCTCATTTCACATTAGGAGTGTCTTTTATTCCTACTAAGGAGATTTATGGATCTCCGTACCCTCTGATTTCTCTAGCTAAGAGAAAAATCAAAATCTAATATTCCAATTAGCTGTGTGCTAATTTAGGAATATTACAACAGAGTTCTGATAACTATGCCAACTCTTGGGAAGTCCTAGAAGAGCTAGGCTCACCAATTCATCATCAGCTACAATAATTTCGATGCTCCCAAGATCATCCCTACATTGGACAAACATTGTTAAATATTTCGGCATGGTGTCGCCTTTCTCCATTTTGATTTTCCTAAGCTTGTCCTTTAGTGCTAATTTTATATGATCACTGCTACTCTTAAATATATTTTTCAGAGCTTTCCACATTTCATATGGTGTCGCTTTTTCATGGATACTTGAGAAAATGTGGCCTCATACTCCCTCCAATAAGATCCTCCTCGCCTTTGCAACCTTCTTTTGCCAAGCATCAAGATTTGCAGCATTTGTCACAGAAAATTTGGGAACATCATTGTCAATGAATTATTTCAACCCATTTTCCTCTAGTATTGCCTCCATCCTATCTTTCTAATCAATATAGCTAGAGCTTCCCTCGAGTGCATACTCCAATCTAAAGCAATTGAAATCCATTTCGATCCTGAATCTCTTGTCATACCAAGAATGTCTTATGAAAATTTGAATTCTATTCAGTCACAAACTTAGCTTCTCCTCCACTATAGTGATTTCATGTGCCCTAATACCATGTAGAAATTATACAAACATATGTATATCAATGGATTCAATCCAATCTAGCAATGTACTAAAGCTAGATATTGAATCGCTTCTACAAATCAATTGCAGAAATTAAACACAATCGCCAATCACATAAAGCAAAGAAATAATCAAATAAAACCATAACACAGATAATTTCCTTGGGAAAGCTTGCTATTCAAAACCCCTCTATATTCTATTTTAAATTAACCATGGAATCATGAAACAATTACAATGAACTCTTCTCACAAGAGTCTCCTGCGCACTCACAACTGTCTCACACTATCGTGGAAAAAATTGACCAACACTTAGCTAATTCTCGACCTCTAAAAAGCCTTCCTTTCTTGTGCAATTCCTGATGAATGCAATCCCTATTCTTTAGTAATTTTGGCCTTCCTAAACTGCACAAGGATCATGGGCAATCCAATGGATATATAGTTGCATGCAATCAACCTACTAATCACACAAATCATATTTAACCTCCCTTTAACCTTTGTCTCAAATGGGTCTCCACTGGAACTGACATGCATGCAGCTGTTAATAGTAAATCATTAGTTGCATGGAATATCATTGCATGTGAATTAAATGTAATTTAATTCACTTGATCTCTCACTAGTGAAAAAAACAGTTACAACTAGTTCAACTGACTTTAACTCACTTAATTGAAACTAGTAGCTCTAGTGACTCTGAAGGAGAAATATCATCACACCAGAAACCCTTGAGTTTGTTTCCAACCCCAGCCACTCAAATTCTACACTCACATCACAGAACACCCACTCCACTGCGCAGTCCATCTCCACCACCACCACCTCCACCTCCCCCAGAAGCATATATGGTTGTGTCAATGAAGTTACCTAATTTCAGAGGCATTGGAAATGAAGATAATGAGCACTTTTGGTTTGAAACTAAGGTTGTCTAGAAGGCTCAATGGGTTAATAATAATGATATTAATAAAGTAAATCTAGCTACTACTTTCCAAGAGCGCACATTATATTGGTACATCAGGTATGTTCAAGAAAACCCTAATGCCACCTTGGACCAAATAAAATATGCCCTAAAAGAGAAGTTGAAAAATAATAAGCCATACGCACAGCTCATGATAGAAATGAAAGATATTCATGACGAGTTTAATGAATCTATATGGGAGGCAAACCAAAGGCTGAAGCGCACCATTAGAGATGGTGGATTTTTCATTGATGATACTCAACATAAGGAATGTTTCATTGCTATGTTGTTGCCGCATCTGCACCAGCCCTTAGGTCAACAAACGATTGCCACACAGTATGAGGCTGTGGAGGTTGTAATGAAACTAGAGGCTACTCCAACACCTGTTGTTCTTGGGACTCAAAAAACTCAGAATCAATTAGAAGCCATGCATCTAGAAATTCAAAGCCTTCATAAGGACAAGGGAAAGGAAGTCTGCGTAGAGGTTTGGTGCATAAAATGTAAGGCTTATGGGAAACATAAAGATCAATGTCTCATCTTCAACAGTTATCTGAATGCTGGAATTCCTAGTCCAATGAAGAGTCTTGTATGGTGCACAATATATCAAATCATTGGATTACATGACACAGATTCTTTCCCAAGGATCGGAAAGTATCAACCTGAGTTGAAGAAGTTGTTTTGTATATTATGTTCATCATTAGGACATGATGAGAAACATTGTCACACTTATGATATGATGTTAGATAAAGCTGAAATATATAGGATGTAAGTTGAGCCTACTTCACCAACATCCCCCTTTGGGAATGGAGGATTTCAGGGCAGAGGAAGAGGCTGAGGAGGTGGATCGGATGGTCGAGGAAGAGGGCAAGTAATTTTCTATAACTGTGGAGATGCTAGTCATTATGCACGTGACAGTCCTAATCCAGTGCGAAAATCATGCAGGTATTGTAGACAATTTGATCATGTAATAGAATATTGTCCTGTCTTGATTGCTAAAATGCAGGAAAAGAAGACACAAACTCCAATACAAAATATTCAAATGGTAAGAGAAGAAACCTGTGAAGAATATCCCAGTGTGAATGTGGTTACTAGGAGCGGTGTAGACACCAATGAAGATAAAGGAAAGAAATCGGCACCTGAAACCAAATAAGGATTTGATCTACAACATGTAAAGGAGACTTTTGTTGAAACGCAGAAAGAATTTTCAGAACGAAGCACATCAACATCAAGAAGACCGATGAAGGAAGCAGGAGGAGATGAAGAGATAAAACCATTTCTACAAGAATGTATAAAGTTACTACACAACAAAAAGGTAGTAGAAAATCTTTAAGGTCTGATAGATAATTCCGTAGAGAAGGAACAACCGACGGTAGAAAAATGTGAGGTCAACAAAATATACAAGAATAGAAAGAGAACGGGTAGGGAGATGTGTATGACCACGCAGATTGGTGCTTATGAGATGGACTAGGTGATTCTAGATCCGGGATCAGATGTTACTTTTATACCTAAGAAAACATGGCAGCGCATGTGAGAGCCCAAGATGGAGTGGTCTACCATCCAACTGCACATGGCCAATCAGCAAAAGATTATTACCTTAGGAAGGTTGCCGCAAGTTGTATTTAGTATCGAGGGTGTTAAGGTGATGGAAGACTTTTAATTCATACAAACTATAGATGATATTGATCCTTATCCTGCGGTTCTAGGGTTGGATTGGGCTATTTACATGGATGGTGTTATAAATCCAAAGAAAATAAGAATGGAATTTGAAAGCAATGGAGTCAGGATCATCATTCCTCTAGATCCCGCAATAGGGAAAAGATACACAGAGTCTGTGTGAATTGATGACGATATCGATCAAATCTATAAGCTGACCATGTGCGAGGAAGATTGGATTAATCCAACAGTAGATGGAAATATTAACTGGGAGAATGATAGATCTTGTTTTTCAGACTCTGATGAGGAATTTAAAAACTGGCAGAACTAGTTTCATGAGGTATTTGCACTGCGTTTTAATCGCATGATTCGATATTTGTGATGTATAAAATTTGAGGTAAGTAAATTACCACACTATGATGGATTAACTAATATAAACATGTTTATAGAAGAGATTGAAAGGAATGTGCCTGAAGGACAGAGATTCCATGCTTTATATCTCGACTTGCGCACTACGCCAGCAAGATGGTGGGAAAATCACAAGGAGAACATGGGAAACTAGGAGGAATGTGTGTGCATAATGAGGTTATGGTTTGAATTTATAGTCATTAAAACTGGAAAAGATGATCCGTGTAGACATTTGGAAATATGGAATCAGGTATGGGGCGTAGAACTAAGACTTGAATGGGTCCACATGTTTATTGACACATTGGAGAAGGTACCTACTGAATGGTATTTGGAGACAGAGCTACGCCAAGGAACTAGTGAATTTTCTACGCTGACAAAGAGTTTTATCCTTACATTCAGCTTTAAGATTGGATTTGATAATATTGTACAAGCTTTGCATAATATTTAAGAAGCCATATTTGATACAAAAAGCCTGAAATCGAGTGCACTCCACCAGGATGGGATGCACAGTTGAAAGCTATTGTGAATTGCAGGAACCTGACAGTTGAAGAGAGTGAATAGAATCCAAGGAATATCATGATTCCCAAATTTGAGGGACATCGCGCAGTGGCTATACCCTTGATCACCTCGTTAGATGTGACAAAGCCCTTAAAGATCAAGAAAGTGAATATTGGATCTGAAGAACAACCCAAGTTGGAAAATATTGGAGACTACTAGGATGATGATACAGTAGGCAAAGTTGTTGAGTTGCTAACAGAACATCAAGATTTATTCCCTACAAAGTTCTTAGAGCTGAAAGGAATAATTGGGGAACTGGGAATTATGAATATCACATTGAAACCTAATGCGGGCCCACTGAAACAACACCCATACAGTCTAAACCCAAGATATAAGAACAAGGTGAAATAAGAGTTGGAAAAAATGGTTTTTGCAGGCATCATTGAACCTGTAGAAGATTTTGACTAGGTAAGTCCAATGGTAGTACAATATAAGAATACCAAGGGAGAAATAAAGATCTGTGTAGATATACACAAATTGTACAATGTGTGTGTGCATGATCCATTCCCAACTCCATTCTCTAATGAAATCCTGGCTAATTTTGGTGGCCAAGAAGAATATTCCTTCACATATGTGATTTCAGGATATCATCAGATCTAGATTGTGCCAGAATATCAGAGTAAGACCACCTTTGCTATTGAATGGGGATCTTTCTAATATATACTCATACCCTTTGGATTGAAGAATGCTCCTGCAATTTTCTTGCACGTAGTAGTAGCTACTTTTAAAGAATTTATCCACAAGTTTTTGGAGGTATATTTTGATGATTATACTGTACTTGGGTTGTTGAAGAAGCATGTGTCAAATCTTCACTTAATGTTGGACCTATAGGAGCTATCAGATTTCCTTGAATTTGAAGAAGTGTATATTATGTGTACCATTTAGGATATTGCTGGGACACATTTTCTGTCAGCAAGGGTTGATGGTAGAGCCTGCAAAGATCCTAGTCATAGTTAATCTGGAGGTACCTGAGAATATTAAGAAATTGAGACCAATATTGGGGCATACTGGGTATTATAGGAAGTTAATTAAGGGCTATGCACTGATAACCACGCCCATGGAAAATTTGCTCAAGAAGGATGCAATGTTTTGTTAGGATGAAGATTGTCAAAAGGGTTTTGAATTGCTAAAGGAAAAGATGGTCACTACACCCATACTGGTCTTCCCAGATTGGTCAAAAGAGTTTCATGTACATGTTGATGCTTCCTGTATTGTGTTTCGAGCTATTTTAGCACAACCAGGAGTAAGTGAGATTGATCACCCTATTGCCTATGCAAGCCAAAAAATCTCAAGCACAGAATGGAATTTCTCAACCACAGAAAGAGAAGGCCTAGCAATGGTGTATGCCCTATAGAAATTCTGCCACTATCTGTTAGGAGGCCATTTTAAGATGTTTACTGATCATTCTACTTTGAAGTACCTGGTCAATAAGCCTGTGTTGGGGGGGAAGAGCTTCTGGTGGTTGTTGTTATTCCAGGAATATGACTTTGAGATTATGGTAAAACTAGGAAGATTGAATGCTGGGACATACCATCTATCATGCATTGAAACTAGTGAAGTACCTACAAACTTGGAGGATGGATTGCCAGACGCGCAGTTTTTTGCAATAAATGTGGTTGATGAGAATTTCACTGATATCATTCAGTTCCTGACAACTGTTCACACGCCTGACGAATATACTATTCAGCAGAAGAAAGAGCTCGTGGCGCACACAACAGACTTCACCAATATTGTTGGACAGTTGTACAAAATGGGTGCAGATGTAGTTCTGTGAAGATATGTCCCAGAGTATGAAAGACGTGTGATCCTAGACGAATCTCATGGAGGGGTTTGTCAGTGTTCATTATGCAGGTAAAGCAACCACACAGAAGATTTTGCAAGTTGGGTTATGGTGACCCGCGCTGCACAATGATGCCTATGCACATTGTTGCACATGTGATGTATGCCAGAGAACAAGAAAGCCATCACGCAGAAACGAGATTCCCTTGCATCCACAAATGGTGTTGCAAGCATTTGAAAAATGGGTTATAGACTTCATTGGACCTATCAATTCCCCAGGCACGAAGAGTGGTGTGCGTTACATTATCACTGCGACAGATTATGTAACCAGATGGGTTGAAGCTAAACCTGTGAAGGATTGTACTGTAGATATAGCTGCACAATTCATATTTGAGAATATTTTGACTCGGTTTGGGTGTCCTAAGATTCTGATAATTGATTAGGGTACGCATTTTTTAAATGACACCATTGAAGCATTGACAGAAGGGTTCAAGATGTTTCATCAGAAGAGCTCTCCCTATCATCCCCAGGAAAATGGTGTTGTTGAGGCATTAAATGAGATATTGGAGATTGCACTAACCAAGGTGTGCAATGCTAACCGAACTGATTGGGATGAGTGCGTACCTCCAGTTCTCTGGGCCTATAGGACCACATGAAAGAAGTTGACTAGAAGGACACCTTTCAGGATGTATATGGGCAAGAAGCTGTGTTGCCAATGGAATTCATTATTCCTAGCCTGCACGTTGCAGAATTCACCAATATGGCTGAAGAAGATGCTGTGGAAGACCAATTTTCGTAGTTGGTTGGTCTGGAGGAATATATATTTATTTCAAATTATCACCAACAAGTTCATAAAGCGCACGAAAAAATATGGCATGATAGGCATATTAGGCAAAAGGTGTTCAAGAAAGATGATTTGGTCTTACTATATGACAACAAGTTTGCACGCTACCTAGGGAAATTAAAGATGCATTGGTTAGGGCTCTATATTTTTAACGAAATCACTGATGGAGGTGCAGTGCGCCTGGCCACATTGGGCGAAGAATAACTTACTGGGAGTTGGGAGTTTTAATTGTCAAATTAAACCTCTCAATATTAATTGTCAATCAGGGAATCGTAAACGTGAGTTGTACTACGTCTTGGCTCAACTTAATGGTTAGACTATATAAGTCTCCTTATTGATAATCATCAAGTAAAAAGTGATAAAAACACGCTTCTATTATCCAAGAAAAATCATACTTAAAATTAAAGCATTCTGAAGGGAATCTACTTAAATCAATCCTCATTTTAATTCTCTACAATCAAAAGACAATATTATCTAAACAAAGGTGCCATGAAATTAACTTCAGCTACAATCTTAAGCAAGGTTTTCAACTTCTCATTATTAAAAATACTAAGCAGTAATTTATAAGGAGGCTAAAATGTAATTCTAGGATCAAATCCTGATCTAATGTCTTCAAAAATAGAAATCTAGTTTATCCTTATCTTTGAACAACTTGAAGCAAAATTAAATCACACTCGAAATATAAGTTTCAATATTTATTCTACAATAGTAGAAATAGGAATCAATATTATTTTATTATG
Source organism: Pinus albicaulis (assembly GCA_034641835.2). Classification (NCBI taxonomy): domain Eukaryota; kingdom Viridiplantae; phylum Streptophyta; class Pinopsida; order Pinales; family Pinaceae; genus Pinus; species Pinus albicaulis. Next base: position 1,101,037,044 of record CM076579.1, read on the forward strand.
CGAGAAGAAATCTAAATTATCCTATGATAATTTAATAACTCAAAATGATGCTCTTAAATGAGATGATTTAAAGTAGACCATACTGTGAAAGCTAACCCTAATTCAAATTGTGAAATGGAAATTTCAACACCTATCTCTAACCAACTCGAATTATTTACTTGCGCTATCAAATTCATACTCAAACTTGTTCAAAGGAATGATTATGCTATGAAAAACAAGAAAGTTCTTAATTAAAAAGAAGAAATCTAATGACCAAGCTAAATCTTGGGAGATAAATGTTTCACAAGAAATACACGCAACTCGCACTCAATTACCCACACTACTAACATCATTGTATTTAATTCAGGAATAAAATCTTGTTCTTATTCATAACTACAATAATCAAGCTTCAGAAAATATGCATTTCTCTTAATGGAATTCACAATCCAAACAAAAGATTAAAATGAGTTAAACCATATGCAAACTTAACTCTTACATTCACTAAGGCTTTCCAACAATACACTCGCGATCTCACTCCAAATTCAAGAAAACAAAAATAATGATTAAGTATAGGATCATGAAATCTACAATACTATTTAGAAAAAAAATATAAAACAAAATATAATTTTGTAATAAAGCACAATTCCTACATCTATAAAGAATGCCGGACTCAACTACAGGTTGCGGTGGATCCTTGCCACTCCCTGGAGCAAGTCCTAAACTAAATCAACGCTTAGAAACAAAAAAATTACATTGCTTATATAAAAAAAAAATGCAAAAGACAAAATTTATTAAATTAAATAAAAACATCGAGTCAAATAGTAATTAATAAATACATCATATGTTGTTGCTCCATTACAATTCTTGTTCTCAGCAATTTGATGTCAGATATGGACATGAGAATTCATCTGAACTGGATCTCAGGATTCGCTTCCCCATTCGGTTACAGCATCCAGCATTCTCTCCTTACTATTACCTTGCCATCTATTCAGATCATCGATTATAGCACTAGTTACCTACCACCGATTCCTATCTTTATATCTACTCCACTCCTTACCATAGATCTACATTACCCAGCATTTGTTGCCTACTTCTGATTACATTACGAATCTCCTATCCATTCATACTGTATTCATATGCTATATCTATTATCTCCCCATTTCTGTGGGTGCACATCTCTACGTTTTATAGCAGCGGAGTTGCTATTATTTTCCTAGAACCGTATTTACAAATATCACGAGTTGTCACAATAGATTTGAAACTGGGTATTAGAAATCCGATTTTTTCTAAGGCTAGAGGGTTAATGCCAATGGGACATCGTCGGTGATGCACACAATTATCAATTTCCACAACTGCAAGAACCGATATTGACCATGAAGTATTTTCTGGAATCAACAAGGAAGTTTTGACCAAATGCTTTTTGAGTTGAGGTGGAAGATCCTTTGATGAACAACGTTTACAATTGGTGTTAATTGTTTTGCTGCAGTAGAATCCACTATGTGACTTTTATCCTTCCCCATTGAATTCGATCATACAAGCATATGACGGCGGCCCAGCAATAACTTGGAACGTATTAACGACTGCCCTTTCATGGTAAGGGTACATCAATAATTCTATGAGGAACGCGTTTACTTATACGATTTACACCTGTTTTGATATCTGGATCGATTGTGTTAATAACCATATTTAGGGACGAAGCTTATATGGAGTCAGGTGCGTCTTCAAACTATGCAACAAGACTCTCCAATGTAGCATTGTTTCATGGTAATCGAATTATCCTGGCTTTTCCTGTACAACACTGATAAAATTTACTATGATCATGCCTACACAAGCAAACCATGTGATAGCAAGAGAAATCTTCAACATTCTCTCTATTGATTACTGTTTTGCACCACTTTTAAGTGAAATGGTAGATGCAATTTCTAGTATTGAATGGCAGAGCGCTCCCTTTAGTGAAATACTGAAATAGGAATTGTGCACATCCTTGATTCTAATGTGGGAACATGAGTGTATTCCAAGAATATTTTAGAGTGCAGGAAGCCATGAAGTGGTGCAGGAATCCATTGCATGGTGAGGAGCGTGTAAAAATAGGAATCGTTCACCTATCATGAAGAGAGCATATTATTAATGAAATTTTCATATTAAATACCTTCTAAATCAGCAAAACAATAACTTATTGCCTCTGAATGCCTCTTAACAAGATAATAATTATTAAAAAATTAGTCAAATGCACATAATTATTGGATAAAAATCATAAAAATAAGGAAAAAAAAGGTGGCTCAACATCCACCCACGCTGATATTCTTGCACGTCCTCCTGCAATGGCCAAACCTTTAAATTGTAAAACTATGAAAGAAGGCAGGGAAAATGTTTGAATATCAGACTATGCTTCATGATAAGAATGTCATCCAAAATTGAGTAAGAAACATAGAGATGGTTGTCATTTAAAACATTCATTAGCTTGCAACATAAATACTACAATGCCAGCTAACCATGTTCCAATTGTAATGTAAGTATCAAGATCAAGTACAAAAAGCAGATATTATAGAAAACAGAGTATTGCACATATATGTCGTCTTGTTTCAAATGACCTCCTTATTTTGTTTCTAACTAGGGTCCTATGATAAAAGTCAAGTTTTTGTTGAAAAGGTGCAATTTCAAGAAATATTGTGCCTAGACTATGTAGCACGTATTTAGAGGCAATCACAATCAATACACATGATTGTCAATCAGCACCTCGTGAATAGTTTTCGCTAAGAAATTCATCACTCTAGATACCATGAAATTGAAGTAAGTTATGATACCAGACCAATCAAAAAATTGAGCGCTTCTAAATTTTGTTGTCATCCAGATACAAAATTAAATCTCTCCTTAATCGGTACAAATAATTACCTTCTCTACGGGTACTACATCCTTAAAGATCCCAAATTTTGGAAAACATCATGTCCAAATTGTCTTACAACCATTGTCCAAGAATTAAAATGATGAGTTTCAGGAAAAGAGAAGAATAACCAAGCACATCATAGTTTACAATTAACTTTAATACCAAAGACATGGCCTTGCTACCTGCAGGTGTCCATAACCTCGACAGGGATGTCTTTTAACCTAGCGAAATGTCTGTGTCCCACTTACAAGATATAGATTCAGAGTTATGTTATTTTACTTTTAGATGAAGGCCATTGTCCTGGCTTGGTAACCAGTTGATGAAATTTCCACTCACAAGAAGTAACATGGACGAATAGGTCGAATCGTGATGAGACCTCCTGTCTTCCAGCTTTTTGGCTGAAAGCCATTACTCTGGCTTGGTGACCAGTAGCAGTAATTTCATGCATGTTAGATCCCATGATCATGGTAGGTCGGCTCATTACAAGACCTCGTATCCTCCCCTAAGTATTTTGTAAGCTCTTATGATGGTTAACCTTAAAGGCTACTTAGTAAGTGGGGAGCCAAATATACTCCTTAAGAGTATAGGATGGCGTGAAATTTTTTTAATTACTAATCATTGTTGCTTAATTCCTCTATCCTAAAGGCTTATTAAAAATATCCCAGATAAAGATTCTTTGAGTTAATGATGCTAGTTTTCTTTATGAATAGCTCGTTATGACCTTTACAAGAGTGGTCCACCATAGAGGGTTCTCCAATAGTACTTCTAAGCGAAACTGAAAATATATATCTCAGATGACAACTTATTAGAGTGATTAATCCTGGTTACTTTTGAAAAATCATGAAGTATTAGAGTGAATCCTACTCAACAAGATTTGTCATAGATGTGTGCCAGTTGACAACTAAGGTGGATCAAAAGTAGTTTCAGTGGCCATAGCATTATTGTAACATATTTTATTCAAAGAATACATTTATTCTTCTACCCTACCCTACTTTAGAAAGAGGAAGGTCTCCTTCAAGTGTAGGAGTACTTCCAGTGTAACCATGCATGCAAAATGCTAAATATACTCATACTCAATTTTAAAGAATAAACTTCAACATGTAATAGAGTATGAGAAACCAATTTCTTTAATTGATACGGTACCAAGTGTTTCTGGATGATGAGGAAATAAGATGGCTTGATGATTGTTTGGAACCAAGATTCAATGAAATCAACATATTTATCATTCTCCAACTGATGCAAGTCTTCAACAGTTTGATAGTCACTCTCATGGAGGCATAAGGGATATGGTGAAAGAAAAAAGATAAATCCCTCAAGTTCAGGCTCAAATATTTGATTTTCAAATTGACAAGAATGGTTGAGAGAGATTCTAGGGTTTTGAGTTTCAACAACGTTTTTGGAGCAAGTTCCAATGAAAGATTGATCCTCTGGTGGTTTTTGAATTACACCTTCCCGGGGTGAATGTTCTGTGGTAATGGGGGGAGTTTCCAAATTAATTCCCTTTCCCCACATGGAAGGTGTAACATTTTGTTTAATACGGGAATCAATGAGAAGAATAGGTGGTTCAAACTATTGTGCAACCTGATGGTTTAGATTAGGGTTTCGGTTAATGCTTGGACTAAGGTTTGGATTTGGATTGGGATTAGGCTTTGGACTAGGCTTAGGTCTAGGTTCTAAATTAAAATTAGGGTTAGGTCTATGGTGTGGATTAGGGTTAAGTCTAGGGTATGGATTAGGGTATGAACTAGGGTTAGGGTATAGATTAGGGCTAGGGTAAGGTTTCACATGCGGTTGGGACCATGGCGGAGGATAACTTAGTGGTGCATTGGAAAGAAATTGTGGTTTTTTTTTGTGCTCATATAATTGAATTTTCATGGGATATTTTCCTAGAGAGAAGGATCCAAATGATTCTTGAGGCCATGGAGATATCTGGCTCAAGGATGAGGGCCAAGGAGAGGGCCACTATGACCATGAAATAGGATATTCAATTGAAGGAGGATTAAAAGTTTTCCAAGAAGCTACAAGATTATAACCATGTTTAGGAACCTGCTCAAGAAAATAAACATTATTCCAAGTATCAAATGATGATAAGTTTTGATTTATACCTGGAAATTGATTCGATTCCTTACTTAATTTCTTGAGTACCTTTAGTAATCCTGGTAGTGATGGGAAACGCTCTTTTGAATGATCATCCTTACAAATTTTGCAAACTTTTAGACTGCTAAGTGGGCACTTTCCAGGGAAGTGCTTCTTTCTACAGTTGGCGCAAAGGATAAGCAATGGTTCTTCAGCCTTCTTTTGTTCCTGCAAATCATCCAATTTTGAAATCAAAGATTTAATAATGTTGAATTTATGTTCACGCAAGGAGTTAAATTTTTCTTTTGTTAATCCCTCATTGGATGAGTTGTCTACCTCTATAGCAGCATAAAAAATCCTCATTGAATGATTCCCAAAAATACCATTTTCTTGTTCTCAACAAGCCAGCTGGTATATTCTGACATCACATGGATTAGTACACCAGGGTTCTTACAGTACCCCAAAAATGATATAACATTGGAATCTGAAGCTATTATCTAAAATAAAACTCACCACACTTGCATGAAAGGAAAATGTCGAATCAAAGTACTAGTTAATCTATTAAAGGCAAAGTAATTTTGAAATTAAAAGTCTAAAGCCTTCTTCTACCTCTACACATAAAGGAAAGGAAATAAAAGTTCAAAAGGTAAGCAAGATGGGAAAACTTTGGAGAAACCCCACAATAGTGGATGTGTGGCTCTTCACTCACGTCTTACCGTACTCTCTCTGCCTTATGAATGCCCTAAAATATCCTTGAAACTCTGTAAAAAAATTTACCTGAGCCAAAATACAAATCCTCGGAAACGACGCTAAAATGTTGGGAGTTTTAATTGTTGAATTAAACCTCTCAATATTAATTGTCAGTTAGGGAATCATAAATGCAAGTTGTACTGCGTCCTGGCTCATCTTAATGGTCAGATTATATAAGTCTCCTTATTGATGACCATTGAGTATAAAATGATAAAAAAACTCTTTTATTAGCCAAGAAAACTCACACTTAAAATGCAAGCATTATGAAAGAAACCTACTTAACTCAATCCTCATTCTAATTCTTTGCAATCAAAAGACAATCTTATCGAACAAAATGCGCCATGAAATTAACTTCATCTAAAATCTTATGCAAGGTTTTCAACTTCTCATTATTAAAGAGACTAAGCAATAATTTATAAGGAGGCTAAAATGTAATTCTAGGATCAAATCTTGATCTATTGTCTTCAAAAATAGAAATCTAGTTTATCCTTATCTTCGAACAACTTGAAGCAAAATTAAATCACACTCGGAATATAAGTTTCAATCTTTATTCTACAATAATAGAAATAGGAATCAATCTTATTTTATTATGCAAGGAGAAATCTAAATTATCCTATGATAATTTAATAACTCAAAATGATGCTCTTAAATTAGATGATTTAAAGTAGACCATACTATGAAAGCTAAACCTAATTTAGATTGTGAAATGGAAATTTCAACACCTATCTCTACCCAACTCGAATTATTTACTTGCGCTATCAAATTCATACTCTAACTTGTTCAAAGGAATGATTATTCTATGAAAAAAAAGAAAGGTATTAATTAAAAAGAAGAGATCTAATGACAAAGCTAAATCCCAGGAGAAAAATGTTTCACAAGAAATACATGCAACTCGCACTCAATTACCCACACTACTAACATCATTGTATTTAATTCAGGAATAAAATCTTGTTCTAATTCATAACTACAATAATCAAGCTTTAGAAAATATGCAGTTCTCTTAATGGAATTCACAATCCAAACAAAATATTAAAATGAGTTAAACCATATGCATATTGAACTCTTACATTGACTAAGGCTTTCCAACAATACACTCGCAATATCACTCCAAATTCAAGAAAAATAATTTAATGATTAAGTACAAGATCAAGAAATCTACAATCCTATTTAAAAAACAATTCCAAAACAAAATATGATTATGTAATAAAGCACAATTCCTATGTCTATAAATAATGTATGACTCAACTCCAGGTTGCGGTGGATCCTTGTCACTCCCTGGAGCAAGACCTAAGCTAACTCGATGCTTAGAAATAGACAAAATTACAATGCTTATATAAAAACAAATGCATAAAACATAATTCAATAAATTCAATAAAAAGATCGAGTCAAATATTAATTAATAAATACATCATCTGTTGCTGCTCCATTACAATTCTTGTTCTCGGAAATTTCATGTCGGATCTGGATAGGCGAATTCTTCTGATCTAGATCTCAGGATTTTCTTCCCCATTCGATTACAACATCTAGTATTCGCTCCTTACTATTACCTTGCCATCTATTCAGATCACCGATTAGAACGCTAGTTACCTACTATCGATTCCTATCTTTATATCTACTCTACTCATTACCATCGATCTACATTACCCAACATTTTCTTCCTACTAATTACATTACGGATCTCCTATCCATTCATACTGTATCCATATGCTATATCTATTATCTCCCCCTTTTTATGGGTGCACAAATCTACGTTTTATAGTAGCGGAGCTACTCTTATTTTCCCATAACTATATTTACAAATAGCATGGGTTGTTACAACATATTTGAAACCGAGTATTAGAAATCCAATTTTTTCTAAGTCTGGAGGGTCAACACCAATGGGACATCACCGACGATGCACACATTTATCGATTTCCACACCTGCAAGAACTGATATCGACCATGAAGTATTTTACAGAATCAACAAGGAAGTTTCGATTGAATGCTTTTTGAGTTGAGGCAGAAGATCCTTTGATGAACAACGTTTACAATTGGTGTTAATTGTTTTGCTGCAGTCGAATCCACCATGTGACTTTTATCCTTCCCCATCAAATTCACTCATAGGAGCATATGATGGCGGCCCAAAAATAACTTGGAATGTAATAACCACTTCCCATACCACTTCCCTTTCATGGTAAGGATACATTGAAAATTCTATGAGGAACGAGTTTACTTATACAATTTCCACTTGTTTTGCTATCTGGATCGATTGTGTTAATAACCAAATTTAGGGATGGAGCATATATGGAGTGAGGTGCATCTTCAAACTATGCAACAAGACTCTCCAATGCAGCATTGTTTCATGGTAACCAAGTTCTCCTGGCATTTACTGTACAACACTAATAACATTTGATATGATCATGCATGCACAAGAAAACAGTGTTATGGCAAGAGAAATCTTCGACATTATCTCTATTTATTATTGTTCTACGCCACTTGTAAGTGAAATGGTAGATGCAATTTCTGGTATTGAATGGCATACACTCCCTTTAGTGAAACACTGAAACAGGAATTGTACACATCCTTGATTCTGGTGTAGGAACATGAGTGTAGTCCAAGAATATTTTAGAGTGCAGACATCCATGAAGTGGTGCAGGAATCCGTTGCATGGTGCAGGAGCGTGCAAAAATAGGAATCGCTCACCTATCATGAAGAGAGAATATTATTAATGACATTTTCATATTAAATACCTTATAAATCAGCAAAACAAGAAGATTTCATCACTTAATAACTTATTTCCTCTGAATGCCTCTTAACAAGATAATAATTATTAAAACATTAGTCAAATGCACATAATTATTGGATAAAAATCATAAAAATAGGTACAAAAAGGTGGCTAAACACTGGGTATGTCAATGGAAGCCATCTAAAGTCATACAAAGATGACCCTGTGCCTACCAAATGAACATATGATCGGAGTATCAGACCTGTGTACATGGGATGGAGGATGTGCAATAGAGTGCGACACGCGCGCGACAGCTATGCGAGGAGGTTGACTGGGTCGCAAAGGTGCCAAAATCTAGTTGTTGGAACAATAGATATGGAAAAGAAAACTTTATTACCGTTTATGGGAGTATCTAGGTTACATTTAATGAAGGTATTTTTCCAGATTTGGGACCGTTTTGTCATTTATGGAGACACATTAATGAAAAAGGAGTCATTGAAGACGCGCCACAAGTATAAATATGACCTATGGGGTCACAATAGTTTCTTTTTATTTCTGAGTGAATTATTTTCTTTGAGATCCCTGATTTCCGCTACACATTTTGTGTATATGTTTGGTTTGGATCCGAGATTCGAGGAAGAGCTATGCCACCCAGGGTTTGGATACGTAATTCTAGGCAGTATAATGGCCACACGACCTAGAGATGACCCTACTGCACCCGAGGTCCCTATTTTTGAAACGCTTGCGCCCACAAAGTCTAAGAAGGGGAAGTCTTCTGGTGCTATAAAATCCCCAAGGGGGAAGACTCTAAATCCGCGCTCCACTACGGCTGAGTGTCAAAAATGGACCATTGGAAGAGATCCCAGAAATTATTATGGAGGAAGACGAGGATGTGGCCAAAGTGGACCCATTATCATGGCTACCAAGATATGTTGCAATGTGCAAACCGATGCTCATAATACCCAAAGATCTTGACAAAGTGCATGCGAGCATCCAAATTCTGTTGATCCCAAAAAATGTCCTGATGGAAGGGGACATGTTTTCCAAAGTATTGCAACTAAGACTGGAGGATTGGGACATTGCAAACGTATAAAAATTCTTTGAACTCGCGCCAGAGATGTACCTATACCGATTTCAGTATGAAGGAGGAATAGTGCACCTCGAGTCGAAGAGATGGGTGTTGGGTCTACACAAGGCAGACATGTTGAACTTATTGCAAATACATCATTTTGGGCGCAGCCCAATAAACGAAATCTGTGTCTAGAAATTTCTTGTGTTGGTGCATGATGATGTGCTATGGTCGGGAGAGTGCATCCCAATTGATTCAGAAATGATCCATAGGATCATCGGTTTACCTGCTAAGGGCACTGATCCAATTGCAGATTTTGGAGGGAAGGCTCAAGAAAAAACCGTCACAAACCATATTAAGAAGAAATATCAAGTCTCGTGGAAAAGTTGAGTCTTTGTGGTTAGTGAGATAAATGACTCGGCTGTTCAGTTCGGCACACTCATCTTGGCTTTCAAGATGATGCGCAAATGTAGACCAAAGGAGGTGCCTGTGCACGCGATTTCTCTCACAAGACAGTGTGAGAAAGGAGTTATTTACAATTGGTCTAATTATTTGTGTATTGATTTCCTAGAGAATGTGCGTGAAGCATAGGAGGATGGCAATAAGTTCCATTATGCTTGGATGTTGTTAAAAATTGCATTGATTGGGTGGAAGACCCCTCAAGAAACCCATTTTCTAGATATTGAGCCCCAAATGTGCGAGGCCGTGCGATATGCAACTCTATGGAATTATTCGGACCCCCCGCCCGGGTGCTAAGGAGAATAAATTTTTTTGCATCCTTTATGATCTGACGTTATATCAGGTTGTGTAGTCTAAGCCAAGGTTGTCCTCAACATTATATGAGCAATACTAGATGATAGCCAAATCCAAGGCCACGTTCTATAACATGCACATCCACGCAAAAGGCGTCATGGAGGGAGTCTGGTACGCGTTACCTTATTTTCTCACAGAAGATGACATGATCAGAGTCACGAAAGAATATACAATAACGTGCTTGGAGCCTGGTGTATCCACTTCCATCACCAAAACACTAACAAAGCCGCGCACTGGCACTCAACCAGAGAAAACAACCAATAAGGTGACTGAGAAGCCTGTAGAGAAAGAAGCCACGCTAACCACCACTGGAAAAACTATTGATCTAGAAAAAGAAACTGAGATGGAGAAGAATGGGTCTACTCTGAAATATACAGTGGAGGAGGTAGAAGTGTAGACATATAAGGGAACAAAGCGTGCTCTCAGGCAGCTGGTGGATCAAGAAAGAAAAAAAAGGGATCCAAATATGTTGGGTATGAGGTCTTGACCTTGAGGAAGGACGATTAGAATGAAATTGCTAACACAGTCACGTCTGCGACTGAGGATCGTTGGACCGATATGGAGGTGTATTATAAGACTACGTTGGAAATTTTTCAAGTGGGGATACAATAACTTAAAGTGAAAGCAAGCCTGATACAAGCGAGCATTGCTTAGGTGAGCCAGACTAGTGCACTAGTCACCAGCACGCAGCCATTAGATATAGAACTACCAGCCAACGAGGATACTCATCTTGTGAAAATCCCCATGCCAACCATCCATGTGGACACCAGCCGGCGCGCTCAATTCCATGGAGCAGGTGATATTAACATTAATTTGTCTTTGTATCCTGTGGGAAAGCTGCACTTGATTCATACCATGATCGTAGATGAACTTCAATTGAGAGAGGTTGTCTCTCACACATCTACGGTAGAATACCACAAGAAGCCGAAGAGGCACATCAAAAACAACAAGCCACAAAAGTATAATGACATGCAACCGAAGCCCAGCGCATTGCGCTAGAAGCCAAAATTCACCAAGTTTGTCACGATGTTCCAGTAGTCCTAGCCATAGCCAGCCAGGAAGAAAAATTGGAAGGACTGGCTGAAATGCTGAAATCATTGCGCGCTGAAGTGCAAACCGTTCGTACAAAGTTTGAACGATAAATCGCGTACCTGCAAATGAATTTGCAGCCTAAGACTCCACCTAAGGTCTGCCCAAAAAGAGCAACCGAAGTTAAACAAGTTACAGATAGTATTGTTGTTGCAGTCACCCAGTGTGAAAATCTGTTGGATGAGGCTATGGGCATATGGATGTCCATGCAGAATGATCTGGTAGTACACCAGTTGCATAATGAGCTACATCAGAAAGAATAACAATTTTTTGAGATCCAAATAGTGGCGCCGACCCTTGTTCTTCCACAACACCTCACCTGTCTGCAGGAGGGTCGGATCATAGAGACAGAGATTGAAGACTTGCACCGTAAAGAAAAATTGTTGGAAGCATGTATGAAACCATGGGCTGAGGAGGCTCTCTCACTTTCACATACTCTGGAAACCACCTTGAAGGCAATTCAACAGACATAACGCAGTATAGAGATGGCCACTGAAGGGCCCACCACTGAGAAGTTAGTTCAACAAGCGTCGGGAGTTGCAACAAAAATTTTGGAAATGGTGCTCCCTGTGAAATATTCTGTCAGCACACACTAAGCCAAGCTTAAGGAGAAAATGCCTCAATGACTTGGGATGAGTCACATGTTAGTGTTGGGGGCCTGTTGGAGCGGGCTATGCTACGCTACACTTTTTTATATCTTTTTGTACAAGTTTTCTATATGCGCACTGGGCGAATGATTCAAGGGGATTTTGGGCGGGTCAAAGTTACTATTTTGATGTAAATGGGTTTAAGGGTAAATTTCTGTGCGCTAGAAGAATATAAATAAATAGATCGAGTCTAAGTAAAGTAGTTAAAATTTAATATACCATTATGATCTGACTGTTTATGCATCTATAATACTTTGTAAGGGTTTTTTTCTGGGTTGGTTAAAAAGGCTCCTACTGGCTATGTGCACAGACACCTAGTCCTGGTTGTGTGAAGACTCTGCTGGTTGTGTGTGCAAAAGGGTTATGTGTAAGGGGAGAGTTTGATGTACTGAAAGAATTTGAATTAATACAAGGACTAATTTTGGTGAAACATCATTTATTGATTTGAGTTATTTGTTCTGTTGAGATCACATTTATTCTGTGTTGCTTATTTCTATTTGTGCAAAGACATTTGTTATGGTTATTTATGCATCTTGATGATTGATGAATCTGATTAAGTAATTACAAAGTGTTGAGATCTGGATCTAGTTCTGTTATAATATATCTGCGCTAATTAAAGCGATCTGCGATTATGTCTATAATCTGCTAAGTATTGTGCGCATATGTTTATGATTGATATAAGTCTACAATTGATCTTCTTAGGACCACTTCATTATTTTCTTCTTCAGGGTGCGGAAACCTGGTTCCAACACCCCCCCCATACTGATTCGGGTGAGACTTTGATCTACGCAAGCAAGTCATTGCCGAAAGGGCCAGTAGTTGGAGGGTTTTTTGGTTGTGTGATAAAACTCTGAACCTGGGCTAGGACCCCTCAAGCCAACACAAATAAGCCTAGGCCTATGGTTGGAGGGTTTCAAACAGACGTATGTACACTCTCTCCATGCGGCTGGAAACTAGGATTTTGTTTTTACAGTTGATCGTAGATCATGAAATTTGACTATTACCACTCCAAAATTTCCCAGGGTTGTTATGTGTGTTAAAAAATATTAGAGGTAACTATCAATAGCCTTCCTAATGCTCAGAAAGGGCTCTCCCTTAATGATTTAACTTTGTTGTTTTAATTGATTTTAGGCTAGTTATGTAAGATTGATTGGGTTTGATTTTAATTTTTTGGTGGAATTACTGATTTAGATGGATAGGTGTCTTTTCTACTTTTCCATTGGGCTATGGAGTCAAAGTATCAAGAAAAAAGGACAAAATCAAGTTCTAAAGGAAGTATTTACAGGGCAGGGTAGCTAAGAAAAATCAGACCTTTAAAGGTCGAATGGTGAAGTGGTTTTCAATCGAGATCAAGGAGCAGTTAAGGATTCCTTAAACCATATGATGAATGAAGGTGAAAGAGGTCGATCAGGATGGGAGAGAAATTAAGGATTCTCAAATCCAGATATCAGATGAAAACATTAAAATGAATAAAATTTCAGAACAGAGTGTATTTAAACAAATTATGCAATAATATTCCTGTTATAACATTTAAATTTGGAAAAACATACAAGTTTATGGAATACTTAAGAAAGTAACAAGGAACAATTGAAATATACTTCACTGGAGTAGCTCAACACATGAATCCTGTAATGCAATGCCTTTATTACTTGTCATGTCTATGAACTTGAAAATGGTACAATAAACCCTCGGGTATCTAGATCAATTACACCTATAGAAATGTTCAGGAATCCACCCCTCAATACTTCGAATTGTTGAAGTATTTATACAAAACTTAATAAAAAATATCATAAAACTAATTTAGGATTTATTCAAGGGAAATAAAATATCTTCATGCAAGAAGATAGAGACACCTATGTAACTAAATGCAAGTTGTCCTTGTTTATTGGATTTACTGTTTGTTTCTCTGATATTTTGATGTCTTTTTTCTCTAGTTGTTGCTTTCATACTGGCCGTCTTTTCTCTGTTGATAGTCTTTTACGCTGCTTTTCATCTGACTTTATCTTTTAACTCTGTCTTTTATCTTTATCTTCCTGTATTTTTAACCTGTCTCTCTTTTACCTGCTTTTACTTTTACCTGTCATAGTAAATCACACAATTTTTCCCAAGCTTCTTCATTTGGAATTTTTATCTTTACAATCCTCCTGTAAATCTCATCTACTTCAGTATAATTGGTAAATGTAGGCTTTTTTACAAAGAGATGTTTTACCTCATGCTAGAGGTAAAATAGATTTTCAAAAATCTGAAAGAGTACTTTGCCTATATGAATTCCTTTCAATAAGGAATTGTTGGAATTTTATTTAGCCACTTCTCTAATCTTCTTGTCATAATCTTCATGCCTCATTAGTCTGTCATTGATTACTAATGGATTAGGAAAACCCTTTTGTCTCAAAACATAAAATTTGTTCATGAATCTGTTTACTGCTAGCTCCATAATTTGACACTTATCTTCAAGTTGTGTCATTAGATTTCTCTTGGAAATTACCTTTTTTACCTCTAAGATTGTTTATGTTTTGTCACTTATCCCAATTTATTCTAATTCATGCTTGTTCTTAGAATTGAGAAACTTAATTATCTCAGTGGCCTCTTCTAGTTTCTTTCCAAGTTCTTCTTTGACTTTCTGAATAGCTTCACTAGCTTCCTTTATCCAATATTTTTGTTCAAATATGACTTGAATAGAAGGCCAAATATCATTAGTAGAGTTAATGATATCGGCCCACAGTTGTTTCTTTGCTTGGGCCAAAGGTTCTATCAATGTCCATTCCTTTTCTAGATTTTGTATCCTGTTAGTCAATCTATTTGATTTTTGTGTTTCAGCCTTATGCATTACCTGAGCTAATTTATTTTCATCTTCTAGACTTTTTACTTGTTCTTTAAGTCTATTGATCTCATTTTTTTGGACTGACATGTCTTGCATTTCCTTAATCAATTTACCTACCTCATAATTAGGATGAGCTGCTGGTGTTGCTGGTGTAGTAGCTGGTGTTGCTGAAACTTCTGTTGTCACTAGAACTCCTGTAGTAGTTGGGAATGTTGTAGCCACTGACGCTGATGTTGAGGCTATGGGAATGGCAGTAATAGTAACTGATTCCATGCTGGCCTTCTTTTCCTGCACTAATTTTTCCATTTCATTCTCCATCTCTTTCAGCTGAGCTGTCAACTGAATGATGAGATTCATCATTTCATCCTTCTGATTTTCATTCTCCAAAACTTCTTTAGTTTGTGGATGTTATGTTGTGGTAAATTTAAGTTGCTTCTTCAATGTAGCTATGTCTGCATTCTTTTTCTTGACAATATCTTCAACTAATTTGATTTCCTTTGTATTGTATCCAACCTCCATGACCAAATCTTCAAGTGATTTTATTCTATTATCCTTTGCTTGTGAAGAAACCTGCTCTAGTTTTAACTACACCCTGATATTTTCTAGAGAATTATGTAGTTTTTGGACACTCAAAGCCTTGTTTTTCATAGATGAGTAGATCATTTCTCCTACTTCTTTATGAAACTCAATCTGATCTGTAGGATGTACATCTTTAGCAATAACTTCAAAGGCTTTTTTCTTGTATTCTGCTAATGATTTTGGAGCCTGCACTGTTGGATGTAAAAAGGTCATTTGCATCTTCCTAGTTTTGTAGTCAAAGGCTGAAAGTAATCTATTTTGGTCACTACGAGTTTGTTTCCAATATTAGGCATAAGTCACAGCTTTCAATTCTTCATTCTTTAATTTTATTTCTTTGTACTTCTCCATTATATATTTCTCTTTATCCATTGGTTTGCTTGATGATGAGACCTCTACACTGTGTTTCTTCTGAATGATCTGAGAACTAGAGGTTGATGCCTGATGTGTTTCTTCTGAAATTGTTGGAGGTGCATTATCTCTAAAAATTATATATGTATCAATGACTTCAACTGTATCCATTATTTCTTCATGTTCTATTAATGGATTTATTTTTTCCTTTTTCCTGTACATTAGTTTAAATTTGGTGTCAGAAGTAGTCTCTGCAGAATAAGAGATTTCCTCTCTTGCTTTCTTTGAGTTCCTGTCTTGTGGGGCTGGAGTATGCAGGATGGAACTAGTATCAACCTATTTTTCCACCTCTTGCAAATTATTTTCCAGCCACTCTGACTGGTTGGTATACTTTTCAATCTCTGGTTTTGACTCATGAACAAAAGGAGTCAATTTGAATTTGACTCTTAACTTACTGATGACTCCCAAAGGATCATACTACCATTTGAAACTATTACTGAACTTGAAATTTTGTAAACACTTATCTTCTTGTTGACCAACATTCCTACCATTTCAAATGAAAGGACCAAGCTGGTTTTTAATATTAAACTGATTTTTCTTCTTTGCTGACAGGAAATTAACTTCATCTGATTTTAGGATCTATATGATGTATTATAATGCAAATAACCTCATTGGGAGGCATTTTGGGAGATTTTATGGAATAAGCTGGCATCCATACACCCTAATTTCAGTATGATTTTGGTATAAATACCAGTCTCATGTTCTACTTTGTTCTGAAAATTGCAATACTTTCTTTATCTCTTCATTGATCCTACGTTGAATGCTACTTCTTAGCATGTTGATAACTAGATAAACAAACGAATCAATGAAGTCTTTGTAAATGAATTTTGTGGAATCCTTTCTGATCAAGGATGTCCAGAAGACTACAGATTGAGGGTTACCCTCTGTGTCCAGCTTTTGGAGGCTAATTGAAAACCTTTCTAATTGGAAATACAGGAACAAATGAAACAAAACTGATGAATATTTAAATGCTCCTTCCTCTAGTAATTTGAGTAGTTTCTCATGTATGGCATCTGATAAATATTGAGAAAAATTGAATGTTGAAGATGGAGGTTGACCTGGGAAAATATGGACAGGAAACCTAGGACAGAGGCATCTACATATTCATCAGTAAAATACCCTAAAATGCATGACATCATTGTGACAATATGTCTGGTTCTCTCTGGAAAAATGGAAGCTGAGTATGGAGGGTTATTTTTTGGTGTTTCTACTGATGGAGGAAGGGGGGTTTGGAATATTTGGAACTTTTTGGGAAAGTCCAGCTTCAGATATAGTTCAGTGAGGATTTCAATAGATAATGGGGCTTCATCAGGCTTGGGTTGGATTTGTAACATCTGATTTATGGATTCTGCAGTGATTTTGAATAAAATCTCTTGGCTTGGGGTTACCAGAGATCTTTCATTGGGAAAGTAATTGATCTGATAGAGTCTGATGATTTCTAGAAAATGAAAGGTCCGTGGGAAGATATATTTAGTTAGATTTGAGTCCCAGAGGGGGATATCATCAACCTGGTCTATGAATTTATCATGGCTCCAGCAGTGGAGCTCTAGAAGGTTAAAATTAGTGATTGTATCACTGATTTTGAAGTATTTATCAGCAAGAGGTGTGTGGTCAACATCAACCACAGGTCGCTGGAGAGGGTTAACAGATAAAATGCTCTAGGACGCCATATATTCGTTTAATTTTATCAATTTATTACTTTTTTTGCTTAAGTAATGGCTTCTGGTGGTTAGGATTACTTGGAAAGGTTGAATTCGGTCTTTGGAAGGGGTTGTAAATTTTTGTAGATGTTCTATGCTTGATGTAACTTTAATTTTTCTTCAATATTAGACAACAATCATATAAACAATAAAGTAAAATGTTGACAGAATATACCAACAGATCGACAGAAGACAAGCCAGAAATATATAAGTGTGTTGGTGTGTTACAATGGTCAAAAGGATGCTTTAACCAAAAAAGTCTCAATATGGTCAGCCAACCAGCAATGTCACACAACCCTCTAGGATAGCTAAATGGTCAACTCAAAAGTCAATGTTGTCAGTCAATGGTCAACACACATAGTAGCAGCAGCTAGGTCAACACTGAAAAGTCAAAGTTAACATCTTGCCTCGAGAATAGTGCCAGAAAATGCGGATTAGGAAAATCAAACTTTTTGGAGAGTTTCAGATCCTTTTGACCTTGCGTTGACCAAAGTCAATGTTGTTCAAAGTTTGATGCAGAAACCCTAGACCGAAATAAAAAATGTGTTGCTACTGGAATTTTCCCACGTGTGGAGAGAAGAGCCACCAAGGTCATTGAACCAATCAGATGAGGAGAGATAAATGTGTGAGGATGAGATAAGTGAAAATGTCCTCCAACATTGACTAATATATATCCATCAGTGAGGGTGTGTGACACAACTGCTGGAGCACAAAACCTTAAGGCCGACCTGCATATATCTTGAATAAATTCAAAATAAATGTTCTGCTCATCGGATCAAGATGATATTTAGATTGATATTGCACCTCTCTGAAAGAGGAATCCAATAAAGATATTGGTATCTTTATCTAAGCATCACAACATGGAGTTTAGACCTAGTTGTCCAAAATTAACACTCCCTCTCAAGTAGTGAGAACTCCATCCACCTGTGCAATCCAAACATCATGTGTCATCTCGCCATAACTTGCTTTTCTGGCTTCTTTATTTCACAACAGAAGTGGGTCATTCACAAAGACATCATTCCCGGCTGACAAATTCAGCCTGGAGGTCTGAAACCTCTATATGACTCACAAAGAGTCTCATACCAACCCGAAGTCAGTTGGAGGTCCGAAACCTCACTATACTTGATCCCAGATCAAGTGGTTGGACCGTGCCATCCTAGATAGAGAGTTCATAAATCTCTGATGCTTCCATCAGTATTTTCTACTAGTCTCTAACTTTTCCCACCTCACTAGCCAAATGAGAGGTACTTCCCATGAGCCCTAAACTCAATGGGTAGGATGCATACAAGGCACAGATAATGAGAGGTGAAACAAATCAATCATCACAATGGTGGGGCAGAAGCACACAAAAAATGTTTTGCAAGCCTAGCCCTGTGGTTGCTTATAGCTCCGAGAAGTTATCCCTAAAGCCCCCCAGAGCTCCCAGAGCTCATCGTCCAACAAGACCCTCATCATATGGTCGTTCCATGATACCAAGACTCTTACAGAAGGTTAGGAACTTGACCTTCCCCAAGGGCTTAGTGAGAATATCTGTGACCTGCTCATCAGTTCCTATATGATCGAGCCTTACGGTGCCTCATTGTACCATATCCCAGATAAAGTGGTACCTGATATCAATATGCTTGGATCGATTGTGGAGCATGGGATTCTTGAAAAACCAAATCCCACTCTAGTTATCATAGAGTATCACGGTGGTATCTAGCACATGCCGGAACAACTCACTGAAGAGCTTTCACAACCAGAATTCTTCACAATAGGTCATACTCGTTGTAATGTATTCGACCTCCACGGTGCTCAAAGCCACCAACTTCTGCTTCCTACTCATCCATGATATCGAAGCAGATCCAAGTGTGAAGCAACATCACAATGTGCTTTTACGATCCACCACACTACCAACCCAATCGGCATCAGTACATCCAAGGAGTGTCACGCTCCCAGTAGTGTATCTCAACCCATGGTTTATCGTGCCCCGCAAATATCTCAGAATATTCTTGGCACCAACCCAGTGAGTGTAATGAGGCTCAACCATATGTTGACTCAAAGTGTTCACTGCAAAACATACGTCTGGATGGGTGTTCACTAAGAACATCAGGGCCCCTATGAGTTGACGATACTCAGTAGGATTTTCTAACACGGGCCCAGCAGTGTTGCCACTCAAATTCTTAAAGTTGAGCTCCATCGGTGTAGACACAGACTTACAGTCCACCATACCAAATCTTTCCAGAAGCTTCACAGTGTATTTTATGTGAGAAAGGAAAATCTTGCCAGGTCTCCGCCAGACCTCCAGGCCTAGGAAGTAATGCATCAGTCCTAGGTCCTTCATCTCAAACTCAGCAACGAGCTCCCTCTTACACTGATGAATGAGAGGGTTAGCACCTGTCATGAAGAGGTTGTCCACATACAACACCAGAATGAGAGGCTTCTCTCTATTAACCTTGAAGTAAAGGTTCAGATCAACATTACTACGAGTGAAGCCTAGCTTCATCAGGTAGCTATGTATCCTCTCGTACCAAGCTCTGGGTGCTTGCTTCAACCCATAGAGGGCTTTCTTCAACCTATGAACATGGGTGTCCCGATCCTGGACTTCGAACCCTATAGGTTGCTCCACATACACCTCTTCCTTTATCGTACCATGCAGAAATGTGATCTTCACATCCATCCGATGAAGAATCTGTTAGGAATCTATAATTTTAGTAGATTGGTGAGACTAAAACTGCAGAAACAACATCGTTTCAACCAACTTTGGGATTCTAGGATCTAGCCCTCCTGAATGCGGAGAGGGATCTCTCTAATAAGTGCAAAGATGGATTTATCTTTGAAGTTTGGGGTTATAATATTAGGCTAGTTATGAAGGCTGAGGGTTTTGTTTGTTTTTTGGATGGTTGAGAATGATTTTAGTTTAAGGCGGAAAGTCCTAAGTGCAAAGAGTTTCAAAGGTGAGAAGTTGCAAGCAATCAGAGTAAGCTTTGGCCAAAAGGTAGATAATTGCAGGTTTTAGTCCATTGGGCTATGGAGTCATAATAGGGTTTAATTGGAACAGCAAGAGGTAAGAGTGGTCCATGGGGCAAGTCATCTATGTCTAAGGATCTCTTTGAAGATTGATTTATGGAATGAAATGATACAATAAGAAGGAGAAATTAACAGATGCAGAAACAACAGCAGCCCAGGATCTGGTAAGTACTTTGAAACTAGCCAACCTTTGACATGGACTCAAGAAAAACATAAAAGTAAACTAGGACCTGGTAAGTACTTTGAAACTAGCCAGCCTTTGATACACTTTCAATAGAAAAAATCTTAAAACAAAGGGGAAACCTGAAGGCAACTTTTGGAGTAGAAACTAGCGGGTCAGGCTCACCACAAATCCTCTCCTAGCTCTGCTTTACTTTGTTACTTTCAAGGCAAACACAAAGATAACACAGAATGGCCTAAGATCTAGTAAGTACTTTTAAACTAGCCAGCTTTTAACACATTCCAAGGGAAACAATCAGACAGTCTGTGGGATCATACTGGGACTAGGGCTCACCATATCTTCCTCAGTTCATCTTCACTAAACATATACTAAAAGTAACATCCAAGAATAACATTCAGCTAAGACAATCAGATGAGGGAACGCCAGCATTCCTATGCTTGAAATGAATTAAATCATTCCTAAATAACACAGATTGGAAGAAAACATTCAGATGAAGATTTTCAGTCAGAGAAGGCTACTGATATACTATAGGTCCTAACCCTATGCATGTTGTTCTTTATAAGAGAAAATGAAACACATTGGAAATAGAAATAAAATAACAAGTTACAATGAGAAAAACATCACCGTCAACATAGACCAAGATCCCATAAATCAGCTTGTATTGATGCTCCAAACCAGTTACAGCTTTAATTCCAGTGCTTTAGGTTAGCAACCATCTACACATCTCAGCCTAACCTATCTATCACTAGCAGAGCTCCAAGAGCCAGTGAATACTATGTACAATTAGAAGTTTAAGCTCAAGTGTATATCAAAGTTCTACGACCCACCCCTCACTCATCTTCTGCAGAAGTATATATAGAAGAATGAGGAGGTGAGATCTGATAAAAGATCTCAATTACAATTAATACAGTCTTAATGATTTCTTGGCCTTTGAGGGGCTCAATGAAGAATCTTACATACGTATCCTCTGTATTAAATGTTTTTACATAAAGATTAAGCTCGATGGGAGCTTTTTTTGACCTTTGAGGCTCTGTGTGGCAACGAAGTAACTCTGCAAATGTTCTTTGCATTAATTTATTTGGCAGGTTTTCCTCTTTCGCTGCGTTGTGAGGCAGATATCCGGTTCTGATCAATAAATTATGCCTCTGATTGAGTACTTTTGAGGCACAGGTGGCTTTGTGGTAGCTGAGAGGAATCAATTTGCCTCAGATTGTGGCGGTGGAGGCATTCCTGCTTGATAAAACACTTTAGGTTTTCTATAAACAGTGTTTTATTCGGGGATTAGACTTTTGATAAGCATCTTAGACGTAATCCCCACAAATTTGTCCTTTAATCCTCTATTCTGGTTAATTCTGGTCTTCATCTCTGATACCCTTTGCATGTGCCAAATCCATGGTTTTTGCTGATGTGAAGGGTTGCCCAGGGTCATCTGGCATCAGTGCTTGGATAAACATCGATGAAAACGTGAAATCAGGCGCCTGTGAATGATTTTCCCTCGGTGAATCGAAAGTGGGAAGGTCGTCACCCTCTACTTTTGAATTTCTTCAATTTATAGCGGAAAATCACTTAAAACCCTGCAAAATACAAAAAATGTTATAAAATCATGCATAAATAGGTTGACTGCTTCAAAGGACGAGTGGAGAAAGCATGGCCGTTGGATGGCATCATCCAACGGTCGGGATTGATTGGGAGAGATCGTGGAACGGGCGGAAGAAGATTGAATCTGAGCCATCGAACACGCAGAGATCGACGGTCGGGAACAGAGGTTGAAATTCAAACAGAGGAAACAGGGTGATGGAATGTGGACCATCGATCTGCAGATCAGATCGATGGCGGAAAATGATTTACCGCCGCACCAGGACCACGTTAAGTGTCAGGCATATTCGGCAAGTGATAGCCGTTGGATGGGTGGCTTCAAATCGGACGGTCCACGGCGATATCGCTGGGCATCCATGTCTGAATGATAACGCGCGATGGACGGTGGTTTTCCAAATAGTGCCCAAGCCACGTGTCAAGCAATGTATGGAATCGCTGGCGATCGGGGGAAAACAGCTTTTCGCCCAAGGGCAGTGCGATGGATACCGCCGGT
Source organism: Pinus albicaulis (assembly GCA_034641835.2). Classification (NCBI taxonomy): domain Eukaryota; kingdom Viridiplantae; phylum Streptophyta; class Pinopsida; order Pinales; family Pinaceae; genus Pinus; species Pinus albicaulis. The sequence continues at coordinate 1,101,059,842 of CM076579.1, forward strand.
TTTGGGCAATCGGCTTATGAACAGTGGGGACCACAGGGAGATGGACTCCGCACCATTGATCTATGGATTCAGATCGATGGTGGAGATCAATTTTGAAAGTCGGATCGGCGGAAAAGTTAGAAAATAGAAAAAATCAACCTTTTTAATATATAACCAATGTTTTTAACTTTGGTCGGGATTTGTTTTATTTTGAAGCGGATAGGCACCCAATTGTGGGGCCGAGGGTTATATGAAAGCTATGTGACCGGGGTTTACGGAGAAAGGGCTTATCGCATATCAGAACTTTGGGCCCGGGCTTTTCAATCAACCCATTGTATTTTCTGCAATTGCGATTGCGCGATCGGTCTTTCAATCTACCCATTCAAATATTTAACACGTGATTTTGGTTTTTAGACCAAAACTTTGGAAAAGTGGGTTTTGGGTTTTTACAAAGAAAAATATTGATCGAGAATGAAATATTTACAAGGTTTAAATACGGAGGGCGGGCCCATGGTATATACATATAACATAATGATGTGATCGGGGGTTTTTCAAAAGGCTGATCGCATCGCAAGTTTTTTAAAAACAACGATAAACCTGCACTTTTGAATCTTGTGATGCGATAAGCGCCGTGAGGGACTTAGCACGTGGTTCCAGGGCAGAGGCATGTGGGTGGAGTGGTTTATAAAATTAGCCCAAGGGGGCTAAAGCTTGTATATAAAATATGAATTTTTATTTATTTTTCAACGTTTTCAAAGGGTTTCAAGGGTTTCGGTATAGTTAAAAAATGGGTTTTTAACTATGGAAAAGTGATTTTCATAAATGGAAGAAGAGGATTTATGAAAACAAGGGAGTTTTATGGAGGAAAATGGGAGCAAATGAAGGTTTGAGAAGGGGGAAAATGAAGTTCTTGCAGCAGTCTTTCATTTGGAATCAGCAGAACTTTCTGAGTATAAAAGGGAAATAGTAATGAAGATTTTGGACAGAGGCATGAGATCTTCAAAGAGCCTTCAAGAGCCAACAATTTTTAGTGATAAACTTTGTTCCTTGGAGGCTCACAAAAGTCTTAGCCACCTTTTGGTATAAAAAATATTATAGGTGGCTAACAGACTCCATCCTTGCATAGCAGCAAGGGCTATGATAGATTGGATGGTGGTATATCGGGCCACAGGAGAAAATATGTCATCAGAGTCTATGCCTTCCTTTTGAGAGAAGCCACGGGCAACGAATATTGACATGAGTTTTTCAGCACTTCCATCAGATCCATGCTTGATCTTATAGAGCCATTTTGGGGTGACAACTGCTTTGTCCTCCGATCTTGGAACCACATCCTAGACATCATTATTCAATATGGACTCATACTCTTCGTGCATAACATCCTTCCAGACTCGATGCTTTACGACTTCCTCAAAATATATAGGCTCAGATTGTACAATAATACTCATGGCTGCTAGATACCCTTGGTATCTATTCAGCTTCTTGCTTTCACGGAATTTCCCCCTTGGGGCCATATGTCCCTTGGCATCCTCGAGAGTGTCCCTGAGCCATGACGTTCTCCTCCCCAGTGAAGGAGGTGGATCAATCGGGTCCATCGGCCCTTCGGCATCGAGCATTGTCTCATCCTTCGGTTCTTCTTGATTTCCAGGCCTTGATTCATGATCTTCCTCAGATCTTAGAAGATTGACTACTTTCCTCGCGGAAGCATCTTTGTCAAAGGTGACATCGTGGCATCTCCCCACTTCCCTTTAACCAGGCACATAGACTCTATAGGCCTTCGAAGTTTTTTTCTATCACACAAACATTCCATTTTTCCCAGAAGCATCCAGCTTGCTCCTCTTCTCTTTTGGCACATGAAACTAAACAGGACATCCAAAAACTCTAAAATGTGAGATGTCAGGTTTCTTACTAGTGAAAACCTCTTCGAGAGTTTTGGAGTCAAGAGCGGAATGTGGGCATCGGTTTTGTATGTACACAATAATGTTCGCAACTTCTCCACACAGAAACCTCGGTAGACCCTGGTCACATAGCATGGCACGGGCAACTTCCACAATGGTTCTATTCTTTCATTCAACAATGCCATTCTTCTCAGGAGTATAGACAGTTTTGGTCTCCCTCTTGATGCCAGCTTCTATGCAAAATTTCTTGAACTCATTCGTCTCATATTCTATGCCATTATTGGTCCTCAATATCTTGATCTTCTTCCCTGTCAGATTTTCCACCAAGGCTTTGAAGGTATGAAACCACATGAAAGCATCATCCTTCTTCTTCAAGAAGTATATCCAGGTTTTTTGAGATAAGTCATCTATGAATATCATATAATAAGAACATCCTCCCAAGGATGTCACAGGCAGCATCCCAGACAAACCAGAATGTATCAATTGCAAGACATCAAATGTATTTTTGACACTTGAGGGGAAAGGTCCCCTTGTATGCTTTCCATCGGCACAACCCTAACATACACCTTCATGATTATTAGAAAATTTGGGCATCCATGTCACCACCTTCCTTTCTTCAGGATGGACCTTGTAGTGAAGGTGTCCAAACCTTCAGTGCCATAGTTATTTCTATTGAATAGTATCGCACGTCATCACTCCCAGTGGACTTCCTCCAACCTGGTAGAGTGTATCAACTCTAAACCCAATCGTGATATCTTCCTTGAAGCTCTTCTTCCAAATGTGCATCTTCCCATCAATGAATGCCACATTAAAACCTTTGTCTTCCATGGTCGATATAGACACAAGGTTCTTATTCAAATTAGGTACATAGAGTACATCTTGCAAGCGAAGGAATTGACCTTGAGACAAGTGGAGGGTCACAATCCCTGTCCCTTTCACGGGATATGTGGCATTATCTCCAAGGATAATTTCCAAATTAGTATCCTTCTCAACCATATCATTAATTGCTTCCTTGAATCCACTAATGTGCCTTGAGGCATCACTATCTATCAACCAGACATCCATAGTGTCAGGTGGAGATGCAGCAGAGAGGGCAGATACAAGAATGAATTCATTTCTTTTATCAACAACTTTTGATTCCTCATGCCTGGATTTTCTTGACCTTTTGAAAGGTTGACCATTTCCGTCGAAGGGAGCCTTCCTCTTCCCATTGAACCTGTTATTCCTTTGATTTCCATTCCTCTAGTTTTTGTTGTGATCATCATCGGGAGAATCCTTCTTGAAAGGGCATTCTCTAGCATAGTGACCTAGCATATGACAAGTGTAACACTTGCCCTTCTTTCCTTGGCCCCTACTCTTCCTTTGCTCTTTGGACCACCACAGTTCTTCTTTCTAGAATGATCAGCGTAGGCAACATTTCCTTCATTTTCATACTCCTTCATTCTTTTCTCTTCTTGTACGCATCTCGATAGTACTTTTTCAAAGTCAGGTATCACATTGTTATCGAGAATGGTAGTGTTAAATACATGTCATTTGGATGAGATACCTCCAAGTGCGGTGAGAACCATCTCTCGATCAGCTATTGTCTCCCCAATAACTAGTAGATTGTTCCTGATCTCGGTCAGCTTCAGAAAGTATGATTGAACAAACTCATCCCTGCCTTTCTTCAAATTCTTCAATTGATTCTTGAAGAATAGGGCTTGATTCACACTGTTGGCCTTGAACATGTGGACCAACTTATCAAACATCTCTTTGGATGTGCCCAACTCGGAGATGTAGGCAACCAGACTCTTGTGAATTGAATCCCTGATCATCAACTTTGCTTTGATCTCCCCCTTCTTATACTTTGTTTTGGAAGCAGTAGTTGCAGTGGATGGAGGCTCTTGGATTTTACCCTGCACATAGTCCATGACATCTTGGTCTTCCAAGTTAAGATCCAATGTCATCTTCCAAGCATGGAAATCATCCTTCCCAGTCAATTTGTCTTCAGCCTTAAAGCCATTGTAGTTTGAGGAACTCATCCTCTTCTTCGGTGATTGCTACAAATTAGGGCTTTGTCTTCACCTCAGCTCTGATACCATGTAAATTTTTGTAGATGTTCTATGATTGATGCAGCTTTAATTTTTCTTCAATATCAGACAACAATCACATAAACAATAAATTAAAATGTTGATAGAACATACTAGTAGATCGACAGAAGACAAGCCATAAATATATAAGTGTGTTGGTGCATTACGACGGTCAACAGGATGCTTCAACGAGAAATGTCTCAATATGGTTAGCCAACCAACAATGTAACACAACCCTCTAGGACAACCAAATGGTCAACTCAAAATTCAACCCAAAAGTCAACACTATCAGTCAATGGTCAACACACACAGCAGATGCAGCTAAGTCAGCGCTGAAAAGTCAAAGTCAACGTCTTGCCTCAAGAATAGTGCCAAAAAATGTGGATTAGGAAAATCGAAATTTTTGGAGAGTTTCAGGTCCTTTTGACCTTGCGTTGACCAAATTTAATGCCGGTCAAAGTTTGCTGCAGAAACCCTAGACCAAAATCATAAATGTGTTGCGGTTGGAATTTTCCCACGTGTGGAGAGAAGAGCCACCGAGGTCATTGAACCAATCAGATGAGGAGAGAGAAATGCGTGAGAATGAGATGAGTGAAAATGTCCTCCAATGTTTACCAATATATATCCATCAGTGAGGGTGTGTGACACAACTTATGGGGCACAAAACCTTAAGGCCGACCTGCACATATCTTGAATAAATTCAAAATAAATGTTCTGCTCATCGGATCAAGATGATCTTTAGATCGATCTTGCACCTCTCCGAAAGAGGAATGCAATAAAAATATTGGTATCTTCATCTAAGCATAACAACATGGAGTTTGGACCTATTTGTCCAAAATTAATAGGAGTTCTAGTCGCAACAAGCTTTAATTCCGATCTACAAAGCTTTAATTGGGTCGGCAAAGGTTCTAATAGAAACAGGCTTCAAAATGGGTCGACAAAGGCTTCTTTTTTGTTGTTTTAAATAGAAAATAAACAACTAACGATGAAGGGTGGACTTATTACTTTAAACCTTTGTTTAATTTGCAATAGCGTGAGGTTTGATTTTCAAACAGTGTCTGGTTTCATCGTGTAGCAAAATGGTGGTATAGCGGTTATTACATGATGAAAAGCTGATTGGTGGTTTTAGTAATGGGGGTGTGATGGAATGTAAGACTACCGCATAGAAAATGGGCAGGGGTGCGAAACCACCCATTTTTCACCTCCCCTCCCCCCCACCCCCCCTCGGCGTTAAAATTTGGACTGTCGGCGGTGCGAAACCTCTTATTGGTCGTAGGATTTGATGAATGGAGATCACATGGATGGAGAATAGGGGGTTTTGAGATGTGGGACCGGGGAATATGTTATGCAGGTTTATGGAAAGTGGGTCGGGATTATTATAATGGGGTAGGATATATAATCAACGGGGTTTTAAAACAAAGTGGGACCCAGGGAAATATATTAAAGCAATGGTTTTAACATGTGCTTGGGGGGGGGTTAATAAAGATGTATAAAGTGGGGGTAAGTTAAAAACTATAGGTTATAATACAATAAGGGGGTCAGGGAAATATATATGCGGGAATGAAATCAAAAGGGAAGTGAGGCACAATACATTACATTAGCACCTTTAAACTTTGGATAATGGGTTTTTCATGTTTTAAATGGAAAAAGGGAATTAGTAAAGGGGAAGTTAATTTTCAAAGCAAAAATGAATTTTTAACTAGGGAAAGGGGTTTTTAGGAAGGAAAAAGGGGTAAAATAAGGGGGAAGGGTTAGAATAAGGGGAAAGAGGTACTTTACAAGCGAAATTAACTTCCCAGAGTGGAAATATGAATTTTAGCAAGGGGAATGTGTTTGGGAGGATGATAGTAATATGAGATGAACCAATTGATACTTTCCATGACTTGTAAAAGTAATCTACCTACCCTTTATTTACCCTAACATTTTTACTTCCTTTATTGAGTTCATTTGATCTTGTTGACCCTTTTATTTTCTTTTGTTAAGAAAACTAACCTACTTCTAACCTTATAGCTTCCAATGGCTCAGATTAAACTGATGAGCTCATTTTTATTCTCTACCTAACTACTGATCTACCAAGATTAAATGGTTTGGCTAGATCTTTATTCACTAACTTTCATTACTTGAAATTTAAAAGCATGAATGAATCAAGATTAAACTATATGACCATCATGAATTGTGGCATTTTGGACAAGTTGCGCACAATTTTATTTGCAAAAGTAACTAAACTAAGAGTAGTGGCATTTGAATGTGCAACACTTTCAGGATCTACTTTTGTTTCTTTTTTGTGGGGTTCATACTTTATCTTCTTTTTTTATCTTTTTCTTTTATTCCTTTGATTTTTCTTTTAGGACATACCCTCTTTACATTTATTAATATGGGAAAACATTTGCAGAAAGAAAAAGTATGTACAATATTACAATACTTAATCATAGTCAATTCAAAATTATGATCCCTATTATTATAGGACCCTAACATTGACCACGATTGATGATAGTTGACTGCAAGCTTTAGAATCATGATATTGATTAGAATTTTTGTTGGGTTTATATTTGAGATATTGTTTAGTAGATTTTTGCTAAAAATTCTTTTGGATAAATAATTAGAGTATTGTACTATCTCTTTGAGGAAACATTCAAGGACAATATAATAAGAAGAATAATTTGAAATCGTTTTCCACCTTGTGGTGTTTTTCCTTGGTATCCAACCATTCTTGGTATCTCTATGTGTGAATTCTTTTCTTCTATTGTTCCTTTATGTTCTGTAGCATTGATGATGAAATTGTTCTTTCTATATAATTGCTTATGTTGCTGAATAATGTTATGTTGTTGTGGAGTAAATTAAATGTGTAAATAATGAAATGAAATTATCTAAAACAAAGAAAATATAGCCCTAAGAAAAAATAACATTTTCCTCCACCCCCACTTGACCATTTTCTCCCATCATGCCATTCTTGAGGTTATGAATCTTGGGAATATGGAGGTTCAAGTTGTGAAAATTGTCATTTCAAAACATGTTCCTTCTTGGACTCTAGTTGATTCTTGACTCATTTCTTGACAGTAGGGTAGCCAAACTAATAACATGTTGGATTATCCTATATTTTCAAATGAACAACAAATGAAACAAATAATATTTCATTCATAACAATAGATTAATACTTACTTATGCCATTAAGAGTATCTTATGGTTCTTACCCCCATGACTATTAATCTAATTAAAATGTTTGTAAGCAATTTAAAATCATAAATTCTAAAAAGGAAATAATTACACCAAGGGCACTACATGGGCCTCTTATGCTTAAAGGATTGGTTTCCTTCCTTGCCTCCAATAGGAAATAAAATAAGAAAATCATGGTCTGAAGGGAGTGGATATTGTAACTATGTGGAACTTAGAGTGGATCGATAGAGCCCTTCAAAGAGAATGAAATTTTCCACACAACAAACAATGGCCCAAAAAGATAAAGGGACTCATGCTTAAGACCCAGATTTCTCAAAACAAACCTTGCATTGGGGGCCAAACAGTGTAATGTGTGTTCAAAATAACCCTAGCTCTGAGTTATGCCATCCTTTATATATATATATATATATATATATATATATATATATATTAAACATTGGAATATTTTAACTAACATGAAGTATTTTGTTTATGATCCATATTGAATTTTATTTTACTATTAATAATAGTTCACACATATCCCTCTTATTATTTTTATAAATAATTGGTTTTTTCCATATATATATATATGATATCAAAATGAATAGATTAAATCCTATTCTCTTTAAATACATAAATGTAAAATTGATAATGAAATGAATAGATTAAAACTTTATTTTAAGAATTTATTCTTTTAATTGTGTGCGTTCTCTCTCAATATTCACGTTAACTAATTCATTTCAATAAAAACTTTATATATATATGAATTGTTTAACATGAATATTCCAATATATATTTTAAAAGTCTTCCACTAAATATTTAAGATATATATTATAACTATATATCTTCCTCGTAATTAAAAGTGAAAATGTAAATTTGTTTGTTTATTTATTTATTTTTAATTATTTTTATTTTTTTTAAAGTTGATATAAAACGATGTTATTTCACATGAACATTTAAATATTTTATTTATGGTTAAGAGAGAGAGTGAAAACATTTTCCTTGTCCTTGTAGTATTTTTTTTTTGTTCTTGTTACTGTTGATATTATTTTCCTCTTTAGAAAATATTTTATTTTTATTTTAAAAGGAATGAGTTAACTGGAGTTTAGTGTAGTGGTTTTACATTATCTTAACGTGGATCTAGTTTTATGGCTAAGAGGGAGAGAAATATTTTTACCACATGTCTTTGTAATATGAACAACTAACCTACCCAACATAGCTAGAGTGAGATTTTATATAATGTTTTTAATTAAAACTAATCAAGCATGTATATTCATTTTTTTTATAGTGGACATTTTCTTCTTCTTTAAAGAATTTTTTATTTTTTATTTGAAGAGTGACATCTGTCAACTCTAGGTTAAACACTAAAATAACCAAATGAGAACATGGAGAATGGAATGATTGATGCTTTATAATGCTTCTAATTAAAAGTAACCAAATACACATACTCTTTTTTGTTTTTATACATTGTTATTTATTTAGAAAATAGTTTATTTTTATTTTAAAAGGAACATGTGTTAAATCTAGGTTGAACACAAAATGAATTATACATCTCCCTCATATTATATAATGTAGCTCTGGTAAGTCTAATTTGAAGGTAAACATAGTCCTAATTTACTCCACTATTTAAAGAAGTCCATCTCCCTTATATTGAGTTGAGTTGTGGAATGTGCCTCTCCTTTGTCTAATTTGAAGGTAAATGTGGTCCTCATTATTCCACTATTTAAAATAGTTAATATATTAAAAAGCTATTTTCACACACACACACACACACACACACACACACACATATATATATAAATTTCTCTTTGAATAATTACAATTGAACATATTCATCAAGTGGAAAATATATATTCATAGTTGAACTTCCTTTTTTGACTATTTACAATAAGAAATACTATCAAGTAAACCAATATAGATCCATCAAAACTACAAATATATCAAGCTTTGAGAGGGATCAAATCCCTTGATGTACAAACTTATTTTAGAGTATGAAACTTTAAAAGAACTTGCACCTGGAAAATTTTGATCCATTTGTGTATTTAATGGATATATACTTATCTATAATAATTTTTTCTCTCTACACATATGTAATTTTTTTTTTTTGTCTTTACAGAAATAAATATCATGTTTTGTATATTAGAAAAACATTGAGCTTTGGAATAGAGCCCTTACAACCTTTTTCACTATCTGGATATTTAATGTTTTCATTGATCCACAAAATGGAGATTATGTTATTGTGGTGGCTTTTCCCTCTTATTCTAAGTACATGCCTATTAAAGATTCCATAAAATACCAATATCCCACTAAAAGTAGGATATACCTGAATAGCATCATACTATTAAAAAAAAATGAGCAGTGTCGCTACTAGACGTTGAAAATTTCAAACAAAGGTACCAAACCATTGCGCTCCATTTATCCATAATTACCACTAGGGTGTGTTTGGCGTTTCCTAGTCCTCAAATGTCCCACACTAGTCTCGGCCACCTCCGCTTCCTGTTGATCATCTCTGGTGTATTTTTCCTCTAATTATAATACCCTTAAATCCAAATTCATTATCTCTAATCGGGCTTCAGCCTAAAGTGCTCCAGGTTGCTCTACTGCAATACCAATTTTGTTTCCATTTATAATTGAAATGAATGACACTGCTACAGTATCACCGCCATCCATCCTTTGACAGACTCCAACTATATCTCCAACAACTAATTATTATAGAGGTGGACCACACCACACCATGAACGGCGAAAAGAATGATCCAGAAGGTCATCCCTTAAATAACCAAGTCGAAAGCATCGCATAATGCAAGTGATACACAACAGTGGAGGGAAACCAAGTCAAAATAACCATGTCAAAATTAAGTCCAACTTGTTGAAGAATGAATGTATTTCCATAGTTAAGGACATTCTTTATGTGGCCTGATATTGATAGTGTGATTTGTTGTTTATTATTTATACCATCAGAGTGACATATGTTTTAATGCCTGATGTTTCTATGACCGAAAATTTAATAAACTACTTTATTCCAAAATGCAATTACTCCATTTTCTAGATGAATTCCAAATGAGAAGTGGGGTGTGAGCTATATCCTTCATGCTAATTTGATCATTTTTTCTCTTGCTAGGGCCTAGAAGAACTATATTACAATAAATTTGAATTTCCTTCATGCATAACGGATGGGTGAATCACGGATGAAGCTTAAGTTTAATTATATTTCCCCTTTATCCATTGTAGCCCCCTTTTTTTCCCATTGTGTCTACCATTGAGATCAAATGTATATCAAATGTATACATGGAAGAATTAGGGTTGATCGAACTATTGTGATAACAAAATAATCCTTTGAACAATGGATAGGTGATTTGAAGTCAACTTTTCCTTAGCCTTTTCCAGTTGATTAATGACTAACATTGAGTCTCCGAACATGGTTAGTTTGTGAATGTTCTTGGAAAATACTAATTTCATGCCCTTCCAAAGTGATAAATATTAAGCTTGGTTATTGGTCGAAATGCCCAATCCCCAAGCATATTGAGACTTGATTTTATCATTGAGGTGAATAATAACCCCTTCTACTCCTGTATCATATGACACATGTCTTATTTATTTATTTTTTTAACATGAAAGATTAAAAGAATTGTATTAATTTGCGCCCGAATGCGCCCAAAACCTGAGATCTTTACAGTATCAGTTCATAGCCATCTGTGGGAAACAAAATATTTTTGGTGATAAACCCAACCCAACTTATCTTTCCCAAGTTTACAAAATCCTCCCTTACTACATGTGTACTGCTATAAATTCAACAAAATAGTTGCAACAACATTTTACATTTACATTGTAACATAAAAAAACTAACAAAAAACCAAAAAAAGGGGACCCATTGAAGCAGTCACTCCTCCATAGCTGCCAGAACGTTGAGATTGATTCTGGTTTCTTCTTCCTCCATCATCATGTTTTTATTATTCAATTTGAACTGAAGATCTTCAATTTGATACCGCAGTGCGTCAATTTTGTCCTCTAGTTAGCAGATTCTTTCGTTCTTTTCCAATTGTTGCTCCTGCATCTTCAATGTTTCATTTTGATGTTGGGGCATATAGTTTTGTATTATTTTCATACCATCTATAATTTCTACATGATCTTTGATGAAATGAGAATAATTCGCAAGGAGCCGACCATGATCCTTCCCCATCCACCCCGACATTCTGCGGTAGCCCCAAGAGCCCAAAACAGAGTTGCCTTCCTCAGAGTGACTCATTTTATTAATAGGACTAAGACTGAGATGCCTCAAGCACTCAAAATAACCAGTTACCAAGAACCACAACTCCTGAAAGGTCACACCAAGCCAACAATTCCCCAATCGTGCAGATGCCAAACAACCCCAATTCACCCTGCCACACAATCTGAAACCACTGTGTGCCTAGGAACACAAACAAATACTTCCTTACTAAAAAAATGCACCTAATTGGCCTCCTAAATCACAAACATTCAAAGGACCCAAAACTTTCCCCGACCTTGACCACCAAAACAACCCGAGCCCTTCCACCTAGTCGACACCCAGAGAAAACTCAAGGAAAAGACTGAACCATTCATCGAGAGAGGACATAGACTAAAACACCTACTTATATAGAAAATCATTTTCCTAGAATTGCAGCAGGAGCCATAAATTGAGGTCACGTCGCAAACTTCCCCACAAACTTCCATACTTATTTTTCTTAGTGAAACAACCTTCTACTTGCACAGAGTCGACTTCCCCCACGCGAACGAACCACACCAACACAGGAGTATTAAATGCCACTCCCATTCTCCTAAGTTTCGCATTCCTGCACCATGAATGTGTCGGCACCAAGGATGATCCAAATATGAAAAACCATTGCCTCCTTCCAAAATATTAAACAACCATCAAGTGTTTCACATGGCCAAAGCCATCTGGCACACGTTTGAACTAATCTGGAAACCCGCTGAGTAAGGCTCCACGAGGCAGGGGAAAAAGGCGTGGTGAATGGGGGCTAATGGGATAGGGTAGAGGATGGTCATGTATGGGGAGAATCAAATTCATAGAAGCCAATGATGGGATGAAATGTTGAATTAATGGGAGGGAGAGTAGGATGGGCAGGAGGGAAGGAGATAACAAAGGAAGGGGAAGAAAGACAAGGGGGAAGAGGAAAGGATGGGACCAAGGGAAAGGGTAGGATAGGAGGTGAGGGGGGAAGGGGAGGATGGGAGACAAGTGGGGAGGGGAGGATACCATGGGGAGGAGGAGAGCTAAAAGGGGAAGCATTAACACCCTCCCCCAAATCATTCCACATGTTTCTATTATTCTTACTAACCTCAACCATTCTTTTTATAGTTTGATTTTTCATATCAACCATTAGGGTAATGTAACCATTTCTACGGTTCCATTCAAATTGCTATTATCTTCTATCATTTTGTAGGCCAGATTGGCTTGCCAATATACCTCCTTATTTTGTCCTCTAAGAATATGTTGAAACTTTACTTGACCAAAGAGGGGCCACATTCCCCGAATTCTCTTGATAATTTAGTTCAATTTGTAGTTTTGCGTTGATGAATTGAAATTCACATGCTTTATAATAATTATGGACTCCCTTAGTATAGACATGTCTTTTATTCCCTTTTTCTAAGCCAATTATAGCCCAAAAAATAATCCATAAGCCTTAGCTTGATTGTTCATCTTTTTTCCCAAACTCCATGAAAAATTTTCTTCTATGATTCCTTCGGGATTAATGAGAATCCCTCCCCCTCATGTCACCCAGGGTTTCCTTTTGATGCTCCATCAAATTGTAAAATCCATATTTTCGTAGCTTGCCTCCAATTTACTAGCCCTTCAAAAGATAGTATGAGAAACCAAGAAGGGCGAGGAAAAGGAATTTTTACTTGAGACGGTGATGCCACTGAGTTGACCCAAGGGGTGATCCAAGTTGATTCGACCAAATCCAAGTAAGGATATACTATCGGGCAGTGAAAATCCATACATGACGATAATACTTTGAGGGAGTTGATTCTAGCGGTCATGCGAGATGATTTGAAGATTTCTTTATTTCTTGATAGCCATATATGCTAGCAAACATATTTTGGAAGAGAAATCCAAATATCCTTGAATATTTTTTGGATTGAATGGATCTTGAGTAAAATTTGGGTTAGGAATCAAGGAATTGAAGGAGATTCGAAGGCCACCTGGTTATGAGGAGTATTGAGCCCAGAGAAACCACCCAAAATTATTTTGTATACTGGAAATGCGGGAAGAGGAGGGGAATGGAATCTTCATAATTTTCACAAAGAGTACATCTTGATGGACCAATGTGGCCTCTTTTCTGTAAATTTTCTACTGTGAATTTTTTTATGAGCTAGCAGCCAAAATAAAAAGTTTACCTTTGAGATTGCATTTGAGTTCCAAATTTCTGACTTTGGAGGAATCTGGGCATTGAACAAGAGTTGTGAGTATCCTTATTTTACTGTAAAATTGACAATTTTGCAACCCCATCTATCCTCCATTGACTATGCAACAGGGGCACAACCTCTTAATTTCTTAAGCAACTTATCTCGCAAAGGGAACAACTTGGCCAGAATGTTGTCCATCCTCCATCCCATCCAATGCCCCTGGAGGTCCCATTTAGAAATTTGGTCTAGGTGAACAACACCATGCTGAATCATATTATATTTGAGAGGGTTTAGAGATAGGTCCATTATGGGACGTTACATTCCCAAAATCGAATCCGATTTTTTTTTTTGTATCTCCTTGCCTCGATATTTTACAAAGGTTACTCTGTATTATGTCAAGGGAGAATATCACAAGTTTCCAAATCAGAGAGCCTTGTGAGGCTTCCAAATGTACTGCTATGTCATTATGTTGAGTGATATACTTTGCTCGCAACACCTTCGTCCACCAAAAGTCCCTCTTTGTAGTCATGATCTAGTATAGATTGGACCCCATAACCTTATTCACCAATATCAGATCTCTTATTACTAACCCTCCATGTTGTTTGGGCACTCTTATAGTTTTCTAGTTCACCAAATGATATATTCTGGTTTATGCCTTTCCTCCTTCTCACATAAATTTCCTTATATAGACCCCTAGTTGGTGTAAAAGATACTTTGGAGCTTGCAAGGTGGAGAACTAGTAGAGAGGGATTGCAGACAACACCAACTTCACCAGGATATCCCTCCCAACTTTCTTGAGCCAAATTCCTCCCCAGTTCACTATTTTTTATTTGATTTTGTCCAAGACTTTCTGCCGGGCATAATGAACATCTCTTCTTAGGAATATAGGAACCTCGAGATAATTAAAGTCTTTCCAGTCTCTTATTGTTCTGAAGCCTAGAATTTCTTCTATTTTTTTCCTTCTAAGGAGAGATGTTCAAGCCATAAATATGAATTTTGCAGTCATTTATGGCTCCCCCCGAAGCACTGAGGAATCAGTCAATATTCCCTTTGAAATGCTTGGAAGTTACCACCGAGGCACCTCCCAACAAGATTGTGTCGTTTGCAAACTAAACATGATTAATGCTTATGACGCCTTATATATACCTGATTCCCGGGAGGAGGAGGGAGGCCCGATCCTTCTCCAATTTTCTGCTCAGCACATCTTCCATTATAGTATAAATATGTGTTGAGAAAAAAATTCCATGTAATAAAAGTTAATAAAGGAAAAATAATAACCACAGGTATTGGACACTTATTCCAAGCTTAATGTTGGGAAAAACATCCTAATATGGGTGTTCATTTGGTTTATTATGGCTAGGGATTTGGAAAGGAAAAGTGACATTAATTGGTACAGGTTTCATGTGAGGAGGAAAATAAAGGAAATTAATGGAAAATGAAGAAAATAGAGGTCTAATTGATAAAAATTCTTTTGAGGATCAATTGGTATCGTTTGTCAGTTTAGTTTTGGAGCTCTCTCTCTATTATCTCTCTCCCACACTCTTGGAAACTTAGAGTTTTATTGAAGCAGTTCAACTTTGGATCAAGAAAGGCAAAGAAGGAAAAGAGGAAGCAAAGAGGAAGCAAAGATCAAGCATGGAAGAGTAGGATCAAGTAGGTACAGTGAGATTCTTTGCAGGTATCGATTTTCATGTGTGGTTTCCTTTCTATATTTGACATGCATGGTGTTGCATGTGTGTTCTTGCTTATCTTTATGTCATTGACATGATTTTTTCCAGGTGTGAAAGTATTTTTCAGCCTAGCCTTTCCATTTTCGGATAGCCATGGTGTGATGGGGTTCTCATGTTTTGGTTGAGTTGGATTTTCGGATGGATTCAAAGTTAAGTGAGGTTGATCTCTAAATGAAAAAACACATGCCCTGACCCCTGAACTAGACTATGGGTTGCAGTAAAGTCAGTTTTTTTTTTGCCTCAGTGGGCCTGGGAATAATCAACGAGTTAATGGCAGGATATATGGTAAAGCCTAGAGGCGGGTTCTCTCCATCAGGACTAGGTATCTTGGGATCTCATATATAGTAAAGCATGGAGAGTGGAGTCTCAGTTAGGGCCTAGTGATCTAGTGTGGATTGCGGTAAATCCTAGAGACTAGGAGACAGGAAAATTCCTCACAGTGTAGGTGGAGAAATACCATGGCATCAATGCTTGTTTTGGCCTAGTGATCTAGTGGAGATCATGGTAAATCATGTTATTAAATGTTTATTATTTTTTCCTAGTGATCATGTGCAGATGGTGGTAAAGCCTGGCTTTTATTGATGAGGGTGAGGTGGTTTAGCCTCAGGATTCTGTGGTTGGTTATTTTGGTTTGAGTCCCACATTCATGTTTTGAATATGGCATGGGGGTGATTGGTTGAAGAGATGTTTGGCTCAGCCAATTTACAGTTGGGTGGAACGTGGTAGTCACATACCATGTTGGATTTTTCATTCATTAATAAGAGGTCATTTCCAAGGTATTTATGTGTAAATGTATTGGTTTATATGTGGATTCTATTTCTAATGTATCCTTTATATTTATGTTGTTATTATGTTGGTTATAAGCATGTATTATAACAGTGATGAGGAATGACTCTCCTCATGTTTTGATTTGTAAATGAATGAAAAATGTATATATGACCTAATAGATGATAATGTTGCTATTGATATAAGGGAACAATTATTCTTAGTGATTCTCATATAAGTATGAGACCCCTATGCTTATATATATTATTTAAACTTGTAGATTACATATTTGTGACATGTTTGAAGAAATTCTTGTCATAGCTAATAGGGGTCTAGTCAAGTCCTTGTTCAAGTAAATGAATTTGTATCATTATCCCATTGTTATCTTTCAGTTTTGAAAGTGTCATAGAGTTCTGGGAAGTGACCTAGGCTCTAGAGTCACATGCTCAGAATAACTGGTAAAATTCCTCATTCCCATGCATACCCATGTTGTGTGTGCGAATGGGAGGTTTCCAGTCTCACTCTTGCCCCTGTGAAGGGAGGGAATGGGGGGTTAATGCCTGAAAAGGTTAGTTTGATTCAGGGGCTAGCCTCCTAGAAGGTTGTCTCCTGGGTGTCATGTAGCAGGTGAAAAAGGTATGTGTAGTTGTGTGGTGTCAATTCCACTTCCTTAAGGTGACGTGGGATGTTGAATCAAATCATAGTAGTCTCTTGTCACATGTTTACCCCGATTGGCTAGTTAATTTGGTAGATATGGGAGGAGGGTATTACAAAGTGGTATAAGAGCATGTATTATCCCTTGGATTGGATGGACGATGTTTGTTGGTCATGCATTCATGTCGGTTGCACATGTGTTACTAATCCTTGTGGTTTATATTCTTGTTGCATATTCATGGTGTTGGTCATGGTTGTAGTGATGTTTCCATGTGAAAGTGAGGGTGTTGTAGTGGAATGTGTCATCATGAATGTATGATTGGTTACATGTTGTTTATGCTTGCATGTCATCAGTATACATTAGTATGGTTGTTGTTTTCATGCATGAGGTCATGTTATGTGTAGTTGATATGGTCATGCATTTCTGGCTGTACTCTAGCTAGAATGATGTTTATGTGTTGATAACACTATTTTTTATATGTCTATATGATGTTATGATTATGTTTATACATGTATTATGCTGATCTGTTCGATCTTGAAGATGATATATCCTCCTCGAATTATGCTAAGTTACGTTGGTTTATTGTGATTTTGTTTAACTGACATAATTTTCCTTGCAGGAAAGAGATCAAATATGATTAGCAAGATGGTAGGCTACAAATATTTTCCCTATGAATCAGATAAGAAACATGGTATTGGGAACTCCTATGATTTAGAAGAAAATTTGAGAAGATTGAAGGAAGAAATAAGGGGTTGTAAGGCGGACAATGACAAAATCATGCAAGCATAAGGGAAACAAGTAGAGGTTAATGCAATACTCCTACATATTTTTTCACAATTGTAGTGACAG
This sequence comes from Pinus albicaulis, assembly GCA_034641835.2. NCBI lineage: Eukaryota > Viridiplantae > Streptophyta > Pinopsida > Pinales > Pinaceae > Pinus > Pinus albicaulis. The sequence goes on from CM076579.1 coordinate 1,101,077,323, forward strand.
GGGCCACTTCAGATCAGCCATGGTCAGGAGGACAAAAATAATGGGGCATATGGCAGTAGGTCTCATGGTGGTCACATGTCATATAGAGATGACACAGTGAGAGATGGAAGAATGTTGGATACTCCATATAGGAGAGGTGATGGACACATGTACTATTCTAGTTATGGTTCTGACAAGCATTATGATCATCATCAGTATCATCCTTATAAGAGGTGTGATAGGGGATACTTTCCAAATGAGTTTAAGAAAGTGAAACCACCTAATTTTGATGGATATTTGAAGAAGCCAGAAGAGGTAGAGGCTTGGATACTTGGGATGAAGAAGTTCTTTGAGTTGCATAATTACACATATAATATGAAGGCCAAAGTAGTTACCTTCAACCTAAGAGGTAAAGCATATATCTGGTGGGAAGATGTGAAGTGGGTCAAAGACATCAGGACAAAGGAATTTAGTTGGCATGAGTTCAAGAGGCTTTTCAGGAAGAAGTACTTGTCATAAAGGTACTACGATGGTAAGGCCAAAGAATTCTATGAGCTAAATATGGGATCAATGAGAGATGAAGAGTACACTACTAAGTTCCTAGATCTATTTAGGTATGTACCGTATCTCAAAGATGAGAAGGCTAAAGTTAAGCGATTTTTCAGTGATTTTACATTAGAATTTAGATATCGAATTGATTATGATGACCCTCAACCATTTGAAGAAGTTATTGGGAAATCGAAGCATTGTTATGAAGAATCAAAGTATAATAATGAATCTTAGCAAGGATGGAAAGGAAAAGATAAAGATAAAGGTAAAGGTAAATGGCAGTGAAAAACAAAAAGGCCTCAAAATGCAGAAGAGAAAGAAAATGTGGCACCACACAAGAAATTCAATGTAGCTAGAAAGGGACAGGGGTCACATCAACAACATAGAGGTGATGGTATTGAGCGGTTGGGGTGTTGGATATGTGGTAAGGCACATATCAAGATAGTTTTTCCACTGAATCCAGGTGGTAGGCCTCATATATATAGTGCACAAGAGGGTTAGACTATTGGGGATGTTGGTCAGAGTGTTCCTCGTATCTATGCAGCACTAGATAGTAGGAAAGAAGGCCATCATGCATTTATCATTGAAATGAAAGATAAGCTTTGTCACTCAAGTTGTTTCTATTTTAATTGACCCTGGATCTAATTATAGTTATGTTAACCATGACTTGGTGGATAAGTGTGTTTTGAATAAATAAGTGCATTTAGAGTCTTGGTTAGTGCAGTTGGATATAGGTACTGTTATCACTCAGATTTTCCTTGAAGTTGTTGGGAAGAGGAAAGGGGTCCGAGGTAACCACAAACCAACTTTTAGGTACATAATATAGCCAATCTGTATCCAGAGAGGGCTCTCTCTTTAAGTTTTAGCTTTGTTTTGAAAGATATTAGGCTAGTTATGAAAGTTTAGGGATTTCAATTGTGTTTCGGTGGTGGAATTCAAAAAACAAAGGGGTAGGACTGAGTAGTTTAGGCCATTGGGCTAATGGAGTCAAAGAAGATGGCTTAACTGGATTTGGTTTCTTAACAAGAGATGGTTTCACAGGGCAAGGTAATCAAATAGGGAACAATTAAAGGCTTGAAATAAATGGAATGGACTCAAAATGGGTGAAGGGAAATTAATAATCCTTCAACCTATTTGAAAAGAGGGAAATTGAATGATTATTAATAAAGGGAAATTAAGAATTCTTTATCAAATAATCAAAATGAATAAACTAGGAAACAGGAGCAATTAAGAATTCATTGTTCATACTAGTTCAGAAGAAAACATTAAGAATAACAACGATTGAAAACAGATTGCACTTGAGCACTTTCTGAATTATTCTTTTTCGTTATCATTCAGATATGAAACATAGATGGTATAATAAATAAGAAAACCTTAAAACATAAAGCATAGAAGACTTATTGATCCAGTGCCTGACTCAAGAATCCTGTGAAAAGTCCTTTGCATCAATTCTTTATCCAGCTAGCCATGCAAAATTTGTCCAACAACACTTTATTCCAAAATAATTAATATTACAGCAAAGTCTAATAATCCACCCCTCAATACTCTAATTGAGGGAGTATTTATACAAAAAATCACAAAGAATATCTCCTAACAGAGTGAGATATAATTTAGGATGACTCATGAATAATTTACAAGAAAATAGAGACAGATAGTCTCGTAGATAGGAGAAGAGGTAAACCGATGTTGTGTTGTTCCTATTTTTGTGAGTGTGCTGGAGGCAGGCCCTATAATTTGGCTTGTTGCTGTCTTATTTGGTAACTTTGTGCTAGCTTCCATGTTTTTATTGATACTCTTTATCTGCACTGTAACTTCATTTTGACCTTTCACTCTGACTTTTACCTGATACACTTTATCCACTAATACTCTTTAACATCTGATACACTTTGACTGTGAATTTTCACCCTAAGGTAAAAATATGATTTCCTCAATGATTTCACTGCTCTATACCTCTCTGTACCTGAGTATTTGAAGAATCAGCAGCAGAAACATCTTTGGATGACATTGATACTGCACTTACCAATTTCTCTTGTGGTGCAAGATGTTCTGCAAAAGTCGATGGCACAGCAGTGCTTACAATGGGAATGACTGTTGGAATAACCTCTTTAGCTTTCTTTAAGGCTTCATTCTTATTCATTAATGCTTGAGTTTGTTTTTCCATTTCTTGGAGTTGTGCAGTCATTTTCAAAGATAGTTGGCTTAGTTCATCATTTTCAGTTTTATGCTGGAGGATCTCCTTTTTCCTGGGGGCTACTTGTTTCTTAGTCATTTTTAGCTGAACAAAGCAAGTTTAGATGGTTTGCTAAGTTCTTTTATTAGAAACAAGGGCTTTTTTGGTGAATTTTACTGGTAAAAATGGTTTCTGAGCAGGGTTTTGGATAAAGCAAGGATTTTAATGCTCAGAACATATGTTAAGATCAATTTCAGCAGTGAAATAGACCAGGGTTTGGGAAAAAAACGCTAGAAATGGAAATTAGGGATTCGGGGGAAATTTTGACAGAGTTTCCCCTATAAAATGGATATTTTGTGCCATCTGATATGTGCAATTTCGGGTTTTTTTACTGGAAATAACAGGAATTTTGAATTTTTAGAAGGTAAGTTTGAAGAAAAGTACCTGAAAGACTAGTGAAATTAGGTTGAAGACGTTTTGCAAAGGTGCTCAGTCTTCAATTCTGCGAAATTGGTTCTCAGAGGGCAATGTAGCACTTCGCGGTTGAAATTTAGGGCAATGGGCTTGAAAAATTGGCACTGGTAGGCTAAAAGCTCTACACAGGTTCTCAAGGTTTAAATGGCGCGATTTAGATGAAAAAAGGTTCAGTAATGGTTTCATCGGTTTACAGTGTAAAAGGTGAAAATTCGAATGAAAACTTTATAATTTTAATGTATTAACCGATGGTGAAAACCATAGTTAAATATCATTAAATTACGGTTAAGAGGGTATGGTTTAGGAATACCGCCAGTGGTATTCGCGCGGGTGAATGGTGGTAAGCGGAATTGAGCTTTTCGAACGTGACGCAACAAGATCGCGACACGTCGGCACGGGGTGGTTTGGAAAAACCACCCATTTCGCGCGACTTTGTCGAAACTTTGATCGTTTATTTTTGGAGCGCGAAACTGGATGATCGACGTCGGATCTGGCCTTAGGAAGCGAATGGTCCTGATTAAAAAGGAAGGTGCAGGGAATTTTGACTTATCGAGTTAATCGTGGACCATAGATCTTAGGAATAAAAGAGGAGATCAGACGATCGAGATTCTATGCGATGGGGAGGAATAAATGCATTGAAATTTCGCTCAAATCTTTCACCGTAGGATCAAACGGATTTCTGGGGATCGGACGGTCAAAAGTGAATCCGACGGAAGAAGGTTTGTTTCAGTCATATACAAAGAAATGACTATTTTTAATGGAAAATTAAGTGGTCGGGAAGGTTTACCAAGATTTCAACCAAGGTTAGGGACCGGGATAGTGAATAATATATTGCGGGGAAAAGATAAGGTTAAGGTTCTAACCTTAGGTTAAGGGACTTGGGGTAGAAAATATATAAGGGAAAGGATCATTTTTATTGAAGTTTAGTTTTAATCAAACTTCAGATAATTTTTTGTTTAAAACACACATTACACATGTTTTAAGCTCTTTTTCTCATATTTTATTATATGGTTAATCAAATCAGGAAGATTTAATTACCATAGGGGCGAGATTATATATTAGGATATACTTTAGCCAAAGGGGTTATATGGGGGGTTTTATTTAAGCATGTGGGAATAAATTACTTTGGCTTAAGTTATAATAAGTGGGTTTTTGGGTTTATTATATAAAAAGGAGTTATAAAATAGGAAAAGGTTATTTGTATAGGGAGTTAATATATAAGTTAAAGTTAATATGAAAATAGGACATGGTATACTCAAAACACATATTTATAACAAGTAAAGTGAGGTTTTAAAGATAATTTGCATTGATCTTACCACTTAACTTATGATGTAATGTTATTTTGAGGGCTTAATGTGTTTAAATGATGTAGGAAGTTAAATAAATAGGAATTACAAATGCCTTTAAGTAAAAATGGAGTTTTACTTAGGATTATTCAAGGGAATGAGTTCATGAATGGTAAATGATGCGATTAAGTGATTAATATAGACATTTCACACTTTCAACTGATCAGTCATAGAGCCTTGGGTCTAGTCCCAACAAAAGTCAAGGAAATGCCTTGAGCCTTTCTGACTGATAGTCTAGAATGTTTCATGACTATGGGAAGGGGAAGTTAGTTATTTTGCAGCCCATGATGAATGATATTTACATTGAGACTTTTCACCTTCTTCTACCTACCCATCTTACCATGCTAACATATTTTCTTCCTTATTAGGGTGCACTTAGATTGGCAAACCCTTATCACACTTTCTTTTCTTTTACATGTAGAAATCTATCTAAGTCTAACATTATTACATCCAAGGGCTCAGATTAAGATGTTGAGCTCCTTTTATTTACTCTACCTATCTACTTATCTGCCAAGATTAAACAGTTTGGTCAGATTTTATTCTCTATCTCTAAAACATAAAATTCAAACATGAACTAGCCAAGCTTAAGCTGTTTGAATGTTCACCAATTGTAGCATAAGTTACAGTTTGCACATAATTTTCTTATTACATAAGAGAAAAAAGTAGTGGAATTTCAACTTGCACACTTTCCTTGGCCTTTCTTTTGGTGGGGTTCATTTTCTTTCACTTTTTTGACCATTTTATTTCTTTTCACCCTTTGATTTTTCTTTTAGGGTATACCCTCTTTACATTTTTTAAATTTTTTTTTTATTTTTTTGACAATATGGAGAACCTTTGCAACAAGAAAAGGTATGAACATATTACATAGCTCATCAAGTTAATCATGAAATATGACACCTATTGGTATAGGAGCATAACACTGGCTCCACTTGGGGATGGCTTTTCCTGGTGAAAAGTCAAGAACAGCAGGTCAGTTGGCCTCAGAATGAGTTTGGCTGAACTATGGAATCTTCTTCTGCTTGTTTCTTTATTGTATGTATGATAGTGATACTTCTGAAGCTTAGGGCCTTCTCTTCAGGCTTCAACTCCAGCAAGTTACTATTCAATCAAAACTATGACATTACAAAGGATATAGTATGTACATGTTAAAAATCAGGATACATTAAAAAGTAGGATCAAAGTAATGTTTCAACATTCGGCCATTAACTGGCCCATCTTCAGTTTCTGTACCATCCAAGTTTTTCAAATAATATGTATTGTTTCCTTATAAGGCATAGATAATATAAGGTCCTTTCCACAGGAATTCAAACTTCCCATGTTTTCCCTTATCCTCTCTTCTGGAATCCCATCTTAACACTTTGTCTCCAAGGTAGAAATCTTCTGCCTTGGTTATTTTATCAAATATCTTCTTCAACTTCTCCTGCAACACTTGAGATCTTTGATATACTTCCTCTCTAGTCTGCTGCAAATTGATGGTCTGGTTTATCCTTATTTGAATATAATTAGGTTCAACCTGAGCTTCTTGAAGTAATTTCATTACAGGAACTCCTAAAGATGAAGGAAATACAACCTCCATGCCATAGACTAACTCATAAGGACTGGCCCCAATAGATTTTTTGGTGGTGAGTCTGTCTGCCCATAGTGCATTCGTAAGTTTCTTGTGCCAATTTTTCTTGTTTTCCTCCAATAATTTTTTAATAATATTAATGAGGCTCTTGTTGGAGGACTCAGCCAGTCCATTACCTTGAGGGTAATAGGCTGTGGAATGGGCTAAGGTGATATGGTATTTGTTACAGAAACTTATCATCTTCTTGGATTTGAAGGAAGCAGCATTATCAGTTATGATTTTATCAAGACAACCAAATCTAGATAATATGTTGGTTTCTAAGAATCCTATGATCACGGTATCATTGGCTTGTCTGGAAGGAAAAGCTTCTATCCATTTGGTGAAATAGTCCGTGCTAGTGAGGATCCAATTGTGTTGGCCTGAAGAAGGAGGATGTATTTCTCCAATGAAGTCCAGGCCCCATTGTTGGAAAGTTTTTTCAGTGGAAATTGGTTTCAGGGGTAAAGGTAATAGTTTTCTCTTGCCTTCAAAAATTTGACATTTATGGCAAGTAGTGACAAATTTCTTTACATCAGTGAACAAGGTTGGCCAATAAAATCCATCCCTTAGGATCTTGTCTATAGTTGATTTCCAGTAAAGGTGTCCACCACAGTGTCCTGCATGAAATTCTTTTAGAGCCTTGTTAGCTTCATCTTTTAATAAACAATTTAATAGAATACCTTCATGATTTTTCCAAAAAAGAACATTATCTAAAATACAAAACTTTGAAGATGTCATCTTTAAAAACCTTTTCTTTGTTCTGGATAACCCTGGAGGAGCTTGCAGGTTTAATAGTACATAAATTATATAAGCATACCAAGGTGAATCTAAGAAGGCCTGACTAATTGGTGGAGTCACCATCTCCTGTTCATTATCCAGTTCATTAATGTCCAGAGCTTGACAATTTTTTTCTGTCATGAGCTTGGCCAATCCCTGTCCTTTTATGAGGTTTGTAGGTTTTATTTCAATATCATACTCTAATATGGTAGCAATCCATTTACCTATTTTTCCCTCAATTCCATCCTGGGTTAAGATGTCTTTGACAATAGCATTTGGTACATAGGCTATCACATGGGAGTACAATATGTAGACTCTAAAGTCTTTAATGGCTTTTACAAGTGCAAAAGCTTGTTTCTCCATGATGTTGTATTTTAATGATGCATCCCTTAGTGCTTTACTAAAAAAGGCTATGGGTTTCTCACATCCTTGATCATCCTTTTGTAATAAAACAGCTGCTAAGTGTGTTCTGATGCAAATGAAAATATTATGAAGTCTCTATCAAATTGTGGACTTGTAAGAACCGATGTTTTGGTCAAAGGCATTTTAATTTCTTCAAATGCTTGTTTGGCTTATACTGTAATACTTGAATCCTTTTTTAACATATTATTTAGCAATCTAATTAGTTCAGCTAAGCTATATATGAATCTTCTCAAAAAAATTATTTTTCCTAGGAAAGCTTGAAGTTCTTTAACATTTCTAGGGTGAGGTATCTGCAGTATAGCTTCTATTCTAGCAGGATCAATTCTAATACCATCTTTGGAGATGATATGACCCAAAATTTTACCTTCCTCTAGACCAAAAAATGACTTCTTTGGATTCAAATAGATACCATATTTTCTGCATTTTAGGAATACTTGTCTAAGATGATCCAAATGTTGCTGATCTGATTTAGAAAAAACAGTTAAGTCATCCAGATATATAACAAGAAAATCATGAATTTCTTTTGCAAATGCTATATCCATTGCTCTTTGGAAGGTTTCTCCTGCATTTTTAAGTCCAAATGGCATTTTAACATATTTAAATGTGCCCCATGGTGTTGTGAAAGCTGTTTTTTCCTGGTCATTAGGATGAACTAGAATCTGGTTATATCCTGAGAATCCATCTATAAGTGAAATCCTAGAAGCACCTACTACCCTTTGTAAAATGTGATCCATCTTGGGTAAAAGGTAATTATCCTTCAAAGAAACCTTATTTACATTTCTTAAATCAACACATAATTTGATTTCTCCAGTTTTCTTCCTAGTAGGTACTAAATTAGACACCCACTCTGAAAACCTAATGGGAGCAATTATCCCTACTTCATACATACGTTTGATTTCTTTTTCAATTAAGGGCAGCAGTACAGGGTTAATTCTTCTGAGTTTTTGTTTGAATGGTTTTTTATTTTCTTTCAGAGGTATTGTATGCTGAATTATAGAGGTGTCATATGATTTCAAGTCTTCATAGCTCCAGGCAAAGAGATCTTGGAATTATCTCACTAATTCAACATATTTTAGTTTTTGATCAGGGGGAAAATATTCAGATAACTTTATCATTTTCGGATTTTCTTCAGTCCCCAAGTTATATTCCTCAATATTTGCTTTTAATGGTTCCATCTTAGGTTTCTTTAGAATATCATTAGAATCGAAAATATCTTCCAGAGGAATTAATCCTTTAGGAAAATGATTTTCTTTTAAATTAATGACTTCAGATTATTCTTCAGTTATCTCATCAATATCCATTTGTTTAAGGTCTTGCATTTCTTTCTTGGTGAACTTTGTTGGATGAAGCATTTGAATCGCACTTTCTTCTGAAATGTCTGTTTCTGGCTTATTTGTTTGATCAAATTTAATGACTGTATCTTCATCTATGTTACTGTTAGAAAATTCTTCATCTAAAGTCAGGAAATTGTTAATCTGTTCATCACTTGCAAACACTTGCCAGTTCTTAAAATTGTCAGGTATGGCTGGTCTGTGTCTAATCTCAGCTGTGAGCTGATGATTTGGTTCGAATGGTAATTTGCAGGTGCTGGAAAACATTGCCAGACTATGGGCGTGCAAGTTTTGTTTTCTTGGGATTTTAGCAAGCTGAGCTTGTAGAAAAGTATTGAGTATCTCTACAACTGCTCCTCTATATTCTCTTAGTCTGGGATCGTTTGTTAGAAAATGTCATTTGATCTGTTGAATGATTAAATCAGAATCTCCTATGACAGATACTCTAATTGCTCCTAATCTTTTGACAAGTTTAAGACCTAGCAAAAGAGCTTCATATTATGCCATATTATTGGTGCACTTAAAGTTTAATCTGCAGGCATGGCCTTCAGCATGATCATTTTCAAGGTTGTGCACCCAAAATCCTGCTCCGGCTCCTAATTTGTTAACTGAACCATCACATTCTAAGTGTCAAAGAATTTCATGTTCATAATTGGTATCAGGAGTTTCATGAACTTTTTTAACAGTGAGATCTGGTTTTTTACTTTCTTCTGGTTTCTCTTGGTATTTGATGTTTCATTGTTCTCAGAGATTTCCTGGATTTGAAAACTAGATTTTCGATTTGTAATTTCTTTTGGTTCTACTGCTAGAACTTCTAATTCAGTGGGAGGATCAATTTCAGCATTATAAAGAATAAATGAATCCATATCAGAGTGTACTGAGTAGATGGGGAAATTTTCGGGTTTCTCCTGACTACTAACTACATATTTCATTAAAGTTTCTCTGTATAGTTTCTTTGGTTATCCGAACACTAAAATAGTAGTGTATGCCATGTCCAATTGAAGAGATCCTTGAAGCTTTGCACCCCAAGATCTGGAAAATAACATGCCATACTTTGGAGGAATATCTGCTACTACTATGTCCATCAATATTGTTTTTGCAGGGTATTGAACCAATGAAACACACAAGTCTTTGATTAACCCTAAACATCTCACCTGACTTGAATCAAAAGAAAATAGGTCTTTGTATGGCCTGGTGATATCTAGATTTAATTTCTCCATTACAGATTTGGGAATTAGGTTGTGAGATGCCCCGGAATCCAACATGGCATTATGAAGTATTTTATCATGTATGTTTAAACTCACATAAAATGGAGGAGTTCCTCCATTTACTGGTTTTCCATTTACTTCAGGGCCAAAGAGTAATTTAGGTTGGTCATCAAAAACGTTTACTGAGTCTTCACTTCTAGTGATCTTGAGTGATCTATTGATTTTACTTCGGTAGACATCATGTTTAGCTAATTTAGACAATGGAACAATTATTTTTAATTTGCCTACTTCAACCTCCAGATTAAAAGGTTTTTCAGTCTGAGTTATTGTATTTCGGAGAGTTGGATTTTCTTTATCTTCTATATTTTCTGTATTTCTCTCCTTCTCAAGAGTGGGGTTATGGGATGAGTTTGTTTCCGAATCAACTTCTGGAGGTTCCTCTACATTTCCTTTGGGAGGAAGAGTATTGGAAATTTTTCTGTTATTAGGTTGATTATCGAATACATCTTCAATAATTAGATTAGCAGGATTAGGATCTGATCTAGAAAGAATATGTACAGGGGTAGTATTGGTTTTACCTTTGAGGGGTTGTTTTGTAGCTTTCTGTTTATTAGTTTCAGGGACATCAATTCTTCTTCTCCTCATATTATATTGCTTGTGGACTTCATAAATGGCTGTATCATATCAAGTCAAATGATTCACCTGATTGAGTTTGAAATTGTTTGAGAATGTGAGCTTCTTGATCCTCTTGAGTCAAGAAAACTTGTTGTTCATTATTGAGTCCCGTTAAGTTTTTTATTTGAGTATCTTCTGTTGGTTCATCAGAATTTGAGGCTTCAGCATAATTTTCCTGAAATGGGGGCCTAATGTTTTGGTCATGACCAGTCTTTCTAGTGTTTTGGTTTTGGTTCTTTCTGAAATTTGGATTTCTCCTAGTATTTCTTGGTTGACCATCCCAAGGAGATTTCCTTTCAATTGTTTCTACTCTATCTCCTAGCCTTTCCATCCCTTTAATAATAGCATCCAGTTTCTGTTCAAAGGCCGAGGGTTCTTCTTTTAATGGTATCCTTCTTTCACTTCTGGCTTTAGTTCGTTTGAATATCAGGTTGGCTTCAACACTGACATCTATACTTTGCATATCTTCTAAAGTTCGAGGAGATCTTTCCCTAAGCTGGTACGCCATATCATAATCAAATCCATCAAGGAATTTGATTAATGCTAAATCTGGAGGAGGTCTGAGGTTTTGGGGGATAGCATTGTAAACATTATTGAACCTAGTGCAGTAATCTTGTACAGTTTATTGTGTTCCTCTCTTCAGGTTTTCATATTTTGATAATATTTGGAGAGGATCTTTCTTCTTTTCCCATCTGTTTAAAAATGTTCTATAAAGAGCTTCTGGGTCATTGATACTGTTTGTAGAAAGGGCTCTAAACCAGGTTCTAACTTCTCCAGTAAGACTTTGAACAAATATTCTCATTATTACATCATCTGCATCTACTTCATATATTTCAAAATAATCGGTCATTTTTTAGTATGTTGTTGTGCAGTGTAGGTACCAGAACCATAAAATGGAGTGATTTTACTTTGGTAGTCTTGGGGCATAGCCCCTGGATTGGCTGGTAATACCAAGGGAGCATATTTGTTCACCATTGCAATAGGTAATGATGAAACAACAGCTGAGTTTGATCTGGTAGTGGTGGATGGAGGGGTAGAAGGGGTGGTTTGAGGTTGAGATATTTAAGGAAATGTTGATGAACTTGGGGAGGCTAAAGTGATCGCAGAAAGATTTAGTGTTGCTTCAGAGGAAAGCTCAGATTGTATGGAGTTACGCAAATGTTTTTCAAGATGTGAAGTAACAAATTCAAGTTGTAAATCTTCAATAAATACTGGGTCTTGAACCAAGTGGGTCAACTCAGATTCAGAAAAAGTTACAAATGAAGAGGTTTCAAATTGCTCATCAAAAGGTTCGTCCTCAAGGTAAATTCACTTCACAGGACAGGATATTGATCTATAGAGAGGCCGAGAACTAGCAGAACTCGCTTGGCTCTCCTGTCTCCTAAGAATTCTGGGGATCAGATTAGGATTTTCAAACACAGGTGGGGGATTTGGATCAGGATTAGCCCTGGTGTAATGAGTCCTTTCTGAAGCCAGTTTTGTAGGTGATTTTTTTTTTTTTTTTGGTTTTTTGTCTAAATAGAATTAACAATACAACTTCAACAGTTTCTTTAAGAGGTTTTAGATATTGGATTTAAACTTTCTTAAATATTTATTTGACTAGAGGAACTGATAAAGTGTTTGAAACCGGATGTTCAGTTCATAAACTAGACCAAAGATAGACTAAAGCAGCATTTATTAACTTATGCAATTGCAAAGCAAGAGCATTTTAAAGGCTACCTGGCTAACTTCAGGCTTCGTCTGTAGTTTATAAAGTAAACAATAGTAACAAGCAAATTGTTCGATCCCTAGTGGAGTCGCCACTATGTTATCACTCAGATTTTCCTTGAAGTTGTTGGGAAGAGGAAAGGGGTCCGGGGTAACCACAAACCAACTTTTAGGTATAAAATCTAGCCAAAATGTATCCAGAGAGGGCTCTCTCTTTAATTTTTAGCTTTGTTTTGAAATATATTAGGCTAGTTATGAAAGTTTAGGGATTTTAATTGTGTTTGGGTGGTGGAATTCAAAAAAAAAGGGGGTAGGACTGAGTAGTTTAGGCCATTGGGCTAATGGAGTCAAAGAAGATGGCTTAACTGGATTTGGTTTCTTAACAAGAGATGGTTTCACAGGGCAAGGTAATCAAATAGGAAACAATTAAAGGCTTGAAATAAATGGAATGGACTCAAAATGGGTGAAGGGCAATTAAGAATCATTCAACCTATTTGAAAAGAGGGAAATTGAATGATTATTAATAAAGGGCAATTAAGAATTCTTTACCAAATAATCAAAATGAATAAACTAGGAAACAAGAGCAATTAAGAATTCACTGTTCATACTAGTTCAGAAGAAAACATTAAGAATAACAACGATTGAAAACAGATTGAACTTAAGCACTTTCTGAATTATTCTTTTTCGTTATCATTCAGATATGAAACATAGATGGTATAATAAACAAGAAAACCTTAAAACATAAGGTATAGAAGACTTATTGATCTGGTGTCTGACTCAAGAATCCTATGAAAAGTCCTTTACATCAATTCTTTATCTAGCTAGCCATGCAAAATTTGTCCAACAACACTTTATTCCAAAATAATCAATATTATAGCAAAGTCTAAGAATCCACCCCTCAATACTCTAATTGAGGGAGTACTTATACAAAAAATCACAAATAATATCTCCTAACAGAGTGAGATATAATTTAGGATGACTCATGAATAATTTACAAGAAAATAGAGATAGATAGTCTCGTAGATAGGAGAAGAGGCAAACCGATGTTGTGTTGTTCCTATTTTTGTGAGTGTACTGGAGGCAGGCCCTATAATTTGGCTTGCTGCTGTCTTCTTTGGTAACTCTGTGATGGCTTCCATGTTTTTACTGATACTCTTTATCTGCACTATAACTTCATTTTGACCTTTCACTCTGACTTTTACCTGATACACTTTATCCACTGATACTCTTTAACATCTGATACACTTTGACTGTGAATTTTCACCCTAAGGTAAAAATATGATTTCCTCAATGATTTCGCTGCTCTATACCTGTCTGTACCTGATTATTTGAAGAATCAGCAGTAGAAACATCTTTGGATGACATTGATACTGCAGTTACCAATTTCTCTTGTGTTGCAAGATGTTCTGCAAAAATTGATGGCACAGCAGTGCTTACAATGGGAATGACTGTTGGAATAACCTCTTTATATTTCTTTAAGGCTTCATTCTTATTCATTAATGCTTGAGTTTGTTTTTCCATTTCTTGGAGTTGTGCAGTCATTTTTAAAGATAGTTGGCTTAGTTCATCATTTTCAGTTGTATGCTAGAGGATATCCTTTTTCCTTCGGGCTACTTGTTTCTTAGTCTTTTTTAGCTGAACAAAGCAAGTTTAGACGGTTTGCTAAGTTCTTTTATTAGAAACAAGGGCTTTTTTGGTGAATTTTACTGGTAAAAAGGGTTTCTGAGCAGGGTTTTGGATAAAGCAAGGATTTTAATGCTCAGAACATATGTTAAGATCGATTTCAGCAGTGAAACAGACCAGGGTTTGGGAAAAAACCGCTAGAAATGGAAATTAGGGATTCCGGGGAAATTTTGACAGAGTTTCCCCTGTAAAATGGATATTTTTGTGCCATCTGATATGTGCAATTTCGGGTTTTTTACTGGAAATAACAAGAATTTTGAATTTTTAGAAGGTAAGTTTGAAGAAAAGTACCTGAAAGACCAGTGAAATTTGGTTGAAGACATTTCACAGAGGTGCTCAGTCTTCAATTCTGCGAAATTGGTTCTCAGAGGGCAATGTAGCACTTCGCGGTTGAAATTTAGGGCAATGGGATTGAAATATTGGCACTGGTAGGCTAAAAGCTCTGCACATGTTCTAAGGGTTTAAATGGCGCAATTTAGAGGAAAAAAGGTTCAGTAATGATTTCGTAGGTTTACAGTGTAAAAGGTAAAAATTCGAATGAAAACTTTATAATTTTAATGTATTAACCGATGGTGAAAACCATAGTTAAATATCATTAAATTATGGTTAAGAGGGTATGGTTTAGGAATACCGCCAGTGGTATTCGCACGGGTGAATGGTGGTAAGCGAAATTGAGCTTTTCGAACACGACGCAACGAGATCGCGACACGTCAGCACGGGGTGGTTTGGAAAAACCACCCATTTCGCGCAACTTTGCCGAAACTTTGATCATTTATTTTTGGAGCGTGAAACTGGATGATCGACGTCGGATATGGCCTTAGGGAGCGAATGGTCTTGATTAAAAAGGAAGGTGTAGGGAATGTTGACTTATCAGGTTAATCATGGGTCATAGATCTTAGGAATAAAAGAGGAGATCGGACGGTCCAGATTCTATGCGATGGGGAGGGATAAATGCATTGAAATTTCGCTCAAATCTTTCACCGTAGGATCAAACGGATTTCTGGGGATCGGACAGTCAAAATTGAATCCGACGGAAGAAGGTTTGTTTCATTCATATACAAAGAAATGACTATTTTTAATGGAAAATTAAGTGGTCGGGAAGGTTTACCAAGATTTCAACCAAGGTTAGGGACCGGGATAGTGAATAATATATTGTGGGGAAAAGATAAGGTTAAGGTTCTAACCTGAGGTTAAGGGACTTGGGGCAGAAAATATATAAGGGAAATGATAATTTTTATTGAAGTTTAGTTTTAATCAAACTTTGGATAATTTTTTGTTTAAAACACACATTACACATGTTTTAAGCTCTTTTTCTCATATTTTATTATGTGGTTAATCAAATCGGGAAGATTTAATTACCATAGGGGTGGGATTATATATTAGGATATAGTTTAGCCAAAGGGGTTATATGGGGGGTTTTATTTAAGCATGTGGGAATAAATTACTTTGGCTTAAGTTATAATAAGTGGGTTTTTGGGTTTATTATATAAAAAGGAGTTATAAAATAGGAAAAGGTTATTTGTATAGGGAGTTAATATATAAGTTAAAGTTAATATGAAAATAGGACATGGTATACTCAAAACACATATTTATAACAAGTAAAGTGAGGTTTTAAAGATAATTTGATTGATCTTATCACTTAACTTATGATGTAATGTTATTTTGAGGGCTTAATGTGTTTAAATGATGTAGGAAGTTAGTTAAATAGGAATTACAAATGCCTTTAAGTAAAAATGGAGTTTTACTTAGGATTATTCAAGGGAATGAGTGCATGAATGGTAAATGATGTGATTAAGGGATTAATATAGACATTTCACACTTTCAACTGATCAGTCATAGAGCCTTGGGTCCGGTCTCAACAAAAGTCAAGGAAATGTCTTAAGCCTTTTTGACAGATAGTCTAGAATGTTTCATGACTATGGGAAGGGGAAGTTAGTTATTTTGTAGCCCATGATGAATGATATTTACATTGAGACTTTTCACCTTATTCTACCTACCCATCTTACCATGCTAACATATTTTTCTTCCTTATTAGGGTGCACTTAGATTGGCAAACCCTTATCACACTTTATTTTCTTTTACATGTAGAAATCTATCTAAGTCTAATCTTATTACATCTAAGGGCTCAGATTAAGCTGTAGAGCTCCTTTTATTTACTCTACCTATCTACTTATCTGCCAAGATTAAACAGTTTGGTCAGATTTTATTCTCTATCTCTAAAACATAAAATTCAAACATGAACTAGCCAAGCTTAAGCTGTTTGACTGTTCACCAATTGTGGCATAAGTTACAGGTTGCACATAATTTGTTTATTACATAAGAGAAAAAAGTACTGGCATTTAGACTTGCACACTTTCCTTGGCCTTTCTTTTGGTGGGGTTCATTTTCTTTCACTTTTTTGACCATTTTATTTTTTTTCACCCTTTGATTTTTCTTTTAGGGTATACCCTCTTTACATTTTTTATTTTTATTTTTTATTTTTTTGACAATATGGAGAACCTTTGCAACAAGAAAAGGTATGAACATATTACATAGCTCATCAAGTCAATCATGAAATATGACACCTATTGGTATAGGAGCATAACAGGTACAAAGAAAATAGTTCGTCATTGGGAAAGATCTTGTGAATTTGAGTTGAATGGAATGTCTACATTAGTGCATCTAAATGTATTGTCATTGGGATCGTACAATATGCTCTTGGGTATGGATTGATTATATCTTCATAGGACCAAGGTGGATTTCTACGACAAATCCATTGAGTCCCAGGATGACAATGGGGAGCAGATAATATTACAGTGTAAGAGGAAAACAACATAATTTAGGATGGTGACAACTATCTAGGAAAAGTGCAGTCGCAGAAAAGGGTGTGTGTTATATTCAGTGCATATTTATAGAAAAAAAGGTAAGGAATTTGAGGATCAAAATGTTTTGAGTAGGTACCTAGTCCTACAACAGTTTCAGGATGTGTTTCCCGCAGACATTTCAGATTTTCCACCTCACAAGGAAGTAGACTTTTCTATTGAGTTGGTACTATTATCTCTCCACCGGATCTTTGAGGCTGAGAAGAGACCAGCAAAGGTAACTACATACCAAGCTCTCACCAAGTAGGCAGCTCTACTAGGTATACGAGGGCTCTCTCCAAGGGATCACAACCAAGAGGGCTGGATCAATTATGTTTTAGGCTAGGTATAGTAGCACAGGGGTTTTGATTGGTTTATTTGGTTTCTGGATGAGTGAATTAGGTCAAAGAGGTTACTAGGTCAGGGAAAATAAGATTAGAATTGCAGTCATCTAATGGAGCAAGGTAGGTAGGCACTCTAACACTTTAGGGTTATTAGGTGAGATGGATCAAACTGGTGAGGTGCTAAAAAGAGCATGATAGTACATGAATTCTTTTTAAATTGAATAAATGAAACAAACTATGGTGATTCTCCCAAAACAGAGCATAAAAGATGTATTATGTTTATCAAAATTGAGAATCAAACATATCATAGAAGTGGAATGAACATGGAAATTAAAAAACATTCATACATATGAAACATAAGAAGAAACTATGCCAAAGTATAGTATGACAAGAATCCCAAAAGAATAGTTGCAACTCATCTAATATATTCCTTCCAAAATCTGAATACACTAGTGTCTCTGATCAATAAAACAACATCCAACCTATGAAATGAGTCTAGAAATGAAAGATATAGGCATGAAAAAACTTCTCTCAACCTCATGTATCGAATCCCTGAGTTGTGGAGCTGATCCACAAAAGTCTGAATTGCAAACCTACAGTGTAGGGAGGTCAAACCGACTCATCCCTAACTTTAGTGAAAGTGATTCATCAATCCTCTCAAAGAGTTTTACCTAATTTATTTACCCCTAGGTAACTCAAAAACATCATTATTACATTTACATCCATCAATTACAATGGTAAAAACATGATTTTTCCATGGTGAAACTGAGAAAACTAGAAAAAATCAGGAAAAACAGAGAAAGGCCAAGAGCGCAGCGCCAACTTCAGCTCAACTTTTTAAGGGGTTGATGATGTCCAAATTGAGCTCAGGATATCTCATCGGAAATCATGTCCTGTCTAGTTTCCAAAATTTTCCTTGGTTTCAAAAAATGATAAGATTTGACCCTCCAAAAAATCAATCTCCCAATACTGGTCAGGAGTGTAGTGCCTAGCAGAAAAAGAGAGCAGAAACATGATTTTTTGGGTGTTTTTTTACCTTTTCACCTGCCAATTTGCCCAAATTTTCTTATAAAATTTCCTAACTTAAACTTTTTTGGCATTCTAAATCCAATGGTACCCTTATTTTTTCCTAGAAGTCTAGCTGTGCTAAAACTATCAAAAGTTGTAAAAACCCAAAAAATTCAAAACTTGCTCAAAATTTCTCCAAAATTGTCCTTTGGAAGCCTGATGAAGTGTGATAAGAAATGCGGGATGCCTAAACAAGGATTTCAAGCTTGTCTCCTTCCTTTTTCTTGGCTAGGGTTTTCTTATGTTTCTCCTGCAATTGCTTGAGTTTAATGCTACAAACCTTGCTTTTTATGATATAAATGTTAGACATGTTTCTCAGCATTTTGTTGTCTTTGTTTGATTTTTGGAGGAGTTTATCAAGATGGATTTTGACCCTATCAAGCCATATCTCTCTATCATATTCAACCTCCTTATCAATCCTCTCCTCAAAAGTGAGGTTTTCATCCTCACTCTTTTGTTGTTGTAAAGCCCTCTTAAGACCCCTTGTCTTTGGTCTTGTTTTGTTGCTTTGGATGTCATCTTGATCAAGATCATCAAGTGGCATCATGGCTTCACCTCTCTTTTTTTTAGCATCTCTAGCTCCATAAGTACTTGTTGATCCTTCATCTGCTTATTCTCCTACTCAAGAAATTAAATGACAAACTGAGCTCTATCCAAATTAGTTTGCAGCTCTCTAATTTGGGCATCGTTTTATTTGACAATCAAACTTGAGGCCTCATGATCATCCTGTTGATCCAAGTCAACTAGGTCAAAAAAAAATTCCTTGCCATGAGGTTCCTCATCCTCTTGCATGAATTCTTCTTGCACCGCTGCCTCTTTCTGATTTTTCTTTCCCTTTTGTACCTTCTTTGTTGATGAAGAAGGAAAGGTCCCTCCCACAATCTGTGGGGAAAACACCTGCCTATGCCCTTTATGATATTTTTTATCCAATGTGTCTTTCTTAGCCTCTTTGGTCTTTGTAGGCTCTTTGACCACAACTCTATTGGATGACCCATTATGACGCTGAAATACTGATGATGGTGATGATATGGGTCTAGTAGGTTGAGCTAATGGAGGAATAGATGCAGAGGGCTAAGATGAAGGAGGGATGTTTTCAGCATGTTGAGCTTGTGGAGTAGTGAAAACATCATTGGCAATGAAGATATCCCATGAAATGTGCAACTGGTCTAGATGACAGAGTACAATGATTTTGATCAAAGAGTGATGGAAGAGGTTGTTCATTTGCTGATCATATTCTATCTTCTGTACTATGTAGGCCATTTTTTCTATGATCATGAAAAATTAGTATGGGATATCGAGCAACTTGACTCTTGTGAAGTGCATGAGCAATCTAATATGATAAGTGTAAAGTCTGGAGAACCTTCCTTCACAAGAGAAGTACTTCATGATTATTTTCATCATGGGGGTATACCTATCAAGAAGGTAACTGAAAGGGAAGATGCTCTTTCTCTCATTTCTGTACCTTGGTTTGATAAATGGTTCATAATACTATTCATCCAAGTCTTTAGCTTTAAACAAATTCTCACCCATGTTTGGTATCCCTGTGGCAGTAGCAATGATAGGTGTGGATATGGTGAAGGTCACACTTGCAAGGGTCACCTGATTTTCTTTGAGGTTTGAAATGAAAACTCTGTTCAAAACAGGGTGGCGTTGAACTCTTTGGATCATTTGGTAGAAATCAAGGCAACCAACATATTCAAAGCAAGAGAATGTCATAGGTGAGGCCATCAATTCTCCGGTGTTGGTGGGCTCAAGCCTCAGAATTATTCCTCCCTTGTGAGGTCTCCTTTCCTCTCTGTCCTCCTCTTCCTCCATGAAATCTTTGTCTTCCTCCTCCATAGTGTTTTTAGTTTTGTTAGGGAAAGGGGAGTGGAAAATAGTTTTAGGGAGTGGGAACGGGAGTAGGAAAAATTAGGGGAATAGGGAATGGGGTTAGGGAACATATAGGACTAATATGGGATTAAAATACTTAGGGAAATGAGATGGGGAAATTGATTACATGTATAGGGGAAGCTCCCTAGAAAATTTTGTAGTCTAGGAGCTAGGGTTTTGGGAAATGTAGTTTGGGAAAAGGGATTTAGTGATGTAGGAATAGGATTAGGGTTTAAAGTGATACGGTAAGGGAATGCAAGGTTTAGGGAACAATATAGGGCTGAAGGAATGAAATACAGGGTTTCTTAGCTTAAACACTATGAAAATTTGAATGAGAGATTTAACACTTTAAACTTGCAAATGGGAAATGCTAGGAGGGCACAAATGGTGTTGCTTAGTTGTATTGAGGTGGATAAACCATTTTTTTATGGTTTGGAGCTCTTAAATGAAGTTTTTAAGGTTGTGGATGAAACTGACCAGGAGCACAACACCAGTCTTAGGAGCACAATGCCTAACTTCTAGGAATGCAACACCCATCTCCAAGAGTGCAGCGCCACCAAAATTTTGAAATTTGACCCTGCAAACTGATTGTTCGAGCTACAGGAGTGTGAGCTCGATGGTTGGGAGAGAATATGAGTTTTTCTTTGTCTTGTGATAGGATTTATACTTGATGATTTCAATGAATTTTCCTTTGGGACCTACCTTTCTTTCTTCTCATTCACTTTAAACTTTGACATCTTTACCTTTCACTTTTGTTTCTGATCTTTGGAGATTGGTCATTTGATGGATTGAGAACACTTTGGACTTTAAAGCTTATGAGCTTTCTTGGCACATGAAACCTTTGAGTTGAAAGCTATCTTGGAACCACGAAATTATTACATATTGAGAAAACATAAAATGACATGATGAAATGAAAATTACATAATGGAATAAAAAATAAATATCACATTTCAACTTTACATAGTAAAATGAATTTATTGGTCACTCTTAGTCTTGCTAGTCTTTTATGCATTGGAAATGATGTTTTATTGGACTTTGAAAACCCTAAGACCTAATGGACACATTCAATTAATGGACTTCTGATGATATGACTGAAAAGGTGATAAAGACTCATGAATAATGGACACTCAACATGTGATAAAGTGAACCAACAAGTAATGAGATGACATTTTTGAAAAGAGTGAACTTTGATTAAAATCTGCACCAAGTGACCAAATTTTTGCATGACCTAGTGAAATGATAAAAAAATTCTCAGTGGGACCCCTAACATGACATGAAAGAGTTAATTTTGATCACTAGTGGAAGGATGCAAATACTGACACTAACAGGTACCATGGGTAGCACCAAAATCAAAAGCAGCAGAAAGGATGAGAACTCTAGAGTTGCTAGAGTTGAAGTTGTAGTAAAAGGAAATGTTTGAAAAGGGGTACATTAGGCCAAGCTTATCACCTTGGGGCTCACTAGTATTGTTTGTGAAGAAGAAGGATGGTACTCTTAGGCTATGCATTGATTACAGGAATTTGAACAAAGTGACCATCAAAAACATGTATCCATTGTCGAGGATTGACAACTTGTTTGATTAGTTGAAGGGAGAAGAAATTTTCTTGAAGATTGATTTGAGATCCGTATATCATTAGGTACACATTAAGGAATAGGAAATTTACAAGACAGATTTCCAGACCAGGTATGGGAATTATGAGTTTGTTGTAGTTCCATTCGGTTTGAGTAATGATCCGACTACCTTTATGTGCTTGCTGAATAGTGTGTTGCATCCTTATCTGGATAATTTTTTATTGTATTCATTGATGATATACTGGTATATTCTAAAAATGAAGAAGAGCATGTCAAAAATTTAGCAACAGTGTTGAGATTGATAAAATAGCATCAGTTGTATACTAAGCTCAACAAGTATAGTTTCTTTCAGAATGAGGTACATTACTTGGCACATGTGGTTTCCAAGGAAGGCATAACCGTAGATCCAGAAAAGATAAGAGCTATCATGGAGTGGGAATCTCCTATAAAAGTGGATGAGGTAAGGTCCTTAATGGGGTTGGCAGGTTATTATAGCAAGTTCATCAGGAACTTCTCATATATTGCTTATCATATTACATCATTGTAAAGGAAAGGTAAGAAGTTTGAATGGACAGAGGAATGTGCGGCCAGTTTTGAGTAGTTGAAGCAGTTGTTGACACATGCTCTAGTGTTAAATATCATAGATCTGGACAAGGATTTCATGGTATGTACATATGTTTTCAAGAGAGTACTTGGTGTAGTCCTTATGAAGGAAGGACAGGTGGTATGTTATGAGTCACAAAAACTAAATGAACACGAGAAGAAATATCCAACATATGATCTTGAGTTAGCAGCGATCATCCATGCGTTGAAGATGTTGAGACACTATCTTCTTGGCAAGAGGTTTGTACGGATGAGTGATCACAATGGGTTGAGATACTTATTTGACCAACCAAGTATGAATTCTAGAAAATCTCGATGGTTTTCCACGATCATGTTGGGTATGCGTTATATTCTTTCCACAAATAGTCACATGCGTGGGGGGGTCACAGGGGGGTGGCAGAGGGATTCGTAGGGTGTGGGTAGCCCCATGTGTGGGGTCTAGGGTAGCACCAAGGGAAAAAAAATTGGAACCTATTTTAGGCAGGTGGACCCGTCTATGGTTTTGTGCATGGGTTTGCACATGTTTTTGGGGCATGATGGTTTTCAACCCTTGGTATTTTGTAGATTTAATCAAGGGAACTACAGTTATGTTCTAATCTAGGGTTAATGGATTTGGGTTTATGAATGCTTTGGCATGTATATATGTGTTGTAACACTAAAAGGAATATAGTGAAAAATCAAGCTGGTAGACCTGATTTGGGATACAAGGGAAAAATCTCTATGTATATATGTTTTATGTTTTATGTTCTCGCTATTGTTTATTTTCTATTTTTAATAATTTTTTTGCAGATAATTTTTGTACAGGGTTAAAACCTACATTTGGTATCAGAGTTGTTTCGGATTCAAGGGGACGCCTTTCCTGCGAAGAGGTTTTTTTCTCAGGCCTATGGTAGACCCTGTTGAGTGGGAGGTCTACGGGATCAATTCTTGCAGTGAAAGAAGATGGCAAGAAGTGGAAAGATATAGATCGAGAAATTTAATGGTCAGGGTTTTGAGTTGTGGAAGCTCGATATGGAGGATCTTCTGGTGGATAAATATCAGTGGATCGTGAAAGATCCAGATACTAAACCAACGAAAATGTCAGATGAAGACTGGGCGAAGTTCGATTGGAAGGAAAAGAGTAGAATACGGTTGTGTATCTCAGATTTGGTATTGTTGAATGTATCTGGGGAAGATACGAAGAAGAATTTGTGGGTCAAGTTAGTGACTTTATACCAATCTAAGTCTTTGGTGAATAAATTTTTCCTGCGAAAAAAGCTATATAACCTGAGGATGAAGGATGGAGACTTGATGACAGAGCACCTGAACGCCTTCAATACTTTGGTAATTTAGTTGTCATCAGTTGATATTAAAATATTAGATGAAGATAAGTGCATCGGTTTGTTGTGTTCTCTACTAGATTCTTGGGACAATCTGGTTATTGCAATAGGTATCAATACAACTACCTTGAATTTTGATGAAATTGTCTCAAAAATTTTGTTGGAGGAAATGAGAAGGAGAAATATGGAGGGCCAGAATGGAGATGCATTATTTGTACGAGGAGGGTCCTAGAACAAAAACAAAATAAGTTTTCGAGTGGGAGATCTAAATCTCCAGGAAATCCTATAAAGGTGTGCTGGAAATGCAGAAAGGGAGGGCACTTCAAAAAGGACTGCAGATCTAAAGCTCCCCAGAAAGGAAAGGGATCTGATGATGCTCCTTATAAAAAGGAAAAAACATCCTCAGATGAAGGTGGGGATGTGTATTTGGATTATTCATGAAATACACATGTAGATAATGAGGCATGGTTGATTGACTCAGGTGCATCCTTTCACTTCACTCCCCATAGGGAGTGGTTCTGCGAGTATGAGAAGTATGATGGTGGTGATGTCTTCTTAGAGGATGATAGTAGGCCAAAATCATCAGACATGGAAAATTAAAGTTGAAGCTGCAAGGTGGAAGGATTAGAACGCTTCCTGGCATTCTACATATTCCTGCATTGGCCAGAAATCTGATTTCTGTAAGCAAGATGGATGATGCATGTGTAAAAATAGTGTTCGAGAAAGATACCTGCAAGATGGTTCGTGGAGCACTAGTATTAATGTGGGGATTTCAAATTGGAACTCTATACAAGCTTCAGGGTAGCACTGTTATTGATGGGTGCAACAATTATGTTGTTTCTGAAAGTGGAGCGAAAAGCCTAGCGGTCTCTAGAGAAAACACCATGCTATGGCATCAAAGGCTTGGACATATTGGAGAGAAGGGCCTTGAGATACTTCATGGTAATGGTATGGTAGAAGGTATGTCTAATTTATCTCTAGATTTTGATTTCTGTGAACATTGTGTATATGGGAAGCAGAATCAGGTGAGTTTTCCTTATGGTGCTAAGAGGACGAACAAGATATTAGAGCTTGTGCACAGTGATGTGTTTGGACCCGTGTCGGTTCAATCACTGGGTAAGTCTGTGTACTATGTTTCATTCATACATGACTTCTCAAGGAATACATGGATATATTTATTGAGGAAGAAATGTGAAGTCTTTGACATATTTAAAGAATTTAAGGCTTTGGTGGAAAACCAGACATAGAAGAAGATAAAGGTTCTAAAGACATATAAAGGTGGAGAGTTACTACAAGAAGGAATTTTAAGAGTTCTGTAAGAAGTGTGGTATAACACGATAGAAGACTACTCCATACACACCTCAACAAAATGGAGTTGTAAAAAGAATGAAAATAACACTAATGGAAAAGGAAAGAAGCATGCTCAGTGGTACTAGGTTAGGATAGGAATTTTGGGTAGAGGTAGTGGAGATTGCATGTTACCTGGTTAACATATCACCTTCATCAGCATTGGAGGATAAGACTCCACATGAGGTATGGACTGGTAAGAAATCCTCTCTTTCCCATCTGAGGGTATTTGGATGTTATGCATATGTACATGTTCCAAAGGAGAAAAGGACCAAGTTGGATAATAAATCTGAAAGGTGCATCTTTATTGGGTATAAGGATGGTTTAAAAGGTTACAAGATTTGGAACCCAGAAACAAGGAAGGTTGTGTATAGTCGAGATGTGGTGTTTAGAGCGGTGAAATATGTTGTTAAACATGAATTCATACCAAAGGAACTTGAGAAGATAGAGTTTGAGCTAGAGGAGGATGAATCAATCTTTACAACAAAACAAGATTCATAAGAGGAAGAGCCACAAAATCCAGCTGTGAGAAGATCAGTTCGGGAAAGAAGGCAACCAGAAAGGTATAGTCCATATGATTTCTATTCAATTTTTTCTTTAACTATCACTAATGATGATCCCAAAATTGTTAGGGAGGTAGTGGATTCAGAGGATGGAAAACTCTGAAAGGAGGCCATGGTTGATGAAATGGCGTCCTTGTACAAAAATTAGGCATGGGATCTGGTGGAGTTGTTGGTTGGAAGGAAGCCCATTGGGAGAAAATGGGTGTTTAAGAAGAAGATGAATGTAGAAGGCAAGGTGTAAAAATAAAAAGCTCGGTTGGTAGAAAAAGGTTATTCCAAGGTGTCAGGAATTGATTTTGGTGATATTTTTTCTCCTATTTCCAAGGTTTTTTCTATTAGATTACTTTTATTTGTTGTTGTTGCATTTGATTTTGAGGTAGAACAAATGGATGTGAAGACACAATTTCTTCACGAGGATTTGGAAGAGGAGATCTACATAAAGCAACCTGAAGGCTTTGCAATGAAGGGTAAGAAAGAACTGGTATGCAGGTTAAAAAATTATGTGTATGGGTTAAAAAAGTCACCAAGGATGTGGTATCAGAAATTTGATACCTATATACGGGGACTTGGCTTCACCAAAAGCAAAGAGGATCACTTTGTGTATTTTAAATTAATTGGTGACTGTATTATTTATTTTTTCTTGTATGTGGATGATATCTCGCTAGTTGGAAATGACAAAGAAATTATCCAGGATTTGAAGATCCAATTGCTGTTCAAATTTGACATGAAGGATCTTGGTGCTGCAAACTATATTTTGGGCATGGAAATTAAGAGAGATCGGGAAAAGAGGAAGATTTTGTTAAACCAGAGGAAGTATGTCGAGACGATATTGTAGAGGTTCAATATTCAGAATAGTAAATCGGTGAAGGTTCATATTATTGTAGGTGTAAAATATATTGTTGAACAATGTCCCAAGACACAATAAGAAGAGAAGGACATGTCCCATGTTCCATGTGCAAGTGCAGTGGGTAACCTGATGTATGCAATGGTCTGTACTAGACCATACATTGCACATGTAGTGGCAGTATTGAGTAGGTTTATGTCAAAACCATGGAAGGAGCATTGAGCATCAGTGAAGCAGGTTTTCAGATATTTGTGTGGCACTAGTGACTATGGTTTGTGCTCCCAAGGAAGACAAGTATTGGACATCCATGGTTTTGTTGATGCAAACGGGGCTAGAGATCCAGACCAAAGAATATCTACAAGTGGGTTGTGTTTAGCCTATTTGGATGTGTAGTTAGTTGGATGAGTAAAATATAGTATGCAGTGGCTCTTTCAACCATAAAGGCAGAATACATGGAAACCACTCATGCAAGCAAGGAAGAAGTTTGGTTGCAGAGATTGTGTTCAAGTATGGGGTTGGTGCAGAGAGCTACAATGATAGACTGTGATAGCCAAAGTGCAATTTTTTTGGCTAAGAACCTTGCTTATCATTCAAAGACAAAGCACATTGATTTTCAATATCACTTTGTGAGAGATATGGTTGATGATAAAAAGGTGTTGTTGGTAAATGTGGACACTTTGAATAATGTTGCAGATGCATTAACAAAGTTTGTGAGCACTCAGAAGCTCTCTTGGCGTAGAGAAACAATGGGTGTTGCAGGGATGGAATAATAACTAAGCTCTCCTGTGGCCCTGTTGGGTTGTTTACTGGGTAAACTAACACAAGTATTTTATTATCAATCTGGACTTGTAGGACTTAGAAGAATCTCCAACATATATGGGTTTCAGCTATGATCAATTTTAGAAGATGAATTATTAATAATAAAGGAAATGCATATTACAAATATAAATCTAAACTAAATAATTTCTAAATTCAATTATGGAATCAACAGCAAAAGAAGCTCCTAACTTAGGAGAACTTGTTTGTCCTTCTTTTACAAAACTACTTCATGAATTAGAAACCAAAACCACTAATGAGAAATAGTTCAAGATGCATGAAAGAATAACAGAAGAGGCTCTTAACTAAATATATCATGGTTTTCCTTCATTACAAATTCATTCATCATTAATACTATTGTTAGAAAACAGGAACTTCAGAAAATCATTAAAAAGCAGGAAAGATGAATTCTATCTCTATCTCTTAATCAAATAGAAGGAATGTTTAACTTAAAAATTGGATTGTCCCTTCATATGCAGAATATAAATTAGAATTATATTCATCATAAATCATAAAACATCAGCATATATCTAATTAACAGATTAATCATAAAACAAACTAGTTCAAAAATTGCAACTTAAAATAACTAGAAAGTGCACTTAGCTTGGTGTGGGGCCCCTCCACCCTTTCCTCAGACACTGTAAGTGCTTTCAGCTACTGAAAATCAGCTAAGCATTCACCAAATATAACTGCAACAAAAGAAATAGAACAGGTCTTTCAATTAGCTCTCCAAGTTTCAAAAATATTAGAGTTAAGTTATACAAATTCTACATATGAATGCCTTCGATGTCTTAGGTTTAAATAGATCAAATATGAAACAAACTTATCTAAAATGTCTCATATAGCCATGGCTATCCTTATCCTATATATTTAGGTCAAGCTCATCCATCTAATCCCTCAAAATATAGTTCCTTTTGTTTACTGCGATCATTGTACAAACACTGATAATAATTGAAGATTAACTAATGCTCTGAAAGATTAATAATAATACTAATTGAAAGGAATATTCATTCACTCCCCTTCTCAGTATTTCCAACAATTGGTATCAGAGCTTGGTTCCTTCAATTTCAGTTTAACAACTGGAAGAAGGTCATGGATCATACCAAGAATGGTGTACCTCTGTTCAATGAAAAAATTATGCACTCTGGAAAGGAAGAATGGAGGTCTATCTCTTGGCGCAAGGTTACGAAGTATGGGACACTATTCAAAATGGTTTTACACCAACCACAGATGAACAAGGTAAGAAGAATTTGGTAAATGATGCAAAAGAAAAGAATATTTTTATCAATGGACTTATTGAATCTGCTTATCATAAGGTGTTGGGCTGTAAAACCGCAAAAAATGTATGGGACAAGCTTGAGAATATATATGCAGGTGACTCAAATGTCAAAGAAGAAAAGCTTCAAATATACAGAGCAAAATTTGAGCAACTTAGGATGAAATATGATGGAAACATTGCTGCATACTTCCAACACGTTGATGAAATAACCAACACTCTCGAAAGATTGGGAGAGACCGTTGAGGAGAAGACTATTATACGAAAGATTCTTAGAACGTTACCAGGAAGATTCAACCCAAAGGCATCAATCTTAGAATACAGTGCAAATCTGGAAAAACTCAGCAAAGAGGAATTACATGGAGTTATCATAACATATGAAATGATACTTGATGAAGAAGAGGGTAATTTTCATCTAGAAACTACGTTCACTACATCTAAGGAAACCAATAAGGACAAATAACCTTCAAAGGCAAAGACCTGCACTTGCAAGTGTGAATAAAAAGAAGATATCTCATCATCTGATGAATACAGTGACAACGAAGAAGAAGCCAATGAGAGAGTATTGTTTATGGCTAAGCACAATAAACAGGAGGTATCAAACAATGAAGACGAAGGGTTGACCAGAGAATAATTTTCTAAGGAGGAAATCAAGCTTATAAAAGAACTCAAGGCTGAGAAGATCCATTCCAATACTCTTGAAGAACAAGTTCAAGGTCTCAAAATTAAAGTTGAAGAACACAAATGTATTGAATAAGTTGGAAGAAAGCATCATGCAAAAGATGATGTGAAACTGGAATAATCACCAAATCAACAAGTTCAATTTGAGACAAAATCATCTACAAACACATGGAAGAAAGAAGAATATTTTAAGGATAAAGAAGTTATAGATGTTTAAGACACTCATGCAAGTGTTGACGTTCCAAAACCTACATTGAGAAGATATACATGAGAGAGAAAAGCTCAAAAAAGGTATACCAATTTTTTTTCATCTACTGCATTGGTTAATAATGTCGAAGAACCTTCTTGTTACCAGGAATTTTTAAATGATATCAACAATAACAGGAAAACAATGATGAAAGAGGAAATGGATACCTTGGAGAAAAAATATGTGGGACCCTATAAAACTCTTGAAAGATAGGAAGGTTGTTGGATGCGAATGGATCTTCAAATTGAAAGGAGGCATTGATGATAATATTGAAATGTATAAGGCTACACTGGTTACAAAAGTTTACTCATAGATGGAAGGTATATATTTCCATGAAATTTTTTTGCTTGTTGTTAAAATTGTTTATGTTTTCATTGTGTTAGCACTAGCTTCTTTGTTTGACTTGGAGTTAAAACAATTATATGTTAAACGAACATTCTTACATAGAGATTTGGATGAAGATATTTATATGGAACAACTAGAAGGTTTTGTGCAACATCACAACAAAAGATTAGTTTTCAAGCTCAAGAAATCATTGGATAGCTTGAAGAAATGGCCTAGGAAATGGTACAAGAAGTTTGATACCTTCATGATGACCCAAAATTATACTAGAAGTGAGTATGATCATTGTGTGTAATTAAAATTTTGAATGACGTATTCACTATCTTAGTGTTGCATGTTGATGTTATGCTCATTTCAATTAAAAACATTGAAGATATCAATAGGTTGAAGGCTCAAATGGCTAGGATGTTTGATATGAAGGATGTAGGAGCTGCAAAACAAATCTTGGGAATTGAAATACATAGAGACAAGAGTAATGGTAATCCCATGTTTTCATAGTAGAAGTATGTCGGGAAAATACTTGAGAAGTTTGGGATGAAAAATGTGGTATGCGTTCATACCCTTTTTCTTCCAATTTTAAGCCTTGTTTTGTCTTATTTCCTAATAATAAATAAGAAAACATGTGTATGTCTCATGTACCATATGCTAATGCAGTAGGAAGTATGATGTATACGATGATGGTTTGTACTAGAACTAAAATTTCACATATAGTGGGTGTTGTCAATAGATTCATGGAAAATATACGAAAGGAGCACGAGATGTTGTGAAATGGGTGATTTGATATATAATAGGCACCAATGATTATTTTATCACACTTAATGGTTGTAAAAATTATTTCTGCGGATATGTTGAATCATATTTTATGAGTGATTTGGAATAGAGGAGTTCCACTTCAAGATATGTCTTTACTCTTGCAAGAGGATCCATTAGTTGGATGTTGAAGCTTCAATAAACAATTGATTTATCCGCTGCAAAGGTAGAATACATTGTTGTCTCACATGCTTGCAAAGAGGAAATTTGGTTGAAGGGAATTCTATTTGAACTTGGGAGAGAATATAATAACATAATTATATTCTATGATAGTCAAAGTGGACTAAATTTGGCTACAAATCCAGTTTATCATATAAAGATAAAACATATTAATATAAAGTACCATGTTGTAAAATAGGTTATCGATGGAGGTGGAGTAGATCTCAGAAAGGTCCACACTTGAGAAAATTGTGTAGACATATTTAAAAAACAGTGTTCATAGAGAAGTTGCAATCACGTCTCACTTCTCTTGGTTTGCAGAAAAAATGATAGGAACTTGGGAAGACATTAGGAATTTTTTTGTCACGGTGCATATTGTTAAAATATGGAAACAATATATAAATGTAAAATTAATTTTATTCAAGTAAATGTTGTTGTGTTTATTCAATTTTATGAAGCAAAAATATATTACCAAAACTATTATAATGGACCCTACTTCATATATGTTTTGTGAGATGAAGAGGTCATATGGTAAGGATGAATGTGATAATTCTCTTAAAGAATAAAATCCTAATTGCATTTCCCATGGATTTTTCCTTGACAAGTTATCAGGGTTTTAGCATGAAAATCATGTGCACCACTGTGCATAATTTTGTGTGCCATTTTCTTTGTGAATGCTCATGATTACAGACTATGTATAACAGGAATCCTTACTACTAGTATGATCATGAGGGATTTATAGCAATAACATAAAGGTCTAAGCTAAGGTAGTGAGGAGGTGAATAGAAAGGTTTCTATTCTGATCTACATTTGATGAATAGGGTTCATTTGAAAATATGAACATCCTCTAATTATTTTAGAGTAGAAAATATGCCACTTGGTCGAGGATGGTATATGTTATTTTGAGTTTAATTAATTGCATAATTTCATTTATTTATACCAAATTTTTTTATATCTAACATATTTCAAACTTTTTGTAGGATCCCAAACCCCTCTAAAGCAACCAAGGCAAGACTCGAAAAAAATTAGCAACATAAACTTGGTTAAGGAGGTTACGTAAAACTCAAACTAGGGATTGTAAGTACCAAAACATTAAACCATATAATTCCTATCATAATACAAATTTTATTTAATTGCATATAGTAAGAAAAAATTGTGATCTTATGCAATGCAAGGGACTACATTCAACATTGCAACCACCAAACACCTCCATCTTAATTACAATTTTGGATTCCAATCCATGGTTAAATGTCGACAAAGCATGGGGAAAACATTATATGCCCCTATCAATGATATGGTAAATAAAATCAATGGATTTTAATTATTTATTACCTGTAAAATATATTCATAATTGATTTTCCCCACAAATTAATGTGTCCATTTCTTTTAAGCAAGAGAGAAACAATACTAGTGAGGCCAATAGACAACCACATGACATTGAAGTGTGGCTTGGGCATGATGGTATTATGGCTATAAAAGCATAACTATGGATTACAATTACTAATATTTACTTGCAAATGGTGTACTTTTAGTTTTATTATTTCAATGGTAGAGCATGTAGATGAGGATGCAAGGAGAGAATGGGAAGACGCGGTAGTCAAACCAATAGGTTCAACTTGTTGGCCACTAGGCAAAGAAACATTGTAATGACATTTGTATCAATATTTACTTGCAAATATTATACTTATAAATTTTATTAATCCAAGTATGCTTATGAATAATAAGTAACAATGTTAATCCAACCCTTTTTATTGTTATAGTCAATGACCATTTGCAATAGTTTTCACGTCATGCAGAGTCCAATACTAAATGCCAAATACGTAAGTTCTATAAAATTTAAGGGAATCAAGGAATGAATGAGCTAATCATAAAATATATGCCAAAAAAATGAAGTAATTATATGTTACGATACACACACATAATGCAATTTTTTTTTAATAAAAATCATTTTCTTCTCATGTTTTTCAATAGGTTTATTCATTTGAACCATATATTATAATAGTTGATCTTTTTCTTGTTGCATTGCCTGTAATTCTAGATTTTGGACATGGTCTATATTCAAAATCTTTGTTTTTTTTTTCAGGGCCACTATTTCATTGTTCTTGGTTTTAACAAAACCCCATATTGATTTTACATCCTTTGACATATTTGGAGTTACCTCCCAAGTCAATCATCCATTTCTTAAGTTCCACAATTCCCATTTTTTTTTTCCAACCTCTATTTTCACAAATACTTGTCAATTTTAGTGACTATGGTTTGTATTCATTTATGCTTACAAAGATCTACATTATATCCTTGAAGAACATCTCCCCAATTTCCCTGTGCAGGTCCATTTTTTCAACTTAATTTATCTTGTCTAAGTGGCATTGCCTTGTAATAATTTGCAGTCTTTACTGTGAAAGATTTAGGATCCAATATACCCATATTTAGTTTCCCTTTCTCAAAATCCAAAGTTGATAACAATCCATGAAGGCCTCTATTTCCACATTTTTGAATACATCTCTTTCTTGATTTGAGTATTTTTAATTTTCATCTTCAATTATTTGGAAAAATCATTTCCTTGATTTAGTTGCTATGTTTTTGTTGTAGCTTCTTTATTTCCTAAATACATGAATTTCGAATACATCTTGGTGAAACAAATTCTATTGAAAAGAAAGGCTCACTTGGAATTTCTTCTTTGAACTTTGTGTTAATTTTTCTTCATCTACTTTTTCTTCAATCATTTTGTTTTTTGATGGATTGTTCACCTTATTTAAAATTTGAAATTGTTTGAGAAACCTCTAGATGAGACATTTTATTTATTTTCTCATGTTGTCATAGTGTCTCTATTATTGATGGTTGAGTAAATTGGATAGAATCTTGGACTTGGCCTTGTAAAATCTACTGAACATTTTCCCATCTGTCCTTATTTTCTAACTTTTCTCTCTAATTCTCTTACACAACCATAAGAAGCAGAGCCTTATTACAGTCTTTTCTTAGTAATGATAAGATGATTATTATAATTCCATGGTTCTCCCCGGTGAAATGACATCTTCTTAAGAATCTTGTTAACTACCTCCAATGATAATATGACATTGACAATAAAGGGTCCAACCTCCTTTAATTTGAATGTAATATATTTTTTATTGGAAGAAAAATGAACATAATATAACTCTAATATTTGCCTAATATATTCCAACAAAAAGATTCTCATTGTCAAAAAAACTAGTAGTAGGTAAGGCCAAGATTCAAAACCACATATTCTGATTTTTGTATGACTTTGGAACAAATACCAGTTTTCCACTTTTGTATCAATACTTCAGTGAAGTCATCTTTTGAATTAAATAAAAAACTTGGGGGGGATTCCTCATGGATGACAACATAAGCAGTATACATGAATTTATTAATGTACTTAGTGAACCTTATATTTGAAGATTTTATTTATTTGTTTATTTATTTATAAAATTTCAATGAATGGCTAAGTGCATATTACCTAACTAATATTCCATTTTCAAATGAAGATGTTAAACTTTACATCTTGAGAATAAAGGAACATATGTAGTAAATATCATTGGAACCTAAAATACCTACTAGTATTAAATTCCATTAACTAAAAATGCATCGTGTCAGATAGATATTAACTACAGTTAAACTTAAAAAATGTTTTATCAAAGGTTGAACATATAAAAGACATAAAACTGAGAATTTATTCATCCACAATCATATCACGATCATAGCCTAAGATACAACACATCATAGTTATGATTTGTCCCAAGGTTTCTACAAAAATGCTAGCTTTGGAAGGAGGTGGATTTTTTGGTACAATGGAATATTTCTCAAGGTATGTTTGGAGTCAGGTGGCTTTCTCTTTAGTGATTAATTCATTGTATATTTTTTCCCCATCAATTTCAACCGCCAAAAGTATCACAACAAGTCTACTTTTGCAACAATATAGATTTTTTTTTTTTAATTTTACAATTCAACTTCATTATATTAATAAAATTGATAATAACACAATATAGTTCTCATGTACTAAGGATAATGGCCCTCATACATCCACTGATACAAGACTATACAACAACTCGGGCTTGGAATTTATAGTGATGACCACCAATCTACCCAATACAAGATACTCTAACCGTCTAGCTGATGTAGAACTCCTCATAACTTCCTTGGTCGTACCATATACACTTCTACCTGGTCCTTTGGATCTTGATCTTCATCACCTACCTCTACAAATGCAACAAGTCTATCTGGCGATTGAATCTCGGCTCCAATCATCTCTCTAGTTAATTGTTCATCCACCGACACATAAACACATCAAGACTTCAGTCGAGTTGTTCACAAATTTGTTTGTGAACAACTCTCATCTGCACACCACTGCTTCTCAACTCTTTTGGGACTTCTTCCCACTATAGTCTTCCTACGTTGCTCCAATGAATACTAACATAGGGAACAAAGGGCTCCCACCTATCACTGCAATATGTCTTTCTCCTACAACAAACATGGCTAGGAGGATTCCCAACTTTTTTTGTAGATGCCCTTCTCCACATGGAAAGTGTATGGCTATTAAAATAGCTCCTAGTAGATCAGGCCTATGAGCTCTTCTTCTACCACATATAACAATCCATTAGTACTTAAAGGGACTTGTTTCTTTGAGCTTGAAGCAAGCCTCTACAATCCTACCAACTATTATTTAGGATTGTCCAACTCCACCTTATCTAGGCCCACAGTTGGGCCACTCTTACGCCGCCCTCAAAAAAATGACGAGTGTCCAATACATTTTTCTTTAGATCTTCTCACATACAAACCAAACTAGGCTTGATCTAAAGCTCTAAGAATGTTTCCCTTTTCTTGCAATAGAGGAGCTACTGCACAAATTTAGGCTTAATCAACTCCTGTAGCATCTGCACATTGGTTAGGGCATCCAACACTTTTTACTACCCTTCCTCTTAGATGCGAATAAACTTCCACACTTTGTCCTCTTCTAGGACACCATCCACCTGCATCAACTTAAACACATCATAATACATACCTCTGCATTCTTCATGGGCTAGAGTAAACTGCTGTAAGTATGAACTACTAGTTAGGGCTTGTGTCAAACTGAAACAACACCTTATTTCTCCTCCATATTTCCTCCACAACTACTGCCTAGCTTCCCTTGCCTCCCTCTCTTATTTGTTGTTTCCTTGTGCTACTTTTCAACCCATAAACAACCCTCACAACTCCTTGTTCTAGGGAGAATAGGGTCTGCGGCCTATTTTTTTTTTCTTCCTAGGGTGCAGCCTAATGAACAGGAGTAAGATACCTTCCAAACCACACAAAAATCCTCCACAAAACTACCCAAAAAATGTGTCTTCCTCTTGCTAAAAAATTGGACCTGTTAGGACATAATTTCCACACAAATCTAGCCCAAATTTGTCCTCTAAGACTGCGGTTGTCCTCTTGAATCTTCTTGGTCCTATTTTTTATGTGAAACTCACCCAAAACAATCCCTCACAACTTCGTCCTCCTAATTATCCTAGAGCTCGTCTATCTCATACAAGTATTTCACATGGAAAGATGCACTTAGATGTGAAATAACCTCACACAAACACCTTATATTTATACCAAACATAAGGGATCCATAAAAAAATCCAAGTGGGTTTGTCCAACTCTCATTAGGCCTCTTAAAACTAGGCCGACTTGAACTCTCCTTGTGCAAGCCCACTAAAAAATTAATATCTCAAGTTATACAACTCATATTTCAGTGATTTTTTATGCCTCTTTCTTTTCTCTAGGTCCTCTATCATGTCAAATCATCACATACCAAAATATCCTTGTTGTTTCACACCCACCAACTTAGGTGCAAAGCTACACCTTGGGTTCCAATCCCACAAAGCCCTTTTGCCACGCTCCAACATCCAATCCCCAAACCCTAGGGATTGGAGTACCTCCCAATGTACAAATCTCAACACTCCCTCTTAGGGAGGGAGGTACTTCCAACACTATGAAGTCTCCATCATCATCATCACCGACAAAATTAGCCCATATTGCATCCATCACTATAGCATACTCTGTAGAATGAACCCCGTAATATCGGTAGTGCCTCTGCCTCATCACATCTAAACTTGAAGATCCCAAACCTCCATAGGGATTCTCCCTCTGATTTTACATGACCTCCACTAGCTCAGTCATGTAATAACTCATCTTCCTAGATAAAATACAAATCATGCACATCCCTCCAACCTCAGATATGCAACATCACGATCCAATGAAAAAATTAGCATGCCAATTTGTAGTCCATCACATGAAGCACTCTTAATCTTGCTGATCTCGTCCATGCCAAAGAAACCATCGAGTTGTCCCAACTATCCATGACAAGACACAGGAATTCCATGATCTCCAAACCACCACACAACATATTGTAGTGCACCACATTCACCACCTATCCACCAGAACCCCCAACCCATCTCACCATGTATTCTATTGAGACCACATCTCCATGTATTCAACTAAACCCTCTTTTCCATGATCTAGACATGCACAACTCCCTCTGAGCTACTTTGTTATGCACACTATGATTCACTAGTCCTACAAAGTAGCCTTGATAAAATGTTATTTTACCACGATACTGGTGTCTAGGATATATTCTTAAATCATTGACACTACCAAACCAAGTATCACAACAAGTCTACTTTGAAATAACAGAATAAAATATGACATTAAATCAACACGTGCACAATACAAACAAATTTTCACAAATTTTACAACTCAATTTCGTTATATTATTAAAATTGATCATACAATAGTCTAGGGCTAACGTATTAGGGATAATGACCCTCATACATCCACTGATACAAAAATATACAACAACTAGGGCTTGGTTTCTATCATGATGACAACCAATCTACACAAATACAAGATACTCTGACTGTCTAGTTGATGTAGAGCTCCTTACAACTGCCTTGGTCGTACCCTGTACGCATGGGCCTGGTATTTCAGCTCCCGATCCACAAAACTTTCCTCTATAAATGCACTAAGTCCATATGGCCATTGAATCTCGGCTCCAATCTTCTATCTAGTTGACCATTCATCCATCAACACATCGAGACTCCTACTAAGTTGTTCACAACTCTCATCCATCCATTGTTGCTCCTTGTCTATTTTGGGACTTCTACCCACTATGTTATTTATGTGCTGCTCGAAAGAATACTAAAATAGGGCACAAAGGGCTTCCCCATATCACTTCAATATGTTCTTCTCCCACAATGAAAATGGGGCTGGGAGGATTGTCCAACTTCTGTTGTAGATTTCCTTCTCCACAGAGAAATTCTAGGTCTACTCAAACTGCTCCTGGCTTATCAGAATTATGAGCTCTTCTTCTTCCATATCTAACAATCCCTTAGTCCTTCAAGGGACTTGTTTCTTTGCGTTTGAAGTAAGCCTCTACAATCCTCCCACGTTTTTCTTTACGCTTCTCCAAATCTTCCTTATCTAGGCCCACACTTGGTCCGCTCTCACGCTACCCTCAAATAGACCATGAGCATCCAATACATTATCCTTCATATTTGATCACACATCAACCAAACTAGGTTTGATATAGATCTCTATGAATGTTTCCATTTGTCTTGCAATAGAGGATCTATTGCACAAATATAGGCTCAACCGACTACTGAAGCATCTGCACACTGGTTAGGGAATCCGACACTTTTGAATACCCTTCCTCTTGGTTGCTAACAAACTTCCATACTTTTTCCTCTTCTAGGATACCATCCATTTGCATCAACATAAACACATCATAGTACATCCTCTGAATTATTCATGGGTTGGAGTAAACAGATGTAAGTATGAACTACTGGTTAGGGCTTGTGTCAAACTACAACAACACCTTATTTCTCCTCCATAATTCCTCCACAACTGCGACCTAGCTTCCCTTTCCTCATTCTCTTCTTCATTGTTTCCTTGGGTTACTTATTAGCCCCTAAAAAACTCTCACGAATCCCTGTTCTAGGGGCATTAGGGCCTACAGCCTACTTTTATTTGTTTTCCCATCTTGCAGCCTAATGAATAGGGGTAAGATCCCTTCCAAAACACACAAAAATCCTCCACAAACCTGCCCAGAAAATGCAATTGCCTCTTGCTTAAAATTCAAACCTGTTAGGATAGAATTTCCACACAAATCAAACCCATATTTGTCCTCTAAGAATGTGACTGTCCTCCTGAAGCTTCTCGACCTTGTTGTTGATGAGAAAATCACCCAAAACAATTCCTCACAACTTGGTCCTCCTTCCCCTAGAGGTTGGTTACCTCAGACAAGTATTTCACATGGAAAAATGCACTTGGATGTGAAATAACCTCACAAAATCACCTTATATTTATACCAAACATAAGGGCTCCATCAAATCATCCAAGTGGGCTTGTCCAACTATCATTATGCCTCTTAACACTAGGCTAAATTGAACTCTCCTTGTGCAAGCCCACACAGTAACTTCAAAAATTAATATCTCAAGTTCTACAGCTCAAATTTGAGTTATTATTTATGTCACTTTCTTCTATATATGTCATCTATCATCTCAAATCATCACATTGTTGGAAATACTGGGGGGGGGGGGTGAATTAATATTTATTTTCAATTGTTATTTTTACCAGTTGTATCACTTGTATTTAGAACACAAAATGAATAATAAGAATAAAAGATTTTACTAATTTCTTCTTTTCAATAAATCAAGTACAATATATGTAGGGCTCCAACCCTAGATGAAGACACCAATCTTCAATCTCCTAGGCTCCAACTTGTATAGTGCCAAGCACCGACTTGGACTTTCCAAGGCACCAACCTTGTCAATTTTGAGGCACCAACCTCAAGGGCTTCAACCCTATATCTGGTAGAGGCTCCGACCTTGCTTCTTGAGGACTCTGATCCTCTAGGGCTCCAACCCTATCCTCCAAGGCACCAACCTTGTCTTTTCAAGTATCCAACCCTTAGCTCCACTTCGTCAATATGTTTTTGGTTATAATTCACAGTTCCCAATGTCTTCTTCAACAATCCCTATAAATATTTGATTAGTCTTCACTTTGGCCTCCATGTTACATCATCAATGACAACCTTGATCTCTTCACATGAAGGTGTCTCTATTGTCCTTCATGGTACCCAATCAAATTCTCCAAGTTACCTCATGATAGCTAATGCATCATGGTCTTCAAAAATATCTACAAGACCTTCAAGGGTTATTCAATAGGTAGCCCAAGTTCTACACCTGCTCTAAGCTTCTTCAAGGGCTACTTCAGGGACTTTCCAAGCCTACTTCAAAAACCTTCTTTAACAGGTGTTCCCACCAAACAATTCTTCAACAATCTCTTCAAGGCTCCTTTATCAAGGCTTCAACAATGTTGCTACAGTGGTGTCCTTAATGGTATGCACACCAGCTTCTCTTCAAACTGCTTCAATAAGTCAACAAAAAGGTCTTCAATATACTACTACAAAATATGTTCAAAGAGTGCTACAACGGTTGTTCCAAATTGTCTACTCCTAGATGAGGTCTTGTTGCTTCAATAGTGCACAATAGGCATAAAATTTATTTCAAAGAAGACCCAAATTCTGCTTTGAGATGCTTGTTTATAGCTTCAAATGTTTACCAAAAAATTATTTCCACACCAACTTGAAATAGTTATGAGTCTCTTCAAAATTAAGCAATAGCTCCAAGTTTTTTCTCACAGGTTCGTGCACTTTCATAAGAGACTCTTTGATCCCTTAACTTTACACTTTGATTCTTCACAACAACCTAACTTCAAGTCTGGAGCGAGCTTTACCACAAGTGATTGTTATATACTAGCTTGTTGTGTAGGTCCTAAACAAGTGTGACTTTGCGAAATGTTTGTTTCATACTTCGCTAGAAAAATATATGAATACAAGTTTGAAGTTGTTAAAAACTCCTGTAGGTGACCAAGCTGACTGTGGTGAGATCCCGTGGCTTATCTGAATCCACAATCCAACATTAACTTCAATAAAAGATATTATCACATTTCTGAGGGTTAGATAGCCCTGCTATTGCTTGTATGAAGTATGTTGCAACACTTTATTACTGGTTCGAGCTCCTACAACTGCTTGTGGTGGTGTCCTACAACTCCCTGCTTCAATTGGGAAATAATCCAAGCCAAATTTATCACTCAACCAAAATTTTCTAGAATTCTCCTTAAGTTTTCTCTCCTCGGTGTCTTAGTTGTTGTTCCTTATCTTTTGAAATATTTTCATTGAAATTCCTTGGTCAAATGAATAGTCCGAACCTTATTTTTATATGAGCTTAACGTCAAGATGAAGGGACACATCTTTCTGGAGGCAAGCCGACATGAATATGTGAGTGTCAATCGGCTAGCTTTAAAAATAGGATATATAATCTTCAAAATTCGATTTCTCTTAGAGTATTTGGCATTAGGAGGGTTATTATAGCTCATTAGAAAGAGGAAAGGGTCCTCTTAAATATGGTGAAGTGTTGGACGGATAAGTCATTCTTGTGGACAAGACAGACCTCCCAAGTGTCCTACGGACAGCTAGCAACAAACACACAGATAAAAACCATTTTCTCTAGACAATATTCAATTCATTAATTAGTTACAACAGGATTTTTGAGAACCTACCTGTAGTCTAGTGCTATTTATGATAATCTTCTCTCCATCTCCTTTGAAAGAATCATCTTCAAAGATCTGCAATCACAAACATGAAGAAATCAATAGCACCTGCATAGGATAAACTAATTCACAAATTATATATCTATCAAGATGATCAAGGAATTCAAGAAATAAGCTAATTAATTAAATAACTCATTGACAAAACATGATAAACAAGCTACTTAATTAAAGAACTCATTGAGAAAACGATATTCATTCGTATTATCTTTGATAAAGAAGAGCCTTACAACTATGTCTGCCTTGATGTCATACAGGCCTTCCTGGGGTCCGGAATAGGCGTTTCCTTTACTATGACAAGCTTTGCACTCTCTCAGCTAAAATGCACATGGGTGTGTAATCATTCCCATATAATGATCAGTTAAGAGAGTATGAGTCTCTACAGCATTTCTCCTCAAAAATTCTCCAAGTCTAACTCACTAGCTCTAACCTTTGAAGCTGCACTATGGCTTCAATTTATAGGAAAAGAGAAGAGGTTATGGTTCCACATAAGAAGGGATAGAATGATCTTTTGAAGGGATTGGGCTCCATAAATCAAGGGGTAGGCTCCCATAATGGAGGAATGAACATACATGATAGGAGCGAACCTTTGACCGGATAAATGCTTCGACAAGCTTCCAGATTTGACCGCTGGGCTTCTAAATATTACTTTCCACCTTTGTTTTACCTTTTATAGGGGTCCGCACCCTTAATGAAGAAAAAATGCATTTAGCTCCGCATTCTTTAGAGCAAAAAGGTACGGCACCGCAAGCAATGTTAAGAGAAATTGCGGTACAAGTGTTTTTAAGACTTTTATGAGCTTTTCTCTCAATTTCAAGGCTTGATTTTAGGAACTTTGATGTTGTAGACTTCTAAGGGAGTACTAAAACGTCATGGTGATAAATTTTCGTGTAAAAAATTCCCCCCTAAAGTGCAAAGTCTGAGAGCATTCAAAGAGTTGTGCTTTATCATTTCAAGGATTAGCCTGTGGACACCCCAGTCAGAACCCTGTAAAAACATTCATTGCAAATCATAAATATATACATCATCATTGAGGTAGGCATTCCCATACTTAGATCAAAATTAACTAAACTTGTTCTGATACATAAATGATTTTAATATTACATCAATAGTGTAGACACAACATGGACGCATCCATTTGTAATGAATAGTCTACTGCATAATGAATAATAAAACTCCTCACAGCCTGGATGGTGGAAACTAGATCTGGGGTCTTGATTTCTGCTTCCCGAATTAGTACGATTCTGTCCATGTGATTAAATGTGTCGAAGTTGAACATGGTATAACCCACTTGATTACCAGTCAATGATGTGAATTGTTAACAAGTGTGAGAGAAAC
Organism: Pinus albicaulis; assembly: GCA_034641835.2. Taxonomy (NCBI): domain Eukaryota; kingdom Viridiplantae; phylum Streptophyta; class Pinopsida; order Pinales; family Pinaceae; genus Pinus; species Pinus albicaulis. Next base: position 1,101,119,936 of record CM076579.1, read on the forward strand.
CACAAATAATGACAATGGCTCTCAAAGTACTCAGTACAATCCATGAAATGTGAATAAGTGATCTGAAGTCAAACATTTCACGGAATCGTTCGATCGAAGGTCAATGATGCAACCTGTCGTCGAAGGCGAGAAACCTGCCATTAAGGCATGCAGATTTCAAGGTACTGACGGATTCTAGATCAAATTTCTAGATGATGAGCCGTCGTCCATAGAAAGTGATCCGTCGTAAGCAAGCTCATGACACGAAACCATAGATCAAGTTTTAAAGAAATTTTTTGCAAGGACTGACTCAGGGATGGTCAATGCGAATGGAGATTTTTTTTTTCAGATGAATGGTTTATTTGACTGTCCTCTTGAACACATAACGACATTGCAGATGGTTTGGTGACAGTTGCCCTAAGCTAATACCCAGAAACCGATTGAAGACCTTCAATTGGTTTGATTAACTGATAGGCAAAGGATTTTTCCAACCTAGGTAGAAGTGTGACAAAAAGTGTCGTGTTCAAGAGTGGTATACAACTTTTATAAATCAAAGTGTAACAAATGAATCCGTTTTCTCTCTTTTCCCCCACCATTTCTGGCAAGTACCTATTTATTTTTGACAAGCTTGAGGGGGATAACATTTTCTTGTTTATAAGCTCATCCTTTGGATGAGTCCAACTTAGTTTAAAATCGAACCCTAAGAAGGAGTGGTCTGTTCCTGTTTGTAATTTACAGGTCCTTTACTGTTAAATTTTAATGAGTCCAGTATAGGAGAAACTCAGTGTTTTTCATTTTTAGGGAGTCAGAAGAAAAACTTTAAGAAAACTCCATGGGTGTGTTTTTTTGTAAATTTATTCTCTCAAGCCCGAAAAAGGATAAAACAATACAGGAGAGAACTATATTTACCATGATTATTCAATGTATACATTTTTCGTAAATAGTCCATTTCAGTCCGAAAAAGGAGTAAACTTATACTGAAGGGACGACTGTTCATTTCCTTTAACGAGTTCGAATAGTCAAGTACTCGGCAATCTTTTCATTTTTAGAGAGTCTGAAAAGGGCTTAAAAGAGGACTCCATGGTTTCACTTTTTCGTAAATTTTAAAGAGCCTGAAAAAGTGATAAAAGTATACTCTTTGTAAAAAATGACCATTTCACCTGACAAATCTGGTATTCTGCACAAAAACTCAAAAAAAAAAATTTAAATGTACCTGCTTCAATAATAAAAATATTTGAAAAACCATATTTTTAAAGTGAAAAATAAACAAATTTAAATTTCATTTATTCGAAAAAACTTATAAAAAGGAGTTTTCCAAATTCATTTTTACTGTTTGAGTTGGAGTAAAAATTTTTGAGCTTTAGGCAAAAAATGCTCCAGAGAAGATTCCGGACAAACTGACCATTGAAATCAAAAACCGTCTGCTCCAGGTAATCCACATCCTCTTTTCCTTGCTTTTCATTCATTCATTTCCTTAATTTAGGGTTTAAAATTCATTTTTGGAGAGGAAATAGGTTCAAAATTCCGCCTTCGGGGGTCCGCAGGTAAGACACACGGTACCTGCAGACCCTGACATTTTATTACAAAGAAAAATGTCGTGGCCCCGCACTTTTATCACAGAGCCCGTGCGGAGCTACGCACTGTCTCTGAACGTAAAGTGCGGGAGCATCGTGAAGAATTTGAAAACATAATTTCTTCCCAAATTACCCAAAATTTTTGTTTTAAAATGATTCTAATCTTTCATTTTGCTCATTGTAGGATATTTACAATGCTCATCTGGCGGGAATGTGAACATGAGGAGGTGGATGAAGCTACAATGATTCATCCACCTACATTACAAGTTCTGAAAGCATGTGGGTTATTCAAATTCTGGGCTATCAGCGACATGAGAGCTCAAGTAGACCTTCTCACTTGGTTGGTAAACAAGTGGGATGTTCAGGACCAGTGTTTCGTGATTGGAGGTAACCGGCTCGAAATTGAGTTGGAGGACATATATTTTTTGACTGGTTTGTCTAAAAGAGGCGAACCACTTTCTCTATTTGGGGCTAGGCTATGTGTCCAGTCTATCACTAGCCTGCAATTAGAGTTATATAATGATGAGGCCAATCCTAGAGACAAACAGAATGATATTAAAACTATCATCCGTCCCGAGTTAAAAGTGATTGCATTTACCGTTGTCAAGTTATGTGGAAGTGCAACTTTGCATGTGGCTACTGGATCTCAAATGCGGATTGCAGTGGATTGCTTCCGAGGCACTATATTCAACTGGTGTGAGGTAGTGTTGGCTAATGTCAAAGGCCAACTAACTAGAGCAAAAAATGGGAAGTTAAATAACTTCGGATATGGATCTATAGTGGTTACTTTTGCTTTAGATAGGATACCTCTATTAGCCCCACAACATATTCTTGTTGATGATGGTAGATTCTGAGAGCCTCGGATGGTCCGATGGGTTTCTTTGATGGCCCATCACAGTGAGGGCACCGAGATTGTTCGATTTCCCCCAGCTTATTTTCGTTGGTTAGAACACCAGCTCTTTGTGATAGAGGACTTCCCTTATGCTGGGATGGATTACCGGGGAGATTAGGATATGCCACTTCCTCCAGGAGCTCAGTCGGATGAGTCAAGTAAAAATCTCTTTGACACGCTCTAATTTCTAATTTTTATTTTGTTTTTAAAATCATCCAAAACTGATAACAACAATTTAAAATGCAGAAGTGGGTCCACGCCGACCAGTCACTCTCTGCCCCTTTGATAGGAGACAAAGGGATGTAGCTGCAGTAGCACCACCACAGCAAGATCAAGCAGCAGAGATCCTTACTGATCTGGAACACCATCTAGAGCATCTAACTCTGGACATTCCAGAGACTACTATAGATGACATCCCTCTCTACTTACAGACATATGTCATAGGTGTTCCTGGACCATTCAGGATATTCATGAGTAGAGTGGCACAAGCTGTAGTATACTATCGTGATCATTACCACGGATAGTGGATGATCGATTGTATAGACCCATATCATTTTTTCTATCACTTTTTTCCCAATCATAAGGCGTTTTGAACCTATGATTGAGGACGATGTACTATTTTTTGAAACACTACTCTATGCTATGATATACTACTATTTTCAGTTACCTGTCCAACATGTTATTGAATGTTGATTTACTGCTTTTATTATTGCAAATGTCTGTTAATCACACTAGAACCTATTGCATCTGCTAATGTGTTTAAATTTCTTGGAATGTGTTGATAGTCAATATAATCAAATTCTCATTTCAAGAGACGAACTCTCAAAAATAATCTTAACAACTTTGGGTTTCTAATTGCATATACTTGATTTAATTGTAATACAACGAGTTCAGAATCTAACCTAACGATCAAACTCTGAATTCCAAATGAAATGGATTCAGACAATAACTCAATAACTGCGCTATATTATGCAATATTGTTTATCGTTTGACCGAGGCATACCCCATGCATAGATATTAACTCGTCAGTGGGTGAATAAATAACCCAGGCTGCGGAAGAGATATTTCGTGTACTACGACAAGTGCCATCAGCAAAAATAATGTAGATTTGAAAAGACGTCGACATCTGCAATATCAAGAGTAATCTAGATAAGCAGGAATAGTAGTAAAAGCACACTTAAACAAGGCACATGTTTCTAATCTACATCACACCAGCTAAAAATAACTAATATATAGGAAAGATCTCCACACAAGAATCAAGCGTAATATCTCTTCAGATAAAGCCCATTTCTGGGTTTGCCTAAAGAGACCCTGTCAAAATCAATCAATTCATAAGCCCCTTTTGCAAGCTGTCTCTTGACAATATAAGGACCATGCCACATGGGTTCGAATTTCCCATCCCCTAGATTATCGTTAGCTTGATCATAAACCAAGACTAGGTCTCCTTCTGAAAAAATCCGAGGTGTAACCTTCCTATCATACTAAGCTTTCATTCGTTTCGCATGAGTCTCGGTGGCTAGTGTAGCGGTGCGCCGATTCTCATCTAATTGAGCTAAGTATAAAAAACGTTTCTCCTCTTCAGAAGTGGCTGGTAGTAACTCTATGGCTAGTTGGAGTGACGGTATCTCGCATTCAATGGGTAATACCGCTTCTAAACCGTAAACCAGTTGAAAAGGGGTAAAACCTGTCGATGTTTTTGCTGAGGTTCGATATGCCCAAAGTGCATAAAAGAGCATGGTATGCCAATTCAACTTATGAATTCCAATGATTCGTTTGATCATGGTGACTAAAAATTTATTAATTTCTTCAACCAGACCATTAGCTTGCGGATAATATGGTGTAGAACTGTCATGGCACAGGCCAAGTTGGTCAGTTAGCTCGGTCATCATGATGTTTCGAAAATGGCTCCCATGATCAGTAATTATTGCTCGGGGTACACCAAAACGAGAAATCACATGATTGAACACGAAAGTAGCTACAGTTTTTCCATCTGCCGCAAATGTAGGCATCGCCTCGACCCATTTGGTAAAATAATCTACTACTAGAATAATATACCCATGCCCCTCGGCCGAGTGAGGGTTACATGTAATGAAGTTAATACCCCATTTGGCAAAAGGATCGACAACAATTATAGGGTGAAGAGGAGCAGGTGGTGCACGCATTTTTCGATCGAATATTTGACAATTATGAAATTTTCGGACTGCATAAATACAATCTTTAAATAAGGACAACCAGAAATAACCTGCGCGCAATATATTTTGGGATGTGGCATACCCAGACATATGACCGTCACATGCTCCAGATTGACAGTCATTTAAAACCTTTTCGTCTTCTTCATGGGTGAGACAACGTCAAAAAACGGAGTCCACACCATGGGGATATAGTGTGTCACCAAGAATATGATATTGTTGAGACTGGAAATGGATTTTACGTCATTGCGATCGTGAAAGTTCAAGTCGAAAAGATTGGGTCTGAAGATAAACAATTATATCTCCATACCAAGGATCAATGGTACTAATAAGAAACAAGGATTCGTCTGCGATTGGTTGTTCCGCCACAGTTTTAGTATCAGTACATGGGAAGTCACACATAAGTTTAGCAAATATCAATGATTTCTTTGATTTGGATTGTTCAAATTCCAGATGAAACTCCTGAAGGATAACAATCCATTTGGAGTATTTTCCCCCTAGCAATTGTTTGGTCAAGATATACATCATAGGGTTACAATCAGAAATCACCATTGTTTTGTGTAAAATTATGTAATGATGAAAATGTTGGACAGCCTGAACGGCTGCCAAGGTCAATTTCTCCACATGCGAATACTTGATTTTAGTCGGATGTAAACTACGACTAAGATAATAAATCACATGTTCACCATGGAATTCATCTTCCTGAACTATAACCATTCCTATCGTGGAATCGGAAGTGGTGAGGTACAAAAAGTAATCCTGGTTGTAATTGGGAGGATGCAGTAACGATGCATGGGTCAACGCGTTTTTAAGAGCATCAAAAGATCGATCGGTGATCTTTTCCCAAAAGAAAGGAATGTTCTGTTTTAACAACCTGGTAAAACCTTTCATTAACTCGGTGTAGTTAGGAATGAATCGACGTAAAAAGTTTGCTTTCCCTTGCATACTTTGGAGTTGGCGAAGAGTAAAAGGAGAAGGTAAATTAATGATTGCTTCAACCTTTGATGGATCAACACGAATGTCTGTCTTTGAGACAATAAATCCCAACAATCATCCAAATTGTACACAAAAAACACATTTGTGAGGATTCAGACGAATCTTGTAATGCCTACATCGTATAAAAATAGCTCATAAATGAGTGATATGATCTGCTTTGTGCAGGGAATAAGCAGGAAAATCATTGAGGTAGGGTTGCACAGTGTGTTTAATATCATGAAATGCATAAGACATTGCCCTCTAAAAAGTGGTGCCAGCATTCTTAAGTCCAAAAGGTAGTTTGCGATAAGCAAAAGTTCCCCGTGGACAAATGAAAGCTATTTTGGGTTGATCTACAGGGAGTATGTTGATTTGATTGTAGCCGGAAAATCCATCCATGAATGAAAACATTTCACTTCCAGCACAATCATCAATAATTTGATCGATGTAAGGGGTTGGATAATTGTCCTTTGGACAAGCTCGATTTATATCCCTATAATCGATGCATACTCGTATTTTTCCTTGTTTCTTATTGACAGGAACAATATTAGATACCCAATCCGTTAACAGAATCGGATAAATAAACCCTGCACGAAGTAATTTTTCAACTTCGGCTTTAATAGCGGCAACTTTTCTCGGATGTATCTGACGTAATTTCTGTCTAACAGTTTTAGCATCCGAATATGTCTTAATTTCATGAAAAACAATCGACGGATCAATTCCTAGCATTTCTTCATATGACCAGGCAAAAATGTCACGAAATTCTTGAAATAGGGCTTTATATGCTTCGATTTCATCAGGCGTACAAGAAGCACCTATGTGAATGTTTTCAACAATTTCGGGTTTTCCTGAAATTTCAATGGGAACCGTTGTAAAAATGTTTTCTAAATTTAATTCAGAATCGGAAGATGAGATAGGATTCTGAGGTTCTTTGACGTAATCAGTAGTAAAAATAGAGGAAAAATTATTCTCAAAATAATCGAGATCAGGTAAAAACGAAGACCTATGATGTAGATCTTCCCATGGTAATTCATCGACAGATAAGAATTCTCGAATTTGTTCATCAGTATTAAACACGTGTTAACCAAGATTCGGAATTGATGTCGAAGCTGAGCTCGATATTGAGAGTGACTCCTCAGTGATCACATTCACTGGATCAGATTTAGTTGAAGGAGTATCAGAAAATGACTGTACAGTCTAATATGCTAACTCAAAAGGACTCAAAGGCATCGCGCCATCAAAAGAATTCAATTCTGATTATGAAGGTACTATCTAAGGATCATCAAAGGAAATAGTACTTGATGTAATCATATTGATATTAGCAATAGGAGGTTGTACGTTGGGAGAAGGCAAGGAAAAAGTTCCCAGTAAAAATCTTTAAGTAAACCTACTCCCACATCCTTATAAGGGATAGTCGATTTTCCGATATGCTGGATACTATCAGTAGAGGCTAGGTCGGATGAATAATATGAGAGCTGGTCAATTTTAACGATCTTTCCTTTATGAGGAAACATGATGAGACGAAAGATCGATGATACAACAACAGTCATGGCGTAAGACCAACTGTGACCCAGGAGAAGGTTGTAATCCAGAGGGGCATCAACCACTTCCACATCTAGATTAACCATTTTTCCTTCGACCTCTATTGGTAGATCTTGTAAAATACCATACGGCTGAAAACCTCTTCCATCAAAAGCTTTGAGGATAGTCGGTGATTGGTTAATTGTCGGAGAACCAAGTGATTTCCAACATTTTAATGACATGATACACGTAGAAGCCCCTTCATCAACAACAGTACGAAAAATACGTTTGTTTTTTACTATTTCCAGAATTTGAAAAGCCATTTGATGGGGTAGGTGGGTTGTAAAATTCTCTAAATCGAAGATCATGAGGTTCGAATCCTGGAGGTCTACGACTCCTAAGGATGACAATAGTAATTTTCTTTGGGTTGGGCATGATTGCAGTACTTCCAAAGCCGACATTGCTGAAGGGGAAATCGCCAAGTCTTCAAAAATATTGTAATTCTGAGCAGCTCTCGCATGTGGATTGAAAGTTGATTTACGAAGTACACCTTTAGCAGGCGGTTTGATTACTAAGTCAAGATTTTGTTTCTTAATCTGTAATGGATCAGAAACTGAGGGAGATGTATTTGATGTTGAATTAGATGTTTCTGCTTCTTTACCAGGATTCTTACTATCGTAATCTTGCGATCGCGTCATAACCACCAAGATATTCTCTAGTGCATTTGAGGAAGATCTAACCATGTTACTATCTTGAGCAGGAAAGGGACCCTTCAAGACAGCAGGTATGGGTGAACCCTTAACAAATTTTGATACCTCGGCTCTATGCGGGCACTCTTTTATAAAATTATCCTCGTTACATATCAGACAAGGATATTGAGGTTTGCATTTTTCGTCAGTTGGTTCAGTTGTATCATTTTTATCTTTTGAAGATTTTTTCTTTTTATTTTTAGCTTTCTTCTTACCACCAGTTTTAGGTTTGGTTGTAGATGATTCTACAACATGAATATCGACAGAAGCTTCAATAGAAGAATCTCCTTTTGGTGAATCGGGTAAAGTGATAATAGGAGAAGTCGTCTTAGAAGATTTCTTCTTACTTTTACCAGTGCTTACAAAACCAATTACACCATCAGCAGCATGAGAGCTAGAAGGAGTTGCAGTTAATTGACCAGGCCTTGGTAAATCAGGGATTTTATCATACAGAGTACCTGACTGAGTATATACAAGGTCAAGGTACTGAGCCTGAGCAATGACTTGCTCTTCTGTAACAACGCCTCATTTGGCCACATCTTCAGTAATTTTGGGCAATAGCGATTTAATAAACCATTCAGCCAAAATTTAATCTGGAATAAAGACTTTCACTAAATGCCTTCTACGTCTCCATTCATGAATGTGATCAGATATGTACGTAGACATAGACTGTTTTAATGAAGTCAACAATTCTGTGTTGTTGTCGTATCTGACAAGAAACTAAAAAAGGGTTAAGAAAGCAGTAGCTAGTGCATTAAAATTATTAAAAGAACCGCGTGGTAACTCAATGTACCATTTGGCAGCTAGACCAATGAGAGTTCTCTGAAAAAGACGCAATCGAATCGAATCATCGATTATTGAATTGGATGCACACCAGAGGTGATAAGTCATCACGTGATTAGATGGGTCCTCTCCTGACTTACCCTCAAACTTTGGAATATCACTGGGAAACTTGTTAGGCATCGGCGGCCAATATGGAAGATAAAAGATAGGATCGTTCGTAAGGCGCGATAGATTCGGTAAATCTAAAGTTGCTATAAATGGTAACCGATGGCTAGGGCCTTGATAACCTTGTGTGATCAAACCAGTTTCAGGAGGAGGATATTCAGGATACCCTGGAATTGGATGCACATTTGAAATCGTGAAATCTCCCGGATAACCAGGATTAACCGGACCATACTTGGGTTGTTGAGGTACTTGATAAGTATATCCAGGGTACGACTGATACTGATATACTGGATTTTGTGTAGCCTGTCCAAATTGAAACTATCCCTAGTATGGTTGATAAGTAAATTGTGGTTGACTAACAACAATCATACTAGTACCAGCTTGTCCTGTATGCATCTGGACCGTAGTCTGAATTGTAGGTCCTGACTGTGGTACAGATACTTGAGGAATTTGCACTGATGCAGGGATAGAAGAAACCGGAGCTGCAGATACTCCAGAAACAGGTGTGGCAGGTTGAACAGAAGTTGCAACAACAGCAGAAGTCTGAGGCGGAGTCTGAGGTGTACTAGGCCCAGGCTGCTGAACAGAGCCAGGTGCAAGGACTTGAACAGTAGGCTGGACAGGTTGCTGGGTTGGACCAGAACCTATAGGTTGTCCAGGTTGATTAGGTAACTACACATTGGGTTGCAAAGTCTATTGAATTTGAGATGGATCCCACACCACATTCATTCTGGGGTATTGACACATAGAAGGTTGTACATATAAAGGACCATAACCTAGTTGAACGTAGGGTTGATAATTAACTGGAAAATTTCCAGCTCCTTGTAATAATGGTTGATCGGAAGGAGGTTGGAAACCTTGAGTTGGGTACTGACCTTAAGGTTGATAACCTTGAGGTATTTATTGAATCTGGGGTTGATATTGACCCTGAGGAATATACTGAGTCTGGGGTTGAACTTGGGGTATGTACTATCCCTGAGGTTGATAACCTTGATGTATGTATTGTCCTTGAGGTTGTTCTCTAGGTAAATAATATTGTCCTATAGTTTGTCCTGCTCAAAAATTACCTTGAGGTTGCCCCCTAGGCGGTAACTGACTTCCTTGAGGTTGCCCCACAAGTGGTAATTGACTACCTTGAGGTTGCCCCCCAGGCGGTAACTGACTACCTTGAGGTTGAGGATTTGGAATATTACCAGACATCATAAAAATTTGCTCTGCGTTCAACGTTTCAGTTTTAGTTCCATTTGTACCAGATGATAACACTTGTTCAATTGGTTGAGGAGTTTCTCCTGAGAAGGTACCAGAGAGTGACTGGTATCTCAAAGGAATAGAAGAACCACCGTATAAAAATGTTTCCAGAGATTGGGAAAACATAGATGACTCACCCGACATAGTTGATGAAGGATAATAACCTCTCGGTGTAGGATGAAAAGGAATTCAGGGTGGTGAATAACTAAGACCTGGGTTTTGTAAGAAATCTGTCAATGATAAATACCAAGCGTCAGTTCTAAAAGGACTGTAGAATATTGATTCACGCTCCCTGAGACTCAAAGTTTCTTGGGTTTCGGGAAGAGTTACGTCTTCGTCTGGATCAACACTATGAGGTCAAAAGGAAGATTTTCAGTAATGCGATGTCTTACCCTAGGTGAACCAGGATCACTAGAAGTCGGAGTAACAAATCCTGAAGATGGTTCCAATACAATAGGTTCAGTGTCAGGCTCAAAAATTTCAGGTTCTTCAGCTAATTCACTGGAAGGAGAAATACTGCCAATAACTTCGGAAATTGAAATTGGCTCTTGGATATGTTCTGCTATTTGTGATTGATAATCAGGATGAATAACTATAGATGATTCTCATGTTTCTCTTGATATAATTCTACTGTCACTAGGCGATACTAGAGCTCGCATCCCTTCAAGTTGTCTTGGTGTATACTCAGGGGGTTTCCCCTAGAGTCTACGCGATTTTCTTGGTAATTCAGCCACGATTAAAAATTATTAATCACACGCAATCAAAGAAAATTTCAATGAAAACCCCTAGAGTCACTAAGGAAACAAACAAATGAATCACACGCCTAAAAATCTAGGAGATCAAACCACACACAAACAGTAACTTCCCACACTAAAAACACTAGTTAGTGATGAAATCCAACATCGTAGTATTTTAATGTAGAAAGGGCAGTTGGAACAGTTACCCCAACAACCTGCTTAATGAAACAGACCGGTGCAAGTTTCTCCACTTAAACCATATCGAGTGAAGATAACCCTCTGAAGAGTCCAAGTGAGTCTAGTCGACGTCTGCTCTAGGTACAGTGGGATCTTTCCTCCACCGTCACCTTAGGAAAAAATCGTAAAGATTATGACCACTATGGTTACCAATAGGAACTAATATACCTGGGGGAATAGTCTACGATCCGATATACGCGCAAGGATAGAGTAACAAAGCTCAATCCCCTTGAAGGCTCCTTGACATAATCCAAGGTATACCGACAAGTGACCCGGCCAGGCTCCTCGACAATGGTCTATCCGAGGTTTACCATTGTTATTACGTGCACATCTTCTATCGTTCCCAATGAGATAGAATTGATTATCCCACTGGTTCAGATATGACCTCGTGCTTGACTCCTTTAAGAGGAGCTTCCCAGAGCATACAAGCGACTATTGGATTTTTCCTACTGCAAGATTGACTACTTGTTTGTTTTAATTGTCTTGGAGAGTTAATTACTCCCTACTCCAAGACACTAGCCTAAGCTATATTGGTGAAAAGGGCCCTAGAAATATAAAAAATTACTAGATTAATTTTAATTTAAGCGTTTATTTTAATAGGTTGTTTCTTAGGACAATAGGCACGAAAGTGAAACTGGTGATATGTAGTGACCCGACTCAAAACACACTAAAAATGCATCTATTATGAGAAACAATTCGTTTTTTTTTAATGAATTCTATCTAAAGGAAGAGTTGAGAAATGCAATCTTTTAAAACAATTCTTTCCTTCAAACAAGAATAACTGAAAAGAAATCTAATATCATGAAAACTCAAAATGATCAATTGCTCAATAAGAAATCCCTTTATCATTCAAGATCGAAACTACAAACAAAGTTTTTCTTCAAAAGAACACTATAATTTCTAGAAATAACACTCAAACCTAAAAACACTAATTTTGAGATCTAAAAATTCTAAAGACTAAATATGAATTAAAACTTTAAATATTTTGAGGATGTCTTGCTTAGCTTGTTATCTAACTAAGAAATTCTTTGCTTAGATCAGCAAGAACTCAAAAAACACCCAATTTTGGTTTTTTAAGTGAAATTCCAAACTTACAACAAAAGTTTTAAAAATATTTTCAAATGAGAAAATGGGATTTAAATCTCATAAAGAAATTTCTTCTATAATGTCAAACTCAGCAAGAAAGCAAGGAAATGCCAGTGATATAAAGGTATACCAAGGTTTCTAATATTTGAGTGGATAAAGACAAAGCCAAAAATTGCTATAACATGTAGATCTTCCAGAAAATCATTCAAAACTTAAAAATGTTGAAGTAAACACTCAACCAAAGCTTTCTGATAGAAAATAGAGGTTTGGGTATACACTAAGAATCTAACAAAATAATCCAGAAAATATTTCTGATAGAAAATAGAGGTTTGGGTATACACTAAGAATCTAACAAAATAATCCAGAAAAGAGAATTTTAAAGTTTTCTAAAATTTTCACAGGGTTCGCGGGTTTCAGTGTAAACAGGTGCGGTCCCGCACTGTTTATTCAAGAAAAGAGCGGATATGCCCGCACTGTTTCTAAAAGAAAAGTGCGGATACCAGAAAACTAAAAGAAAAATAAAAAACTCTAAAATATTTCTCAGGGATTCTACAGTTATAAACTACCCAAGCCAGTATAAATCAATCAAAATCAGAAAAAATAAATTCAGAAGTCAAAAATAAAGGAAATAAAAGTTCAAGATTTATTCCCCAACGGAGTCGCCATTTTGTTGGATGGATAAGTCGTTCTTGCGGACAAGACAGACCTCCCAAGTGTCCTACGGACAGCTAGCAAAAAACAGACAAATAAAAACCATTTTCTCTAGACAATATTCGATTCATTAATTAGTTACAACAGGAGTTTTGAGAACCTACCTCTAGTCCAGTGCTATTTATGATAATATTCTCTCTAGATCCTTTGAAAGAATCATCTTCAAAGATCTACAATCACAAACATGAAGAAATCAATAGCACCTGCATAGGATAAACTAATTCACGAATTATATATCCATCAAGATGATCAAGGAATTCAAGAAATAAGCTAATTAATTAAATAACTCATCGACAAAACATGATAAACAAGCTACTTAATTAAAGAACTAATTGATAAAATGATATTCATTCGTATTATCTTTGATAAAGAAGAGCCTTACAACCGTGTCCATCTTGATTTCATATAGGCCTTCCTGGGGTGCGGAATAGGCGTTTCCTTTACTCTGACAAGCGTTTCACTCTCTCAGCTAAAATGCACATGGGTGTGTAATCATTCCCATATAATGATCAGTTAAGAGAGTATGAGTCTCTACAGCATTTCTCCTCAAAAATTCTCCAAGTCTAACTCACTAGCTCTAACCTTTGAAGCTGCACTATGGCTTCAATTTATAGGAAAGGAGAGGAGGTTATGGTTCCACGTAAGAAGGGATAGAATGCTCTTTTGAAGGGATTGGGCTCCATAAATCAAGGGGTAGGCTCCCATAATGGAGGAATGAACATACATGATAGGGGAGAACCTTTGACCGGATAAATGCTTCTAGAAGCTTCCAGATTTGACTGCTGGGCTTCTAAATATTACTTTCCGCCTTTGTTTTACCTTTTACAGGGGTCCGCACCCTTAATGAAGAAAAAATATGTTTAGCTCTGCATTCCTTAGAGAAAAAAGGTGCGGCACCGCAGGCAATGTTAAGAGAAAGTGCGGTACAAGTGTTTTTTAAGACTTTTATGAGATTTTCTCTCAATTTCAAGGCTTGATTTTATTAACTTTGATGTTGTAGACTTTTAAGGGAGTACTAAAACGTCACGGTGACAAATTTCAGTGTAACATGAAGGTCTCATTGTGGAAAGATGCCTCCAAGGTGTCAAAATTTATTTTTCTTTATGATTGTTCTTGAATTTTTAGTGCAAAAGGTGATTAGGATAGCAAGAGGTCATTAATGGCTTCTCCATTGTCATGTATCCAACAATATCATTATATGTCATCAAGTATGGTGAGGTCATTCATGTCATATCTCCCATCATTTTCCATGTCCTCATCATGTATGTCATTTTGTGTGATAGTGTAACATCAATCATGTTACCAACCATGTCATAGTGCAACATCCATTAATTTCCATCCAGAGAGCCCATCATGAGATTTATATTTCATCAATGTGATGTCAATCATGTATAGTCCTCCATATGTCATCAAGGGCTTGTATATTAGATACACAATTGGCACTTAAAGGCTAGATCACTATGAGCATCAATCATAGACACATGATTGACATGACATATTTAGACTTCCTTATTAAGGGTAAGGACATCATTCGAGTTCTAAGGCTTCTTCATCTTCATGGGGGTTCTAGGGCTTCTTCATCTTCATAGGGGTTCTAGGGAATCTTCATGGTTAGTTCAAGGACATCATCTTTAGGGTATTATGATCAATGGACATTTAGGTAACATCACACATCATAAGAATTCTCTATCGCAAACAATTCCATATTCACATCAATGAAAACCTTGATTAACAATCTCCCCCTTTGTCATTGATGGAAATATTCTTTCCCTTCCAACATTTTCTCCCCCTTTTATATCAATGGAAAACGGGTTGCCTAAGTATTCCCCCTATTAAGATGCTTATTTTCATCATATTTTCTTCATCGATAGTAGTTCTTCATAGGTATGTTGCACCCCCTGTCATTGTGTTCTTTCTTCTGGCAATGTGGTCCATTATAGATGTGTCTACATTTATTCATGTGATGAACCAACTCCCCCTACCTGCATAAACTCCTCTAGCTCAAGAAATGTTGCTTGCTTTGTGATCAAGTGGAATAAATCTTCAACAATGGTCCATAAAATGAGTAAAGGATTATGTTCTTCAACGGAGTATCTCCCAAGGGATGATCTATCAAAATATGATTGTACATGTGTGACTCATCATTGATTTCATATGGAATTTTCATGAATAGATTCTGCAAGAATGATCAAGAATCACAAGCTACCCCTAACTATATGCATGGTCTCCTTTTTGGCAGAGTCTTATCATAAAACACTTGGAATATCAAATATGCCAAGGATGTCTTCATCAAATCAAAAAAATGTGTTGTTGGCTTGATTGTTCAAGAAACTTTTGAATTCAATGTGCTTCCTTTTCCATACTTGTGTAACTTTCTTCTCTAGCTTGGTTGAAACAATTTTAGCTTGTTGAGGGACCCAATTCAAGATATAATCACGTGCCATATGTCCAATAGTATGCCAATTGAAGCACTCCATATTGTTCATGAATAATAAATCATGAATTCTTCTTGAAAAATTGCTTCTAGGAGACTGATGCGGACCATTATATATGTCTTTGTGATATGCCCTACAATCTTTTGCAATGTGCCCAAAGTTTGTACAAGAATAGCAATAACCAAGAAATATACTTTGGTACCTAGGATATGGAGACTTCCTTGATGTAATTCTAAAGTATTTTTGCCTTGGGATTCTTTGATGATATTCATTTCCTTTTGTATTCTTGACACCATCTGCATTTCTCCTTGGAGTAGGATTTCTTCTAGTGTTGTCTTGACTCTTATTTTTTCCTTTGTTGGAACTGGGAGCATCAAAATTTCTTTTTTCCTTCCTCACATCCTTGTTGTTTTAAGAATTATCATTCTTGCTTGAGGATTTACCTGCATAGCCAAGACCTGATTTATCAAGGGGAGACCTCTGATGATTTAGGATGTCATCTAGGTTTGATATATTTTCATGTTCTTATTCAACAAGTCAACTTCCTTTTTAAGAATGACAAATTCTCTTTTCAACTTTTCACAATTTTCATCTTTCGTGACTAGTTTCTTCTTCATTTCTTCCATCATCCTTGTTACTTCACGTGTTTCAATTTTTAGAGAGATGAAATTTGATTTTAGTAGGAAAATCTCTTTATCCTTTTCTTTTAGTTGACATGTCATAACATTTCTTTCCTTTTCTACTTCATCAACTTGTCCTTCTATGAATTCCAAAGCTTCCATTACCTTCTTAGCTCCTTGTGCTTGTTTCCTTGCTTCTTCTAGTTGAGATCTAAGTGAGGATACTTCTTCCTTGTAATGGCCAATCTCTACTTCAAGTTTGTTCAAAGTCTCGATTCTTTGTTCAAGGTGGCTTGAGAAAGTTTCTTCCCTTTTATTTTCCTTATCCAATTGATTTTTCATGGATATGACTTCTTCATGATGTTTTCTTTTCTTTTGAAGAAATTCATCTTTAAGTTTCATGAGCTCCTCATCTCTTTCTTGTACTTGAAGCTTGAAAATGTAAACTTCATTCCTTGTCTTGTTCTTGTCTCCAACTTGCGCTTTCTTATTAAATTCATCATTTTCCCTTTTTAAAATGTTATTCTCTTCCAGGGCAGCTATAAGTTTTGTCAGAAGATCTTCTTCAAAGTTTTCTTTATTCTCTTCATCTTCTAGGTCTTCTCTAGCCTTGATGCCATCACTCTTATTTTTAGCTTCCATGATGGGCTCTGGATTTACTTCATGTCTTCCATCATATTCTTGACTATAGATCATGGTCAACGCTCTTTTTGAGTGAAGATCATGAAGTTTGTCCCATATACCTTTTGCTGACGAAAATTTCTCCAAATTGGCCTTCATAGAATTTGGTAGCCCATTCAAAATTGCCTTCATCGCTCTTGCATTGTACTCCTTGGATTCTCCATACATCGTACTATCAGTAATCACTAATTCCTAGACTTCAATGCCTTGAGTCATTAAGAAATCCCTCATTCTTGTCTTCCATAAATCAAAGTTTCCATTGAACAATGGAACTTTTTCAAATTGATTATCTTCAGTCTCAATGGTTAAGGTAGAGACATATTTAGGTGGATTGGAGGCTTTCTTCCTCAGCTTTTCCATTTGTGTTCTAATGATGAACCTTCAAGTTGTTAGGCTTTGAGAGAAGGTACTAGCTCCGATACTAGTTGTTGGAAATACTGAGAGGGGGGGTGAATCAATATTTTTTTTCAATTGTTATTTTTACCAGTTAGATCACTTGTATTTAGAACACAAAATGAACAATAATAATAAATGCTTTTACCAATTTCTTCTTTTCAATAAATCAAGTACAATATATCTAGGGATCTAACCCTAAATGAAGACATTGATATTCAATCTCACAGGCTCCAACCTATATAGTGCCAAACACCAACTTGGACTTTCCAAGGCACCAACCTTGTCAATTTTGAGGCACCAACCTCAAGGGATCCAACCCTATATCTGGTACAGGCTCTAACCTGGGTTCTTGAGGACTCTGATCCTCTAGGGCTCCAACCCTATCCTATAAGGCACCAACCTCTTGGGCTCCAACCCTTAGCTTCACTTCATCAAGATGTATTTGGTTATATTTCACAACTCCCAATGTCTTCTTCAACGAGCCCTATCAATATTCGCTTAGTCTTCACTTTGGCCTCCATGTTACATCATCAATTGCAACCTTGATCTCTTCACATGAAGGTGTATCTGATGTCCTTCATGGTACCCAATCAAATTCTCCAAGTTACCTAATGATAGCTAATGCATCATGGTCTTCAACAATATCTACAAGACCTTCAAGATGTCTTCAATAGGTAGCCCAAGTTCTACACCTGATCTAAGCTTCTTCACGGGCTACTTCAAGAAATTTCTGATCCTACTTCAAAAAAATTCTTTAATAGGCCTTCCCACAAAAAAATTCTTGAACAATGTCTTCAAGGCTTCAAAAATGTTGCTACAATGATGTCCTTAATGGTCTACACAACAAATTCTCCTCAAACTGCTTCAATAAGTCAACAAAAAGGTCTTCAATATACTACTACAAAAGATGTTCAAAGAGTGCTACAATGGTTGTTCCAAATTGTTTACTCCTAGATGAGGTCTTGTTGCTTCAATAATGCACAATAGGTTTAAACTTTATTTCAAAGAAGACCCAAATTCTGCTTTGAGATGCTTGTTTATAGCTTCAAATGTTTACCAAAAAATTGCTTCCAGACCAACTTGAAATAGGTCTGAATCTCTTCAACTTAAGCAATAGCTCCAAGATTTTCCTCACAGGTCTTTGCACTTTGAGAAAATATTGTTTGAGCCCTTAACTTTACACGTTGATCCTTCACAGCTAGCTAACTTCAGATCTGAAGCCAGCTTTACCACGGGTGACTGTTATATACTAGTTTGTTGTTGTAGGTCCTAAACAAGTGTGACTTTGTGAAATGTCCATTTCATACTTGGCTAGACAGATATATGAATATGAGTTTGAAGTTGTTACAAACTCTTGTAGGTGATCGAGCTAACTATGGTGAGCTCCTGTGCCTAATCTGAATTCACAGTTTTTTGCAGAACTTTATTACTGGTTCGAGCTCCTAAAACTACTTGTGGTGGTGTCCTACAACTCCCTGCTTCAATTGTCATATAATTCAAGCCAAATTTATCACCCAACCAAAATTTTCTAGAATTCTCCTTAAGTTTTCTCTCCTCGGTGTCTTAGTTGTTGCTCCTTATCTTCTGAGATATTTTCATCTAAATTCCTTGGTAAAATGAACAGTCTGAACCTTCTTTTTATACGATTTTGACGTCAAGATGAAGGGACATGTATTTCTGGAGGTAGACCGACATGAATGTGTGAGTGTAGGTCCGCTAGCTTAAAAAATAGGATATATAATCTTCAAAATTTGATTTCTCTTAGAGTATTTGAATTTAGGAGGCGTATAATAGCTCGTTAGAAAGAGGAAAGAGTCCTCTTCAAGATGGTGAAGGTGTCATTGTGAAAATATGCTTCCAAGGTTTCAAAAATTATTTTTCTTTATGGTTGTTCTTGACTTTTTAGTGCAGAAGGTGATTAGGACAGCAAGAGGTCATTAATGGTTTCTCCATTGTCATGTATCCAACAATGTCATTATATGTCATCATGTATGGTGGGGTCATTCATGTCATACCTCCCATCATTTTCCATTTCATCATCATGTATGTCATTCTATGTGATAATGTAGCATCAATCATGTTACCAAGAATGTCATAGTGCAACATCTATTAATTTCCATCCAGAGAGCCCATCATCAGATTTATATTTCGTCAATGTGAGGTCATTCATGTTTAGTCCTCCATATGTCATCAAGGGCTTTTATATTAGATACATCATTGGAACTTAAAGGATAGATCACTATGCATCAATCATAGGTACATGATTGACATGACATCTTTAGACTTCCTTATTAAGGGTAAGGGCATCATCCGAGTTCTAAGCTTCTTCATCTTCATGGGGGTTCTAGGGCTTCTTCATCTTCATAGGGGTTCTATTGTATCTTCATGGTTAGTTCAAGGAAATCATCATTAGGGTATTATGATCAATGGAAATTTAGGCAACATCACACATAATAAGAATTTGCCATCACAAACAATGCCATATTGACATCAATGACAACCTTGATTAACACACATACCAAAATATTATTGTGGTTTCACACCCACCAACTTGGGTTTAAATCCCACATATTGGGTTCCAATCCCACAAAGCCCTTTTGTGGAACTCCAACCTCCAATCCCCGAACCCTGGGGCTTGGAGTACCTCCTAGGCTACAACATCAACATTCACGAATGTTAACTTATATTACAATTACTTGAATGATTCATACATTATAAACAAACTTAGGCCACTACATAACATTGCATATCTATTTGTTCATTTCTTTGATTCATGTGAATATCCCTGAAAGGTCCTTGTTATAAATGTTTCCAGCCTTGATCATTTGTCTCCATGTGTTATGTTATGCATACTAAAGTTCTAGACTATTCCAAGAGTATGGCATGCATATCCACGAAAACTTGTCTCTCTATGTTTCGACAAATATTATCCAAAGAACCCTACCACCAACGATTGAGATCTGACCTTAAGAGATCTATGATGCATATTGATTAGGGTTTTTTTCACTATTTCTAATGACTACTCCAATCATCATTTTTCCCGTTCATTCATTCCTTTACTCATTTACTGATAAAATGTTTGGCTTTACATTAATCTCATTCCTTTATTCAGTGGAATAGGATGCATCCTTGGTAACCCTTCCTCTGTGCTGGTAGTTTGAGTTGTAAGTATTATTCTGCAGGGTTTTCATTTTTGGATTTTACCCAACATAATATACTTTTTATTCAATATGGTACATTATTTTTGTTGGTTATTCGTCTATCAATTTGTTCTTTTATTACTCCAAGTTTTAAGATTAATTTTATTATCTTAATTCTCAACTTCTTTTTGTCCATGGTTACTTCATCAATCGTTATATAGTTCTATGGAATTTACAGTACTGAAAATGCATTATGCTTGTACTAATTAAGGTATTAAACCTTTCTGGAATTTTTCTTTACATTTTCGCTAGTGTTTCTCCTCATTTATTTAAATTTCTACATGTTTTTACTTTTTGATCATTTGTGGTAGGATATTAAAAGGTTTCCAGGCCTTTTGCTATCGAGGTTTTCAATTATACTAGTGATGGACTTGAATGATTGAAGCTCAATAGTAAGGGATCTTATTTCTTCTTGTGATAGGTAACTTTTAATACATTCCTTTAACTTTTGTTTTATGATATTTCCATGACTATTATACCATTTATAATGTTATTGGGTATTTAAAGCACAAAACCCTAACCCTACCTGATTTTTGTTTAAATATGGTTGGTGATAGTTACGAATTCCATTACAGCCTCCTGCATTCTTATATGAGGGTAGTCGTAAAGTCTTGTATTTACCAAAATCTTTTTACCTAGAACCTTTCTGGATAATTTCTTAGGGTTTTAACCATACAATAGTGTTTAATGTACATTATTTCTTTTTGTTCCTCTTCGATTCTATTATAATTTTTTTACAAGGTAGAACCCTAAGTGACTACCAACTAATTTTTCTCAAAGGCCCTTTTTTTTAGTTTAACCCGAAATTATGAATTTCAAATCCTTAGTCATATACAATCATTTCAATTTCTAGGGTTATAACGAAGCGTTTTTTTAGAGGAGAACATTTCCAGGTAAATACCCTTCAGGTCTCTTTATTTACTTCATACAATGTTTTAAGTCATTTTGTACTTTTAAGTTATACTTAATAACCATCGTTTAATATGTGTTCGCAGGTAATTACATCTTTAGGATTAATTTTTGAAATTTTTTCCTTTGATGCAACAAATTGAAAATTTCACACAACTCACGAAGATTTTGGTTCTTCCTTGAAATTCAAATGATCCCAAAACCCATGGATTAATTCTCGACATGTGTGTGTCTCTGTGTTCAAGGAGAAATACCAGGGTATCCTATCTTCTATTTTAAGTTCGTAGACTGATTTTTCAGTTTTACTTCCCTTTTTGGGAGACTTTAATATATAGGATTTTTATGCTTGGTAATTTAAGAAACATTACCATTGATTTGGAACAACTTTAACTATTATTATGGTCATATTCTAGCCATCTTTTTTTTTTTTCAGGAATTTACTTAAAGCTTTTGTATGGTTATTTTATGCATTCTTAATAACATTAACTACAAATATTGTTGAAAATACTAAAGGGGGGCGCAATGACTCAATATTTCTTCATAGGTTAATATCATTAATTAAACTAGAAAACAAGGTATATAATAAGAAAAATAATTTTATTAATAAAATAGTGAGGAGTCCAATCCTCTTACAAATAATCAGGTTCCAACCCTGAATGAGGACTTCAAACCTTAAATATCAATCCAAGATCTAACTTAGTCTCTCACAAGGCTCCAACCTCGTATGAGGACTCCAATCCTCTATTTTGGAAATCCAAGCTCCAACTTGGTCTATATGAGGACTCCAATCCTCTCAGGCTCCAACCCTTTTAAATAACTTCCAATACAAATCCCTCAAATGGATGCTCCAAGGTCGCTTCAATGACTATTCAAAAACATGCTTCATATAATGCTCCAAAAAGTCTTGAGGATCTACTCAAATTGTTCATTGTTTGTTCCATATTTGCTTCAAAAGGCTTTATGTATGCTTCAAAAATTTCCTCCAAAAGTCTTCAATAGGGATGCTTAAGGGGTCTTCATGGGTTGTTCCAAACAACTCTCCAAAAGATGTTCAATAACTTCAAAAATTATTTTATTAATCTTACTTAAAATATCTCCCAGCGTGATTTATATATCAGCTCAAAGAATACTCCAAGGTTTGTTCGAATACAATCTTCAAGTTTGCACAAAAACTCTTCAATAGTGACTCCAAAGGATGCTTCAATAGGATGTTCCGAGAATCTCCTAGAGTGATTTATATATCAGCTCAAAGAACACTCCAAGGTTTGTTCAAATGTTGTCTTCAAGTTTGCACAAAAACTCTTCAATAGCGAATCCATAGGATGCTTCAATAGTGTGTTCCAAGAATCTCTCAGAGTGATTAATATATCAGATCAAAGAATACTCCAAGGTTTGTTCCAATACTGTCTTCAAGTTTGCACAAAAACTCTTCAATAGTGACTCCAAAGGATGCTTCAATAGGATGTTCCAAGAAGTCTACAAATCAACTTCAAAACAATTGATTTAGGTGTCTTCAATATTCCAATGTTTTGTTGCATATTTTCTTCAAAAATAATGCTTCAAAAGGTTCCTTTAAAATTCTTTAGTAGGGCTCCTCAAAGGGTCTTAAGGACTGTTTCCAGAATTACTACAAATTTATCCACAAGAGAGAGGAAAAACCTATTTCAAGAATGACTATACCTTCAATCCAACTTAGGTATACTACAAGTAACCTTACGAGTTCTCCAAAAACTTCTTTAAGTATTCTTGAGAGGCTACTCAAATAATATCAACTTTTTGCATTAGAGAGAGACTCAAAAATTGTTCCAAGTGAGCTCTTAACCTAATTTGAGCATCTTAGTCAAGGTCACAACCAACTCAACTTGAAAACAATATTCACTTATGAAGAACTTGAAATATATTACAACTTCATACAATAATCAATTTAGACTTGATGACAAAACTTTCTTCATCTCCGCCTATTTTCACAAAGAATCTACCACATAATTTTAGGCCCTTTTCCACAAAGAACACACCATAGAAGATTTGACCTTCTTGCAAAGATACTCCACAAAGAAATTCGTCTTTAAACCACAAAAATCCTTTTCAAATTGTTATTAGGTTCATGAGGGATGAACTTCGTCCTCTTCTCCAGAGGCCTCAAGTTGTATTATTTTCCTTGACCAAATTCTTGTCCCATTTGACCGAAATTCTTGCATATTTATATTAGTTGAATGGGCTTATAATGGATTTGACATGACTTTTTGAAGGGGAATTTCTTCTAACAGGGCCAACATGACTATTCATTTGGATTTGATTTATTATATATAATTCAGAGCTGACCTATGTATAATTTTTTTTATTTATGTCCAATCGACCTATTATGAGTTAATAATGCTAGAAACACGTGTTCTTGGTATTACACATTCTTATGCTAGGACTAAGAAAGCCTTAACAACCCAAGAGCAACCAAATCCAAAAATCCTAAGAAGAATCATCCTAAAAATAATGGTCCTGAACCAAACAAGGGTCTTAAGAAATCCCAGTTGCAAATTGAAAAAGAAACTCAACAAACTGATAAGGAAAAGAAAAACAAAGGGAAGAAGACAAATATACATTGCAAGTTTTGTAATCATGATGGCCATGTAGAGTCAAAATGTTTTAAGAAGATGGAAGCCTTGGAAGTAGCAATGAAGAAGAACAACATACAATTCAAGAACTCTCTAACTTCATCTTCGGGAATGGCACTTTCAGCATGTGGTTTTCAAACATCAAAATCTAGTTATGCAATGAATGGATCTTCTTCTACTCATTCTCATGAGTGGCTCATTGATTCTCAAGCTTCTTACCACATGGCCAAAAATAAAGCCATGTTTTCTTCTTTAAATAATTGTAACACCAAAAATATTTATGTCGGTGATGATAGATCTCTTAGTGTTGTAGGATCTGGAACCATTCATCTAGATAATGGTCAGTTTAATGATGTATTATGTCTTCCTACCTTGTCCTGCAACCTTCTATCTTTGTATCAGATAACTCATTCAAGTGAAGGGAAAACTGTAGAATTCTCACCTCGTGATGTTGTAATTAAGGACCTAAGAGATCCTAGACATATTTTAGCTATTGACATTATTGACGATTCCACAAGGTTGTATAATTTTGACAACTTTGGGTCATCAAGTCTTCCCCCCATTTTTGTTGCTCATAATGATGAAGTGAGCAAACTTTGGCATGAGCGATTTGGTCACTTAAACTATCACTCTCTTCAAACTCCATGTAAAGAAAATATGGTGACAGGTCTTCCTATGGTATCTTTCCGAGATGGTGTTTGTTCCAGTTCTATACTCAGAAAAAATCATCTGGATAGTTTTTACAAATGTGCCTCTTGGCATGCTTCAGCCCCTTTGCAGTTTGTGCACAGTGATTTATGTGGTCCACTTCAAGTTGTTTCTTTCTATGGCTACAAGTACTTCTTAACTTTCATTGATGATTTTTCCAGATGCACTTGGGTATACTTCTTAAAACTTAAGAGTGAATTTTTTAACATGTTCTTGGCCTTTAAGGCTTTTGTTGAGAAACAATCTGGACATCAAATTCTTAAGTTAAGATCTGATAATGGAGGAGAATATGTTAACAACAAATTTATCAACTTTTGCACTAAGCATGGCATTCAATTGCAACATATTGTTCCATATACTCCACAACAAAATGGTGTAGCTGAAAGTAAGAATCACACTGTAAGAGAAATGGCTAATTGCATGCTTCAATCTAAAGGACTTAGTCTTAATTTTTGGCAGAAGAAATTAACTGTGCAAATCACATAGTATATCCTAATCCTACTAAGGTTTTAAGGAATATCATTCCAGAAGAAGCCTGGAGCTCAATCAAATTAGATGTAAGTCACTTTCGTGTTTTTGGAAATGAAGCTTGGGTCCATATTCCAGATGAGAAACATAAATCCTTAGAACCTAAGAGTGAAAAATGTATTTTTGTTGGATATTATGAAGATGTCAAAGAATATATACTTCTTCAACCCAAATCCAAAAATGTAATCATTAGAAGAGATGTAAATTTTGATGAAAATATATCGGCCTACGAGCCTAGTTTAGCGGGTGTGCCACCTTTGGCCTACGATCCTAGTTCGGCGGGTGTGCCACCTTTGGCCTGTGAGCCTAATTGAGCATATGTGCCACCTCTCTCTATCTCTTCTACTTCTGACATCATTCCTTCTACTTCATATGATGACAACGAGGATGAAAATCATCCTCCATCTCCTCAGGATCTTCCTTCAACTCCACAGCTTCCAAAATGGGTCCACTCTACTCGGGATGCACCATGTTCTCTTGCAAGTGACCTTGCAGATCAACGTCGTACACATTCTCAGTTCGACAGAGCCTCTTCTTTATTGGCTCAAGTTCCAGAAAATTATGATCTAGATACCTTTGAAGAAGCTTCAAGTCATCCATATTGGAATGCAACTATGAATGAAGAATATTGTTCCTTATTGGAAAACTATACTTGGGATCTTGTTCCTCCTCCAAAGGGGATAAAAATTGTTAGGATATTTCGACACATGGGAAATAGTTAAGAATAACTTAGTCTAGTGTAGAGTTAGGTAAAGTGTGTTTCTTTACCATGTAGATTTGTAACTTATAATCCGATGGTCACGATTTGTAGTGATCCGACAGTTATCTCTCTCCTCGGTATTAACGACACTTAAGTTGTGGCTTAACACCCGGTTGGTCCATGATCTCTATTTAAAGAGAATGGAGGGTCATTTTTCCAGTAACTGTTTATGAGAGAAACATATGTAACTTTTCTTTTTATATTAGTAAATTGCCTCAAGTGACTGCGTTGGCTCAGGCCGTGGACTGTTTCCCTCTTTGAGGGTTTTAACCACGTGATTATACTGGTGTACTGATTTGTGATCTATTTGTGAGCGGTGACCTTTGGTTCTTGTTCTACGGAACTTACCCTATAAATTCTACATGGTATCAGAGCTATTTTGAGGGCCGCATCCATTGTTGATCAAAATTCGAAGCCGGTTTGACTGCATGTGAATGCCGTTTTGTAGATCTACTATTTCTAAAGATTTTTGAGCTTGAAGAACTGCTCTGTTGTGTCCGGAGCATCTGTTATAGTGAGGAACGCCTTTCATTTCATGTGAAAAGGTTTATGGCTGCCCAAGTTATGACAATTTAGATCTAGAGGTATAAAGCATTTGTTTTGCAGTTATATTTGTTAATAGTTCTGCTTATTTCAGTTCCCTTTGTTTATTTTCATTTTTTAGGTTTTATTTATTTACCGGATCTATACCCTCTTCTCTGTGTATGCTCTTTTCTCTGCGCTGCATGCGATCTCGGCAAATCAAAAACAGGAAAAAGGATTTTTTTTGCTACGTATGTTATTTCCCCACGTCTTTGTGTGATCTCGGGAAATCATAAATAGTGGAAAAATAGATAGTTGTCGGTAAGGCGAACCAAAAATCTAACAATCTGCTGTAAGGCTTGCATTTCGTTTTTTTTGCTCGAATTGGAAAAGGCACGCACACCGAACAAAAACCCCCTTCCTCCTTTCAGCAATTACAAAATCCTTTTACTATCTCACTTGGTGTGAAGTTAGTTTATGAGAATAGAGGTCTTGGGTTCAAGCCTCCTTCTCAAGCTTCTTTTGTAAAAAAGGGCGGATTTTTTTTTTTAAAAAGCCGCACTTCATCCTGTTCCTGTAACTATTCGGCATCTTCAACTTGTTTTTTCAAAAAGGCATAACTTCTTCATCCAGAAGCCGTTTTTCGAGCCGTTTTTTTAAATGGCCTAATTTTTCGAGATCTTTCCATTGGAGCAATTAGTTTCATATTTTCTCAGCTTCATTTAAAAAAAAATGGAAAGTGCATGCACAATTATTCTTAACAGCACCAATTATTTCCAATGGCTACCTCATATGGTAGATATACTTAGAAGTAAAGGGCTTTATAGAATAGCCACAGGAGTAGAAACTAAACCTTCTGATGATGATAAAGTCACTAAATGGGAAAATAAACAAGATTAAGCACGAGGGTTGATAGGAATGTCCATTGCTGAAGATCTTCGATTTCATATCCTTGACATTGACACCCCTCATGAAACCTTGGACAAGCTAAATACTGTCTTTGGCATTCAAAATCAAATCAGGGCCCATCAGCTTGAAAATGAGTTGCTTACTTTGGACTCTAATAATTTATCGTCTATTGAAGACTTTTTGTCCAAATTCAAGACCCTTAGACTTCTTTTAGAAGGTTGTAAGGTCAAAAAATAAGGTAGTAACCTCATCTATTGCATTCTTACTAAGATTGACCCTGCATACTCTGTATTTGTTTCCGCCTTCCATTCCACTAGAGAAGCCATCATTTCTTCAGGAACCACCTATAAGAATCCCTCTTTTGATTCCTTTTGTGATTCTTTGATAAGAGAACAAGAAAAACTCTTACACCTTGGTCTTATCACTCATGGAAATGCTTCTAAGAAAGCCTTAGTAGCCCAACAACAATCATATCAAAAGAATCCCAAGAAGTAGTATCCTAAAAAATATGGTCCGAAACTAAACAAGGGTCATAAGAAATTTTAGCCGCAAATTGAAAAAGCAACTCACCAAAATGATAAGGAAAATAAAAACAAAGGGTAGAAGACCGATAGACATTGCAACTTTTGTAATCTTGATGGCCATATAGAGTCCAAATGTTTTAAGAAGATGGAAGCCTTAGAAGCAGCAATGAAGAAGCACAACATGAATTCGGAGCACTCTTCACCTTTATCTTCAGGAATGACACTTTCTGCTTGTGGTTGTCAAGCATCAAGATCTGGTTATGCATTAAATGTATCTTCCTCTTCTCATTCTCATGAGTGGCTCATTGATTTTGGAGCTTCTTATCACATGGCCAAAAATAAAACCATGATTTCTTCTTTAAATGATTGTAACACTAAACATATTTATGTTGGTGATGATAGATCTCTTAGTGTTGTAGGATCTGGAACCATTCATCTCGATAATGGTCAGTTTATTGATGTACTATGTGTTCCTACCTTGTCATGAAACCTTCTCTATGTTTATCAGATAACTCATTCAGGTGAAGGGAAAATAGTAGAATTCTCACCTCATGATGTTGTAATCAAGTACCTCAAAGATCCTAAACATATTTTAGCTACTGACATTGCTGATGATTCCACAAGGTTGTATAAGTTTGACAACTTTGGTTCATCATGTCTTCCCTCCGTTTTTGTTGCTCATAATGATGAAGTGAGCAAACTTTGGCATGAGCGATTTGGTCACTTAAACTATTGCTCTCTTCAAACTCTACATAAGGAAAATATGGTAACGGGTCTTCCTATGGTATCTTGCTGAGATGGTGCTTGCTCCGAATGTGTACTTGGAAAACATCATCGGGATAGTTTTGACAAATGTGCCTCTTGGCATGCTTCAGCCCCTTTGTAGCTTGCGCACAGTGATTTATGTGGTCCACTTCCTATTGTTTCTTTCTCTGGTTGCAAGTACTTCTTAACTTTCATTGATGATTTTTCCAAATGCACTTGGGTATACTTCTTAAAACTCAAGAGTGAAGTTTTTAACATGTTCTTGGCCTTTAAGGCCTTTGTTGAGAAACAATCTGGACATCAAATTCTTAAGTTAAGATTAGCCAATGGAGGAGAATATGTTAACAACAAATTTATCAACTTTTGCACTGAGCATGGCATTAAATTGCAACATATTGTTCCATATACTCCACAAAAAAATGATGCAGTTGAAAGGAAGAATCACACCTTAAAAGAAATGGCTAATTGTATGCTTCAATCTAAAGGACTTGGTGTCAATTTTTGGGCAAAAGCCATTAACTGTGAAAATTACATAGTAAATCACACTCCTACTAAGGTTTTAAAGAATATAACTCCAGAAGAAGCTTGGAGCTCAATCAAACCAGATGTAAGTCACTTTCGTGTTTTTGGAAGTGATGCTTAGGCCCATATTCCAGATGCAAAACATAAAGCCTTAGAACCTAAGAGTGAAAAATGCATTTTTGTTGGATATTCTAAAGATGTCAAAGGATATAGACTTCTTCAACCAAAATCCAAAAATATAATCATTAGAAGAGATGTAAAATTTGATGAAAATATACCGGTCTATGAGTCTAGTTCGACTGGTGTGCCACCTTTGGCTTGCGAGCATGATTTGGCATATGTGTCACCTCTCTCTCTCTGTTCTATTTTTAATAGAATTCCTTCTAGTTCAGATGATGACAGTGAGGATGAAAATCCTCCTCCACCTCTTGAAATTGTTCCTTTTACTCCACCACTTCCAATATGGGTCCGCTCTACTCGGAATGCAATAGGTTCTCTTGCAGGTGACCCTGCCGATCGACGACGTACACATTCTTAGTTTGAAAGAGCCTCTTCCTTATTGGCTCAAGTTCCAGAAAATCCTGATCTCGAAACCTTTGAAGAATCCTCCGGTCATCCAGATTAGGATGAAGCTATGAATGAATAATATCGCTCCTTATTGGAAAATGATACTTGGGATCTTGTGCCTCTTCCAAAAGGAAGAAAACTTGTCAGATGCAGATGGGTTTACAAAACAAAGTTTGGAACAGATGGAAAAGTGGAGAGACATAAAGCTCGTCTTGTCGCTAAAGTATTTTCACAAGTTGAAGGCATTGACTATACTGAAACCTTCTCCCCTGTTGCCAAAATGAATTATATCCACCTTGTTCTTTCCCTTGCTACCTCCTTTAAATGGGAATTCCATCAAATGGATGTTAAATCTGCCTTCTTACATGGATATTTACATCATGAAATCTACATGGAACAAACCCCTGGCTTTATCCAAAGCGACTCTAGCCTTGTTTGTCGCCTTAGGAAGTCTGTCTATGGTCTCAAACAAGCTCCTCGGGCTTGGTATGCCAAAATGGATAGATTTCTATTAGATAATGGTTTTTTTAGGTGTCATTTTGACAACACTGTCTATACCAAGAAAGTGGGTAAGTCCTTCACCATCCTTGTTCTTTATGTTGATGATCTTATCCTTACTGGTAGTGATCCAAACTATATAAACCATGTGAAGTCTAGCCTCAAAAATAAGTTTGAGATGACAGACTTAGGACACTTGCATTATTTCCTTGGTGTTCAAGTCTTGAAATCCAAGGAAGGCATTACCCTCTCTCAATCCAAGTATGCATATGATATTCTACACCACTTTCACATGGAAGACAGTAAGCCAGCAGCCCCTTCTCCCTTCTAGTCTGGAGTCAAGATTTCATTCACTTGTACTACCCCTGAAGTTGATGCTACCTTATACCGTCAACTTGTTGGTAAACTTCTTTATCTAACCCATACCGTCCTGACCTTTCCTTTGTCGTTGGTCTTGTCGCTCGGTTTATGCACCAACCTCATGAAAGTCACTAGAAAGTAGCTAAAATAATACTTCGATATATTCGAGGTACAGTTTAGTTAGGGATTCATTAAAGTGCAGGAGCATCTCCATTATTGATTTGTTTCACTGATTCTGATTGGGCTAGTGACCCTGATGATCAAAAGTCTACCGCAGGGTATGTATTCACTCTTGGTTCAGGACCTATTACTTGGTCTTGTAAGAAACAAAGTGCCATCTCTCTTTCTTTAGCAAAAGCAAAGTATCGTGGTGCAGTTGAAGCCAGTAAGGAAGCCATGTGGCTTTGTCAGATCTTGTCTGAATTTGGTCTTCATCAACAACATCCAACTACACTTTAGTTTGATAATCAGAGTGCCATTCAGCTATGTAAAGATCTAGTTCAGCATCAGCATATGAAACACATTGAACTCCACATACACTTCATTAGAAAGCTCATTCATGATCGTGTTCTTGAAGTGCAGTATTGTCCAACCAATGATCAAGTAGTTGATATATTTACAAAGGCTCTCACAGAAGCGAAGTTTACCAAACTTCAATCCATGCTTTGAGTTCAGGAAAGTTGTCATTAAGGGGGGATAGGCTCTAATGCCTCCTTCCTTCTCCTATTGTGTCACTTTTTTAAATCCTTCAATCCTATCCCAATTTTTTCTTAAGAGGGGATGTTAGGATATTTCGACACATAGGAAATAGGCTTCTATTGTGTCACTTTTGTAAATCCTTCAATCCTATCCCAAGTTGTTTTTAAGGGGGGATGTTAGGATATTTAGACACATAGGAAATAGTTAAGAATAACTTAGTCTAGTGTAGAGTTAGGTAAAGTGTGTTTCTTTACCATGTACATTTGTAACTTATAATCCGACGGTCACAATTTGTAGTGCTCTGATGGTTATCTCTATCCTCGGTATTAACAACACTTGATCCGTGGCTTAGCACCCGATTGGTCCATAATCTCTATTTAAAGAGCATGGAGGGTCATTTGTTCGGTAACCATTTATGAGAGAAAAATATGTAACTTTTCTTTTATATTAATAAATTTCCTAAAGTGGTTGCGTTGGCTCAGGCCATGGACTGTTTCCCTCTTTGAGGGTTTTAACCACGTGATTATACTGGTGTACTGATTTGTGATCTGTTTGTGAGCAGTGACCTTTGGTTCTTGATCTACGAAACTTACCCTGTAAATTCCTACAAAAATTGTCAGATTCAAATGGGTTTACAGAACAAAGTTTGGACCAGTTGGAAAAGTGGATAAACATAAATCTTGTCTTGTTTCTAAAGTATTTTCACAAGTTGAAGGCACTGACTATACTGAAATATTCTCCCTTGTTTCCAAAATGAATTCTATCTGCCTTGTTATTTCCCTTGCTACCTCCTTTAAATGGGAAGTCCATCAGATGGATGTTAAATCCACATACTTGCATGGGGACTTGCATGAAGAAATATACATGAAACAACCCCCTGGATTTATCCACAAAGACTCTAGACTTGTTTTTTGCCTTAAGAAGTCTCTCTATGGTCTCAAAACAAGCCCCTCGGATTTGGTATGCCAAAATGGATAAATTTTTCTCATTAGGGGAATTTTGAGGTATACAATGGACCTCCTAAGGAAATTTTAAAATAATAGTGGAAACAATAAAATAATATTAGCTTACATCATCAAATTTTGGAGGGAAAAAAAAAAACTATTTTTTCAACTCATATTTTCAACTTATCTCCCTATGGGTTTACTCAAATTTCAAGTGGGAACACTCAATGGATGCGGAATTTGATTCATCATCCAAAGAGTACCCATGTTTCATATTTTCGATGGGCCTTTATATACGCAAAATGAGAAATACATGAAAAACGTGATTGCAATCACGTTTTTCATATATTTTCATTTTTCGTGTAGCAGGGTCCATCGAAAGTATGCAACATGGGTAATCTTTAGATGAGGAATTGAATTTTTCATCTAATGAGTACTCCCACTCGAAATTTGAGTAAAAACTTAGGGAGATAAGTTGAAAAAATAGTTTTATTATTTTATTATTTTTTAATATTTTTATTTTTTACCCCAAAAATGGTGAATCATCCCCCATGGTTAACATAATCATCTTGAATCCCATTGGTTCTTATAAAGTTTATTTTGGTTGTAAATTTTTCTTAGGAGGCCCATTTTAGACATCGAAACTTCTCTAATGTGAGAGAGTTAGGACACTTGCATTATTTCCTTGGTCTTCAAGTCTTGCAATCCAAAGAAGGTATTACACTTTCTCAGTCCAAGTATGCATGTGATATTATATGCCACTTTCACATGGAAGACTGTAATCCAACCCCTTCTCCATTTCAATCTGAGGTCAATCTTTCAGTCATTTGTACTTCCCTTGAGGTTGATGCTACCTTCTATCGTTAACTTGTTGGTAAACTTTTGTCTCTAACCCATACCTGTCATGACCTTTCCTTTGTTGTTGGCCTTGTTGCTCGACTTATGCACAAACCTCATGAAAGTCACTGGAAAACAACTAAAAGAATACTTCGATATGTTTGAGGTACAGTTCAGTTCAGGATTCACTACAATGTAGGAGCATGTCCATTGTTGGTTGGTTTCACTGATTCTGATTAGGCTGGTGACCCTGATGATCAAAAGTCTACTGCAGGTTATGTAGTCACTCTTGACTCAGGACCTATTACACGGTATTTTAAGAAACAAAGTGCCATCTCTCTTACTTTAGCAGAAACAGAGTATCATGGTGTTGTTGAAGCCAGCAAGGAAGCCCTATGGCTTCGTCAGATCCTGTCCAAATTTGGTCTTCATCAAAAACATCCAACTACACTTTGGTGTGATAATTAAAGTTCCATTCAGCTATGAAAAGATCCAGTTCAACATCGGCGCAACAAACATATTGAGCTACACATGCACTTCATCATAAAGCTCATTCATGATTGTGTTCTTGAAGTGCACTATTGTTCAACCAATGATCAAGATGTTGATATCTTTACAAAGGCTCTCAAAGAACCGAAGTTTATCAAACTTCGATCTATGCTTGGAGTTCAAGAAAGTTATCATTAAGGGGGGGCAGGCTCTAATGCCTCCTTCCTTCTCCTATTGTGTCACCTTTGTAAATCCTTCAATCCTATCCCAAGTTGTTCTTAAGGGGGGATGTTAGGATATTCCGACGCATAGGAAATAGTTAAGTATAACTTGGTCTAGCGTAAAGTTAGGTAAAGTGTGTTTCTTTAGTATTTAATTTTGCACCTTATAATATGATAGTCACGATATGTAGTGATCCAACGGTTCATTCTCTCCTCGGTGTTACCGACACTTGATCCATGACTTAACACCCGAATGGTCCATGATCTCTATTTAAAGACCATGGAGGGTCATTTGTCTGGTGACAGTTTATGAGAGAAGTTTATGTAAATTTTCTTTCTTTACATTAATAAATTTCCTAAAGTGGTCATGTTGGCTCAGGCCGTGGAGTGTTTCCCTCTTTGGTGGTTTTAACCACGTCAAATACTGGTGTACTGATTTGTGATCTGTTTGTGAGTGGTGACCTTTGGTGTTTAATCTACGGAAATTACCCTGTAAATTCCTACAAACCTTACTTTGACATCAATGACAAACCTTATTCCAACAATCTACCAATTTGTTATTGATGGCAACAATTTCCTTCATAATCTGCTCGCCCTGTCATCGTCACCGTGCTACTCTCCCTATCATCGTGTTGCTCTCCCTGTCACCATGCTACTCCCCTTTTCATATTCTCCCCCTTTGACATAAATAAAAAAGGGATCCTCAAATGGGATGCAAGAATGATGACCCCCATTTCTTGACGAAGATATTCAAATGATTCTCGTGGTAGTTGTTTTGTGAAGATATCTACCAATTTCTTCTTAGTGTTGACATACTCCATTTGGATGTTCTTCTCTGCAACCTATTCACAAAGTAAGTGATATTCGTTTAGGATATGTTTTGTCTTTGAATGCATGACTTGATTATTTGAGAGGTTGATTGCACTGGTATTATCACAATAAATGGTAATAACAAGATTTGTTTCTAAGTTGACATATTCAATGCTTCCTTCATCCATAGGATTTGTGTACACTAATCTACTGCTTAATATGTACCTGACTTCAACTGTAGAGATATATATATATGATTGTTTCTTTCTAAACCAAGACACAAGACAAACTCCCAAGAAGAATGCATTCCCACTAGTACTCTTTCAATCATCAACGCTTCTTGCCCAATCTACATTAGTATATGTTGTTAGAGTAACATTTGTGCTCTTAGGGTACCATAGTCCAAAAGCAAGAGTTCCTTTCAGGCATATGAGTATTCTCTTTAAAAATAACATATGAGATTCCTTAGGGGATGATTGGAATCTTTCCACAGTTCTTACTAAGCCCATGGTGTTTGGTTGTAAAGCTGTTAGATATAAAAGAGCCCCAATAATTGATTAGTAAAGAGTAGCATCCACCATAGGAAATTCATCATCCTTACTTAGCTTGCAACTTGTAATCATAGGTGTGCTTACAATAACGCATTCTTCCATCCCAAATCACTGAAGCATATCTTTGAAATATTTTACTTTTGATATGGCCATACCTACTTTGGTTTGAATTACTTGATGTCCAAAAACATAAGTCAACTCACAAATCATTGACATTTCAAATTATTTTGACATGTTTTGGACAAATTTATGACCCATTTCATCATTGTTGCTCGCAAAAATCATATCATACACGTATAATAGTGTGATTAGTAGATTGCATTTGTCCATATTCATATAGATATTGCTTCCTGCGACTCTTTTATTAAAGCCTTTTTGTTTAAGAGAGTGATCAAGTATAGTGTACTAGGCTCTTGGAGATTGTTTTAATCCATACAAGACCTTCTTCAATTTGCAAATAAAATATTTTCCTTCTGCTAAGTCAAAACCTTCTAGTTATTCTATGTACACTTCTTCCTTTAGATCATCATTTATAAATGTTGATTTTTTTCTCAATCTATTTATTTCTTCGATAATAGCCATTAGTTATGCTTCAAGGTTTACTTTAGCCTTTTCTTCAATATCTTTTTCATCTTCATTGTTTTTCATTTTTTGGTGCCTTCATCTACTTCCTTTGATTCATGATCATCCTTGTGCCCTTGTTCCACATGCTCTAGTCTTGATTCAACAAGCACAAATCCACATTCTTCATATACATTTTTTAGTTTTTCCCAAAGTCTTTTAGCTGGGGAACATTAAACCACCTTTTATTTTACAAAATATGATAGACCACTAAACATTTCTTCCGTAGTGTTTGCATTGTATTCTTTTGACTCATATTTATTTGTATCCTTGGTAACAACTGATTCCAATACTTCACAACCAAGAGAAATAAAAAAGAACTGCATTCTGGAGCTCCATAATACATAACTTGCTTCATCAAACAAGGGAGCTTTTCCAACTTGATTGAATTCCAATTTCATGACTGAGGAAGATATATCTTCAAAAGGTTTGGAGCCTTTCCTTGTTGAATCTTCCAATTTTGTTCTTATGATATACCTTCGAGATGTTAGGTTGTGCTTGAGCATACTTGCTCTGATACCAATTGTTGGAAATACTGAAAGGGAGGGAGGGGGGTGGGGAATCAACATTTCTCTACAATTCTTATATTGTGTAAGTTAAGATCATTAGTTAAACTAGAACACAAGATATAGAATAAAAAAATAATTTTATTAATAAAATAATGAGGACTCCAATTCTGTTACAAACAATCAGTCTCCAACCTGCTCAAACTCTAGCTTCTTCAGGGCTCCAACTCTGAATGAGTACTCCAATCCTTAAATATAAATCCAAGCTCCAACTTGGTATCTCACAAGGCTCCAAGCTTGTATGATGACTCCAATCCTCTATTTTTCAAATCCAAGATCCAACCTGATTTATATGGGTACTCCAATTATCTTAGGCTCCAACCCTTCTAAAAAACTTCAAATACAAATTCCTCTAATGGTTGCTCCAAGATCTCTTCAATGATTTCTCGAAATCATGCTTCAAATATTGCTCCAGAAAGTCTTCAAGATCCACTCAAATTGTTCTTCATGGTTTGTTCCATATCTACTTGCAAAGGCTTTAAGTATGCTTCAAAAAGTTCCTACATAAGTCTTCAATAGGGCTACTTAAGAGGTCTTCAAGGGTTGTTTCAAACACCTCTTCACAAGATGTTTAATAATTTTAGAAATTAATTCATTAATTTTACTCAAAAAAATCCCTGACTGATTTCTATATAAGCTCCAAGAATAATCCAAGGTTAGCTCCAATATTGTTCCCAAGTCTGCAAAAAAATTGTCCAAAAACTGCACCGAAGGATGCTTCAACAGGTTGTTCCAAGAATGCTTCAAAACAACTCTAAAAAATGCTTCAAGTGTCTTCAATCTTCCAATGTTTTGTTCCAGATATGCTTCAAAAGGTTCCTCTAAAAGTGTTTAATAGGGCTACTTAAAGGGTCTTCAAGGAATTTTTCTAGAATTGTTACAAATTTATCCACAAGAGAGACAAAAATTGTTTCAAGAATGAATAACTTCAAGCCAACTGAGGTCTACTATAGGTAACCTTAAGAGTTCTCCAAAAACTGCTTTAGGTCTTCTTCAAAGGTTTTTCAAAGAATATCAAGTTTGTGCATTAGAGAGAGACTCTGAAATTGTTCCAAGTCTGCTCTTAACCTGATTTGAGCAACCTAGTCAAGGTCACAACCCGTTTAGACTTGACAACAATCTTCACTTCTCAAGAACGTTAAATAGATTATAGTTTCATAAAATAATCAATTTATACTCGATGACAAGCTTGATCACAAGAATTTCTTCACAATAAAACTCCAACTTTGTTACAGAGGATCTTGACCTTTTTTCATAGAGAATCCACCACAAACTTTTAGACTCTTTTCCAAAAAGAATACACCACAAAAAATTCAACCTTCTTACAGAGTTAAACCACAGAGAAATTTATCATTAAACCATAGAAATCCTTTTCAAATTGTTTTTAGGTTCATCAGAAATGAACCTCGTCCTCTTCTCCACGTGTCTAAAGTTGTGTTCTTTTCCTTGACCGAATTCTTGTCCCATTTGACCAAAAGTTTTGTGTATTTATATTATTTGAATGAGCTTATAAGGGATTCGACATGAATCTTTGAAGAAACACGTCTTCTAATAGGGTCGACATGGCTATTTATTTGGAGCTGATTTATTATATTTAATTCAAATCCGACCTGTGTATAAAAATGTTTCTTTTTTCTATCTGACCTGTTATGAGTTAGTAATGTTGGAAACACATGTTCTTTCTCTTACACATTCTTATGCTAGGGCTTAATGTTACTCTATTTTAAAGTATGATTTGTAGTAACCTAATATGTTTAGGTTTTGGAACAACATTAAGTCTGACCTATGGTCTATTTGGTTTATGAATTATGCTTGAGCGATCCAAGCTCCACTCTTTTGGCATACTTAGATCACTTGCTAACTGTTTTGTATTTTTTGAAGCCAATAAAAATTGTATATTCCACAATGAAGATGATTCTTGCAGTTCTTGCCCACTTCTTGCAATATGCTATTTCAAGATGGTATGCTTCTATTATGCTTTCATGGCTACTAGGATTTCATCTCATCCTCTTAAACAATTTCAACTCAGGATTCCATGGTTAGTCCTTCTGATGACATTGTAGTATCAAGCTTATAGTCATTGGGGGCATCCTATACAACCTTTATTTGCACATCTGTCAAGAACACATGACAAACATAATCAATGATCATAGTTTTGGCCTACTATTACATGTATGCCACGCGAGATCTCTTCTTCTTGTGATATATTTGGTTGTGAACATCATTAGTTGTTTGATTGTTTTCACAATTTGGGTTCTTGATCTTTATTCTTGAACAAATAGGCACAATCAAAGGATTTTCATCCTAACATCTATTGGAAGTGTTGATTTTCATCTTGATATTGACCATACATTGACCTCTCAACAATCTCAAGAAGACTCATGAGACCTGCAACTAATTGGATGTTACATTCAATTCATCAATGGCCCTCACTTTGACATCAAGGACAAACATTATTTCAACAAATGTTTTCTACTGCAAGGTTCAATTATTCTGTACTCCCCCTTAATAAGACTATTTACCTTTATCTTTTTATAGTGTTCCAAACATAGGGTCTTAACAACCTCTTATAATTTTCTTCTTCAATTTTCCTCTACTGTAATTTTTTTCTAGTTTTTTTTTACTTCATCGTGTGAATATTTTTTGGTAAAGAAGCTATTGTTTATGCACATTTGATAAGTATAACTTCTCTTCCATGTTATTAAAGTTTTATTGTTAAGCCATTAGTTATATATG
This sequence comes from Pinus albicaulis, assembly GCA_034641835.2. NCBI lineage: Eukaryota > Viridiplantae > Streptophyta > Pinopsida > Pinales > Pinaceae > Pinus > Pinus albicaulis. The sequence continues at coordinate 1,101,158,769 of CM076579.1, forward strand.
TTAGGTCTATATCTATATACTATGTTATTTTCCTTCGGTCTCATGTATGTCGTAAATAAAAATTACAAAGATTGACTTGGACATTAGTTTGTCCTACCCCCTTCTATTTAAGTTTGTACCCTCAACAACTAGAGTTTTACCTATCTATATAAAGAAAATATAACACTTCTATTTACTATATCTTTTCTTCAAATTCCATGACTATAAACATATTATGGTATCACCTAACATACTCAATAAAGAAAACTAAAACAAAAAGTAGTCTATTCTGGTTGTTGGTTTTTTTCATTTTCACTCTGGTAAACATATTGAATTCGTAGACACTAGAAAATACATAATTTAAATATATTTACATATTTCCATCACCAATCTAATTGACTGGAAAATATCTTCCTTTGATTATTTTTTTTCATTACAGTTAAATACAAGAGTAATTCCAAGAAAGAAATGCAATAATTCACCATGTAAATTTCAAATTTTCCTTCATCTATTTCTAACCTTTTTGTTTCAAAGCTCATACTTTCATAGTAAAATAACTATAAAAAATCATTTCCTAAATGTTACAGAGTTGAGATATCGACTTGATAAACATGAATCCTGCGAAATAACACTGGAGCTAACCAACTCCTCCCATCCTTGAAACTTTTCTCCAAAAAGTGTCCCCTTGAACATTGGCCTACAAGTCCTTTCAGTCACTCTTTTTGTCCTTTTCTTACTTCTCACCAGTTCAACACTGTGTGACTCTTTATAGCAAGAAAACAAAACAAATTACCCCCTTAACAATTCAATTGGTAGTTGGTAACTACCTCCACCTCAACCAACAGGTGGCAGGTATTTACTAGCTCATTTATGAGATCTACTTCTCACTCTCAAAGACAACATCCTATATTTTACGAAAGCTATGGATCAATAATTTCCATAATCATAAATAATCTAACCATTCAGATTAAATACCTAGGACTTAATGAATGGGTAATCAATATCCACATTAACTTGCAACATTATCTCTTTTAGTCAGGTGTAGCTTCAAAATTAATTCTCAGATTCCTTTTATTTCATAATCAACATAATAATTACAAATCCACATTTAACCATATACATATTTACATTATAAACTTCGATTCAAGGAATATCACAAGGATTAAAGCCAATAAATCCTGCGTTACAACCAACATTGTTTATGAGGCTTGATTGACAAAGATTTACCAATAAATAACTCCTAGCTACCCTTTTATAGGTTTCCTTGTGTCTCTAATGTCAGACCAAGGAATCACAATTGGATTTCCAATCTAAGTTTTCATTAATTTAAACATCAATATATACACATAAATGTGGTGAACTTTGGGATTCCAATATCAGAGTACAATTTACTATATTTCCTTTATATACATATTTACATATTTCATGCCATCCCTAAGGATTAGGTGTCTAACATTCCCCCCCATAATCTAAAGGGGTGTTTGTGAGTCCAAGCATCAATTTAAATATTTCAAATTTTTCTCTTTAAGTGCTTTAGTGAAGATGTCTGCAATTTGCTCATTTGTGGAATAATGTTGTAGGTGAATAGGCTTTGCCCCTACATAATGTAAAATCAAATGATACTTTGTGTTGATATCTTTATTTTGATCATGGAATTTGGGATTCTTGGCCAATTTAATTGCAAAAGTATTGCCAATCAGAACAGTAGAGTTCACTTATTTCTCCTGCAAATCTTTAAGAATTTTCTTGAGCCACACAATCTCCTTGGTTGCTTCTATAACTTCCACAGATTCTACCTCTTGTGGAATATGTTGGAATTGACTATGTGTGTCACCTCCAAGAGACAACTCTTGATCCAAGACTCATAACATAACCTGAAGTAGGCACTCCATTTTCTGCTATCTTCGTCAGAGTCTGAATCAGAATCTAATCATGTTGATGTCATCCACCTGTGAATATTTTATTCCAAATTCTTGAGTTCCTTTCAAGTACTTTAGAACTCTTTTTGCAACAAACCCATGCCCCTCACAAGGCTTTTGCATGAACTTGGAAATGATTCCAACAACAAATGAAATATTGGGTCTACCAGTGGTGAGTTAAATAAGACTTCTCACAAGTTGTCTATATTTAGTTGCATGTTCGAATTCATTTCCTGATTAGATGTGAGCTTCAGATATTGTTTCATTAGAGTGGACAAAGGATTGCTTTCAACCATGCAAAACTTATTCAACATTTCTCCAATGTAATTTTGAGAAAGGAATATATATCTGTTGGAAATACTGAGAGAGGGGTGAATCAATATTTCTTTTAAATTTTAAGTTTACCAGTTAGATCACTTATATTTAGAACACAAAATGAACAAGATGGAATAGATACTTTTATTAATTTCTTCTTTACAATAAGTAAAGTAAAATAATGATATAGGGCTCCAACCCTAGATGAAGACTCCAATCATCCAGGCTCCAACCTGTATTGTGCCAAGCACCGACTTGGTCTTTCCAAGGCTCCAACCTTGTCAATTTAAGGCACCAACCTCTAGGGCTCCAACCCTATCTTGAGTACAGGCTCTGACCTGGTTTCTTCAGGACTCCAACCCTATCTTCCAAGGCATTGACCTTGGTCTTTATGAGGCTCCAACCTCCTGATTCATTTCGTCAAGATATATTTGGTTATACTTCACAACTCCCAATGTCTTCTTCAACGAGCCCTGACAATCTTCAGCTTACTCTTCATTGTAGTCTACAAATCACGTCATCCATGACAACCTTTTCTTCGTATGAAGGTGTCTCCACTGCTCTTCATGACACCCAAACACTTTCTTCAAGGTTACCTCATGATGGCTTCAATGCATCATGGTCTTCAAGGCAGGTCTACAAAATTCTCTCCAATCTGCCTTTCCAAAACTTCAAGTCTTCTTCAGTAAGACTTCTATGGCCCCTCCAATAATGTATGTCTTCAAGATTGCTTCTACAAGCTTACTAGATGCTACTCTTTAACAACAACTTCCTTAAACTGCTTTGACAAGGATTTCAACTTGCTCCAAAAAAGCGTGCACAAACTGATCTAGGGCTAAGGTAAAACTTTATAAATAATGCACCTTCAAGACTGATGTAAACACCTACAAGAAGCTCCACAATGTCAATATGGCCTCCAACTCTACTTAAACCATGCACTAGGGAATGCCTCAACAAGGTGTCAACTCTTCAATGTCTGCTGCAAAGGGGTTTCTACAATTCTGCTCCAAAGATGACAGTCAACTCCACAAATATGAGCTCCAAGACACTGAAATTATGTGGTGTAAGAGCTACAATAGGACATTGTTCAACCTTCCGAGCTTCTACAAGATGACACAGTTCTGAGGTAAAATAAGCACACAACAAGTCTGTGGTATGGAGGGTCTAATTTACCCCCATATTTCACTTGTCCAAGCCTTCTGCAACTGTTTAGAGCCTTCCACACAAGACTGTCTCAACAAGGTGTCAACTCTTCAATGTCTGTTGTAAAGGGGCTTCTACAATTCTGCTCCAAAGATGACAGTCAACTCCACAAATTCGAGCTCCAAGAGACTAAAATTTTGTGGTGTAAGAGCTGCAATAGGACACTGTTCAACGTTCTGAGCTTCTACAAGATGACACAGTTCCAAGGTAAAACGATCACACAACAAGTCTGTGGTATGGAGGGTCTAATTTACCCCCATATTTCACTTTTCCAAGCCTTCTGCAACTTTTTAGAGCCTTCCACACAAGACTGTCCCAGTCCCTCCACAGAAGTATCATGAGTCGTCACACAAATAGTGAGTTGCCCAAACAAATAATCCTTCTCAGCCTCCTCTTTTATCTCTATATCCCTAACCGAAATTTTGATGCTAAAATGAATTGTTTCAACGCCAATTTATACAAGATTTCGACCCTTAATGAAGAGACGCGTCTCATGGAGGCAGGCCGACATGAATGTCTGAGTGTAGGTCGGATAGCCTTAAAAAATATTATTTTTAAACTTAAAATTTCATTTTCTCACAAATCGTTGGGAGTTTCGGGGCAAGTAAGGGCTCGTTGCAAAGAGGAAAAAGTCCTCTTTCAGATGGTCTAGGACTCGTTGTGATAGGCTACCTCCAAGGTGACAAAATTTATTTGTCTTTATAACTATCCTTGAATTTTTATGTGCAGAAAGTGATTAGGACAACAAGAGGTCATTAGGTCTTCTTCATTGTTATGGCTCCAACAATGCCTTTATATTATTTCCACATGATCATGAGGTATTCCATATCAACTTATGTCACTGAGTGATTCATCATAGTATCATCATGTATTCATGTCATAGTGCAGTGATATGACATAGGCAACTTCATCATTAGGAAAGTTCCAAGATAGTAAGATAGTCTTCCAACCATCAAATGAGATATTCCATGTCATCATCACATGTAGTTTTCCATATGTCATCAAATATTGAGGCCTAGATCATCAAGTGCATGCAACATTAGATCAAGTACTTCTTAGGGCTTCCTTCATTTGTGGTTTGACTTCTTCATTTATGGTATCCTAGTCAACCAAGAGTCATGGCATCTTCATCTGGAACAAAGCATCTCAAGAATATTGACATCTCAGTCAATGCCATATTGACATCAATGAAAACCTTGATTAAAAATCTCCCCCTTTTTTATTGATGGAAATATTCTTTCCCTTCCAATATTCTCTCCCCCTTTGACATCAATGGAAAACGGAGTGCTCAAGTACTCCCCCTGTCAAGTTGCTTCTTTTCTTCATCAATAGTAATTCTTCATAGCTATATTACTCCCCTTGTCATGGTGCTCTTCCTTTTGGAAATGTGGTCCGTTATAGATGTGTCTTTCTTCATGTAATGAACCAACTCCCCTTTCTTGCATAACCTCCTCCAGCTTCAAGAAAGATTGTTGCCTTGTGATTGGATGGAAGAAGTCAATATTGGAATCATGTTCTTCAATGGAGTTGCTCCTGAGAGATGATCTATCAAAGGATGAATGTCCATGGTTGACTCATCAAAGATTTCATAGGGCCCATTCACGGATAACTTCTAGAATATCAATGATGACTTTATCAAGTAAACAACATGTGTTGTTGGCCAGAGTGTTCAAGAGACTTCCAGATTCAACTTGCTTCCTTCTCCATACTTTTGTAACTTTCTTCTCTAGGTTGGTTGTCATGGTTTTAGATTTTTTAGGAACCCAAGTCAAGTTACAATCATGTGCCATATGTCCAATGTTATGGCAATTGAAGCACTCTATTTTATTCATGAATGAAAGATCGTGACTTCTTGCAAAGTTTCTTCTAGGAAACTGACGGGGACCATTATATTTGTCCTTGTGGTATGCCCTACAATCCTTTGCCATGTGCCCAAAATTTGTACAAGAATAACAATAACCAAAAAATATATTTTTGTACCTGGAGGATGGAGATTGCCTTGATGTACTTCTAAAATAATTGTCTTGGGATCCTTTGCTCAAATTTATTTCCTCTAGCATTCTTGACACCATTAGCATATCTTCTTGGAGTAGGGTTTCTTACAATGTCATCTTGACTCTTCTTCTTGCCTTTACTGGAACAGGAGGCATCAATATTTCTTCCAAGCTTTTCCACATCCTTGTTTTTTGAAGCATTAGGGATTGCATCATTCTTGTTTGAAGATTCACCTGCATAACCAAGACCCGATTTATCAAGAGGAGATCTTTGATGACTCAAGATTTCATCTAGGGTTTGGGAGCTCTTTAGGCTCTTGTTAAGATGATCAACTTCCTTTTTAAGGATATCAACTTCTTCTTTCATTTTCTTGCATTCTTCATCCTTCTTTAATAGATTGATCTCCATTTATTCCTTAATCTTGGTTGCTTCACATGATTAGGCCTTGAGAAGATTGATGTCTAATTTTAGTTTGAAGATTTCTTCATCCTTTTCTTCTAGTTGGCATATCATGGTGTTTCTCTCCTTTTCTGCTTCATCAACTTGTCCTTCTATGAATGCCAAAATTTCCATCACCTTCTCGGCTCCTTGTGCTTGTTTCCTTGCTTCTTCTAGTTGAGATCTAAGAGAAGAGACTTCTTCCTTGTATTTACCAATCTCTGCTTCAAGATTGTTCAAGCTCTTAAGTCTTTTTTCAAGGTGGCTTGACAAAGTTTCTTCCCTTTTCTTTGCCTTATCCAATTGATTTGTCATAGATATGACTTCTTCATGATGCTTTCTTTTGTTTTGATGAAATTCCTCTTTAAGTTTGGCAAGCTCCTCATCTCTTTCTTGTACTTGAATCTTGACAAAGTCTACTTCCTTCCTTGTCTTGTCTTGGTTACCATCTTGCGCTTTCTTCTTAAGTTCCTCATTTGAATTATTCAAACTGTTAATCTCTTCCATGGAATCCATAAGTTTATTCAGGAGATCTTCTTCAAAGTCTTCTTTGTTATCATTCATCTTCTAGGTCTTCTTTAGCCTTGTTGTCATCTCTCTTATCTTTAGCTTTCTTGATGGATTTTGGACTTCTTTCTTGTTTTCCATCATCTTCTTGACTAGAGATCATTGTCAACGCTCCTTTTGAGTGAAGATCATGAAGTTTGTCCCATATGACTTTTGCTGAAAAACATTTTTCAAAATTGGCCTTCACAGAATTTGGTAACCCATTCAAAATTGCCTTCATTGCTCTTGTATTGTACTCCTTGGATTCTTCGTCCATCGTTTCATTAGTAATAACTGATTTCCAAACTTCAATTCCTTGAGTCTTCAAGAAATTCCTCATTCTTGCCTCCCATATATCAAAATTTCCATTGAACAATGGAGCCTTTGCAAATTGATTGACTTCAATTTCGATGGTTGAGGAAGACACGTCTTTAGGAGGATTGGAGACTTTCTTCCTTGGCTTTGCCATTTGTGTCCTAATGATCAACCTTCAAGATTTTAGACTTTGAGTGAAGGTACTGGCTCTGATACCAATTGTTGGAAATATTGAGAGGGACTTTCTTCCTTGGATTTGCCATTTGTGTCCTTATGATCAACCTTCAAGATTTTAGGCTTTGAGTGAAGGTACTAGCTCTGATACCAATTGTTGGAAATACTGAGAGGGGGGTGAATCAATATTTCTTTTCAATTGTTAATTTTACTAGTTAGATCACTTATATTTAGAACACAAAATGAAGAATGATAGAATATATACTTTTATTAATTTATTCTTTACAATAAGTAAAGTACAATAATGATATAGGGCTCCAACCCTAGATCAAGACTCCAATCTTCGAGGCTCCAACCTGTATTGTGTCAAGCATCGACTTGGTCTTTCCAAGGCTCCAACCTTGTCAATTTGAGGCACCAATCTCTAGGGCTCCAACCCCATCTCGGGTACAGGCTCCGACCTGGTTTCTTGAGGACTTGAATCCTCTAGGGCTCCAACCCTATCTTCCAAGGCATTGGCCTTGTTCTTTATGGGGCTCCAACCTCCTGCTTCATTTCGTCAAGATATATTTGGTTATAATTCACAGCTCCCAATGTCTTCTTCAACAATCTTCAGCTTACTCTTCACTGTAGTCTACACATCACGTCATCAATGACAACCTTTTCTTCGTATGAAGGTGCCTCCACTACTCTTCATGACACGCAAACACTTTCTTCAAGGTTACCTCATGATGGCTTCAATGCATCATGGTCTTCAAGGCAAGTCTACAAAATTCTCTCCAATCTGCCTTTCCAAAACTTCAAGTCTTCTTCAACAAGACTTCTATGGCCACTCCAATAATGTATGTCTTCAAGATTGCTTCTACAAGCTTACTAGATGTTTCTCTTCAACAACAACTTCCTAAAACTGCTTTGACAAGGATTTCAACTTGCTCCAAAAAAGCATGCACAAACTGCTCTAGGGCTAAGGTAAAACTTTATAAACAATGCACCTTCAAGATTGATGTAAACACCTTCGACAAGAAGCTCCACAATGTCAACATGGCCTCCAAATCTGCTTCAACCATGCACTAGGGACTGCCTCAACAAGGTGTCAACTCTTCAATGTCTGCCGCAAAGGGGCTTCTACAATTTTTCTCCAAAGATGACAATTAACTCCACAAATCTGAGCTCCAAGAGGCTAAAATTATGTGGTGTAAGAGCTGCAATAGGACATTGTTCAGCCTTCCGAGCTTGTATAGGATGACACAGTTATGAGGTAAAACAAGCACACAACAAGTCTATGGTATGGAGGGTCTAATTTACCCCCATATTTCACTTTTCCAAGCCTTCTGCAACTGTTTAGAGCCTTCCACAGAAGACTGTCCCAGAGCTAACTGAAATCTAGTCCCTCCACAGAAGTATCTCGAGCCTTCACACAAATACTGAGTTGCCAAAACAAATAATCCTTCTCGGCCTCCTTGAATAATTTTCCCAAACGCTGTAATTATGATCTTCTTTTTTTTTAATCTCCTTGGCCTCCTTTTATCTCTATATCCCTGACCGAAATTTTGATGCTAAAATGAATTGTTTTAACGTCAATTTATACAAGATTTCGACCCTTAATGAAGAGATGCGTCTCATGGAGGCAGGCCAACATGAATGTCTGAGTGTAGGTCGGCTAGCCTTAAAAATATATTTTTTTAAACTTAAAATTTCATTTTCTCACAAACCATTGGGAGTTTCGGGTCAAGTAAAGGCTCGTTGGAAAGAGGAAAAAGTCCCCTTTTAGATGGTCTAGGACTCATTGTGATAAGCTACGTCCAAGGTGAAAAAAATTATTTTTATTTATAACTGTCCTTGAATTTTTATGTGCAGAAAGTGACTGGGACAACAAGAGGTCATTAGGTCTTCTTCATTTTTATGGCTCCAACAATGCCTTTATATTATTTCCACATGATCATGAGGTATTCCATGTCATCTTATGTCACCGAGTGATTCATCATAATCTCATCATGTATTCATGTCATAGTGCAATGATATGACATAGGCAACTTCATCATTATAAAAGTTCCAAGATAGTAAGATAGTCTTCTAACCATCAAATAAGATATTCCATGTCATCATCACATGTAGTTTTCCATATGTCATCAAAGATTAAGGCCTAGATCATCAAGTGCATGCAACATTAGATCAAGTACTTCTTAGGCTTCCTTCATTTGTGGTTTGACTTCTTCATTTATGGTATCCTAGTCAACCAAGAGTCATGGCATCTTCATCTGGAACGAAACATCTCAAGAATATTGACATCAATGACAACCTTGATTAACAAAATCTTGGATATGTCATTACAAATCCCAAATATGTCACAAATATGTCATTTCAAATCTCGTCTTCACTTCTTAATGGATGCAATATAATTTTCAATGTTCCCTATTATTAACAGATCATCTACATATACCACAAGATAGAAAAAAACTTTTCCAACATTCTTTACAAATAAAGTTGCATCATCAAGATTAAAGTGTTTGCATTTTATTTTCAAAAGACGTCTAGTCAATTTTTCATGCCAGGCTCACGGTGCTTGTTTTGGGTCATACAAAGATTTGATGAGTTTGCATACTTTTTCTTCTTGTCCCTTCACAACAAAACCTTTTAGTTGAAACATAAAAACATGTTCTTTCAGTTCTCCATTCAAGAAAGTAGTCTTTACATCCATTTGATGGACTTTGCATCCATCATGAGTGGCCAAGGTAAAGAGAGTCCGAATGGTGGCCTATTTTGCTATGGGAGAAAATGTCTTTTCATAATCAAACCCTTCTTTCTGTACAAATATTTTTTCCACGAGCCTTGCTTCGTGCTTGTCAAGTGAGCCATCTAATCTATACTTGTTCTTGAAGACCCACTAACATCCAATTTGTTTGGTTCCAAATGGAGGGTCCACCAGTGCCCATGTTCCATTCTTTATGTGAGCATCATACTCTTTCTGCATTACTTCTTTCCATTCATTAGGAGAAGCAACTTCTTTAAAGGAAGTTGGTTAAAAATTATGAGAAAAATTTAATTCACAATCATAAGAAATATCCATATCGTTCATTGAATCATAATCATCTACATCACCTCCTTTTTGTTTGATGAAACTTCCAGTTCCCGTCTTTCCAACCTCATCAGGATGAACACTTTTGAGTGTTTTAATGAGCCATTTTGGATGAACTTTTTTAGATGGTCCAAGCTGCTATTTTTATTGAGATAGGTTGCATCAATATTTAGCCTTCCAATCCTCTCAATCACACACTCAAAGGGTTTCATAATATAAAGAAGTGGTTGGGACTTCATGACGGGGAGAGAGTTCTTCAAAAGGAGATTCTATAGAATGATCTAGGATAGGGGTCCCCCCTTCAAGATGTGGAATCTTATTATCAAATTCATGAAATTTTTTTGCATGATTGAATCTATTCAAACAATCAAGCAGCCACTCAACAATATTATTAGTCTTGGAAGATTCAAGAAAAATCACATCCGTAGACAGTATACACCTCTTATTTACCTCATTGTAGAGACTATATTCTTTGGTGGTATATGAGTACCCCGAGAAGATACACTTTCAACTCCTTGCATCAAGTTTGCTTCTTTGTTACTTGGGAATCAAGGCATACTAGGTGGAACTAATGATCTTGAGATGCCTTATGGAAGGAATCTAGCCATACTGCATTTCGTACCGAGTTCTATTTTTAAGAGCATGAGATGGACATATGTTTCTGATATATATTTCACATAGAACTATATGCCCAAAACATTGGTTGTACATTTTTTGAAAAACATCATTGAGCGAACCATATTTAACATAATCACGTTCATTCTTTCAGTTACATCATTTTGTTGAGGATTGTATGGCACATTTGTTTGATATTGAATCCCATGTTGGTGAAGATAGCTTTCAAATTCATCTAAAGCCTATTATTTTCCATTATCAGTACAAAGTGAGTTAATATGTGATTGTACATCATTTTCAATCCATGCATGAAAGTTTTGAAAGCTTTGAAAGCTTCTAATTTAATTTTCAACAAATATACCCAACACAAATTGGTGTAATCATTAATAAAAGTCATCATCATCATCAATATATATATATATATATATATATATAAAAGGAACAAGCATATGGCCACACAAATTAGAATGAATCAATGCAAGATTTCTATTTTCTCTAGAAACATAATCATGAAATGGTTGTTTGCTATGTTTTCCTAGGATACAAGCATCACATTGCTTCAGTTTCCTTGGAATACTTGACAAACCAAAAACAACATTTATTTTCAACAAATGAAGACTATCATAATTAAGATGTCCAAATCTTGCATGCCATAAAAGACTAGATGACAATGTACCTTCATTGTACTAAGAATTGTATGCAAAGTTCTATGCATGAGCAAATTTTCCTTGCAACTTCAACAATATTTCCTCCTTTATTCAAGTCATGACAATTGTTTTATCTGATGCTTTTCTTATCTCAATATTTCTATCAAACACATGAATGGAGTGTCCTTGCTAGCAAATGTGAAGAAGGGACAACAAGTTTCCCCTCAACTCTAGAAGGTAGAGTACATCATGTAGAAGAAATTTCGGAAGTCCAGATAGTCTACGCCTAATGGTGCCAAGTCCAAATGCTTTGAGACTTGATTTTTCTACAAAGTATATTGCTCCATCTACATTGTCACTGAAATCATCAAAGAAGTCCTTGCAAAAGGTCATGTGGCAAGTTACACCTGTATCAAGTAACCATGCATATTTCCAAGAAACAAATTTTCAATTACATCAATATTGCAATGGGAAACAATATAATGAGCAGATTCAAGTTCTTTATGTTGAATTTTGGGTAGCATCAGATATGCTCTAGCTCCGAAATTTTGTCGAGGGGCTAGAACACATGAGATCTCCAAGACCCATAAATCGATTAGAGAAATTCCGTACAGAATGCATGTTATTCAAATAATTAAATATTTTTAATGGAGCTTAAGTTAAAACTTAGGAAATTAAAATAATTAAAGTGAATTAATGTAAATGTCGGTGAGAAGCTTCTAAGTGAAGAGGATCAAGCCTGTTTTAATCTTAGCCGTTAATTAAAGATTTGATCATGACCATCGATTTCTCAACAGGAAAAGTATAAAGGAAGGCTTGAGGGTCAGTTGGAGAATACACACAGTGAGTGAATCTGGAGATCGAATTTTTCTAAAGGAGCAATGCTTGGACGAAGATAAGATCTTAGAGATTCAGCAGTAGTAAGGGGTAGAAGTAGTTATTGGTAGGAGGACCAAGAGTACACAACAGAGAGGCAACAAAGAAAATAGAGGAAGCAACATAACCACCAAGAGAGGTGATAGAGTCCCTAGAAGGGGTGATGCAAGCCCACGTAGGGCTCAAGCAGGGACTGCACATTGGTTCCAAGGGATAGTCCGAGTTTTACTGGAGATCAGGGTTTCTGAGCCGGGAGGGCTGAAACTCAATTTTCCGAGAGGTAGATCGATTCAGAGAAGAGGTGACGCAATCCTCAGCCATCCTGTTAAATTTGGCATCTAGGGTCAAACTCCATGTTGCACTGCTCATATGATGGAGATGATATTTTTGTTGGATTCCTCTTTTGAAGAGGCGCATGATTGATCTAAAGATCATCTTGTTTGGATGAGAAAAACTTGTATTTTGAATTTATTTTCCACACATGTGCAAATTGTCAAGGTCAGCCATAATTGTAATGTAGGCTCATAATCCCCAAAAGATGTGTCACACACCCACAGTCATGGATATAAAAAGGAGAGACATGATGCTCATTTCATCATTCACTCATCTCGCACATCTCTCTCTCATATGATTGGTTCATACAACCTTAGAGGCTTCTCTCTTCTCCATATGTGTGAGAACAGGAAGCTGCAATTTCGGATTGTTTTAGAGCATTTCTAGAGAGCATTGACCAACGTTGACTTTGGGTAAACCTTCACCATTTGACTGCGTTTTTGAGGCAGAAAGTCCAATCTAAAGAGGTCGTAGATGGAGGAAAAAAAATCGAGGTCAAATGTTGACTTTGACCACATCGTTGACTAGTTTGACCGCAGAATTTTGAATTCTACGATGACTGTTTTTGTGCTGTGTATGACAATGAAGGAAATATGAATTTTACCAAGTTTGATTGAACCTGATTGGAGGTGGATGGGTTGGTTTGATCATCAAAGTATTTGTTGGCTAGGGCATTGTGTTGATTTATGTAAAAGACATTTTCTCTCTCTTTGTTGAATAAGAAGAATTATACAAATTATTGGCTTGTCTTATGTCGATTTATTTTATGCTCTATCAACATTTACTTTCAATGATTATTCGATTGCAAATATGAATTTGAATTGGACTAATAAGAAGATTGAAGTAAATTGATCTAAGCATAGAACATACCATGGTTAACTAAAATTAACATGGTATCAAAGCTAAGGTGAAGACAAATCCCAAGCAAGAGTGAGAAGAGAAATCACCGAAGTATTCAATACTACTATTCTCAATAATAATATAATTCCCGACTTTGATGAATTGTTGACGAGATGCACTCAAGAGGAGATAAGGATGATGGAGAGAGACCATCCCTCTAATGGGAATGGAAGTGGCCCTATTGCTTTCACCACTCATGCAAAGAAGAGGAGCAATGTTGGTCCGAGAAATCAAAATCATGGAAGAGCGGGTGCTAAAGGAAGAAAAGGAGGATGTTACACTTGTACAAAGTTTGGTCACTATGAAAGAGAGTTCCCTAATAGAAGGGACTCTCCCAAAGATAATGACAACAACAACAACTTCAAGGGGAATGAGAATCAAAGGAACAACAGCTTCAAAGGAAAAAGGAAGGCTCCCTCTGATCGAAATGGGAATGGAAATGGTCAAGCTTTCAAGAGGTCAAGAAATTCCAGGTATGATGAATCTAATGTTGTTGATAAGAAAAATGAATATATTCTTATATTTTCCCTCTTTGTTGCATCTCGTTCAGACACCCTCGATAATTGGTTGATTGATAGTGGTGCCTTAAGGCACTTCACTTGATATAAAGAAGCCCTCTCTGATTTGATTGAAAAAGATACTAATTTGGAGATTATCCTTGGAGACAATGCCACCTATCCCGTGAAAGGGACAAGGACTGTGACCCTTCATCTAAATCAAGGTCAAGTCCTCCGTTTACAAAATGTGTTGTACGTACTTGACTTGAAGAAGAATCTAGTGTCTATCTTGGCAATGGAATACAAAGGATTTAAGGTGGCATTCATCAATGGAAAGGTATGCATTTGGAAGAGGAACTTCAGAGAAGTGTTCACTCTTGGTTTCAGGGTTGACACACTCTATCAGGTTGGAGGAAGTTCGTTGGGGGCCATGACATGTGACACAACTCTTCAATCCGAGCTATGGCACCAGAGGTTTTCACACCTTCTTAAAAAGCCCTTCCCGAAGCAAGGAAGGTGGTGATAGGGATGCCTGATTTCAAAGATGATCATGAAGGTGTATGTCAGGGTTGTGCCGAAGGAAAGCATACAAGGGGACCATTCCCCTCAAGTGTCATGAATACATCTGATATTTTGCAATTGATACATTCTGATCTATTTTTGGTATGTTGCGCGTAACATCCTTGGGAGGATGCTAATATTATACCACTTTTATAGATGAATTCTCCTACAAAACTCGGATATACTTTTTGAAGAAGAAGGACGAAGCATTCAAGTGGTTTTGTGCCTTCAAGGCTTTGGTTGAAAATCAAACCATGGGAAGAATATCAAAATTTCGAGGACCGACAATGGAACCAAGTATGAGTTGAATGAATTTAATGACTATTGCAGGGAAGCTGACATTAAGAGGGATACCACTACTGTGTATACTCTTGAACAAAATGGTGTTGCTAAAAGAAAGAATAGAACCATTTTGGAAGCTTCCCGTGCCATGCTTTATGACCAAGGTATTCTGAAGTTCCTATGGGGAGAAGCTGCCAACACCGTTGTGTATGTTCAAAATAGATGTCGTATTCTGCATTGGACTCCAAAACTCCCGAAGAAGTCTTCTTTGGTAAGAAGCTCGATGTCTCTCATTTTATAGTTTTTGGAAGTCTCGTTTATTTTCATGTGCCGAAAGAAAAAAGGAGCAAGTTGGATGCTTCTAGGAAGAAGGGAACGTTTGTGGGCTATAGTGAAACTTCGAAGGCATATAGAATCTGTGTGCCTAGTCAAATATAAGTGGAGATATGCCATGATATCACCTTCGACGAAGATGTTTCCCTCAGGAAAGTCAGGGATCTTCCTATCTCAAAGGAAGAAAAAGAAGAAGAAATAATTAGAAGGAAGGAAGAACTGAAGGATGAACCGATGCCTAAAGTTAAAGGACTGATGGATCCTATAGATCCAACTTCTTCAAATAAAATAAGACCCTCATGGCTTGGAGACACTCTCGAAGATGCTGAGGGACATATTGCTCCAAGGGGAACGTTTCGTGAAAGTAAGAAGTCGAATAGGTACCAAGGGTACCTAGCAGCCATGAGCGCTATTGTACAATATGAGCCTGGAACATTTGAAGAAGTCGTGAAGCATCAAGTTGGGAAGGATGTTATGCACGAGGAATATGAGTCTATCATGAAGAATGATGTCTGGGATGTGGTCCCTAGAACGAAGGACATATCTGTTGTCATCTTGAAACGACTCTACAAGATTAAGCATGGAGCTGATGGAAGTGTTGATAAGTTTTCAAGGCAATATTTGTTGCTTGAGGCTTCTCACAGAAGGAAGGCATAGATTATGATGAAATATTTGCACCTGTTTCCCGCCACACCACCATTCGATCGATCATTGCCCTTGTTACAACGCAAGGATGGAGTCTCCATCAGATGGATGTGAAGACCACCTTCTTACATGGTTCAGTCAAGGAAGAGATCTATGTGGAACAACCTCTGGGGTTCGAAGTCCGAGATAGAGACACATATGTATGCAGGTTGAAGAAATCCCTCTATGGGTTGAAGCAAGCCCCCAGGGCTTGGTATGAGAGGATCGATAGCTACATGATGAAGTTGGGCTTTACTCGAAGTGATGCTGATCCAAACCTTTATTTTAAGGTCGATAATGACAAGCCTCTCATTCTAGTTCTCTATGTGGACGATCTCTTCCCGACATGTGCTGACCCTCTCATTCATCAATGTAAGAGGGAGCTAGCTTCCAAGTTCGAGATGAAAGACCTAGGACTAATGCACTATTTCCTAGGCTTGGAGGTCTAGAAAAATCCAGGGGAGATTTTCCTTTCTCAAGAAAAATATGTAGTGAAGCTGCTGGAGAGATTTGGGATGGTGGACTGCAAGTCCGTGACTACTCCGATGGAACTCAACTTTAAGAATTTGTGTGGAAGTGCTTTTGGGCCTGAGTTGGGAAATCCCACCGAATACCGTTAACTCGTGGGGTCCTTGATGTTCTTAGTGAACTCACGTCCAGACATATGTTTTGCAGTGAACATGTTGAGTCAATACATGGTCGAGCCTCATCACATTCATTGGATTGGTGCCAAGAATCTCTTGAGATATCTCTGGGGCACAATCAACCATGGGCTGGGATACACTGCCGAAAGTATGAGGCTCCATGGATATATCGATGTCGATTAGGCAGACAGTGTGGTGGATCGTAAAAGCACATCAAGATGTTGCTTCACTCGAGGTTTTGCTTCGATCTCCTGGATGAGCAGGAAGCAAAAATCAGTTTCTTTAAGCATCGTCGAGGCTGAATACATTGCAACAAGTATGGCCTGTTGTGAAGCTGTTTGGTTGAGAAAGCTCTTTAGTGAGTTGTTTGGGCATGTACAACCACCGTGATCCTTTGTGACAACCAAAGTGGGATTCATCTTTCTGAGAATCCTGTGTTCCACGACTAATCCAAGCATATTGATATCAGGTACCACTTTGTCCTGGACATGGTACAATGAGGTGCTGTAAGGCTCCATCACATTGGGACTAATGAGCATGTCGTAGATATTCTCACGAAGCCCTAGGGGAAGGTCAAATTCTTAACCTTCCGTGAGAAGCTTGGTATCATGGATAGACCCTATTGTGAGGGTCCCGCCTGAGTTGGACTATGAGCTCTAAGAGCTCCAAGGGGCTTGGGGATAGCTACTTGGACCTATAAGCAACCACAGGGCTAGGTTCGCCTTACCTTGTTGGTGTGCTTCTTCACCACCATTATGATATTGAGTTGGTTCACCCTCTCTTTGATCTATGACCCACATGCATCCTACCCATGTTGTCTGGGACTCATGGGAAGTACCTCTCATTTGGCCATTGAGTTGGGAAATGAGGATAGAGACCAATAGCATTACTAATGGACGCATCGAGTATTGTCATACTCTCTATTCTAGGATGGGATGTGTCCAACAACTTGATCTGGGATCAAGTTCGATTGAGGTTCTTACCTCTAAACTGACTTCAGGTTAGTATGTATAGATGAGGTTTTACCTCTAAACTGACTTCGGGTCAGTGTGTATGGATGAGGTTTTACCTCTAAACTGGCTTTGGGTCAGTGGAGAGTGGCAAATTCTTTGTGACTCACTCTCGTTGATATTTTCTTATTATTTATTCTATAGCAGAGCAGAGCCAACAAAGCAGAGTAGCAAAATCACACATGATTGCATGATGATGAATGATATATGATAGTACATGATGGTATTGGATGACAAGATTGCATAGGTGGACAGATGGAGTTCTCCCTAGTTGGGAGGGAGTGTTAAATTTGGCATCTAGGGCCAAACTCCATGTAGCATTACTCATATGATGAAGATGATATTTTTGTTGGATTCCTCTTTCGGTGAGGTGCAAGATTAATCTAAAGATCATCTTGTTTGGATGAGCAGAACTTGTATTTTGAATTTATTTTCCACACATGTGCAAATTGTCAGGTCGGCCAGAATTTTATTGTAGGCTCACAAGCCCCAAAAGATGTGTCATACACCCACAGTCATGGATATAAAAAGCAGAGACATGATGCTCATTTCATCATTCACTCATCTCACACATCTCTCTCTCATATGATTGGTTCAAACATCCTTCTCGTCCACACGTGTGAAAACAAGAAGCTGCAATTTCATACTCATTTAGGGAATTTTTGGACAATGTTGACTTTGGGTCAACCTTCATCATTTGACTGTGTTTTTGAGGCAGAAAGTCTAATATGGAGAGGTCGTAGCTGGAAGCACAGAAATCAAGGTCAAATGTTGACTTTGACCGCAACGTTGATTGGTTTGACTGCAAAATATTGACTCTACATTGACTATTTCGTGGATTGTGTTTGGGTTGTGTGACATTGAGGGAAGGCTAAATTTGACCAAGTTTGACTAAACATGATTGGAGGTTGAAGGGATGGTTAGACCAGCAAATTCTTTGCTGGCTAGGGCATCATGTTGACTGTTGTAAAAGACATTTTCTCTCTCTCGGCTGAATAAGAAGAATTATACAAATTATTGTCTCTTGTCTTGGCTTGTCTTTTGTCGATTTATTTTATGTTCTATCAGCATTTACTTTTAATGATTATGTGATTGCAAATCGAAATTTGAATTGGGATAATAAGAAGATTGAAGTAAACTACTCTAAGCATTGAATATACCATGGTTAACTAAAATTAACACATCCCCACGCAGGCCTACACATCTACTGCGCAGAGGCAGCGCATAGGGTGCTGGGGTTTCGCCAGTTCAGATCCAGATCAACTGGGACTTGCAGTGTGAGGTGAAACTCACTATTTTATTTGTCTGTCGTGAATTCTCTGTACTGGATTGCCAACAAGACATCCAAAGATTGTACTCATAAAACTGCTGCTTAATAATAAAAACCCTCAGATCTACTGCACCGGTTTTCTCGCATTGGGTTTTTTCGGGGACGTTTAGTCCAAAAATAAGTGTTCTTTGTGTGATTGTCTCATCTTATTTTTCAGTACTTGATCTATATATTTGTGTAGGCTGCAATGTATTTGCATTAATATCTACTGAATAATTTTGTAAATAAACTTGTTAATTGAAGAATACAAGGAGGAAATGCAAATTAGTTAATTGTAGAAGGATATCAATTTGTTAGATTTAGAAATTTCACATGGTATCAGAGCGATTACAGATCAAGGAGGATTGAAGCCATCAGAGAAAGCACAAGAAAGTAGTTGTCCCGAGAGACAACGCAGTTCTGAACCAGAGAGGTAGAGGAAGGGTGACGCAATCACCAGGGAAGGCTCAATCAGATCCTGCGTCAGCCTGCTAGGGTGACGTTGTAGCTGCAGATGACAGCGCAATGGTTGTTGGGCCAACACAAAGGTTATTGAGTCTCATTTTTCTGGTTTCCATGGATGGTGGTGCAGTGAAAATTTTTATTTGGAGTTGGTGGTCAGACACTGATTCTGGTTGTGCAGACCAGTGTCTAGTGGGGTAGAAGCAAAGTAGAGGGAATGAGTTCCTCAGAAGATTTCTTTCCAAGAAGTCTAGATCCAATGTTGAGCAGCAACAAAGAGAGATCAGAGAGGGGTGATTCGATATTTGTTGGCAGAAGGATTTCCGCGAAGGAAATCAAGATTCAGAGGGATTTTGTTCCTTAGAGGATTTCTAGCGCCAAAGAAATCCAGATCTGAGTTTGTTGGGGCAACAACGAAAGAGGGAGAAAGGAACTTGTTCAACATTTAGTTGAGTAGAGATGGTGACAAGTGGACTGAGGGATCAGGACAGGTTGGATGGAGCATCCAACTTTTTCATATGGAATGCCAGGATCCTGGCAGTTTTGGATGAACATCGCATCAAGGATCATGCCTTGAATACGATTGTTGTTCCAGTTGATGTTGATCCTCCCAAGAAGTAAGAGGAGGCTCAGGTGAAACCGAAGTGCATGATCATGGATGGAGTCAAGGATCATGTGATCCCACACATTGCTAAGAAGAACACAGCAAGGGAAATGTGGGTGGCCTTGACCACTTTGTACGAGGGATTTTCTGTCTAGCGGAAGATGTTGCTTGAGAACCAGTGGAGATTGTTTTAGATGCAGAAGGGAGAAGAGATCGATCCTTTCCTTATCAGATTGCAAGGGATCCGAGATCATCTAACTTTCGTAGGGCTACATCAGATGTTAGATTTATGGTCAGGACTGCCTTGAATGCAGTCACTGAAGACTAGGAAACCTTTGTCCAAAGCATTTTGGGCAGGGCTACTCTTCCTAGTTGGGAGGAGATGTGGGTAGCTCTTCGACAAGAAGAGATCAAACGGTGGACCAAGGCGGGAAGCAACTGTAAAGGGATAAAATTCAAGAACGAGGAAGAGGAAGATGCGGCTCTCGCATCAAAGGGACAATGAGGGCAGAAAAGACAGAAGAAAAAGGACCTCTCGAAAGTCAGATACTTCAAATGTGGAGAAATGGGACATTTTGCCACACAATTCCCTCTGAAGAAGAATGGAAAAGAAGAGAAGTTTGACTTCAAGGCTGCTCCAGCTCAGGCTGATGAGGAGGAGGATGATGGATGCGCCATGAGTGCTCTTGCACCTAAGAGGTGGGGCGATATGGAGCTGTAGACTGGAGCTATAGTGTAAGGGGCAGGATCCTTAAGGTGCCCAAACTCTTGGATCACATACGGCTACGAGAGCCCTTAATGAAAATAACAGAATGACGGGAGTCATTTGGTACGAGGGATGATGGAGCGACAGTGGCAGAGCTAGAGCACTCAAGTTTGAAGCAGCGCAGAGCAGAGGCAGCAACAACGCAGTGCACATTGGTGCAACACAGTGCTTACGCAGTGAAGAGCAACAACATCGCAATAACATCAGAGGGTCAACGCAGATTATCAGCAGAGGAAGCTTTAGCATCAAGGTTCATTCAAACTGGCTAGTATGTCAGGAGTTGGGATGTATTTTAGTTTCTTAACTCTCAGCAACTGAGTTGCAATGCAACAGTTAGTAGTGTCATTGTTATGGGCAACATGATACAACATTTTGAGAGGGAGTTGCAGTACAAACGCAATAGTGGCATTGGCAGAGTCATGGGCAGCAGTACAAATTGCAATAGCGCAGTGGATGAGGGGCAGTAGCTCGAACATCAACAACACAGAGGAACGATGTCGTGGATCCGGGTGATGCTTTTGGTGAGAAGTGTTGCTAGAGCACATTCCTCGCTAAGAGGGAGTGTTGATTTTTGGGTAGCATCAAATGTTCTCTAGCTTCGAAATTTTGTGGAGTGGCTAGAACACATGAGATCTCCAAGACTCAAAAATCATTTGGAGGAATTCCGCCCGGAATGCATGTTATTTAAATAATTCATTATTTTTAATGGAGCGTAAGTTAAAACATAAGAAATTAAAATAATTAAAGTGAATTAATGTAAATGTGGGTGAGAAGCTTCTAAGTGACGAGGATCAAGTCTATTTTAATCTTAGCCGTTGATTAAAGATTTGATCACGGTCATTGATTTCTCAATAGGAAAAGCATAAAGGAAGGCTTGAGGGTCAGTTGGAAAATACACACAATTAGTGAATCTGGAGATCAAATTCTTCTGATGGAGCAGTGCTCGAACGAAGTTAAGATCTGAGTGATTCAGCAGCAGTGAGGGGCAAAAGCAGTTATTGGTTAGAGGACTAAGAGTACACAATAGGGAGGCAACTGAGACAACAGAGGAAGCAACGCGACCACCAGAAGAGGTGACGCAGTCCCCAAAATGGGTGACACAAGCCCACATAGGGCTCATGCAGGGACTGCGCAGTGGTTCCAGGGGACAATTCAAGTTTTTCTAGAGATTAGGGTTTATGAGTCAGGAGGGATGAAACTCAATTTTCCGAGAGGCACGTCGATTCAGAGAAGAGGTGACACAGTCCTCAGCCATCCCCACGCAGACTTACGCATCTACTGCGTAAAGGCAGTGCAGAGGGAGTTGGGGTTTCGCCAGTTCGGATCCGGATCAACTAAGACTTGTAGTGTGAGGTAAAACTCACTATTTTATCTGTCTGTCGTGAATTCTATGTACTGGATTTTCAACAAGGCATCCAAAGATTGTACTCAGGAAACTACTGCTTAATAATATAAACCCTCAGATGTGCTACACTAGTTTTCTTGCATTGGGTTTTTATGCAGACGTTTAGTCCAAAAATAAGTGTCCTTTGTGTGATTGTCTCATCTTATTTTTCAATACTTGATCTGTATATTTGTGTAGGTTGCAGTGTATTTGCATTAATATTTATTGAATAATTTTGTAAATAGACTTGTTAATTGAAGAACACGAGTAGGAAATGCAAATTAGTTAACTGCAGTAGGATTTATGTTTGTTAGATTCAAAAAATTTCACACTTTACTTTTTGTTGGATCTAGTGTTTTACCCTTGTCTTCTTTGTGTTTTTTCTTGATTCTTTCCCAACATATTTTGATGTGGATGCATCATGTCCATCTCTATTACAACGTACAGTGGATATTAGATTCCCCCCCTTGATGATATTTACCCCCTTACTTCTGTTGTTCTTCTTTCCACATCCTCTTCTACCACCTTTTCCTCTAGAAGATTCATGTATCAAATTCTTCTCTTTCTGAGCAAGGCATACTTCTTCACAAGACTAAGAAACTATCTTCCTCTTCCTAAAATATTTCTCCCATCTTGCAAACTTCTCCACAAGAGTATCAAAAGTAATGCCCTTGAATTGGGCACTAGGTTGTAAGGATTCAAGATAGTGAGAATATGTAGGATAAAGGGCCTTGGAAAAGGTTGTGACATGGATGCCCATTTTAATTCCAGTGGCTTCTACATCATGCATTATGGCTTTAATTTATGAGGCTAGGGCCAAGGGGTCATCGCCCTTCAACTCCAAATTGAAGTGCTTAACGATCCACTTAACTAATTTCAATTTTGAGTGTGACTCGTATAAATATTTCGACTTCTTTACTACATCAAAAGAATATGTAATCAGAATAATATGACAACTCACCACTTCATTTGTAGAAGAAACAATCAAGGCATAGGCCTTGTTAACCTTGTTCTCCCATGTGGTGAGCTCTTTATCTAATGTGGGCTTGGCAGACAAATTGTCACTTTCTCCTCCACAACACCCTTTCATAGGTCATTGAAGATAAGGGTATGCTTGATCTTTTTGGACCATTCATGGTAGTTCTCCTTGCTAGTGAGTAGTACTCCAACAATGGAAATGAGAATGCATCTTTGTTAACCTGACACCTATTCTTTGAGTACAAGTATTAAACACTCTCTACAAAATAAATTTCACAAACAAAAATACAAAGGAGATGTAGTATGGAAATATTTAAATATTGATGGTTGATATCTTTGAAATATAAAATGGCACCAAAAAAGAAGTGTTAATATTGTTGACCTTCTAATGCCCTGATATTAACCTTAATCAGTCATAAGCATTATGCTTATGAGCAGCCACATGGGAAACAATGCCCTGTTACACATAACTGTTAGTGCCAAGACTCCTCCACCATATTTTCACAGGGGATTCACTGGGGGAGCAATATCATACAACATGCATTCATATTGGGGGATATATATTGAGGAAAAAATGACATAATATATTGAACATATAATAAGGGGAAAAGAGTTTTTATATTGGTAGGTATAAAAAATGGAGCTCAAAGTTAATGAAAAAACATAAAGGAGTATAAAAAATGTTAATAAAAAAATGGATACCTACAATATCTAGTGAAATTGGGGGTTTTTTAAATTGGGACGGTGTAATGAGTTCATATTGGTAGGGGGTTAAATAATGTGATTTTAAGAGGTATTTTCCAATATGTAGTCAAAATAAGGGCATTGTTCAATATGCCATGAAAAAATGTGATATGTCATAAGTTCATTGAGTGAAATCCCTGTGCATATTTTAAAGGCTCCTCCACATAGGTTTTCTCACCCAATCTCCAACTCGCGGATTTTACTTGTCGCACCTCTCAACTAGTAACGCCTCTCACCACTCAACTGGTTGCACCATCTCACCATTACAATCCAACAACAACTTGGCTTTACAATTAAACTTGCACCATTCATTCACTACTTTGCAATATTTGGATTTTCTGTCGTTCTGATAGTCTCTGAATCCTTTGGTTCTTTGTGAGTTTTTGTCTTTTAGCCGATATGGAAGGAAAAGAAGAAGACATTAAGCTTGGGGAGAATAAGTATTTGAAAAGGCAATCGCTGGGGACTACGACGTGGATGAGGGAGATGGATTACAAGGAGCCAAGTGTGGCTCCAATATTCGAACCCATGGAATTCACATCATGGTCCTTCTGGAAAGTGGCTATTGCGGAGTTCATGGTGGCATTCTTGTTTCTTTACATAACGATCCTCACGGTCATGGGTGTCAAGAGGGTTGACAATGTTTGCACCAATTCTGTGGGATTTCAGGGGATCGCAAGGGCGTTTGGTGGATTGATTTTCTGTCTCGTCTACTGCACAATAAGAATTTCAGGCATGGAAGGTCAAGATTATTACAGAGAAGGTAAAGGTTATCACAAAGAATGATTATCACAGAGTGAATTCCAATAAAGTTTTGAAAGATGATAGCAACAATGGATAGATGAAACACTCAAGCCAACATATATGATGAGTTGAGCAGATAGGAGTTATAGAGCACGAGTATATGAGAAGAGAGTCACTCATTGAATATCTATAATTGGAATGATGTAATGGAACAACGCAGAGAAACGACAATGGATAGTTGAAACACTCCAACAAACATATTTGACGAGTTGAGCATCTAGTAGTTACAGAGCAGGGGTAGATGAGCAAAGAACTGCTCATTGAAAACCTATAAATGGAACGATGTCAAGAAATGACAATGCAGAGAAATGTCTACATTGACCTTGAGAATGCTTGGTGATTGCGGTGGGAGGCAGAGCATAGGCACCTAAATTGAGGATCTGTAAACTTGTGGCTCAGATACCATGTCAGGCCATGGAATCACAATTGGATTGCCAATATGTGTTTTCATTAATTTGAACATCAATATATATACATCAGAGTGGTGACCTTTGGGATTTCAATTCCAACGTCTGTTCAAACTACTCTATTTTCTTTATTTACATATTTACATATTTCGCCCAAACACTGAGGATTAGGTGTCTAGCATCTACTATTCAACCAAATCATCTCATTGCAACATTAATTACTTTCCTTAAGCCTTTGGTTGAAAATATGTCTCTACTTGATATTGACATGCTTTTGTAAGACTTGGCTAAGTCCATCATAAACATGAACTTCAACAATTAACACACATAATGTTCTACTATGTGAGCCAACTTGGGTCTATCTTCAAAGACAATCTTAAGCTCAAATTGCAGAAATCTAGATGAACAACAATCACTTCTTGTTGCACTCACAAGCCTCTTCTTGTTGCTCCCAAAAGCCTCTCCTTTCAACAATAGCAAGCCTCTCTTTATGGGCATCCATTAGCCTTCTCCATTGACAATAGAAATCTCCCTTTTGTATTATTCGCATGCATCATTTGTAGACATCATCTTTGTCTTCCAATATGAGTTGAACATTTTTCTCTACAGTTACAAGCACTCGAGATACAAGACTTCATCATGGGGCTCCAACTAGTTGCAACATGGTTGTAACTACATGTAAGATATAATATCTCATTGTGGACATACAGCACAATCATGGCCACAAAACCACTTCATAGTACCAATAAAAATCTTTTAAAGTGGTACAAATAACTGGCAATTTGGGGATGTTCTACGAGGATTGAATGCAGATAACTGGCAAATTGTGGATGTTCTTCGAGGATGGAATGCCGGAGTTATGAACCATGAAAGACTCACGAGGTCTTGGTATGGATGTAAAAAATTAAAAAGCACAAAAATAAAATGACAAGCACTGTAGGTTTGTGACTGTTGAAGTTTTTGTGGATACAAATTTTGTGTGAATTTGGAAGATTCCAAATGTTGAATAAATGTATGTACTAATTTTATCTTTGAGAAGGTTAGTGGTAAGGAGATGCAGATGGTCCAGGAAGCTTGAGCTGCCAAGGGAGATTACAAAAATATGGAAACAATAAAACACCAGGAAACAAACACATTAGTAACGAAAGAAACAGTGAATCAATGGAGCCAAAAGAAAATGACAAGCACTGTAGGTCTGTGACTACTAAAGTTGTGTGTGGATTGGGAAGATTGCAAGTGTCAAATAACTGTAAATACTATGGATATTTCTGAGAAGGTTAGTGGTCAGAAGAAGCAGAAATTGAAACCAAGAATATTCTTTATCCAGAAAGTAGTGTCTATTGGAATTCTTCTACTTTAGATTCCATGTAATGGATATATACCATAATGCATAAAATATTGTAAAAAACGGTTCAAAGAATCATGTTGTAGAACCACTTCATAACATCCAATAACTCAAAATTTATTTGTAAATCCACTCTTTTAATGTCAAACATGATTCAATTTTATCCATAAATCGTAGATCCCATCACCAAGACTTCTTAATAAGAAAAAATTCTTTTCAGTGGGCATTACAGAATGGTAGTAAAATGTGATACTGAGAATTTATAGCATCTATACACTGATATTTCTCAATTCATTTCTTGAAATATTTCTAAAAGTATGATCACAGAAACATCAATGCATTAACATAACGCTTATGTCAATGGAGAACATGGAAGTATTGGGTGCACTTTTGTTATACCTTAGTGATGTCAAATAGCAATGCAACACACTGTTTAGAAACATAAACCCTTATGTGGAAAATGAATAAACAATAAATTTGATCCTTTCATACAAACAAGGCGCTAGTTTCATGTAACTCCACCGTACAAAAAAAGCTATGATATATTTTGTATACTCTTGGTGGAATATTGAAGTGTGATGCCCCAAATATTGAAATATTTATCTTAGATGCATCCTTTTGGAAGTCCACTGAGGGGACTTGAACACTAAGGGCTTTCAAGCACAATTTTCACCATTCTACTACCCTTATGATTCTCGAAGCTTAAAATGCAATGATGTCAATTCAATTCGGCAGGCATGCAAGTTCAGAGGTACTTTGATGAACAAATCCTCACTTACATATTATAACTATGTCGGGAGGTAGAACATGTCTGAGACTCTGACCTCAGGTTGGCTCCATGATGTATCGATCATGACATACACGTGATTTTATGCATAATGAAATATATAATAAGATAGTTTGATGACATATTTGGAAGGATTTTCCATGCATGTCATTGGCAACAGTATAGTCAAATACTCGGAGGAAATAAATATACCAGTAGAAATCACACCAGCATATACTGAATAAACACCCAGTTTTAGTTAGTGATGTCTTATAACAGATTAGAGAAAATCCAAAAGAGTAAGTAATGTTAGTTTCCAGTTCAGCATTATATAGGATACAAAGGAATAGGATGATTAACAGCCCAAGAACCCACTTTCCCCACTTAAAAGCACCCCCAATTTTGGCTTCGAAAAAAAAAGGAGTCCTTGCTAATGCAAAACTGTGCCTTGCAATGAAAATGGCTGCAGCAATGAATGCATTTTTATCCAATTATGAATTCTTTATCAGTTGACATTTTTATAGAGAAGCTACCAGAGAGAACAAAATATGGAATTAGCACCAAAGAATGAAGAAAAGCGGCATGTGAATCGAAGGAGCAGATGAGGGATTTCTGAACATGACTTATTCTCAAATTTTGGAAATTACGATGTGATCATACTGCTGGTTCATACCGGCAGATACAATCATAAATATTTCCATTCAGGATTTTCTCAGCCAGTCTCTGGTTCTTCACCATTGCAAGCTAATGAAAATGAACGAAAGAATTAATCAAACGATGTAACTGAAATGTTAGTTCAATATTCTCGAAATAAGAAAGTTCTTAACCGTGCAAATTAATTTTAAAAAGAAAAAAGAAATATGTAACAATAAAATGGGTAGAGACTTGCCTTAAGGGCATCGCATTTAAAACGAGCATTATAGTTTGTATGCAAAGCACGACCCATTCCTTCCAAAATGACCTGCAACATAAAAAGTGTTGCACAGCATTAAATAGTGCTCGTTTCCACACTGCAATATATCTTTTATATCTTTTATTTATAGATTGTGGAAACGTTTCACATTCACGAGTTTCAAAAATGAGAAGGCAGACATTAGCCTGCTTCACCTTGTCTGGATATAGAATTCAACATATCATGAGTCGACTATAATATTTTTTTTTCCAGATTATTACAGCGATAGTTATTGATTCGAAGAATGTTTGTGTGATTCCAAAAATACGCATAAGCTAATGTTTATATCAAAGTTATGATAATTGTAACTGGCCAAGGATCAGGGCATGACTGAACCAGAGCTGGACAGCAAACCAGGTTTGTAAACCAGTCTACTAAAAATACATAAAATATGCAACATTAAATAAGAACACACACACATATATATAAGGGAAATCATACTCTATCATCCTGAGGGTTGAGGGTCAATACAACAATATTCATAGGCCCATAGCCATTACAACAATATTTCTCATCATCATGTCACTAGCAGAGAATTGAACCTGGGTAGGGGAGATAGCAACTATTCTGCCCAACAACCCGAGATAACCCCAATTGATATATATATATATATATATATACACACACGCATAAGCTAATGTTCATAGCAGAGTTATGCTAATTGGAACTAACCAACGATCAGAGCATGACTGAACTAGAGCTGGACAGCAAACCAGGTTTGTGAACCAGTCTACTAAAAATACATAAAATATGCAACATTAAATAAGAACACACACAGACACACATATATTTAAGGGAAATCATCCTCTATCATCCCGAGGGTTGAGGGTCAATACAACAATATTCATAGGCCCATAGCCATTACAACAATATTTCTCATCATCATGTCACTCGCAGGGAATTGAACATGGGTATGGGAGATAACAACCATTCTGCCCAACCACTCGAGATAACCCCAATTCACACACACACACACACACACACACATATATAAGCTAATGTTCATAGCAAAGTTATGAATTGGCTAAGGATCAAAGCATGACTGAACCAAAGCTGAACAACAAACCAGGTTTATGAATCAGTCTACTAAAAATACATAAAATATGCAACATTAAATAAAAACACACACACACATATATTTAAGGGAAATCATCCTCTATCATCCTAAGGGCTGAGGTTCAATACAACAATATTCATAGGCGCATAGCCATTACAACAATATTTCTCATCATCATGTCACTCACAGGGATTGAACCTGGGTAGGGGAGATGACAACCATTCTACCCAACCACCCGAGATAACCCCAATTGATATATATATATATATATATATATAAGCTAATGTTCAACAATATTCATAGGCGCATAGTCATTACAACAATATTTCTCATCATCATGTCACTCACAGGGAATTGGACCTAGGTAGGGGAGATAACGACCATTCTGCCCAAACACCCGAGATAACCTCGATATATATATATATATATATATATATATATATATATATATATATAAGCTAATGTTCATAACAAAGTTATGATAATTGGAACTAGCCAAGGATCAGAGCATGATTGAACCAGAGCTGGACAACAAACCAGGTTTATGAACCAGTCTACTAAAAATACATTAAATATGCAACATTAAATAAGAACACACATACACACACACATATATATTTAAGGGAAATCATCCTCTATCATCCCGAGGGTTGAGGGTCAATACAACAATATTCATAGGCCCATAGCCATTACAACAATATTTCTCATCATCATGTCACTCACAAGGAATTGAACATGGGTAGGGGAGATAACAACCATTCTACCCAACCACCCGAGATAACCCCAATTGACAGATATATATATATATATATATATATATATCCAAACCATTAAACACCAAATATGTTTTTCTCATGTATATAACAGGTAAGGAGAATATAGAAAAATGGCATCAAGTATGATACATATCCAAAAAAAGTTTGAAAATACATAAATGTCAAGGCTTTAAATGGCCTCTATAGTAAAAAAACATTCAGATACAACCTATAAGCTACAACAAATAATTACATATCATCAAACATATATGATACACAAGATCCTCATGATTAATAGCAATCTTTGCCTCCTCCTTTGGCCTCTGCCTCAATCCTCCATAGACATCAGTGCTAGTGCTTAGTGCTAATTGTGGATTCAAATCCATCCACTCCAAGTCATTGACCTCAAATTCTGTTAGCTAAGTCTCCACTACCCATTCCAAGGAGGAATCAATATCCTCCATCTACATCAAGCGTTTGGTTCACAACTAGTTGTGCATTAGTTGAAGGTTTTATTGCATGACGTCAAGATCATTCAAGTGTTGTTGTTTCAAATGGTTTCTCTTCTTCAACCAAAAATTGACCAATAGTGCTCACATTCAAAAGCAATAGAAGTTTGAATCAAGATTTGAATTGCAAACATTTGTAGTTGAGGGCAATGACTACGAAATTATTCCCATCATGTTGTTGCGATAAATCATAGAAGTCAAAGAAAGAGCTAGAAAATTCAAGAAATTAGTTTGTAATTTTGGGTAGAAATTTTCAATTAGTAGAACAACGAATAATCAAACTTAATAAGTTTGGAATTGCTTACTTGGTTGGTCTGGATCTATTACACAAACATCTACTTGTTTGATAAAGACACCTCTACTTTGACTAAGGCAGTGATTTCTTGATATATGCCATGGTCATCTTGGACTTTCTAATCAGGGATCATATGCTATAGTAAAGTGTACAATCCATATTTGACCTTCCTAAGTTCCTCTGCTCCAAATTTTAATAAGGCTTTGTAATGGTATCTTGGATTGAAGAAATAATGAACTACA
The DNA here is from genome assembly GCA_034641835.2 of Pinus albicaulis. NCBI lineage: Eukaryota > Viridiplantae > Streptophyta > Pinopsida > Pinales > Pinaceae > Pinus > Pinus albicaulis. The sequence continues at coordinate 1,101,189,490 of CM076579.1, forward strand.
CATATAGGCCAATGGAGTTGGATGTTGCATGATACACATACTATCAATGATCTTTGAAATATGCCCATCTTTGGCCTAATCCACAACTTCATAGATGAAACCTAGGAATTAATCCCCATTTACCATCCACAACACCTTAACAAGGGGCTCAACAACTTTGGCAATCTCTTTTGCTCTACACGAAAAAATATTTTAAAAAGTTTTAATATAAATGTCTTTCCCATCATCCTTATTGGCCCACTGAGATCTAGTCTACTCATTAGAATAAAACATCTTAATCTAGATCTATGCCTACAAAATGAGAAGTTCACAATAAATCTAGTGATTGCAAGCCTAAAAAGCTCCCTAACCCTACATTTTTCCTCATCGGGTTTGTTACCAACCCAAGTGGGTAACCCCTAAGAGAAAAAATTTCTCCTCTTCAATCAACCAACCAACTAGTATATATATGATGATCCACGGGTAGCTTTGCATTAGATCTCGCCACTTATGCTCCGGTCAATTCTCTCTCCCATCTAGCATATTTCTTGAAGGAAGGTGGGTCATCTATCAAAAAATACACTAACCATTTCTATAATCATGTGCTTTCATTTAATGTTGAGGGCACTCTAATATGGATCACAGGTTGAGGTGGATTATTGACCTCTTTGATAATATCCTTCTCCCCACACTTCACCTAAAAGGTTATCCTTTGCCCTTAGTATAGTGTGACCTTCCCTATGGCCTTTTCTTTCCATTGTTTAGGAAGGGCATGAATAGGAGGCATTGATTGATATAGTGTGCCCAAGGTAATCCATACTTCTAACTTTCCATCTGTCCTTGTATTCCACTTCCATTTTTTGGGTTGATTATCATTTGTCACTAGTATTGGCACCCTTTATCCACTTCTCTGAGTTAGGGATTGAAACTTTTCCCTAAGAGGTTGATGCAACTGAAAAAAAGAAGATAAAATCAAATATAGAAACAAATAAAAGAAAACGAAAAATACAAAAGATGGTTGGGACTAACAGTTACCATGTTCTTTGCGTAGGTCAATTACTTTAGAGAGTCATATTAGCCCAATTCACCATTTTATTGCAATCACATAAACCATTATTATGTTGAAGTAACTGAGGAAAGAACATAAACCATAATCACAGATGAGAAGCCAAGACAAGAGAACACAAAATTGGCTCAAGCCAGGGAAAAACCCCAAGATGGGGAAAACCCTCGATTAGATCTTCTTATTATTAAAATCAAATGTTCAGTAGAGAGAGAGAGAGTACAATGATTTCGAGTCAGAATGACTTGCCAATATTAAGTTCAGATAACACTGCTCTTAGACCCAATCAATCTTATCGTCAGGGCAACTGCAGATCATTGTAGATGGTTCAAAATTCATTCTTTCTACTGAGGCCTTCCTTTTTCTTCATGATGTTATCCTTTGCTGGCTCTAGTAGCTGGTCTATAACCATATTAAAGCCATTGTTTGCATTATCTCGGTGAATCTTTGGATAGGGCTTTAGTGGCATGCTGCTTTAGCCCTTCTTTAGTACTTGAAGGAGTTCAAATAATGTGGCTTGCACTCTAAACAAGGTCACTATAATTCACTGCTCTGTTGGCCTCCTTTAAGGTATCCAAATCACCTCCAACAGCCACCAGATTACTAGAATTTTATGTTTGCGGCTTGCTACAACAACTCGACCTCCTGAGCAAGTGATTCTAGGCTTGCGGCGCAACTGTAAGAGGGTCTCCTAGTTGTGGCCTTCTTGCTAAGAGAGAAACCCACACTGAACTAGCCAAAATCCATTCAGAAAGAAGCCCTAAACAATAGCGTAGTTCTGCTCCTGAACTCAGACCTGTTGAGACTAGAACCCTAACCAAAACAGTCCCATTAATACTAAGTGTGAGTTTTGGACAAATTGAGATTGTAGAGACATGGTGTCATCAAACCACAGAGAAATAAGAGTCGTCCAAAGGAAACCGCAGAGAACACCATCTGAAATTACTGAGGTACGCTCAGAGAAAATCATCCAAAATTCCTGAGGTAGTCGTCTGAAATTGCAGATCCAAATTCGTACATTTTGAGGAGCACCTCAATGGGGTATATATAGTGTTTTGACATAGTTGAAAGGTCACATCTCTTGGGTGAGCCGACCTTTAAATTTGAAGTTTAAAAATAAAATATTTCCCTCCAATTACATATTGAAGTCGAGTTTGAATGTCTTAGGCGGGAGGCATTAATAATTCAAATAGACACCTTCTTAATTATTTTCAAAGTAAAACTTTTGCCAATCGATTTGAATTTTCACTTTGGGGATCAAGGGAAATTCTTACTGAAGCTGCTGTAAGGTCCTTAATTTTCACAATTAACCATGATTAATAGAATTTATGCTACACAATCCAGAGTGGGATTTTTTTTAAAGCGTAATATATATATATATATATATATATATATATATATAACAATTCACTATTTAATACTTACCTGGAACAGTGTTTGAAGTTGTTCCAGACCTATCATGGCTCCCATTCCCGTTACCAAACCGTCGTTTTCCTCCCAGCCTATCTGAAGTCAACCTCTCCGGTCCCCAGATCCAGAAGACAAGTCTTCTACCCCTTGTGCCCAAAATTCCAATAACAATCGAGATCACTCCATGACTCTGTTAGAATCCACTGCTCATGTCTCCCATAGTTAGAACTCTTCTGATAGCATACAAGTTAGTTTTCCCACCTCACTAGCCATGCCCATCAAGTTCCATCCCCCCCGCCCCCCCCCCTTTCTCCTTTTATACACAAACTCCTTTCAAGATATTTATTAAAATATCCTCTTTTAATAAATATCTTGGATTTCTAAAATATCTTAGATTTATTAAAATATTATTATTTAATAAATATCTTGGATTTCTAAAATATCTTACATTTATTAAAATATTATTATTTAATAAATATCTTAGATTTATTAAAATATTATTATTTAATAAATATCTTGGATTTATTAAAATATCATAATTTATTTGCGTAAGTCAATGCTTTTAATTTTCTTTGAACAAAGTATTAGTTTATATTATAATAGTGGTAGGTATAACTTTTATCTTACAATACATTCATTATATTCTGGTGAGTTAGGTATTTACTCAATACTTCAACAATTCACTCATTACTCTACACAAAGATTTTTCATAATTGATTAGTGCATGTACTAGTGCAATACACATGATACATGCATATGTAGCTATCATATGCAGGGCTCATATGCATGCTAATATTTCTATGTTCCTTATAACTCGAGTTGGGTCATTACATATACCCCTCCTTCAGAAAACTTTGTCGCGAAGTTAAGTTTTATGTCGTATATCATTAATTATATAAGTGATTAGTATAATCATATAAGGGTGGTGTATCATAATTGAATTTTCGTTTAATGTGTGAGAACACTTTAACATTTATGTTTTGATCATTTATTGGTTCACAAATTTAGTAGTCACGTCTTGCCCCAACAAAGTTCCCAAGCTATTCTAGAATCATCCTATCCTCCCTAATCTCTTCTACTCCCATCCTATCCGTCATCTACAAGAATATGCCATGGCATCAATTTTACTGATCCAACCATTCATAGACCTTAAGGGTGTTAGTGTCGACTATGTCGACCTGATTGACCAGTAGGCATCCGACAGTCATCATCACACATCTAGGGGAGCGTGACTCGCACAACCCTCCCATGTCTCCAAGTTTTGGAGGATAAACGGTGGGCAACACCTCCACCCCTCCTAGTAGGACCAAGGTTAACACCCTATCATGGAATCTCAGTGCATCTCAATTGTTCTTGGAGACTTGCCATCACGCGGTCGGTTTGGTAACGATATCATCTATCATCTGTGATATAAACATTTGTCCACAAATTATAACATATGTATCAATATGTTCAAAGCAAATTGTTACTCGCATAAAAATTTCTACACATTCCAAGTATGTTGCTATCTACGATATTGATCCTTGAGTTCATATAACATACTTGGTTGTGTTTATCCAATAGGTCTGTAAATTCATTTTCACCTTAAATAGTAAAGTATAATCACATATTTATTTCTATCTCCTCATTTATGTTGATATGTAAAGTTATAAATACCATATCCATAACATAATTCATAATTTATATCAGTATCCTTGTACCAACAATGTTTAAGCAAAACTTTCTTCATATTGGTATCCATGTACCAACAATGTTTAAGCAATTAATATATTCTTACATGTCATAGTACAAAATGGCAGTCTTAAGTATCCATCCAAAATAAGGTAAGATTATACAAAATAAGTATTTAAATGCTTATAAATATAACCCACAGTTATAAATGTCACATAGAATAATCGAACACAAATATACAAATAAGGGTGTAGCTACTATTTTCTATACTTATTTTAATTGATTAACCTTATAAAAGTCACAGGTTGAGACTCAAAATCTAAATGGAGGGATGCTCCAATCTTTGATTGCATATATAGAAGTGAAATGAATTGAAACAAGAGCACAAAACACTTACTACTTAGTTGAAGCATGATCTATTTTCTTGATACAGGTTGATTAAGAACTCTGAAACACAAAACTACATATGGATGCAACCAATCTTTTAATTCTTTGTTATTTATTTGTCTTTCAGGTCTAATTATCTTCGATCTGTAATATGGATCCAAGGAGATAATAATAACAATAATTTCTTTATCATGTTATTCCAGCTCATCTTCAGCTTTAAAAATCTAGAAGCCATGGAGTAGGGTTTTGCAGGGCTAATCATTAGGGTTATGCTAGAGATGGAGGAAGAGTTAATTGACTATTCTAAAGATCCACTAGTGGGAGGTTCATTTTCATTGAAGGAATTTGTTACTACTGGAAAATGCATTATTCACTTTGCATTATACTTGGTCTACCAAGAGTGTCATGTTTTTAGCAAGATGTCAATTGTTGACAAATAATAATTTCCTCTTCTTCAATAAGAATTTCACAATTTACAAGATATGCATAGTCACATTATTAGTATGTTACAGTTTTGATATAGTCTCTTTACTTGAAAGTTTCACCAAATGTATCTTCTTTCCTAACGATGTAAAATTATTATCTTTAATATTTACCTTTAAACATTTTCCTAGTTTATCACTTGTTATTCTTAACAAATTAGGAGTGTTCACAACTCCTTATAGGTTATTGCTTTGACCCTCACCAATCATGTTGCTCATATCTTTAAGAAAATTCTTCTTGATAGAAAACATCCCTTTACTTCCTTATACCAGATATTCCTAATGTTCCATGTCTACTTAAATTTGAAAAAGAACATATTATCAACTTGACTTTGTTTCCTCACCTCTAGTCATCATGGTTTGCTTTCCTTCTCTCTTAATTCATAAAATTATTATACTGGGAAATGCCGTTACTATTTCCCAACTTGGGTAAGAACTTATAAATAATTTCAATAACGTGGATATCAAATGTAATCTACTTATCATTTCAGGTTTCAAGGCATCACGAGATATAATTTCCTAATCATACTCCATGATGTCCATAATCCATGGATACAGTTAGTCACTTAAGGAAAATTTTATAATGTGACTCTCCCATTAGAGGGAGAAACTATGATAGATGTTGCCATGCACATAAATTATCCTATAATTGATTAATTTTATTATATATTCACTTTTTAATCTAATGTCATTGACTTCTTATATTGCTTTGTGAAACTTCTACTCACTTACCTTTGGTGCTATTTTTGTCGATCTCAATATTCTAAGTTGATTATGATAACTAACATTTATTATCATCATTAGAAGTTTGTAATTTCTTTCTTTTCCTGTCCTCCTTAGGTATTATATTGATTATATTACGGTAACAATGGAGATCAAACTTCGAAATTTTCCATTGCACTCTCTTGGTAACTATATTGTCTTGTTCTAATAGTGTGTTTACTACCTTACAAGGTGGTTTCTTACCATCTTAACATATGTTTCATCCATTTTGTCTTCGTTTGATGTGGACGGACCTTTAGTGAACTATACTTGTACTCTCAATTTGATTACTCATTATTTCTCCCAACATTTCTCGAATAGTTAGTGTCTTCTTCTTTAGCCTTTTATCAAGTTGACTTAAAACAGATAATCTTTAGTCCAAACATGAACTCCTTTCAAATAAAATATTTGAAATTATGCAATAAGTATTGTTAAACAGATTATATAGCACCAGGGATAGGTCAGAAGCCATTTACACTAGAAAACACTCTTTCAATAGCTTCATCCTCATCCTTATATTTATAAATAACGCTTCATTTCTACTCTCTTTTCACATTTGTGGAGCTCTATGCAGTCTTCTAAGATTACTGCTACACATATTATGCTATTACGAGTCCTAAATGACTGCCATACATATAGACAACATCACATTGTTAAGAGAGATACATCTTCCTTGCCAAAACTACTTAACTTTCTCCTAGTATAGCACAGGATACTTCCGTGATGACAGCCTCTTATTTGGCCAAGTTATGACAATATCCATGGTATTTGATGAGGGTGGAATATTTTATAGTTGTTCTTCACTTGATAGGAACTCCATCAATGTAGCTATATGTCACTTCATTAGTATTGTGCCATCTGCATTTTAATATTTTATTTTCATAGTTTTACGAAGAAAATGGCTTAAGCGCATTCTTTGATATTGTACATGTTTTTTGTGAATCCTAATCATCCCCAAAATTAAGTTTCTTTATTTTTATTATTATTATTATTTTTAAATCTTAGCATTGCACTGACCCAATATACACCGCTTAGGTGCATTGCTTGCAAAAGCACAACTTTGTATCCACTCCTATTCTAGAAATTGTAAGGGTGAACGGTGAATAATGGTTTCTTTTTGCAACGAGCCGTAGAAAAGTTCTATATTCTTTGTAGGCCCTCTCAGTTCCTGGGAATCCCCTAATGGCATTATCAGGTAGAGCATTGGCACCTTCATAATGGTTGGAGTGAAAGCAAATGCTTCTTCTTCGTCTACTTCTACACTGTACCTAACGAGGAGTAGTTCCTCCATCCTTTGTTATTTACTTTTGTACTTTCTTATTTGTTGGCATATTTACTCCTTTGGTTTAGTTTTCCTGAGTAGCCTCGACATTCCTATAGTATCTTGTTACTGAATGTTCTCTATTGACCTACCTTTTAATCATTCATGGACATTAATAATACTAGTATAGATCCATCTTTGAGAGTTAATGCCATATGGCAACATTTCCACTAAAATAAATAAATTTTATGTGTTATTGATAACTTCTATAGTTTTACCCCATTTTATAACTTCTATCGTTTTATTATTTATTTTGTTCACATATAATTTTAAACAAAAACTTATCAAAATCATGTTTTCTCACTAACAGTTTCGCTTACTTTCAATAAAAATGAGAGTTAAACATGAGAGTTAACGCTATATGGCAATGTTGGCATATTTGTAATAAATCGTTGCCCACAATCCTAGACTCAGCCTTGGTTCCGCTCGTGGGTCAAATTGGGCTTCAATCAAACTGAGAGTCAATCTCATCTGGCAAACTTGACATATTTTATAACTAATGGTCACCGAAAAACCTAAACATATAAAATGCAAAATTTTAAGGTTTTATATATAAATAAACTCATACTAAATGAATATGAATAAATAACCTTTATTCACATAAATAAGGTAAAGTAGAGTAAGTGGGTTAGAATAAATTAAACATATTCTTTGCATTTATTATTATTATTTTGATTATTAAGTTGAGAGTTATCTTTAATAAAATAACAAATAACAATACAATTCTTATAACCACTGCAACTATATTACAAGTTACAACTATATTAAAGGTCGTTTTATATAATAAAAAAAATAAAATTATAACTTAGTTTCATAACTACTACAATTACATTAAATATGGTTGACACAAGTCAATTTTTGCCATATAATATATTGTTTGTAACATTTTACAAAATATATGTACAAATGTAAATATTCAAGTAAACCCTTTTACTAGGTGTATGTAATAATTTGGACATATAAATTTATTATCATTACCACAAATCTTAAAATAACAAAATATTGTTTCTAAATATTAAAAATATATAAAAAAATCAAATAACCCCATTAAAAGTTCTGATATTCCTTCAAAGATTCAATATATTAAATAGCGTTTAATTAAATTTAGAATAAATCATGCTATCAAGTCTTCAACTTGTCAGACACAGTATTTGAAATAAGCCCAGACTTAAGTATTAAAATGGAAGTTTTCCTCTCCATAGTTCAAAGTGCCACTGAATATAGGACAATTTAAAGATTGTTCAACTTGAGCACGCAACATGTAAGCTTTTGTTTACTTGAGGTCGACCTTCAAATAAAGTTTGCAATCTGCAGGATTGCTCCACAATCAGTTGATATGTAGAAGGAAACCGCCAAGGAACAAATGCAAAATCATCCCGATATTCTTCCATCCCCTCTACTACAAATTCCCAAACCAGCGCTCCAACTTCAGCACCCCCTTTCCTAGCTGACTCGTATATTTTTCCATACATAGTTTTCAACAGCTGATCTCGGTGGCTCTCTTTAAAACCTTTATGATGTGAACAAAGTCCAAACTCTGTAAAAAGCACAGGTTTCTTCAGGATTTGCTCTCCATCATCAATATGAGAGGTTACCCATTTAGAAAATACTTGAGGTGGTCCTCTAGCTCCACGTTAGGAATCCAGCTATCAGGGTAAGCGTGGAAAGAGGCAAAGTCAATCTCTTCAACTTGTGAATTCCAAATGCAATCCGAACCAAGTGAGACAGCCCAATCTCCAAGATTATATTCAATCTTATTAGGTGTTGTCTTCCCATAGAAGCCTTCAAGCTCAACAGTGAGAAGATGCCTACTATCCAATGATTTTATGAACTTTGCCATTTCACTTATCCAGGTCTAAAGTGTATGACCAGATGCATCTGACATACAGCGAGGCTCATTCACAAGCTCCCATGCAAATATGGCTGGCTCATTGCGGTACTCAACTCCACTAATACTGTTTTTTTTTTTATTAAGATGGATTTAACATACTCCTTGTAGTATCCTCTAATGGTGGGATCAGACAAAAAGGAATCATTTGAAGACCCCACATTTATACCAGCCGCTTCTGCCCATTCTACATATTGAACCTTGCCACCATAGGCATTGAGATTATTAACAAGGTTGAAAATCAACCTAAGTCCATTCTGTCTAGCTTCCACAATAACAAAATCTAATGCCCAGAAAATCTAATTGACAACTGGAAGTGATTGGCATCTCAAAGAATCCCAAAGGAAGTACAAACGCCAAAGTCATGAAGAAATAATATTGGGTTGCCATTTTTCATGTTGGCTCCATCCTTCATTCCCAGCGATACCCAATTCCTCCCAGCACCTCTCCACTTTCCTCCGAGCATTCATCAATGGGAAAATCATCGTGAAGAGGAGAGTCGGTGGCTTTAAACTTCCCTCATCGCCTCTTAAATCGACAGGATTGATAGCATGAATTAAATTTCCCATAAACAAGCAAGTAATAACCGCTAAGTTGAAGGTTATTCGAGGATTTTTCCTGACTTTGAATCTCCAGGATCGCTTTCCATTGGTATTAATTGCGGAGGACAGACCTGGAATAGAAGCTAAAGTCCACCTATAGTCCACCTATTTATTTATTTGTCAGGACACCACTTTGGTGTCACGGGGATCTCTGAATTTTTAGCTTATTAGTCTGAAAGATCCAGAGCCTCTAGATACATTGATTGCTCACAAATGCAAGGAGGAATCTGCCGCTTGAGTTTATTTGATGCCATGTGTGCATCTATCGGCTATGAGAGTTTAAAAAAAAAACCACATATTAACCTGAACGTGGGCTTCCTATGAGCAGAAATCTGGTTGAATTCGATTGCCAATTGGGATGCCCTCGTGGTATTAAAACAGTCGGCTCCCTATCGCTTAGAATTTAATTTCCTATGCCCATTTAAATTGTTTTTAAATACCCAGCAATTCGATCTAAGGATCTATGATATATAGGTAAGCAAAGGTTTACATATAGGAATTAAAATGTCCAAATGCTGACTTCGAACCATAACTGCTCATCGTTGAACCCAGTGACGGCTAGTTTGCAAATTTCCGACTATGGACGGTTTGTGCCAGAAAATAAAATAAAATAAAACAATTTGTAAAATCAAAATAAAATATGGATGGCGATCGGATAGGGGTTTACGCAGCGATTTTATCAAGAAGCACCACCATGGTTACCAAAAAAGGAAATAAAAAATAAAAAATAGAAATTTCAATATGTAGCAAGAGGGTTGCAGCTGTATATATTGCCAATCACAGAAAGCGGTATTGTTCCAACCAGTTGAAGAAATTGGTGGTGCCAGGTACTAAAATCCATTGGGCATCTACAGGTTATGTAAATGACAGGGTATATAATCTAAGGCGGACGTTTCTGAACAACTAAGATATAAAACAAAACTTTTGTTCACGAATGTATGAGGATTTATTCCAATAAGCAAATTCGAAGTATTATGAATATTAGTCTAACTTTTCTTACTACTGCCATTATAAATTGACCCACTGCTCTAAATTGACCGACTACTATAAATTGTGAGGGCTTGTAAGATCCCAAGGGTTTGAACAGTGCTCCGATACCATGTATAAGGTCCTTAATTTTCGCAATTAACCATGATTAACTGAATTTATGCTACACAATCCAGTGGAACCGTGTTTGAAGTTGTTCCAAACCCGTCATGGCTCCCGCTCCCGTTACCAAACCGCCGTTTTCCTCCCAGCCTATCTAATGTCAACTTCTCCAGTGCCCAGATCCAAAAGACAAGTCTTCTGGCCCCCATGCCCAAAACTCCAATAAAAATCGAGATCACTCCACGACTCTGTTAGAATTCACTGCTCATGTCTCCCATAGTTAGAACTCCTATGACAGTGTCGTTGTCAGTTTTCCCACCTCACTACCCATGCCCATCAAGTTCCCCCCCTTCTCTTTTTATACACAAACTCTTTTCAAGATATTTATTAAAATATCCTCTTTTAATAAATATTTTGGATTTCTAAAATATCTTAGTTTTATTAAAATATTATTATTTAATAAATATCTTGGATTGCTAAAATATCTTAGATTTTTTAAATATAATTATTTAATAAATATCTTGGATTTCTAATATATTTTAGGTTTATTAAAATATTATTATTTAATAAATATCTTGAATTTATTAAAATATCATCATTTATTTGCGTAAGTCAATGCTTTTAATTTTCTTTGAACAAAGTATTAGTTTATATTATGATAGTGGTAGGTATAACTTTTATCTTACAATACATTCATTATATTCTGGTGAGTTAGGTATTTACTCAATATTTCAATAATTCACTCATTACTCTACACTGAGATTTTTCATAATTGATTAGTGCATGTACTAGTGCAATACACATGATACATGCATATGTAGCTATCATATGCAGGGCTCATATGCATGCTAATATTTCTATGTTCCTTATAACTTGAGTTGGGTCATTACAACACTCCCTTTCAGCTAGGAAGGAATTTCTACCTGTCAATACATCCATCATCATGCCATCTTGTTATCATGAACTATCTCTGCATCTTGTCTCAACTCTGCTAAACATTGATATAGATAATGAAGAAGAATTGATCAAGAGTGAGTCACAAGACCTTGCCATTTTCCATTGACAAAAGTAAGTCCTCATAACCAAGGGTAGAACCCTAATCAAACTTGATCCCATATCAAGTTGTTGAACATCATGCATCCTAGACATAGGGAGTACGACAGTACACGATGCATCCATCAGTAATGCTATGGTCCCTAACCACTTTTCCCAACTCATTGGCCAGATGAGAGGTACTTCCCATGTGTCCCAGACTACATGGGTAGGATGATATTGAACCAATAGCACGGAATGAATATATCATATGTTGCTCACAACCATATGTAGGGAAATGATGAACCACATCCTACAGTCACACATCACAACCATCGTAGGGAAAGGATGAACCACATCCTACACGCATGCAAATCACCAAGATGAACTACGTCCTACACACATGCAAATCACCGAGAGTAGGGAAAGGATGAACCTAGCCCTACCAACATGTCAACCACCAATCGTAGGGAACGAGCATCCTACATGTGGGTAAAGGATGAACCACGTCCCATTGACATGTCAACAAATGCCTATATGCATCTCTCACTGAGTATCTGCAAGAGAAGGCGAACCACTCATCCTGCCCATATGCCATAGGAGAAGGTGAACCACTCATCCTATGCATATCTCATCAATCGTAGAAAAAGGTGAACCACTCACCCTACACACATGTCAATCATCATGGGGTATCACAAGGGAAGGTGAACCACTCACCCTGTATACAACGCACCAATAAGAGAAGGTGAACCACTCACCCTATGGTCGCTCATAGCTTCAAGAAGTACCCCAAGCCCCCAGGAGCTCTTAGAGCTCAATGTTGAACTGGAGCCCTCATAGTAGGGTCTTTTCATGACTTTCAGGCTCTTTCAGAGCAAGAGGATTTGCAAGGATGGTAAATACATGTGCATCCATCTTGGAATGATGGAGCTTGAATGCTTCCGGTTGTACCATAAATAAAGTGGTGCCTAGTGTCAATATGAGAAGCACTCCTAGTCTTCAAGAATCAATATACAACAATGTTGATGAGCATAAATAGCTGCGGAATATTTTCCTTAAATGGCTTCATGATAAGCCATGCTTGCTGCATTGTAAATTCTGCTTTAACGGTGCTTTCAGACTTCAACCTTTGACATATTCAAGGAATAAAGGAGGACCTCAAGAGATATAGCAATTAGATGTGTTCTTATCATTCAGCATACTGTCAGATCAACAACTCTCTGCAGTGTACTTTAGAATGTAATTAATATTAATGAGCAGCTGTCCAATGTATGAGGCTTATCCATAAGTTTTCTATTTCCAGATTAGCAACTTTTCCATCCTTTAAACTTAGGACATGCATCATGAACATCGTAGCTCCCTCTAAATATTGAAAAAGTAATCTTGTTCAAAACATATCGATCTAGCTATTTGCAACCTATAATTAATACTTCGATCCATGTGCCAAAATCGTCTAATTATAATCATACAACTTATATGCAGTGTCTAAGGAAACAGAGATATGAGTTATGAGGATCATCATATTCAGATGACATGAATTGTCTCAACATTGAATAAGAAAATCATCAGGGATGTTATAGCTCCCTCTGAAGTCTTTCTATGACAACTACCAATACATCAAATTGCCCAATTCATGAAGAGGAGGAGACTTTCTCATTCAGACAATTCTTTATAGGATCCTGTCTCAATGTAATAAAAGCAGGATCTTCTGCTTACCGTGCTTGACAAGACATTATGTCATGCACTCGCTTCAAGGATAAGAACTTCAATTTATTAAACTGGCAGATCTAGTTGCTTCTTCATAGATAAGCTATCATCTGTCTTGTTCACAACTTCGTTTGTGAACAAGATTATAACATATCACCATGGCAATTGGACAGGAACGATATCATACATATTGTTGGACTGAAAAGAAACCATAGATGATCTTGGGATGTATGTGCTGAGATGCCATACATAGGATTGATGCCACATATAACTGTCAGGGTAGCTATTACCCATGAGCTGATGTTCCATTTGATGCCATACTGAACTACATAATGCTGCTGGTGGCTCTCTGCAGTCCATAGTTTTTGCTAACACTACCACTTTAAATATCTATGGCATCCGCTTCTGCTGTTTCTCTAGCTGTCTCTCTTCATTTACCATACTACTATTCCATTTATGCACAATCATGATTATTTCGTACATCTCACAACTATTTTGCCTCTATGAGTGAGAGCCTTATTCTCTTTGTGTTGCTTGTGTTCGAAAGGCAAACCCAGTAGCATGAAAATTGTTACAATTCTGTCCTTTACAGCTGAATGAAGAAACCCATACTGAAGATTTCTTGCTGCTGACGATGTGCTTGTAGCTGGTGTCTTTGACATTGTGCCTACTGTTGATCGAGAGGCTTCCTTTGATATCTCCATACTGGTGATGTTCTTTCTTGCTCTAGCATATTGATGCCTTTACCAAGACATAAGTAGGATAATATGTATTACTTATATCATGGGCAATAGCATATGCCACCAACCTTGGTTATTAGTTCATCATTAAGAAAATCCTATCTTAGACATAAAACTGACTTGGAAACAAGCATGAGCTTACTAAACTCCAATTGACAAAACCCTACTGGTATGATTCTCAAGGGCACAAAGCATTTTAAAAGCACTCACAGTTTCAACATATATGTCATGAGGTTACCATAATATCACCTTATTGTAACTTTGGCAGTTGTAGATGCAATGGACGCAAATATAAAGTGATGGCCTATAGTGCTGTTTCAATGTAATCAAGGTGACAATTTGATATACCATACTGACGCAGCTCTATTTGCATTATCATAAATGCACTAGGGGATTTTCATTGATTCATATACAATTCCTCTTCATAAGCAGCTATGCTACTGAGATTTCATGAGTTCAGCGCAATGCTACAAATGCAAGCATCAGATCATAAGAGATTTGTTCAGAGTTTACAACAAGACTTATATTTCACTGGGGCACAACACAATGCTTCATGGAAAACGAAACAGATTACCTAGTGCACCGATACTCATTGCAAATCATCTATGAACTTTCGTAGTGGATCACTTCAATCAGTCTATTTATCCCATCTCCTACATAGTAGTTTATAGAAGTATATGTTCATCGTGAATAAGGATCATGCTGTGTGCTTGTACAATGGTTCAAGTAGTATAATCTCTGGGATTATAAGTCCCAAAATGATTGTGAGTGCAACCCCTATCTCCTAGAGATTTTAGTCCATGAACAGGTTGTTTGGACAACCGCCTTTCAACTAGCAAACTATGCTCTGTTTTATGAAGCAGGAATACTCACTTTTCTTCTAGGAAAAGCTACAGAGCTCGACCTTATGTATTTTTGGTGTCAACCCATTCTACAGAACTCAACCAGCAGATAAGGATGCACTTGGCCCTTTTTGACATCATATTCAGCCCTCTCAGATGGATGATCGTGTCCATAGGATGTAACAATATTCTGGCCCTTCAATTGGATCATGTTGTGTGCTTGTACAATGGTTCCAGTAGTATAATCTCTGGGATTATAAGTCCCAAAATGATTGTGAGTGCAACCCCTATCTCCTAGAGATTTTAGTCCATGAACAGGTTGTTTGGACAACTGCCTTTCAACTAGCAAACTGTGCTCTGTTTTATGAAGCAGGAATACTCACTTATCTTCTAGGAAAAGCTACAGAGCTCGACCTTATGTATTTTTGGTCTCAGCCCATTCTACAGAACTCAACCAGCAGATAAGGATGCACTTGGCCCTTTTTGAAATCACATTCAGCCCTCTCAGATGGATGATCGTGTCCATAGGATGTAACAATATTTTGGCCCTTCAATTGGCTCAACTCAACCAACAATAGAGAAGTAACTAGACCCCTCTTTATGGCAATGAAACTCTCCATTACAGTGAGAAACTCAGCCCTCCAACTCAGAGATGCTCGACCTCCTCGTTGACATAAACTCGGTCCTCTTGTGCTCAGAGTTGTGGTTTTTCAACCAGCAAGGAATAAAGGACTTTGATCTGAATGCAAATGGTTCAGATTTGGCTCTCAGCCACAAATAAAAGTACTCAACTGCCAAAGTAACCCCTGAGACCAAGCCAATCATCGTTCTATGAAATTTATATTTCCTTGGATCTGCTTTTGATACACCCTTAGCAATTGCTTTTACTCTTGCTTGGGCTTGACCTCACCTAAGCTCTGAAACCATGTTAATTTTCAGTTAACATGTTCTTTGCTTAGGTTAATTACTTTAGAGAGTCATATTAGCCCAATTCACTATTTTATTGCAATCACATAAACCATTATTATGTTGACAGTAACTGAGGAATGAACATAAAGCATAATCACAGAGGACAAACCAAGACAAGAGAACACAAAATTGGCACAAGCCAGGGAAAAACCCCAAGATGGGGAAAACCCTTGATCGAATCTTATTATTAAAATCAAATGTTCAGCAGAGAGAGAGAGTATAATGATTTGGAGTCAGAATGACTTGCCAATATTAAGATCTGATAACACTGCTCTTAGACCCAATCAATCCTGTGGTTAGGGCAACTGCAGATCACTCTAGAAGGTTCAAAATTCATTCTTTCTACTGTGACCTTCCTTATCCTTCATGATGCTGTCCTTCACTAGATCTAGTAGCTGGTCTATGACCATATTAAAGCCATTGTTTGCTTTATCTTGGTGAATCTTTGGATAGGGCTTCAATGGCATGCTGCTTCAGCCCTTCTTTAGTACTTGAAGGCCTTCAAATAATGTGGCTTGCACTCTAAACAAGGTCACTATACTTCACTGCTGTTCTGGCCTCCTTTAAGGTATCCAAATCACCTCCAACAACCACCAGATTACTAGAATTTTATGTTTGCAGCTTGCCACAGCAGCTCGTCCTCCTGAGAAGGTGATTCTAGGCCTGCGGCCCAACTGTAAGAGGGTCTCCTAGCTGCGACCTTCTTGCTGAGAGAGAAACCCACACTGAACTAGCCAAAACCCATTCTCAAACAAGCCGTAAACCATAGCACAGTTCTGCTCCTGAACTCAAACCTGTTGAGACTAGAACCCTAACCAAAACAGTCCCATTCATACTAAGTGCGAGTACTGGACCAACTGAGATTGCAGAGACATAGTGTCATCGAACCACAGAGAAACAAGAGACGTCCTAAGGAAACCACAGAGAACACCATCTGAAAATACTGAGGTACGCTCAGAGAAAAAGTCATCCAAAATTCGTGAGGTAGCCATCTGAAATTGCAGATCCAAATTCGTACTTTTTGAGGAGCACCTCAATGGGGTATATATAGTGTTTTGACATAGTTGAAAGGTTGCATCTCTTGGGCGAGCCAACCTTTAAATTTGAATTTTAAAGATAAAATATTTCCCTCCAATTACATATTGAAGCCGACTTTGAATGTCTTAGGCGGGAGGCATTAATAATTCAAATAGACACCTTCTTAATTATTTTCAAAGTAAAACTTTTGCCAATCAATTTGAATTTTCACTCTGGGGATCAAGGGAAATTCTTCTTGAAGCTGCCTCATAAATTTAACAACTAATAGTAAGCACATGGGAAGAAGCCTAGCCTAAGCTCTACCCCATTCATTAGCCATCACCCAATTCCTAAGCATATCATGCTCTCTCTAAATCAAAGAAACTTATAATGTCGCAACCTCGATGAAAAATAAACTGCTACAACTTTAAGGGGTATTGAAAAGCAAAAAGCAAGCTACCCACCCAAGCTATGCAAGAAACACAACAAAGATCATTGAAATAAGAGGTGCACCAGAGGGGTGGAAAAAAGCAGGCCAAGGAAAGGGGTAACTTAGGCCTCCACAATTGCTCCCACTTACCATCATTACACTCAAGATGCTGGACCTCTTTCAACTGGCACCAAGGTAGTGGCAAGTCTTCCCCATTCCATGTATACATTTATCATATACACCTATAGATTGATAGAAACTAAGGAAATTTCCTTCCACTTGGGGCTGGAAGCACTTGATAGGGATAATTGTATAATCATCCCTAACACGAGTGTGGTAACTTGCTTACAAATCATCAGTTAGGAGCCAGGACATTTGAAGGCAAGGCGCATGTGAACTATTTTTGTGCCCCTAGCATCGAATATGGTCCACTATGATATTTAAATGGTTTCTTTATCTAATGATGTGGATCTCACTTGATCTTGAGGGTCTGTTTCAAGTGGTTTCTCACAGATGCATTGGATATCTCTTGAGGGATGGCTTGGCCAAAGAAGACGTCTAGCACAGCATGAGAGCACTTGTGACCTTGCAGCCCTAGCATTGCCCCTTCAAAGAAGAGCATTGACACTCGAGGAGCCTCCATACAGATATATGGCCCCTTCCACAACATCAAATGCTAAAACTCTAAGCCAAGAAGTTAGATCATTTGCAAGATAGATGATGTGCTCCAAACGACCTAGGATGGCTAGACTTATTTGATAAAGGTATTGTATAGCTTTTGATTATGTATAAGAGATGGGGTGTGTTCATTAAGTGACTCGGCAAGATCCCGGGTAAGTATTGCACAGGTTGTTACTCTTTGGTGGGCATTTCCCAAGGTTAGAAGAAATGGACATAAAATGTCGCAAAGATTCTAAATACTTATGTAGTCAGATACTTCCCCATGATAATGAATGGAGAATTCTACTCCAAGATATATGATGTCAGAAATATTCCAAGCAGGGCTTAACTATTATAATAAACGCATTATGTGAGTTTCATGATGCCATCACAGAAAAATAATATTTATGTAGTTGCTTAATAGCATGCCTGTTATAAAAGAATGGCTCATATCATTAAAATTAATATGTGATGCTAGGTTGGTAATACATGGATATAGTTCATAAGTTGATCGCTAATGTGTTCCAATCATATTTAGTGGCTATGGCTGTCATTTATTGGGTCCACAGTTTATTGTATGCATATTTTATCATCATGTGGCATTGATGAAATGCCACAAGGTGATGTTTTGAGTTTAGAATATATTGTCAACATGAAATGACTATAGTGGGATCAGTGTTGGTCATATAAATTCCTAGATGTTGGAAATTGATAGTTACCTCTGTTTTCCTGAAATCGTAAAAACTGTTAAGTCTGCTGGATTTTGAGTGGGATCTAAAATTCTACTTTCTCCACATGAAATCCAATGAGGTTGGAACCACTTTCAAACATCCTGAGTCAATTAATGATAATGTTAAAAATTTAGGTAAAAGTACGATTAACAGTACCATTAATTGCATAGCATTAGTAGGGCCCTTTGGTTGAATATTGGGCTGCTCCACTCAAATTATTTCTTTTTTAAAAAGAGTTTGCATTCTAAGGGTCCTTAGTCACATTTTACAAAATCAGCCAGTTCCATATGGAACCGGCTAATTCAGTGAGAAAAAGGCTGGTTCAGTACCGAACCAGCCTTTTGCGGTCTGTGGCACTAGTTCGGACTGGTTTTAGCTCAAAAATGGTCAGACCGGCTGGTTCACTCCAGTCCAGCGCAATTCTTATGACACTAGTAAAGACCCTACTTTTCTGATCCTATGGGTTATATTATGATACTTCATTACTGAAGCTAGCTACGTGAGGGGTAATGTGACAGCTAATTTAATGGAGCTGTGCTTCTGGGCATGACAATACTTGTTATTCTATTGGACACTATGGTAACAGGCTCCGAGACACAAGAGTTAACCATCTTGTGCCTATGATTATATGGATGGCTGTGGACTCTGGAGTCATGTTTAGCTACTTAATTATTTCATTTGCTAGTGACACAGAGCCAACCTTTGGAGAAGGATCTCGGTTATGAGATTATGAAGCAGGATGCTGCACAGATGGTGGATGGCTTGATCATTGCCCTCCCATAATTGACAAAGTAGGCAATTCATAGATGCTAACCCCATAACTACCTATTTGTAGTGTGTACATATTTTTCAGGTTTGGAGAACCAAGATGCTAAAAATCATGAAAGGGGATGTCAATTCCTTTACATACCACACATCAACTCCATTGAAAAAACCATTCTAGAATGGTATGTGACTTCCACAGACTTATGACTTGAATGAATTTCTTGAAAATAACTTTATGAACAAAGAATCCATAATATATGCCAGAATGACATAATGCTAAATTACTAGGTTTGGCTTCATCACTATTTAAATAATGAAATGAAAAGTCAAAACTGAATGCTATAACAAAGAAATGACACCAATGCACAACATACCAGGTCTGCCTCATTTGCAGCAGCAGCTAAATCTGAGCTTACTTGTCGGAAGTCTATGCATGGACTTCCACAACCATTTTCAACCACCATTAGACGAGGCACAGAAGAGACACTTTTCACATTGTCTTCCCGATCAGTGGCCATTGCATCCACTAGTAGTTCTCCTGCTTCAGCAGCTTTACGTAAAATGTCACAATGCTGCAGGTAAATGACAATGAAATCCATAGAACAAATTAAAGTTATATACCAATCAAAACATATATTTGAATAGACACAATAAACCTCAGCATAAAATATGATCCAGGATACGCTCCTGAGGTACATTCAAAATAACAACACCCAGTATCCAACGCCATCATCTCTAAGGGTAAGTGGAAATATATGAAGGTAAGACTAGTTAGAAACCAGAATACAACATTCAAAAGTATCTGATTGAACAAGAATGAAGCCAATGGGGAAGATTGATTGTCACACTGTGGATGGTAACTAGGAAAGTGAAGATATTTTCGTGATCAAGAACTTCACGAATGACAATTTTGTTTAACATGATCTTGAAAATTTTTGTGGTTGATTTAATCTTAGTCAGCTTGCATTTAGATTGATTGTCACACTGTGGATGGTAACTAGGAAAGTGAAGATATTTTCGTGATCAAGAACTTCACGAATGACAATTTTGTTTAACATGATCTTGAAAATTTTTGTGGTTGATTTAATCTTAGTCAGCTTGCATTTATGATTTGAGAGTTACCATTTGATTTTCTATCAATGAACTGCATTCACATTAGTTTTTCCATCACATAGACAAGAAGTTGTACTTCATCCTGCCTATCCATAAACTATTATGAAGCCGTACAGCTTATGTTTCTCACAGGTATTACATTCACTTTTATTATAAAATTGCCCATTATTTTAGGATAACTATGGCAGACTTTGATTTATAATGATTTTTGTAACAACCCATTCCCGAGTTATACACAATGATATTAGCGTG
The DNA here is from genome assembly GCA_034641835.2 of Pinus albicaulis. NCBI lineage: Eukaryota > Viridiplantae > Streptophyta > Pinopsida > Pinales > Pinaceae > Pinus > Pinus albicaulis. Next base: position 1,101,210,402 of record CM076579.1, read on the forward strand.
TGTATGATATAGGCATTTGATAGCTACACCTGCCTATCTCGCACACATCGCACTAGTACACCTAACTACTAATATCAAGTTTACCTGAGTTAGAGATTAATATTAAGATTTCAGATTAATATTATATTCATATTAACTAAGTATAAATTATATGAAAAGGACTAATAAAAAGAAAATAAACTTAAGTTAATTAAAATATATATATGGTTAATTAAATATTCCAACATAAGCCTTAAACATAAAGATACTCAAAATTCAAGTCGTTTACCCCTAAACAATCTTCTCTTTAAAATCAATCACATCTCCATCAATAACATTCATACCTTCATTTATGAAGATCAAATCTTGATAGAGAAGAAGGCTTGGGGGAGGATGTTAGGGCGGTGGAGAAAGTCATATAAGGAGGATGATACGAAGGTGAAGGGGGATCGGTCTTTTGAACTTCTGCTGATTACCAAGTGCTATTATGGAGGGAGAGGATTTGTGCTAAAAGGGAGTCTCGGGGTTCTTGGAAATCTGGGCACGGGGGCAGAGGAGACATTCTCTGGGTTTGGGATTGTTTCTGGATTGGCTGGGAGGATTTCATTGTTCCGGTAATCTGTTCACGACATCACAAGGAGCTCAACAAATCTTCAGCCCGCGTCAGGATTTGTAAATTTGTGCTGATTTTCAGGTATTTCTCTATGTATAGATTAATTTTGCAAGCTGAAATTTCAATTTAGCTGTTACAATGTTTCATTGGATCTGTTTTTACTTAAATCGAAGTTCAGATAGGTACAGTTAAGAAATCAAGGGACAGAGTCATTACACATGGTATCAAAGCTTGTTTCAAACTATCGGACCTTTTTAGCTTGTCAGTCTGTCAAATAAGTTCATGAATCTCTAATCATAGGTACAATGAATTTAACAAATGAGGTATAATACCCAAAAATTACCACAACATCATTCAAAACAACAATATGCTACTGCATTCAACTCAAGAACATTCTGGTTTATATTTATTACCATAGTAAAATCCCTACTACAAACAACCCAGATTTACGATAACATAGTTCTAGCCACTTTATTACTGTTTTAATAAAGGTTACAGAGGTCAGAAATGATGAAGGGGAACCTGGAACTTGTCTTAAATGCAGACTTTAATATATCAGTCATGTAAATGACTAGCACCAACAGTATAGTCCTCAGATACCAATCCCACAAAATTGTTGATTGCTCAGTTTACCGAAACAACCCTCATTCCCTTGGCTTGATGTAAAAATAAGCCACAATATTAGCTCTACATCTCTCAGGAAATTTCATAGACAGAACTCTCTGAAGCTAGGTAGAACTCGGCCCTTTAAGTAAGCAATCTCAAACCATCCACTCCAGACACTAATAATCCATGCTCAGAAAGATCACTATGATGTTGCCCTAAAACTGGATTGCCTCCTCTGGCCAGCTCAAAGGAAAAGGTGCATTAAAACATCATACTATCCTTGATGCTGCAGTACCTGGGAGTACATATTGATGCCATGCTATCCACATGTCTACCTCTTGGATCATCTTTACCAACTCAAGGTCAAATTTTGTTCCAGAGAAATTGCATTCTGACGGAAATGCAAATAGGTGATATGCATCACTAGTTGACATTTCATCCTGAAATATCTGTTTATATCACCTCTGTCTGCTGCGAAATTTCAAATTTTGACCTCCAGTGGAACCAATTTCAGGTAAATGAGTTCTAGAATCATGTTCCATACTTTCAATATCTACAGCAATTGTAGTTGCCCCTTGGTTGAGAGCATATTCTCGAATCCCAAGTACACTATTATGATTTTCCATTGTGTATGAGTAAATGTTGTTTGTACACCAAGGAAAGGTCTCTCCAACCAATTTCAGGGTTGTTGCTGCACCGGAATTAAAAATGCATTTGTACTCTTTAGGTGAAGCATTACAATAAGCCAGAACCTGTTGTCGTGCAGAGGAAATTATGTCTGAAGATGCAACACTGCTGTCATTCTGGCTATGAGGATTTCCGTATAAGTTAGCAGTGAGATCTTCCGATACCGCCCTCATCTGTGACTCTGAATATAAGGTAACCCCAGCATGGTCTAGATAGACTAGACCGTTTAATCTTCTGAAATTCGTGTCCCTGATCTCTTCGATGCTCTTTTTCCTCTGGGGTAACCATAATGTTCTCCATACATCTTCAGGAATTCAGCTTTTAACGAACCGACATTTTCTGAACCTCCGGTTCTTCTTTTGCAGATTCGTTGCCTTTATTTAATCTAGTCAGCGCTGAGACTGAAGACTTCCAAATCTTTGATAATTGAAAGGCCAAAACAATAATTTGAACGCATAATTGCTTCACGGCCAATATAATTCTTTCAGGTCAAGAGTACAGAGAGCTCTGGGAACACGAATTCTCAGGCATTGAAAGATGAGGAGGTTCCATGGCTTGTACAATGAAATTTGATGAGTATTACGGTCTTGGCAAAATATATGTGGGAGCCAAGAGATTTCCCGAGGGTTAAATAGCCACCTTCCGGAGCCGAAAGTCTTGTTCATAAATGACAAGCTTCTGGTTATTATTCCTCTTCAAAAGACCGAACTTTATAGGTGTCGGCGTGAGAAAATTTAGGGGAAATAACGTACTCGTGAATTGCCATCTGGGTTACATTCGAATTGCTGTCAAACACTCAAAATTGGTGTGTATTCAAGGAGAAGCCACACTAACGAATGTAGAATAAGGTATGGAACCTTTGTTGTTGTGTTGTCTAAGGTCTATGTCCCAATATGTCACCTGTCGCCTGAATATAGATATAACACATCCAAATTTAAACATGCCCCAATGATAAACTTTGCCACCGTTTACTATATGCGCTCCACTGTAATTTAATTTATAGTTTAAAACGCCATGGCGTATGATGTTTCGGATCTTGGGTTTATGGAATATGCCAATATCCCACTTTGGAATGGTATATGTGTGGAATTATAAATGTAAGGTGAAATTAACAATAAATATATATATATATATATATATATATATATATATATATAAAATGCACATTTTAAATTTGTTTTATATATAGTGTAATCGCCGCCGTAGGGTAGGAGGAGTCGGGCAGAGGTTTGAACCGCCGACCCTCCAAAAGGAAGTTTTAGCCAATAAAATATATACTTAGACTAACCCCGTCACGTGGTTTGGAATATATATATATATATATATATATATATATATATATATATATATATTTTTCATTATATCTCATTATTGTTTAAACTTTAACTACTGATATTAATTCCACATGTTATATTATAACTTAAAATCCACCTATGTTAAACAAATCCAGGTTCGAATATGGTATGGCATATTAAAAGTTGAAACGTATGTTTCATTTACATCTAAGTTAGGGTGACAAAATTTATGATATGACGTATCATTAAACAAAGTTGAATGGTGACATTTATATGCGATGATCGTATTCATATATGCGTTGGTAATACGTTAAAACTATGGTTAATTTAGAAAATAGTATAAATCACATAACTAAATACTTCACTGCAAAGACGGGTGGAGATTTGATAGTTTTTATATATGATGTAAAAGTTTAAAGGCTTTTATGATTGAAAAGGTATAATAAGTATTTTGTTTATATACATAGTAATTATTTATAAAAAGTGTAGAATCAAGCTAATGGTAAATTGAGCAATGCTATTTATATTTTAAATAAAATATTTTAGAGTTTGATTTTATACAAAATAAACTTAGAAATTGTATTTTAACTCTCAATTATTTTGTTACAAAAGCAAGGAGAGCCACAATGGTGAAGAAAATCAATATTCAAGTATTAGTTATAGTCATGAGTAGCTAAAAAAAAAAAAAATCAATAAATCCCTTCTATAACTGCATCTAGGACTGAACATTCTAGACAAAGGTTGCGAACCAACACTATGATCTATGAAACCCCATGCATCTCACTCTAGAGTTAGTACGCATAAAATACCCTGCATAGGACAAGGAGGTCGCGTTGCCACCCTCCTTGACCTCGGTACCAGTAAGACCTGCCTGCAGGTAAAATAGCAAAAGAACTATACGTGTATGCCAGCTCAAAACTTACGAACATTATACTTTGTCAGTCTGAAAACTTACCCACTCCTCATGAATTTATTATGTATTTCAGGAAAAATTACCATGTTTAACACGTACCAAAGGCGGAAATGCCAGCGAAATTCATTGTCGCGACCTCCACCTTCACCATTGCCATCGCCACCATCAAGATCGTCGTTCGCGCCTGTTTCTCCACCCAATCTTACTACTGTGATGAGCTCATTAGAAGCCATTTTGGAAACATTAAAAGGGTCGCAGTCGACCAGGAACAAGGAGGAACGACGTCATCCAGAGGAAAGACATTCAGAAAAGCCTAAGGATTTTGATGACAAACCTCATAGAGAAGATATTTCACGGGAACTGCAAAAGATTAAACTCCCGGAATTCTCTGGAGGACAAGTTGGAGAACATGCCGAAGCATGGTTGGAAGGGATGATCAAATGCTTCGCATTAAGAGAATATTATTCAACTTCTAAAACAAAGATCGTTGTATTCCAACTCAGGGGGAATGCTCTGATTTGGTGGGGAAATATGGAAAAACAACTGCATCTCACTTCAGATACCGTTCCTTGGGAGTTGTTTGTGGATCGATTCCGTGTGAAATACTTACCACCTTTCTTTCAAGAGCAGCAAGCCGGAGCCTTCCATACTCTAACCCAAGGTGGTAAAACCGTAAAAGAATACGAGATAAAGTTCATGGAACTTGTAAAATATGTTCCTTATCTAGACACGGATGAACGCCAGGTCGAGCGTTTCGTATTTGGATTAAATCCTCGGATCAGAGATATGGTAAGAATGTGGAAGCCACCGACGGTGGTAGAGGCGGTTGAGTGTGCTCGTTATGCAAAAGAACATCTGGGGATTAAAAGGGATTTTAGGCCAGCTGAACCATACTGCAGGCATTTACAAGAAGGACTCCCCGAAATTTCTTCCGAGGAAATCACTCGAGACCACCTCCTTATGGTAACAGGTTTATCCCAAAAGGAGCGGGGGCAGGAGCTCCCAGGACCATAAATGCAATAGCTTCCGAGTCCTCAAACATCAGTGCTTGGAGGTCTCAAGGGACTAGTAATCGGGGAAGGAATGGGAGAGGAAGCGGCACTAGGGGACAGAGTTCTTGGTCGGGAATTTCTCAGTCAAACACAAAAGGACCAACCCGGGTGGACTGTTGGGGGTGTGGAGGACCTCATCTTCGACGTGATTGTCCGGAGAACTCTTGGTGAACAGGAAAAAGAACCATCATCAGATGCTCAAAGCAATCATAGAATCCATGCTGTCGTCAACAACAACCAAGCAGCACAACAATCCACGGTAGTGGAATCTTCAGGTACAATCAATGGAATAAAACTCAAAATCTTATTTGACACTGGAGCTACTGATAGTTTTATTTCATCTTATGCATTGAATAAATGTGGGTTGGCAGCCTGCAAATAAGACGATTTAGACAGGTAGAAATGGCTTCAGGAGACCTTCAATCGGTAGAATTAAGTGTTGAGGATTGCAAAGTTGATCTAGGAGTCTGTTTGACCAAACTAAAAGTATATGTCACGGCCCTAGGAACTTACGACCTGGTGATAGGAATGGATTGGTTAGAGTCTCATCGAGCATGGGTAGACTGTTCCGAGAAAACAATACTTTACTTGAATGATGTGGGAGAGACAATCCAAATTCTAGTCTGTTTGACCAAACTTAAAGTATATGTCACGACCCTAGGAACTTACGACTTGGTGATAGGAATGGATTGGTTAGAGTCTCATCGAGCATGGGTAGACTGTTCCGAGAAAACAATACTTTGCTTGAATGATGTGGGAGAGACAATCCAAATTCAAGGTATTAAGAGAGAAGTGTCCTTGTGTTTCATCTCAGCCATGCAAATGAAGCGGTGCTTAAGGAAGGGTTGTTAAGTGTATGCAGTTCAAGAGGTAAGCAAAGAAAAGGGGCCTTCCTTAGATTAGTATCCGATTCTATCAGAATTTCCGGATGTTTTTCCAAAGGAATTACCAGGACTGCCTCCTAGGAGAGAGCTAGACCTCACCATTGAATTGAAACCTGGTACGGAACTTATATCTAAAACTCTTTACCGAATGACCGCCCTGGAACTTCAAGAATTGCAAATACAGCTGAAAGAACTGTTAGATGTAGGGCACATTCGACCCAGTGTTTCACCTTGGGGTGCTCCTGTAATCTTTGTCAAGAAGAAAGATAGTTCATTACGCCTGTGTGTGGACTATCGGGATTTAAACCAGGCCACGATAAAGAATAGGTATCCAATGCCTCGCATTAACGACCTGTTTGATCAAATGAAAGGAGCTACAATATTTTCAAAGATCGATCTGCGATCGGATTATCATCAACTCAGGATTAGCGAGAGCGATGTTTCTAAGACTGCATTCCGAACTCGTTTCAGGCATTATGAATTCATTGTGGTGCCATTTGGGTTGACCAATGCACCTGCAGTCTTCATGAATCTTATGAATAGAGTTCTCCACAAATATCTTGACAAATTTGTACAAGTTTTCCTGGACGATATTCTCATTTACTCTAAAAATGAGGAGCATGAATAGCATCTTCGGATAGTGTGATCTTGTCTCAAAGAACACAAGTTATATGGAAAATTATCCAAATGCGCTTTCTTTCAGAAGGAAATCCATTACTTAGGTCATATCATATCAGGTGAAGGAATCTCTGTAGATCCTGAAAAGGTAAATACAATCAGGGAGTGGTCGATACCTAAGAATGCACATGAAGTGCGTAGTTTTATGGGTTTAGCAGGTTACTACCGAAGGTTTGTGGAGGGATTCTCCAAAATTGCAAAACCAATCACAAACCTTCAGCGCAAGGGTGTTAAGTATGAATGGACTGAGGAATGTGATAAAGCTTTTTCTGAACTTAAACGATTATTGACTAGTGCACCGATTTTGCGAGCACCGGATATGGATAAAGATTTTACTGTGTGTACCGACGCATCTAAGCAAGGGTTAGGTGCAGTATTAATGCAGGAAGGAGGCGTAATAGCATACACTTCAAGAAAATTAAAACCCCATGAAGAACTTTATGCTACGCATGATTTAGAGTTAGCCGTGGTGGTTTTAGCTTTAAAGATGTAGAGACACTACTTAGTAGGGAGAAACTTTGTGCTTAAAAGTGACCACCAAAGTTTGCAGTATTTATTCACCCAGAGAGACTTAAATGCAAGACAAAGACGACGGAGTGAACTCCTAAGCGAATACGATTTTGCGATTTCATATATAAAAGAGAAGGAGAATGTTGTAGCTGATGCCTTAAGTAGAAAACCTCGAATATTCTCCCTCGTACCTATCAGGGTGAACTTGAGAGATCAAGTGCTTGAACATCTTGTAAGAGATAGTTGGTACTTAAAAGTAAGGTTAGGGCTCGAAAACAACCATTCGAAGGAACTTAAGTTCGAAGGATATGATCTGGAAGAGGACGGAATTCTACGATTTCACGGAAGGATGTATATACCAGATAGTAGAGATCTCTGAAACACCATCTTGAAGGAAGCACACAGAGCAGTGTATTGTGTCCATCTTGGTGTAAAGAAGATGTATTCTAACACTAAGAGACTCTTCTTCTAGTCAGGCATGAAAAACGACATTGTCCAATTTGTCGCTAGGTGTCTTGAATGTCAGTAGGTAAAAGCTGATCATCGTCACCCAGCAGGTCTCTTACAACCTCACGACATCCCTATGACCAAATGGGAGATAATTTCTATGGATTTTATCGTTGGGCTGCCTCTTACGCAACAAAAGCATAATGCCATTTTGGTTGTGGTGGATAGAAATTTAACAAAAAGCGCCCATTTCATCCCAGTAAGAGATACTTATGAAATAGCTGATGTAGCTTGGGTATTCATAAACGAAATTATCAGATTTCATGAAGTACCTAAGAAAATCATATCCGACAGAAATCCTCGATTCACATCAAGGTTCTGGAATTGTATGCAGTCGGCCTTGGGAACTCAGTTAAATTTAAGTACAGCATATCATCCTGAGACCGATGGACAGACAGAAAGGGTAAATCAAGTACTCGAGGATATGCTACGGATGTATGTTATGGACCAACAGTGGCGTTGGGAAAAGTACTTACCCTTGGTAGAATTTGCTTACAACAATAGCTATCACAGTTCAATTGGGATGCCGCCATTTGAAGCTTTATACAGAAGACTCTGCAGAACGTCGTTGAGTTGGGACAGGTTAGAAGATCGAATAATCGTCGGACCAGACTTGATCCAAGAGATGGAGGATCAGGTAAAACTGACTAGGCAACAATTGAAAGAGGTTTAGGATAGACAGAAAAGTTATGCTGACACTCACAGGACAGATAGAAGCTATGTAGTGGGAGATCATGTTTTCATTTGCATCAGACCAAATAAGAGCACCATTCGGTTTGGGAAGGGAACAAAATTATCCCATCCGGTTTATAGGACCGTATGAAGTCCTGGAAAAAGTTGGACCTGTCGCTTATCGTCTTGCACTGCCACCCCACCTGCACAAAATTCATAATGTATTTCATGTATCTGCCTTACGATATTATATTGCTGATAAATCTCATGACCTTCAATGGAAGGAACTGCAGGTATCGGACGAGGGAACCCTAACGGTCGAACCATTACATATTCTGGAACGTAGGGTTCGACAGCTCAGGAACTGCCGGATAGACCAAGTTAAAGTCCAGTGGGACAAATATAGTCCTGGATCAGCGACTTGGGAGGATGCTGAGACTTTTTGCCAGAATTACCCCAGCTTATGCTAAATTTTGAGAACTGAAAACTTCTTATGTTTATGACTGCTCTATTTTGATACTTGAAACTTTATTTTGAATTATCACGTAAGAATGAATTTTACTTGTTGTTACATGGATACCCATAAAGAACGGATGTTACTTAACTCTAGTGATACTGAATATATGCTATTGTTTGACTTTACTAGTACAGGGATACCAACACGTCTTATGTCATTTAAATTATCATTGCAGGAATATGAAATCTAGATCATAGATCACATTATAAATGACATCATCTATCAATTCATTTTATTTGCATTTCCATAAAATTTAAGGAAAGGAAATAGAAGAGTAACTACATTTTAAATATCAAAGTGAAACATATTGTTATACATGTTGAACATGGTTAAAACAAATGCATCATAGATGGAACATGTATGAACTAAACAGAAGCAGTATCTAAACGATAAATTGTATTGGATATATTGATACCTATATGGACAAATGTTTTAATTCAACTATGTTATATAAGTTCTAGGATCCATATCATAGATAGCAATGTATTTGGAATGTGTACAGATTGTTATATGGGTAACAATTTGTTATGAACAATATAGATGCATATGTTGTAATATGTGTACGAGTGTTTACACTGCAGATTGTATACAAGTGATTACCTTGCAGAAATAAAATTACCGGAACAATCTACGTGATGACAGATTTCCAAGAACAGTTGAGACTCCCCGAGATTCCACGATAGGGTGTTGACCCTGGTCCTACTGAGAGGGGTGGAGGTGTTGCTCACTGTTTATCCTCCGATACCTGGGGTCATGGGAGGACTGTGCGAGACACGCTCCCCTAGACGTGTGATGATCACTGCCGGATGCCTACAAGCATATCAGGTCGACGTAATCGACGTTGATATCCTTAAGGTCTATGAATAGATCAGTAAAACCGATGCCATGGCATATTCCTGTAGAGGATGGATAGGATGGGAGTGGAAGAGATTAGGAAGGATAGGATGATTTTAGAATAGTTTGGAGATTCGGATGAGATGGAAAATAACAATTAAATTACCGATACATACTTATTCCAACAGAAATTCAAATCTTAAAATTTCAAGCATTCTACAATCACCCTAATCCCTAAAAATACAAATATTGATATGAATATATGAAACCCTGAACTTCGGGACGAAGTTTTCTGAAGGGAGGAAGTATGTAACAACCCGTTCCCGAGTTATACACAAGGATATTAGCGTGTGTATGATATAGGCATTTGATAGCTCCACCTGCTTATCTCGCACACATCGCACTAGTACACCTAACTACTAATATCAAGATTACCTGAGTTAGAGATTAATATTAAGATTTCAGATTAATATTATATTCATATTAACTAAGTATAAATTATATGAAAAGGACTAATAAAAAGAAAATAAACTTAAAGTTAATTAAAATATATATATGGTTAATTAAATATTCCAACATAAGCCTTAAACATAAAGATACTCAAAATTCAAGTCGCTTACCCCTAAACAATCTTCTCTTTAAAATCAATCACATCCCCATCAATAACATTCATACCTTCATTTATGAAAATCAAATCTTGATAGAGAAGAAGGCGGTGGGGGAGGATGTTAGGGCGGTGGAGAAAGTCATATAAGGAGAATGATACGAAGGTGAAGGGGGATCGGTCTTTTGAACTTTCGCTGATTACCAAGTGCTATTATGGAGGGAGAGGATTTGTGCTAAAAGGGAGTCTCGGGGTTCTTGGAAATCTGGGCACGGGGGCATAGGAGACATCCTCTGGGTCTGGGATTGTTCCTGGATTGGCTGGGAGGATTTGATTGTTCCGGTAATCTGTTCACGACATCACAAGGAGCTCAACAAATCTTCAGCCCACGTTAGGATTTGTAAATTTGTGCTGATTTTCAGGTATTTTTCTATGTATAGATTAATTTTGCAAGCTAAAATTTCAATTTAGCTGTTACAATGTTTCATTGGATCTGTTTTTACTTAAATCGAAGTTCAGATAGGTACAATTAAGAAATCAAGGGACAGAGTCATTACACTTTTAATAACAAAGTTTTCTACAAAGTCTAGGAAACAAAAAAAAAACAAAATCTACTACCTCCTCCTAAGAATTTAATTACTTGGATTGCACTGTACAAGGCAACATGTTACGATTTGAGTTACCATTTGATTTCCTATCAATGAACTGCATTCACATTAGTTTTTCCATCACATAGACAAGAAGTTTTACTTCATCCTACCTATCCATAAACTCTTATGCAGCCTTATAGCTTATGTTTCTCACAGGTATCACGTTCACTTTTATTATAAAATTTCCCATTCTTTTAGGATAACTATGGCAAACTTTGATTTATAATGCTTTTAATAACGAAGTTTTCTACAAAGTATGGGAAACAAAAAACAAAAAAAATCTACTACCCTAAGTCACCTGATACGGGGATTCGAGAATCAGATTCGGGATACAGTGACCCCGGAACAGGACACTTCTGGGATACGATACGTTATATATTATTTTATTAAAAAATATATATATATTTTAAAAAAATATACATATTAATATATTAAAAATTAGATATTTTTTACACAAATTCATACAAATTCATTGATTCAAACATAGATTTAAGATCTTTTTAAGATCTTAGATACTCATACATGATACATTGAAATTTGATACATTGATACATCATACAATTGTCAAATTTACTCAAAAAGACAAGATAGTATCTTACTACAGTATCCGGTTTCTTAGGTTCATCCCTATCAATTTCGATCACATATAAGATAGACAAAATATTGACAGCTTGCCTATTGTCCTCGTCAAAAACAATATTAGCAACAAACATAATCATGTGAATTTGATTAATGCATCAAAATTTCACGCACAAAAAATCTAAAAAATACTACTAATGGAATGGTTTGTTATAGACATTGTTCAAAGCAATCTCAGCTAGAACCAAAAAAATTACAGATAAATCAATTACTTCCAATTAAAGCTACTCACCCACTAGCCTGTTCGCTCCAGGGAACCACTAACCTCTCCAGTACCATAAAAGGAAGTACCATGAGGAAGCTACATAATTAATATGTCAGATAGAGATATATTAGCTTAAATTGGAAGGGTACAACTGCCCAAAAAGGATTCGAAAACATCAGCAAGAATGGCATTCAGTACAACAAAACAAATTCTATCTTGTTTATAAGAAGCCTGTCTTTATATCATATTATTATGTAAACAATTTCGAAGATTAGGAGATGGTCACAAACCTCAATGGTAACAACTTGTTGTCCATGCAGGCATTCACAAAATGGAATGTACTCCAGCACCTTGTGCATAGAAATACCCAAGCAATGTATGATGTTGATAATCATGCCAAATAATGAGCGGATTTGGTGTTTTATAAGGAAAAATCGCACTTTTTCGAGACAGCGAATTCGGCTGTATGGGATACGGCCGTATCCGTACAGGGTACAGTTGGGATTCGCCATACCCTGTACGGATACGGTCGTATCCTATGAATCGGGTACGAATCTTGGCGAATCGTATCGGATTCGCTGGATTTGAGGTTTGAAGCCCCTGGGAGACGAATCCGGTTTCTTAGCTACTACCTCCTCCTAAGAATTTATTTACTTGGATTGCACTGTACAAGGCACCATGTTACTTGAAAATCGGATATTTGGACAGGAAAGGTATATAAACAGAGATCAGAAATCAAACAATGGGATATATATGCAAGAGCTCTGCTAGGGTTGGATATGGTGTCCTTTCCTTGTGTTAACTCCAGACTTTTCATATTGATTTTCAACTTGTCGAGCCTTGACAGACCACAGCCTTTGTCAAAGGCAATAGAGGAGCCAAATATGGTAGAACCCTCACTTGAAAATTCCCTTGTAATCTCAGTAGCACCAAGCTAAACCACCTAACACGATGACAAGGGTCATAGAGGACAAGGAAATACGAGTGTCCGACATGAGATACGGAGACCCCAGAAATAGGACATGGAGGACATGCTATATATATACACACACACACAAAGAAAAATATCAAATCAGAGAATTACACATACAAAAGTGAAATAGACATAAAGATTCAAGTTTTGTTACAATTTATAAACTAAAACATTTACATGATGATGATTCTGTAACATGATGATGATTTTGTAACATCCCCAATTTCGATTTTTCCATTTGAGGTCAACAGAAATTTTGTGGGTGGTGCTAAGCAGAGCATAATTTTGAAATTCAGGCATTGGAGGAAATTTTGATATGGGAGGCATGAGGACTTAGGAGAATAGGAGAAATTTTAGCCTTGGTGGAATGTGGGGACCACAAAAAGGATGCAATTCGACCCTTGGAGATTATTTGCACCTATGGAGGAAGAGAGAGAAAGAAAAGGGGTTGCGACTTAGTAGAAAATGGGGTCCACCAAGAGAAAGAGGGCCAACTTCTATAAATAAGGCAAGGAGGCCTCCATTTGGTATCTTTTGACAATAACACTTTTGAACACAAGTTTCCTTGAGCTGTTTAGCCAAGTAAGCTAGTGTTGTTTAGCACAAGGAATTCCCAAGCAGGAATTCCAACTCTACCTTCGGTGAACTTCGAGTGTCACCCTAGGAGAGTATTTCATAACTTAGTGGGCAGAGAATTGCTAGAGTTCGTGGTACACATCAGCTCTTGCTTCAGCTAGTTCAAACTTCTAGGGGTACGCAGGGGCATAAATGGAATCACTAAGTTGAGCGAGTTTCAAGGGGAATTGTGGCCAGCAAATTTAGGAGAAATTTCATTGAGGGAGGGCCAACATTTGTGGAGAATTTCAGGGCTGGAAGTTGTTGCTCCTAAGAGCGCCAAAATCACAATTTTAGGGCCTACACAGAAGTATTACTGGGCATAATTTGTGGGGTTGGATTCATCTTATTTGTTCCGGGTTTTGGAAGGATTTTCAGTCACATCTTCCAGAGGAAATTTGCCAGGAAATCTTACAGCTAATTGAGAAGGAGTTGCTGACATATCCAACAATTTGAATTGTAAATTGTCAAGGAGGGTGTAGCACTAAATTTGGGTAATTTTAGGAGGTCGGAATTAGCCGAAATCATTTCTGGGTTTTGCTAGACTGGACTCCAGGAGTCTGCTCCTAATTTTGCATAATTTTTGGAGGAGTTTTGATGTCTCAAACAAAAGGATTATTTAGCAGCGACTTAGGAGGAGTGAGCCCAAATTTTGGGTCCTGGGTAGTCGGTAGAATTTGCCAAAACCCTTTCTGAGTTTTTTTGGGTTTTTGAAAAGGATCTCAAATCTAATTTTGCAGAATTTTCTAGGCATATTTGGGGGGTCAAACAGGGGTCTTAACACAACCAGCAGTGCATAATTACTAGGGCCAGCGCAAATTTCTGAAAGGGAAGCTCCTGCAGCAGTTGGCCTTTGACATATCAACCACCTAAGGCTTGCAGCTTGCCTTGTGCAAGCCCAGGTGCACTCTTCTATTTTACATTGTACTCCAGCACATATATAATAAAAATTGCCCATTTTGGCCTGTTTAGAGCATTTCTGGCTTATTGGTGTTCACTGAATTTTTTTATATCGAATTGTATTGCATGTTTTTGTTATCACTGTGGATTTTTCCATTAGGAATATTACATTGGTATCAAAGCATGATCTTGGCCAGTTGTGGGAAGGCTGGCAAGATCATGGAGGAGTTGATGACGCAGAGGCAACAATTGGTGAGGCAGAACTAGCAGATCCTAGAGGGGATGCAACAAATGATACATAACCAACGGAGAACCCAAGCCCATGCATCCCAGTCGTACACCACCCATACATATAGCCAGTCTGGTCATTATACCATGCCTCATTTTTTGAATGAACAAGAGAAGGGGAAGTATGGTTCAGGGGTTAGATCATCATGTAGAGGAGGGCAGTTAGAGGGTGAGACTAGGAGGAATTTTTGTTGGTGGAGGCTTGGTTTTAGACATCACGAGCCTGAGGACAAGGCCAAACATGAGGCCGAGGGCGCATAGTGTTGTGAGGAGCACGTAGATACACCCAGTGTGACATAGGAGCTATTGAGATTTTGTGTAGCATCAAATGTGCTCTAGCTCCGAAACTTTGTGGAGGGGCTAGGAGACACGAGATCTCCAAGACCTAGAAATCGTTTGAAGAAATTCCACCTAGTGTAAAAGTTATTCAAATAATTAAAATTTTTAATGGTGACCCTAAGTCTAACTTAGGGAAATTAAAAAATTAAAATGAATTAATTTAAACATGTGGGTGAGAATGTTTAAGTGACATGGATCATGTATTTTCTAATCTTAGCCGTTGATTACAGATTAGATCATGACCGTTGATTCATGTTGAGAAAAGTATTAGATCATGACCGTTGATTTCTCAATGAGAAAAGTATTAAAGGAAGGCTTTGGGTCAGTTGGAGTGTAGAAATTTATTTACTTTCCCACCCCGGTTTTCAGTTTCACCTTATTTCTCCAAATAGTTAAATGCCCTTTTCCATATCCTTACATTCAACAAACTGGAAAATAAATTGTTGCTGAAAACACAAATTCTGGAAAATTTACAGAATGCTGGAAAATGCAGAAATAAAAATCAGCAAGCTTAAAACAGTGATTCACACATTTTAACACAGATATTTTTGGTCAACATGACCTTGGAAAAACCCCCTACAACTCTTTGGGAAAACCAGTTTGAGAGCTCCTTATTTCTGGAAAATGCTTTTACAGAGAGGTGAAATATATAGGAAAAATTCCAGCAAATTAATTACAGACTTATCTGGTTTTCCGTGCTTGCCTCTGCCTTGGAAAACGTGCCAAAACAACAAAATACTCAAAACAGAAATTTATTACAGCAAACTGCCTTTCTCGAAAACTGTGTTCGCTGCCTTGAAAAACGTGCCCAGCAACCTTGGAAATTGAGCCCTTTGTTGCTGTACTTTCCCTCAAAAACCGTGCTACCTTTCTCCTCGAAAAACGTGCCACAAAACAACTGTACGGACTACTGTATGGACTGCTGTACGGACTGTTGTCTCGATTTTCGTGCTGTTGTACGACCTTGCTGTCTCGGTTTTCGTGCTGCCTCTTGCTGCCTCGAAAACCGTGCCCTCCTTGTTGCTGTATGGATTTGTTGAGTTTGCCTCTCTTTCACCTTCTCAAGCTCTCTTCAGAAAAAAAGTCTCCAGCTCTCCTTCTCCTCTCTCAATCTGCTCATGAAAGAATGAATGACCTTTCCCCTCCTTTTCCTCCTTTAACCTAACCTTAAGTGACTTTTGGGGAATCCCTAAATCCAATGGCTGAAATAGATTGAGATCTAGGGCTGAGATTAAATGCTCATTTAAATCTCACTTTCTATTTTTTAATTCACCCCACTTTAATAAAGACCCACTTAGTCATTTATTTCCAAAGTCACTTTTCCTTTCTAATTTTACATTGACTTTATTAAAGTCACTTTAAATTTAGACTTTAGTAACTTTATCACTTAAAGTCACTTTTAAATTAGACTTTAGTAACTTTATCACTTAAAGTCACTTTTAAATTAGATTTGACTTTATAAAAATTATAAAGTCACTTTAGGAGAAAAATTAAATTCTTTTAGACACTTTTCCCTAGGCCAAAGATCAAAGCCTTAGGGAACCACCTGTCATCCGATAACCAAATTTCAACATGGAGAACTCACACAAAGCGGTAGCACTTGAGCTAAGTCAAAATTTTGGGGCATGATTTGCTGAGATTTCGAGTGAGCTTGCAGTGCTTGTGAGGGGCATATCTGTGAGGGATTATTCTGATCCGAGGCCGAGAATACTAAGGCAGAGAGGCAGATCCGTACCAGGCAGCGGAGAGACCAACATGAGGGACACAGCCCAGCGAGGCTTATGCAGGGCCTTCAGGGTGACACAGAGGCAACGCTGAGCTGAGAGGGGTGACGCATGAGTAGAGTGTGCTGCATAGTGGCTACGCTGGGCAGGAGAAGCTGACGTAGAGGCTGGAGGAGCAACGTTGGGTTCTAGTGGGCCAGAAAGGGCTCATATTCAGTATTTTCAGAGGAGTGCTTCCTCAGCTGAATCAACCATATTTTATGTCTCCGAGTGATAGGTAAATCTGCTGTGAATTCTCTATTGGCCAAACCATTACTGGTGCCCTTGATTGTATTCAAATATTCTACTTAATAAATAAACCGTCTAAGAGTTGTTGCACCGCATTTCCCGCATTGGGTTTTTCCGGGGACATTGTCCAAAAAATATTGTCCTTTGTCATGTGTGCGTTATGCTTCAGTAAATGATTTGTATGTATGTGTAGGCTGTAGTTGTGTTTACTTTGATATTTTACTGAATATTTCATAAAATAACTTGTTAATTAAATCAAACAAGTAGCAGAAGTAAATCAAGATATTGCAGTAGGGTTTATATATTTAGAAATTTTCACATGGTATCAGAGCGATTGCAAATCACGCTGAAGCCATCAGCATAGGGCTGCATATTTTTTTGCTGCAGGAGGGTAGCTGAAGCTGCACAGATTCAGAAAGAGGGAAATCATTTCTCAGAGGGAGCATATTCTCTAGAGGGTTTCTATCGCCAAGAAACACAGATCCGGTCTTTTGCTGAGTGTAGTAGCAGTAGAAGGGAGAAGTTTGAGCAGAGATGGCCCCGTATGGACTAAGAGATCAGGATAGGTTAGAAGTGTGTCTAACTTTTCCATCTAGAAAGCCAAAATCCTAACAATCCTTGATGAATATGGCATCAGAGACCATACCGAGAACGTCCTAGCCGTGCCGATCGATGGCGATGCTCTAAAGAAGTTTAATGAAAATCAAGCACAGGCTAAACGCTTGATCATGTATGGAGTGAAAGATCACACAGTTCCGCATATTGCCAAGAAGAAGACGACAAACGAGGTGTGGACAGCAATAACCACGTTGTATCAAGGTAGCTTTGTCCAGAGGAAGATGCTGCTGGAGAATTAGATGCGGTTGTTCCAGATGCAGAAGGGAGAGGAGATCGATCCTTTCCTCTCTAGATTGCAGACTATCTGAGGCCACCTGATTGCCATGGGAGCAACTCGTGATGATGGATTCATGGTGAGGACTGCCCTAAATGTAGTCACCGATGATTGGGACACCTTTGTCCAAAGTATCTTGGGCAGAGCACAACTTCCAAACCGGGGGGGACATGTGGGAAATCCTTTGACAAGAGGAGATCAAGAGAATAACCAAGAGGGAATTCAGCAACAGAGGAGTCAAGATTAAGAAAGAGGAGGAGGAAGATGCATCCCTAGCATCTAAGGGACAGAGGCAACAAGGGAAGAATAAGAAGGACCTATCCAAGGTCCGATGCTTCAGATGTGGCGAATTGGGACACTTCGCCAATACTTGTCCTAAGAAGAAGGGAAGGAAGATTCATATTCCAAGGCAGCAACAGCAAAAGGGGATAGCGGCAGTGATGATGATGTGGCCATGAGTGCTCATGTACCTTAAGAGAAGAGATGGGGCAACATAGATCTATAGATTGAGCTAGAGATGGTTAAGACAATATCCTTGAGGTACCCAAACTCTTGGATCACATACGAGCTACGGGAGTTGTTAGTAGCAGGATGATTGGAGTCAGTGGATGCAGAGGATCATGGAGAGGCATAAGGCAGTGCTTGAACGCTGAAGATTGGAGCAGCAAAGTGCAAAGGCAACAGCAACGTGGAAGCAGCAGCGCAGAGGGGCAATGCTTACGCAGTGCAGAGCAGCATCAACGCAGAGGCTCTGGAGAGACAGCACAGAGGAACAGCAGAGGGGGCTTCAGTGATGAGATGCAGCTAGACTGATTTGTCTGTCAGTTGTTGGGTCACGGGTGATGTCCTTCAGTTGCTTACTTCTCAGCAACTGAGTTGTAGTGCAACAGTTAGTAGTAGCAGTGCTATAGGCAACAGGATGCAACAATTTGAGAGGGAGTTACAATACAGATGTGGTAGTGATTGTTGCAGAGTCATGGGCAGTAGTACATAAAGCAGCAGCGAAGTGGATGAAGGGCAGCAGGCCAAGCATCAACAATGCAGGGGACCGATGCCAGAGATCAGAGTAACACTTTTGGAGTGAAATGTTGCTAGAGCACATTCCTCGCTAAGAGGAAGTGTTGAGATTTTGGGTAGCATCGAATGTGCTCTAGCTCTGAAACTTTGTGGAGAGGCTAAGACACATGAGATCTCCAAGACCCAGAAATCGTTTGGAGAAATTCCACCCAGTGTAAAAGTTATTCAAATAATTAATTTTTTTAATGGTGACTCTAAGTCTAACATAGGGAAATTAAAAAATTAAAGTGAATTAATTTAAACATGTGGGTGAGAATGTTCTAAGTGACGTGGATCAAGTCTTTTCTAATCTTAGCCGTTGATTAGAGATTAGATCACGGCTGTTGATTTCTCAATGAGAAAAGTATTAAAGGAAGGCTTGGGGTCAGTTGGAGAACACCCACAGAGCGGTATAGCACTTGAGCTAAGTCAAAATTTTGGGGCGCGGTTTGCTGAGAATTTTCGAGTGAGCCTGCAGTGCTTGCGAGGGTAGATCGGCGAAGGATTATTCTGATCTGAGGCCGAGAATACTAAGGCAGAGAGGCAAATCCGTACTAGGCAACACAGAGACCAGCAAGAAGGATACAACTAGCTAGGCTCACGTAGAGGTTGATGCATGACCTTCAGGGTGACACAGAGACAACGATGAGCCTAGAGGGGTGACGAAGGAGCAACCTATACTGCGCAGTGGCTACAATGGGTAGGAGAAGCTGACGCAAAGGCTGGAGGAGCAGCGCTGGGGTTCCAGTGGGCTAGAAAGGGCTCATATTCAGTATTTTCAGAGGAGTGCTTCCTCGGCTGAATCAACCATATTTTTTGTATTCAAATGATAGGTACATCTGTCGTGAATTCTCTGTTGGCCAAACCATTACTAGTGCCCTTGATTTTATTTAGATATTTTTCTTGATAAACAAACGCTCTAAGAGCTGTTGCACGGGTTTTCCCGCATTTGGTTTTTTCGAGGACATTGTCCAAACAATACTGTGTCCTTTGTCATGTGTGCGTTATGCTTCAATAAATGATATGTATGTATGTGTAGGTTGTGATAGTGTTTATTTTGATATTTTACTGAATATTTCATAAAATAACTTGTTAATTAAATCAAACAAGTAGGAGAAGTAAATCAAGATACTGCAATAGGGTTTCTATATTCAGAAATTTTGACAGGAGCCACCCTTGTGGGAGTTTCCATTAGTAGCGCTGATTGACATATTGGTGGAGACAGTTGAGCACACACCCATAAGACCATCCATTGATGAAGTTCCAGTAGGCACAGAGGTACCCAAAGCTGTGACAAATTTCCCAGACGACTACTACCTAGAACAACATGGACAGCACCTTGAGGAGCGTGAGCTAGATGAGGACTTTATGCTAGAGGAACTACCTGTTGTGGCACAACCCAAGACTATTGTTGAGCCCATGTTGGGGGATGGGCAGTCATCTTTTGGGCCTACCATCGACAGGGAGCATCTAGATGCGCAGGCAACTAGAAAAGTTGCAGTACTTCCAATTAGTAGCTCTCTTTAGGATTACGTAGATGGGGTTAGAAGTACTGTTAGGTTACTGTTGCACATTGGAGGGACAATGGCTGAGTTACCTAGACAGATCGTATATGTTGATTGGGCCAGTGAGACGAGGCGACATGAGTTACGCAGGGGGCAATGTTCGCAAGATGGGGTGCAAGTTCCGTGTAAGGGAGTTTGTGTTCTAGATCCTTCCCTTGGGGTTGGATGGCGAGAAGTATTGAGTTGGATAGGCTTTTGGATACATCCAGGGTCGAGAGCATAATTTAGTAGGGGTTGTGGTTTTCCAAGGGGCTCGAGGGTTGGATAATCATTGGGACCCAAGTGGGACTCCCCACCGCTCCATGGATTGGGTCAGTCATGGTGTTAACAGGATGGTGGATCCTGTGATTGAGCTCACCCGTATTTTGATATTCCCACTAGAGTTTTGGACAGCACTAGTGGCAGGTGGATGGACGAGCAGGGTTGGTACACGAGTTGGCAGCCACGAGCTAGGAGTTCGAGAAATGGCAATTGAGTAGTTTCTCTTATCATGACATTATCTTGTGATGTTTATTGTTATTATTATGTGATCTTTCCTTTATCTTTTCTTATCATCAAGACTAATGGCAAACAAATAGAATAGGACACAAGATATAGGCACGATGCTAGGGAAAAACCCCACTCTTTAGGGAAAGCCTAGTCAAAATTCTTCCTTCAATAGGTTCAAGATGAGACAACCAAGTGTGAAAATCTATGAATCCTTATTACATAAACCCTACTGCTAACTATTAATTTACTTCTCCTGCTTGATTTATTACACAAGTTATTTAACTGAATATTCTGAAAAACTTCGAAGTAAACACAAATAACAACCGACACAAATACATATCATTTATTGAACATCACACACATATGAAAAATGACACTGATTATTCGGACAAATGTCCCCAGAAAAACCCATGGGGGAAAACCGGTGCAACCGCTCTAAAGGGTTTTATTATTATGCAGAATCTGAATACAACATTATGGGCACCAGAAACGGTTTTCCCTACAGAGAAAATAGACGACACTTGTACCTTATCACTCAGGGACAAAAAATATGGCTGAATCACACCCTCAATCGAGAATTACAGATAATGAGCCCTTTCTGGCCCACTAGAACCCTCAGCGCAACTCTTCCTACAACTGCATCAGCCCCTCTAGTCCAGTGCAACCTCTGCGCAGCACAGCCTACCCCTGCGTCACTCTGAAGGCCTCTGCATCACCGAGAAGGGTCAGCGTCACCCTCTACGTGGCGCCTCTGCGTCAACGTGGCTGGGTTGCATCCCTCCTGCTAGCCTCTTCGCTGCCTGGTACGATGTTGCCTCTTTGTTGTTGTATTCTCGACCTTGGATCAAATCATCCCTTGCTGATCTATGCCCCTCACTGCATTGTAAACTCACTTCAAAATCCTCAATAAACCCTGCCCCAGAATTTCGACTTAGCTTCAGTGCATCTGCTATGTGTGCTCTCCAACTGATCCCCAACCTTTCCTTTATACTTTTCTCGTTGGCAAACCAACGGTCGTGATCTAATCTCCAATCGACAACTAAGATTAATAAAATGTTTGATCCACATCACTAAGAACATTCTCATTGTTGAAAAGTGTAACTAGGATCGGTCTTCATATTGACTATGTAATTATGTATTTATGTAAAGAAGAAGACAAAGATAATAAAATGTATTTTTGTTATGCTTGCTTCATGGGCTTCATGATCAAGGTTTTATTATAGGTCAATAGAATTCTTCTTGATGTCTATTAGGATTTGTCTTCTAGTTATAAATGTAATTAAGGGTCATGAATATGAAGAGTCTAGTCAACAAATATGCTCCAAGACCTTGTCATTTATCTATGGAGGAATGGCTCATGACAACCCTCATTAACGCATGAATAAATGCTCTCTATGTCGGCCTATATACAGTGATGAAGTTGACTCTCAAACATGTTGAAGGGTCGGCCTAAAATCGAAAGTAATGAGCACTATATATAGTGATGTGTTGCGGCTCATTTGGACACCAAAAATTGCAGATAATTCTAATATTCTACAGCATGACAAAGCCTGGAATATTTGCAAGTAAAGGCAGTAAGGTGCGGATCTGTTTTGCGTACTGTGCTAATACAGTGGACACAAATCATTATGAAGGAGTTGCGGTCAAGCATAATACGGTCAAACCTATAATGAATACGTTGATATACACCTACAATCTAATGACGGAGTAAGGTTTGTGTTCTATGCATTGTAAGGACTGTGACTAGAAGCATTCGAATGTCATGTTATGCGAAGGGCTAAAATATTGATGATCATGCTGTGATATGAAGCCTAAGGGTTATTGCAGTGTGAGAAAAGAGGAATGGTAAATCTGTGATTTACCTTCCTAGTCACAGTTTATAAGAGAAAGTAATATATCTCCAGATTCAAGGATATATTAAGTGAAAGATAAGATCTCGAATGATCTTGTCTCCAATAACTGAATAAACAAGAAGAAGTGTTTGAAGATAAACTTAGAGACCGAGTTCTCTAGTGTTGGTGCAGGACAGTGCAGGTCGGTGTAGAAAAGAAGGATCAACATTGGAGGTCGATTAAAAAGCAGTGACAAGGTCTTGGAGGCATACATAGGTCAAGGGTCTAGGTCTTGGTTATGGTACTTGTCATCTCAAAGTCTATAAGAAGAATTTATCGTGGGTTTTCCTCTCCAAGAGGGAGATGTTTTAACCTGGCTCGAAGATCCTAATTTTGTGTCTCTTGTACTTTGATAATTGACTTGATGAAAGTCTAAATAAGCAAAAAAGAGAAGACATAAGTAAATCAAGTAAGTTCACAAGTAATTATCAAGAAGAGAATTTGAATTAATTACCGACCCTCCAAATTCTCAACAATGTATTAGAGCTAAGGTGTTAAAAGACAAGGGCTACTTAGCAAGGAGGTACTCAAGAAAGCAAGAATCAAAGTCAAGGTGAAGGTTTTCTTTGAAAAGTAAAATCAGTTTGCAAGGAAGATTCTCAAGCTATTTCAAGAAAGATCTTCAATCTCATTCAAAGGATCAGCTCATCAAGAAAATAATCTTTGCCATCAAAGATTTATACTCAAGACATTGTTGGAAGAGACATCATCTTTTGGAGACATCCTTTATCATCAAGGATCCAAGAACACCTACATTGGAGATTTCAACGAAGAAGCTCCTGACTTCATCTTCATCATCATCAAGGAAGCTGCAAAGTCACTCCACTCAAGTAAGTATCTATGAACTTATCTAAATTTGTCAAGATTACTTATTGTAAAGAGAGCAACAAATTGGTTGGGTCATCAAACTTTAGTGCATGGAAGAAGAGGACAAATTTGAATCTAATTGAAGACAAAGTTATGGACTACATCGAAGGATCTACAATTCAATCCTCAAAAGAAGATGCTCCAGCTCATGCCAAGTACCTGAAAGGAGAAATCAGAGCCCAGAGGATTCTCATAGAATCCATTAAGGACTCACTCATTCCCTATGTATCAAAACTGAAGTCTACAAAAGAAATATATGAGAAACTAGTGGAGCTATTCTCTGTGAGTACTGCAGGAGAAGCAATCTCTCTGAGACAAGAACTATACAAAATGAAATTGTCAAGAGAATAAGGAATCACTTCATACTTTACGAGGATTTCTAAAATAAGAGACCAACTATAGGAATTCGGAGAAGTAATGTCTAATACTGAGATGACTACCGTGGTGCTGAATGCTCTACCGGAAGAATGGGAAAACTTCACTTCAAGCTTATACGGGAAGAAAGAAGCAACACCATTCCACGATTTATGGTCTCTATGTAAAATAGAGGAAACAAGATTAAAAGCCAAAGCTGATACAGGATCAAGTGAAGGGAATCAAGCCTTTGCAACCACATTCAAGAAGAAAGGTCGGAAAATTTGGTCCTTAGAATAAAAGAACAAATATGGACAAAGTACGATGCTTTGGATGGAATGAACGTGGGCATTATAAAATAGATTGTCCTAAATCTGGAAAGGACAAGAGGAAAAAGGAAAATGCCCATGACACAGATAAAAGGGAAGAACCTGATATAATGAAATCTAAGAAAGAAGAAACAAGAGATCTCTATTGTGAATGAGATCTTCTTCCTCTTTAAGTGATTTTTGTTGGTTGTAAAATAGTATGACAAGAAGCAATGTTTATTAATAACATCATGATAGAAGCATGGTAGGAACTCTTGTTGAACAACTCCTGGAAAACCTCACTGATAAACAACATTGATGGAAGACAGTCATCAAGATCAAGGGTCATCATGGAAACAGGTGCTGACATTTTTCTAATGGAGTTCTCTATGGAATCACTGATTAGAAAGAAAGCATAAAGGTTTCATTGAGAATCCTATGCTATAGAATTTTGGGATCTGGATGTGATGACATATTGATGAAGCAGTTCAATGCAATGAAGTTCTTCATTCTAGTAAAATTGCTACAGAATGACTCAAAGGAAAAAGGTATGAGCTGAAACTGGATGCTGTGAGGTCATGTCATATGGTTGCAGGTAATGAACTTCTATCTTTAGAAGTATGATCAGAGAAAGGAGGAACTCTTCCTTTACACAAGTTGTCATTATCAGATGAAATCAACATGATATGTCCTCATATGGAATATGAGGAGGTTGTATACACACAAGGAACTGGAAATTAGAAGTTCCTGGGAATGAAGATGTGTGGAGAAAGAAAGGAAGAGATCATGAAGTGCAACCATGTCAAGAGGCGGTTTTCATCTGGAAGCCACGAAGATGCGACTAGGAGATCTCCTAGGAGGATATGTAGACTCTGATAGAAGTCTGGTAAAGAAGAAGACCCTTGACAAGACATATCTTTAGGAGATGTGTCAATCTGAATAGAGAATGTCGATGCCTACAGGAAAATGTCATGGTGAAAGATCATCACTAAGGTAAATTTTGATTTAAAAGTTCATATGTATATGTTCATCTGGATGAATTTATGCAGGGTTGTCAATCATGTGAAAGGATGAAAGATCCTTGGGAAATGGTTCGAAGGAAAGCAACATGGTATAAACGTGGACCAGATAAGTAAGTCTGATGAGCCACTTTTTGATAGCTGACATGACTCATGGATGAAAGTGATGGATGATCTGTGCCTTATGAAGCCAAAGTTTGAAGATTCCTCAATATCAAAATCCATGACATCAAGGGGAGGAATTCTTCATGAGCAGCTGGGTGTCTCACCATTGCTGCTGTAGGTCCCTGATGTGAAATTTTTTGAATATTACTTATGCAGAAACGCTACTGTTAAATCACGATTTACTTCTCCTACTTATACAAGTTATTAATCTGAAATGTTCAATATTAACATCGAAGTAAACACTTTAATAGCCTGCATAGATACAAATCTAAACTGAATACATGCACATAGACAAAGTGACACAAGATTTTCTGGACAACTTTCCCCAGAAAAACCCAATGTGGGAAAACCGGTCTTCTGGTTGCTGGAGGGTTTCTATTATTAAGTAGATCTAAGTACAACAAATCTGGGCACCTTACTGGTTAACCCGACAGAGGAATACAAAAACCTGCAGCAATACCTCTGTTCCAGAGATGGAGAAACTAGCTGATTCACACCCTCAAACGGGATTTACAGAACTCAGCGTTTTTTTGTCTTCAGAAACCCTAGCGCTGCTCTGAAGACCTTTGAGTCAGCTCTGCTAGCCTACGTGTGCCCTTGCGCTGCTCAGGAGAGGCCTGCGTAACCCCAGACTGGGTGACGCAGTCCCTGGGTTGCCCTAGCTGGGCCTGTGTAAGCCCTGATGGCCTCCCACCGCCTCTATGCTGCCCTTTCTGGGCCTGCATAGCACTGAAGCCCTCTGCGCTGCGCATCTACTGCTTCCTCTGCGTTGCTCTGACTACTGCTTCCTCTGCTTGTTGCCGACTCTTGTCTTTGGGATCAAATCATCCCCTTAGCCAATAATACCCCTCGCTGCAGCTGAAACACTTCTGGGAATTCTTAGCAAACCACGCCCTAGAATTCCAGCTTAGTCTCAATGCTCTGCCTCAGTGTGTGTTCTCCAACTGACCCCAAGCCTTTCCTTTATACTTTCTCGTTAGGATACCAATGACCGTAATCTAATCTTGATTCGATGGCTAAGATTAAAAGAAAGCTTGATCCGTGTGACTTAAGTCATTTCCATCACATGTTTAAATTAATTACCCTTAATATTTTAATTTTCCTAAGTTAAACTTAGGGTCTTAATTAAAAATATTAATTAATTAATGCTCTCTTTAAACTGGATGGAATTCCTCAAATCCCTTTCTGGGTCTTGGAGATCTCATGTACTCTAGTCCCTCCACAAAGTTCGGGAGCTAGAGCACATCCGAAGCTACCCGAACACTCAAAATCTCAACACCTGATTGAGAGGGAGTCCGATGTTAAGTTTCTTACTTGGAAGAAACTTGAAGTATGTCCTTCCTAAGCTAAGAGGGAGTGACATATATGATTCTCTAATACATGTGACATACACTAGACCAGGACTAACAACCGTAAGTCTCAGCGAAGGCCATGTGGAGAGAATGGATATGCACATCATTCTGGTCTTCACTTGGAAGAGAGAATGGAGGATTGGGTAAGCATCTGGCATTCAATACTCTTTGAGAATGTTATAGGACATTCAGGATAAGAGTCGGGGACCAATATTCTTTGAGGGCTAGCTACCCAAGAGAAGAATAGTCCAAGAAGGTCATACTCTGGGAACACCTGGGTGGAGTATGTACCTTGGAGAGACAATGACTATGGTGTCTATAAGTCATGTGTCTCACCAACATTGTAGTGCATTGCCTCGTTAAGAGATAGGGTTGTTAGTCAAGGCCTTGCACTAGAACGATGCTGGCTGATATGATGCTATACAGATGCGATTACCAATCTGATTCTTCTTATGAGATTCTTTAGTTTGAAAGTGACCATGTACCAGTATGAATACATCCCTACTTAAGACGGAGTGTTGAAAAGTGTAACTAGGTGTTGTCGCACAGATTGTCCAGGCACCGCGACAACGGCTCAGATTGGGGGCTGTCACCTCTATCCCCAACCTCTCTCTTTAAGCTGTCTCCTCGCAGGCTAAGGGAGGTAGACCCTATTAGAAATGAAGGATAAATCCAGGAGACACAGCTAAAACATCAAATACTTGATAAAATTAACAGGATTTCACAAATCTAGATTAGATTTCACTTTTAAAACCAGTGCCTTATGGAGTCAAACAAAATCCCGTTATGCGATTATAACAAGTAAGTGACGATTCGCTGCTGCTTATTAAAACACGATTGATCAATGATATTCAATTGAAAACACTTCAACCATG
The DNA here is from genome assembly GCA_034641835.2 of Pinus albicaulis. Classification (NCBI taxonomy): domain Eukaryota; kingdom Viridiplantae; phylum Streptophyta; class Pinopsida; order Pinales; family Pinaceae; genus Pinus; species Pinus albicaulis. Next base: position 1,101,238,208 of record CM076579.1, read on the forward strand.
CAACAATACGATGAAAATGCCAGGATTTAAAATGCTTCAATTAATTTCGATCCAGAAAATGTTTCTATAGTCAAAACTTTAGATAAAAATTTTAGCACATTTGACCATAGAAAATTTGAAAATTTTTTATGTTTTGTATTTTTAAAATTTTTAGGATTTTTGAAATTTTTTATTATTTTTTATTTATTTTTTAAATCTAAATCTAAATTAAATCTAAAAATTAAAATCTAAATATAATTCTAAACTTCAACTATGCTAAAGTCAAAACAACATTATAAAATTACAATCTAAAAATAACATCTAAAAGTTAACCAAAAAAAATCGAAATTAAAATTTACAACCTAAACTAAATTCTAGAATTAACGCTAAAACTAAAAGCTAACAAATAAAATTACAATCTAATACTAACTAATAAAAAAAAAATCGAATCTCAACGATATTAAAACTAATGTCTAAACAATAAAATCTAAAAAAAATCGAATTTAAAAAATCTAACGCTAAACTAAACCTACGCTATCAAAAAAAACAAACTGAATCAAATCTAACGCTACCAATATTAAATCAAAATCGACTTTATACAAAATGGGATCGATCGTTTAAAATTTATGTGTGCGTTTTGTGTTTACTTATGCAGGTCAACGATGAATGGAGTTTGAACGGCGCGAAGGAAGATTTGGGCGGTTCTGCAGGTTGGACAGAGCACTTTGACGGACAATGGAGGTAGGGACGTCGACGAGAAGGAGAAACGCTGGCTGGATTGAACAGAGCGATTTTGTTTTGCAGGTTGAAAGGAGAACGATTGGCTTGGACGGCGGATTGAAACTGATCGAGTCGAAAAATGGAAGGAGGTGGATGCAGAGATGCGTATGGAGCAGAGAAGACAGCTGGAGAAATAGAACAACGTTTTGAGGGACGTTGAATAGAAATGGAGGACAGAGGATCGATGAGCTGGAAGGATGCATATGCGGCTAAGGGCAGCGGCTAGGGCAGAGAAGACAGTTTCAAAAGATTCGATAATAGAAAGTGGGTAAAACAAGTATGAAAATGTGTGGGCAGTTAAGGAGTGGAGAAAGAGATCGATGGCTGGGGAAAGAAGGGTAAACTGCAGATCAATGGGAATGAACAGCATTCAGAGTCAATTAAACCCCGTACATTTAAATCTCTCCCTTCAAATTCAAATTTATCAAATATCGCCTAGATTTTATCCACAGTAGGAATTGAGGCCAGATCTGGCCTTTGAAGGCTAGATCTGCCTTAGATCTAAAAAAAATTCCGATTTAAACCTTGAACCTGCAAGAAATCAGTCAGATCCGAAGACACACACACCAAGAAACGATTAAACCCTCACAATCCTAAAAAAATTTACAAATTTACAACTAGTTTACAGATTTAAAACCCTCATGGTCAGATCAAAATCCATTTTAGCACAATTTTCAAAGATTTAAAATTTTAGTGAGAGGCACAAGCCTTTGAAACCCTGCAAAATCACAAATATCGTTAGATAGACCCGGAAATTTAACAAATAAAGAGCTTATCAGATTTATGTTTATTGAGAGTTGGCTGGTCCAACCGAAGACTTCCCTAGACACCCAATCTAAAAAAAATTTCCCTGCATACTTAGATCTGAATCTTAGATTGATAGAGATTTAAGAAAACAACATGAGACCTTTGCAGAAAAATCAGAATGTTATTTTATAAACCCAGAAAACTGCACAAGATACCTGTATGCAGATTAATCCATGTAGGCCATCAACCATAAAATGCAAGAAACAAAGTAGCAGAGTTTAGAGACAATTCACCACATAGATCTGAGAAGGAACATCCAGATTTGTAACCCCAAAGTCTTTATGCTTTATTCCTCAAAAAGTTTACAAGAGCTTCTAAGAGCAAGTGCACGATCTTGAGATCGGATGATTCAATACTGACAAAGACCTCTAAATTTATGGGACAAGATCTCTAACGGCTAGTTTGGATGATCCTCGTCAAAATAATCTCAACCGTCCAAAAGATTTAATTATCTTTTAATCCGGAGCGTTGAAATTAAAATTTTGGGGAAAAAACGAATTTATTATTTAATTCAATTTTAATTAACTCAAAAATACTATTTTTGAGTTAATTACCCCAAAATTTTGACCTTGACTTAACCACCAAGGCCCAAGGGTCCAATATTTCTTAAAATTCTCAATATTCCCTTGGCTTGGGGCTTTCAAAATCATTTTCCAAGGACTCACAAATTTTGCCTTTAAAGATTTAATCCTAATTTAGGACCCTAAATTAATTAAATTTCTGGTTTAGGATTTTATTAATTAATTGACCGGAAAATTTAATTAATTGACTAAGAGGGGATTATAATTATTTTTCCAACCCTCTTTTACATGAGATAATACATTTACATACATGAAGGGGGAATACCCATTTGTATAGACCCTCAAATAAATACCCAATTCTGCGACTCAAAATATGATCTAGTAGACCAAGTAGCTCAAGCTACTTTTACAAGGACTCGATAAAAAACACTAAGACTCACTTAGCATGCTGATGACAAATTCCACCCTAGCTTTGGGGTGAGGCTGGAGGGAAAAACTCTGCCGATCACTTTCGTGAATCAGTGAGACAAAAAACCTCCTAGGATAGAGATCATCAACAACATACTAGGCTTACCTAGGTTGTTACATACATTGACGGTCTTACTTAGATCATTTACATCATAACATGCAGAATGGGTTTACATCATTTGTAAAAATCGTCGATCGATGATGAAATCTGGATGACACGAGCCTCGAACATGATAAGTCCCATTTGAAAAAATGGGGGTGTATTGCTATGGGGTCGTTGACAAAGTGTGGTCAACATCTGGCTCTAGTTGGGGACATGTTGCTTCATCGAAGGAATGTGAGAATCCAGAATCTGCATCCAAGCAACACACAATATTACATAAGTGGCGTCCATCCAAATATCATCATATAACATTATGATCATGAAAAATAGAAGCTCTTCTTTTATTTATTATTCTACTTAACATGAAAAGTAAATCTACTATAACTGCAAAATGAAATGCTGAAATAACAAGGAGTAGAGTTAGAAATACAATACAGAGGATGCCCTGTGGCATCAGATGTGCTCAATATAGTGCATGCTGAGCATTTGCCTACTTTCAGGCAAGTCTGTAGGCTGTTTTTCAGATGTGCCATGGCCAATCTTGCTAATTGTAGGACTCTGTCTTATCCAAATGTCAAGCTGCTCTCGACCATCAGACGAATCAAACCACTTACTTCTTCTCTGCTTCTTTCTCTTCTTCTGAGTGGGTTGCGATGTTAGCAATGAGACCACTGTAAACTCCTTGTCCTCATCTTGAAGATGTTTGTACAAAAAATCTGAAGAACCTGGATCGTGACCAATATTATTCTGGATATACTCTGTCAATGGTGACACATAAGCTTGGTCTCTTTCAACATCCTTTGAAACCATAGTTAAATCCTCTGTATGATGAGATGGGAATGGCTTTAGCAGACAAGAAGTCTCATGATCTGTCGATGAATCTTCATAATCAAATTTCGGCTGAAACTTTTGTATATGTAATTTTTCCATTTTTTCCAACCTTTCCTGTATGGAACTCATTTCCAACAAGTGATTTTCCTTCATGGTATTCATTTCCTGGGTGTGTCTTGCTTCCATGATGGACATCTGATTAGAATGATTAACTTCTATTATCTTTAACCTGTTTTCCATGACACTTATTTCCTGTGCATGACTTTCTTCCATGGAAATTATCTTATTTTGAAGACTAATTTGGTTAGATTCCATGTTTTGAATGATTTGTGTATGATTGGGTTGCACATCCTTAATTATCTGAGCTGGCTCCTTAACTTGACTTTCATGATCTTCTATATGCATGTGATAGTCCTTACCAACAACATTGATTTGATGACTTGACCTTGCCATTCTACAATGGGACAAGTAGCCTCTTCATGAAGATCATTACAGGCTCTACAATAAGGCGGAGCTTCATCCACAAGATTTGCGAACTCAAGTTGATTTGTCGGTCTCTGCTCATAAGATAGGCCTCTTTTCTGCAAAGCATTATTATTTCTAGGTTGGGAATTCTGCATTTGAGCCCTTTCCATTTGGACCAATCTAGCCTGTAAGACACTTATTTCCTTAGCATGTTCAGAGATCAATTTCGCTTGATTAAGCTCCATGCTTTCAAGCTTTTGCATTAACCTTTTCATAGGGTCATCATCATCTTTTTCAATTTCTTTTCCCTTAGAATCTGTCAAAGATCTATCAAAATCTGGAGTTTTGGACATTCCAGATGCTTTCTTATCCTTTTCAATCTCCTCAGCTAAAGATTGACAAGCCTCATAATTTGCAGTTTTAGCCCACCTTAACTCATATGAAGTATCAGAATCAAAAGCATCAATGTAAAAATTCAGAAGAGATCCATCAGGAGGTTTATGAGTTTGAGATATTTCTCTAAGGATACCATTAAATCTCCTGTTAAATTCTTCAGTCGTTTCATTTTCTTTCTTTTTTATGGTACTGATCTCTCTTACCAAATGTCTATCTTCCCTTTTATCACCATACTTTTCCTTAAAGGCAGCTACAATTGATTCAAAAGTATCAAATGAATTATCAGGCTTTTCCATGAACCATTCAGCAACATCCTCACCAAAAGTAAGAACAAAAGCTTTCATCTTTACATCATCGAAATTATTTTTTGTAATTGCAAATCTATTCCACCAGTTAGTGTAAGCAAATAAATGAGATTTAACACTAACTGCATCATTTCCTTGAAAGATAGGTAATTTATCCATTTGAGGGAGATCATGGGGATAACCCTGAATATTAGCAAAATTACACGGGGCAAAAACATTCATGATATCGTTTTTAGGATTTTAGAAATAGATTTGTGTTCAAGAATAGTCAAAAGGTCCTTAAGAAGCGAACTTCCTAGCAGGAACTTTTGTAAGAAATGAAAGAAGTAAGCCATTATGTACTCTATCAACATTAAATTTATGTTTACCCTAATTATAAAAGAAACTAACATATAGAGTTCTATATATACATTTGAAAAAATATCTAGCAATATTCTTAATCACAGATATTCTTGCTCACTTTATCAAGAATATTTTTAATGTGAAAGTAGCTTTTGTTTATATGTATAATATTTTTTTTTAAATGAAATTGAAAAATAAAAATTCCATAACTACCTTTAAAATAAATTTCAATTTTTAATTTTTTAATTAAATTGAAAAAGAAAAATACATAATACTTGCACTTAAACTTTACAGTAACACAATCTATTGAATTCATAAATACCAATAGAGTGCATTCATAAATACAAATAGCACTCAATTAAGTTGAAAAAAAAAAATATTTTATTTCAAATAAATATTGAAAAATATATTTTTTAAATAATTTTAGTGAAACCTCATGGTAACACAACCCTAATGTATTCATCTAACAGGCATGTTAACAAATGCATTCAAATCATAATGCCACAAATATTATCATTATTAATTGAAAATGTTGATTCATTATTCACAAATGATCTATTTTTGTCTATGATCTGACCAGTGTTTTAAAAACCGGCCGGTTTGAACCGGAAACCGGCCAAACCGGCCGGTTAGACTGCTTGGCGGTTGAAACCGGCCAAAAAACCCGGCCAAACACCACCCTTCGCCAATTTTTGAGAAAAACCGGACCTAACCGGCCGGTTAGGTGCTAACTCATCCGTGGACCCACATTTTCAGCGACAGTTATGTTTTAGGGCTGATTTGGAGCTAATGGGAGGGTTCATTTAGCTACTCTTTCCCTATGTGGACCCACGCACGGCCAGAAATGAGTTTTAGGGCTGATGTGGAGGTAAGGGAAGCATTGACATTTCATGGTAATGTTAAATTCTTAAAGTAAAAGTGACTCCTTTTACTTAAATTTTTAACATTACCATGAAATGACTCAGGATGTTTAAGAGTGGTTTCGACCTCATTGGATTTCATATGGAGAAACTAGAATTTTAGGTTTCACTCAAAATTCAGCAGACTTAATGGTTTTCAGGGTTTCATGGTTTGCGAATTTGCAATGTTCCCATTTGATTCTATCATGTGTAAGGGTATGATATTGGCATTTGATCAAGAGCATGAAGTCCTTTAAGAACCTTGATGTACCCTTCAATCAAAGGAAAACATTTAAACAACTAGTTAGACATGCTAATCTTTTTCTATCCAATTTTAAGGTTGAGAAAATGAACCCTTCACTCAAACCAAAATCATTGGTTAGGCATGTTAAACTTTTTCAATTTCTATCATGTTATAAGGTTGAGCAATCCAAGTCTGAAGACTTTGAGCTAGATGATGTTTATGTATCTCTTGTTGATGATCCCATTTCTAGTAGCGATGAATCAATGATGAGTTTCATGAGAGACCATGTTGCTCGGTGATTTGTAGTTTTGATGTCTATTTTTGCTACTACTACTACTACTAAAGTTGTAGAGGAGTTTTAGGAGTCCTCAAACTTTGAGCCATATTATTTATTTAGCTCATGTTGATGATCCCTTGTCTAGTAGTGGTGATGATTTTGATCATGATGAGGAGTGATCATGTTGTTGATCACTAATATGTAGTCTTGTATTATGCCAATGGCCTCATAGCTTGTAGCATTGTTTTTGGACTTTATGGGCAATTTGGAGCCTCATTGCTTATGTATTTTTCGATGATATGTATTGCACTCGGTGCCATTTTGATATATTCACCTTTGCATGGTATATAAATGAGAAAACTTTACATATTTTGTCTCTATTGGCTTGGAATCATGGTTGCAAATCTTAAAAATAGTTTTTTTTATTAAAAAAATAATTATTTATTGTATTTTTTTAAAACCGGTTCATTGGCATCTGACCGCTCCCGGTTAGACCGGTTCCGGTTAGAAACCCGGTTCATTAGGCCACCGGTCCGGTCACCGGTTCCGGTTTTTAAAACATTGGATCTGACAGGGATGTTAACAAATGCATTCAAATCATAATGCCATATATATTATCATTATTTAATTGAAAACTAGTTAATGACAATTTAATGTTCAAATACTTTGGAACTAGTTTTTTTAATATTGAGACCATCTAAAATTATCTTTTAAAATATTTTGAATATCGAAAGAAAGCTCCAATAAAATTATGTTAAGCCAACTTTAGGTGCTCAAATCGGTCTCTTCGCTGTCCCAAAATGTTAAAACAACAATTTTATAACATTATATGATACATAATGGATAATGTCTTTTACGTGAATGACATTATTTAAATTAACTAGTTTTGAAAGTACATAACTATAACAATATGACTCAATTGTATTCATAATAAACATTATTAATCCAACATTATTTATTATCCAGTCTTATAATGAACAATATTCACCTGATTCTATAGCATTAAATGTTATTATGAATGACCTATAATCACCTGGTTAGTTAACATAAATTTTATAAAAATGATTTATAAATTAATCGAATTTAAATAAATGATGAGACATTTAATGTTGCATAACACTTGGATAGTGCTCACTTTTGCTACTAACCTCACTGTAACCTTTATGATCAGATTTTTAAAAGACAGAAATATACCATTATCACTCATCACTTTATAAAATAATTTTGCAACTAAAGTATACCTGTAATTCTTGCAACTTTAACACAGGTATAATGGATGTCACTTAATTATTTTAAGAATTGTTTTACGTGGATAAGAAGTATATATTTAATGACACCCTACGCAGACACGATGAATAGACTTTTTCCAAAATAATATTTTGGATGAAACCATATAATTCCAACATACTAAAATGCAATAAAAGTCATGCAGAAAGCCCTCACAGCTATTGGAGTTTAAATGCTAGAAAAAAACACATAGTATTTCGAAACTTACTGAAGTTATTGGCCGCAGAGAATACCACGCTCTTTCTTGTTTGCAAATGAATACCAGGCTACAGACAGTAACTATGCACTCTCAACAAGTTAACAATTACTTTGATGGAGTGAGTGGAGACCTACTAACACCTTTTATGCAATATTGTGAGTGATTTTGGCAGGAAAGAGAGATTTTTGTGGCAGAATGTAATTTTTTTTGCCGGGAAATTTTTTGGGCAAATTTACATTTAACGCAGAATGGAAGTTTCCTTTTAGATGAAAACATACTGAAAACACAATCAGAAAGTTTTTTTGGCGGCAAATTGAGCTGGAAACTGCAGAATGGAAGTTTCCTTTTAGATGAAAACTTACTGAAAACACAACGCAAAAGGTTTTTTTTGGCGGCAAATTGAGTTGGAAACTCCGGAACGTTAATCATTACAGTTGTCAACGTCCCAAGAATGTGCCGCAGCGCCTGTCGCAGCTCCTGCAGAAAAAGGTAAGTTCCGGCACCGTTCCAAAGCTCCAGGGAGCGTAGGAACCTCTGGAACGAGTTTCTGAAATGTCAGGAGCCGTTCCCGTGCAACAAAGGTAATTATGTATTTATGTAAAGAAGAAGACAAAGATAATAAAATGTATTTTTGTTATGCTTGCTTCATGGGTTTCATGAGCAAGGTTTTATTATAGGTCAATAGACTTCTTCTTGATGTCTATTAGGATTTGTCTTCTAGTTATAAATGTAATTAAGGGTCATGAATATGAAGAGTCTAGTCAAAAAATATGCTCCAAGACCTTGTCATTTATCTATGGTGGAATGGCTCATGACAGCCCTCATGACAACCCTCATTAATGCTGGAATAAATGCTCTCCATGTCAGCCTATATACAATGATGAAGTCGACTCTCAAACATGTTAAAGGGTCGGCCTAAAATCAAAAGTAATGAGCACTATATATAGTGATGTGATGTGGCTCATTTGGACACAGAAAATTGCGGATAATTCTAAGATTCTACAGCGTGACAAAGTCTGGAATATTTGTGAGTTAAAGGAAGTAAGGTGTGGATCTGTCTTGTGTACTGTGCTAATACAGTGGATGCAAATCATTATGAAGGAGTTGCGGTCAAGTATTATACGGTCAAACTTGTAATGAATACGTTGATATACACCTGCAATCTAATGACAGAGTAAGGTCTGTGTTCTATGCATTGTAAGGACTGTGACTAGAAGCATTTGGATGTAATGTTATGCGAAGGGCTAAAAGATTGATGATCATGCTATGATACGAAGTCTAAGGGTTATTGTAGTATGAGCAAAGAGGAAGGTAAATCTGTGATTTACCTTCCTAATCACAGTGTATAAGAGAAAGTAATATATCTCCAGATTCAAGCATATGTGAAGTGAAAGATAAGTTCTCGAATGTTCTTGTCTCCAATAATTGAACAAACAAGAAGTGTTTGAAGATAAACTTATAGCCGAGTTCTCTAGTGTTGGTGCAGGATAGTGCAGGTTGGTGTAGGAAAGAAGGATCAGCATTGGAGGTCGATAAAGAAGCAGTGACAAGGTCTTGGAGGGATACATAGGTCAAGGGTATGAGTCTTGGTCATGGTACTTGTCATCTGAAAGTCTATAAGAAGAATTTATCGTGGGTTTTCCTCTCCAAGGAGAGTTTTTGCCCAAGCTCGAAGAGCCTAATTTTGTGTCTCTTGTATTTTGATAATTCACTTGATGAAAGACTAAATAAGCTAAGAAGAGAAGACATAAGTAAATCAAGTAAGTTCACAAGTAATTATCAAGAAGAGAATTTGAATTAATCACCGACCCTCCAAATTCTCAACACTCATCACATGTGTAAAGTAATTCACTTTAAATTTTTAATTTCTGCAAGTTAGACTTAGGGTCCCCATTAAAAAAATTAATTATTTGAAGAACTTTTACACCAGATGGAATTTCTCCAAACACTTTTTGGGTCTTGGAGATCTCATGTGTTCCAACCCCTCCACAAAGTTTCAAAGCTAGAGCACACCTGATGCTACCCCAAAATATCAACACTCCCTCTTAGCGAGGAGCGTGCTCTAATACTTCTACACTAAAGCATTGCCCTAATCTCTGGCAGCAATCTCCGCGTTGATGCTTGGCTTGTTGCCTTTCATCCACTACACTGTTGCTCCCTGTACTGCTGCCCATGTCACTGTCACTGACACTGCCACATCTTTACTGCAGCTCCCTCTCAAATTGTTACATCATGCTACCAACTGTTGCACTGCAACTCAGTTGCTGAAAATTAAGCAACTAAAGGACAAACACCCAACAACTGACAGACAAGTCAGTCGGGCTGCATCTCATCATTGAACCTCCCTTGGCTGTTGCGATGTGTTATCTCTCTGAAGCCACTGTGTTGTTGCTGCTCTGCATTGCATAAGCACTACCCCTCTGCGTTGTTGAAGTCCCATCAGCCTCTGCGCTACTGCTTCTACACTGTTGTTGCCTCTGCACTATGCTACTCCAATTTACAACGCCCCAACTCTGCCTCTGCTTCATCATGATCTTCTGTACCCACTTCTCTAGTCATCCTACTATTGTCTTAAGGCTCCCATAGCTCATATGTGATCCAAGAGTCTGGGCAACTCAAGGATCTTGCCTTCATCTGTAGCTGCTCTACAGATCAATATCGCCCCACCTCTTCTCTCGAGGCACATGAGCACTTAGTGCCACATCTTCCTCACTACCTCTGTCCCCTCTAGCTGCTGCTTCCATGGAATCAGAAGATCCCTTGTCCTTCCTCTTAGGACAAGTGTTGACGAAGTGTCCAAGTTCGCCACATTTAAAGCATCAGATCTTTGATAGGTCCTTCTTCTTCTTCCCTTGTTGTCGTTGTCCCTTTGATGCAAGGGTTGCGTCCTCCTCCTCCTTCACTTTGCTACTTCCATTGTTGAATTCCCTATTGGTCATCCATCGGATCTCCTCCTATTGAAGGATAGCCCACATGTCACCCCAATTAGGGAGTTGTGCTCTGCCAAAAATGCTTTGCACAAAGGTCTCCCACTCATCAATGACTTTGGAGTGATTTTGAAGGTTAAATGAGGCTTATGGAGGGATTTTTATGGAGGAAAGAAGGGATAAAAATGGGGTTTTTATGAATGAAAGGAGAGGTAAAAATGATGGAAAATGGAGTTTTAAGTAGTCTTCTCTTGGCAAACAGCAGATTTTTAGGATTATGAGGGAAACAACAGTGAAGATTAACTCAAGGATTAGTTATCTTCATAAGACTTTAAGAACTAACAATTTGGCCATGAAATTGTTTCTTGAAGGCTTAAATAAGATCTAGCCACCATTTGATATGACAAATTTTTATAGGTGGCTAACAGTGGCTCCACATGGGGATGGCACCTTCTTGAAGGTGTCAAGAACTTCAAACACGTCTTCTCTGGAAGCTGATCAATGCCTCATCCATTGGGCTGCAATTTTCTTTTCTTTCGCTGGTCTTCTTTTGATCTGACAATGTTTGCAGCCATTAAAAACAATGGAATTCTATCAAAACACATCTCTACCTGTCCAATCCTAATGATCCTAACATTTTTTTTTTCTTTCAAAGTGCATTTGGATTGGCAAACTCTTTTCATCAAAATTTTATTCTTTTGAAAACATAAAACTAATCTAAGTCTACTCTTATTTCTCCATGAACTCAGATTAAGTAGTTGAGTTCATACATTCTCTACCTAACTACTATATATCAAGATTAGACTATCTGACAGATTTTATTCTCTAAATTCTAAGACAAGAAATTTGAAAGCATACAAGTTAGGATTGAACAGTCTAACTTGTTGTTGATCTATGGCATAGAAACAAGTTGCACATAGACTTTTATTTGCAGAAAATTAAAGCAAAATGGTGAAGGCTTAAGATCTGAAAATTTAAAAACATCTTTCATCTTTCTTCAACTCTGATTTTGAATTTGTTTGATCTGTTTTCTCTTTGTTTTTTGGTTCAAGTTTTGATCTTTTTAGAACCAGTTCTTCTGTCTTTGGCTCAAGATTTGAAAAGATTAGAGCCTTTCTTCTTTTTGAAACTCATGGGTTCAGATTTTGAGCTTGTTTGAACCTTCATTTTTCTATCTTAATCTACCTTACTGATAAGCCAAGATTGAGTTGTTTGACAAATCTAATTCACTAACCCATCAGCAGTAAATTGAAAACTAATTAGTCATGATTACACTGTATGACTAACTCGAAGTGTGTTTCTTAGGAGTGGCATTTGAGCTTGCACACTTTCAGATTTTGTTTCTCTTTTGGGTATGGGGTTGTACCTTTCTTGCTTTTTACTCTGCCCTCTTTTCTCTTTTTCTATTGTTTTTGAATTTTTTCATATTATAACTTTGAATGCAATGATGGATATGATATTCACAATGAGGAAAAAATAAAAAGGCTTTCAAACTAGTGTAGTCAAGAAAAATAATGTTTGAGCATCCTGCCATTGACAGGACCTCCTAAAAGTTCAGTTCCATCCAATTCATGCAAAAAATAAGCATTATTACCAGCAGTAGAATGAATGAGATAAGGGCCAAGCCATAAGTTATAAAATTTTCCATGCTTGCACTTATCTTCTCTCCTGGAATCCCACTTTAAAACTTTGTCACCAATGCTGAAATCACTGGCCTTTGTCCTTTTATCAAACAACTTCTTGATGCTTTCTTGCTTTTGTAATGCTCTGTTGTAGACCTCCTCTATGGTTTGTTGAAAATGTATAGTCTGATTAATTCTTCTTATCATGTCATTGTCTTCAAACTGTACTTCTTGGATTAGCTTTATGATTGGCACTCCTAGACTGGTTGGAAAAATTGCATTTGCTCCATAAAAAAACTGGTAGGGTGACATTTCAATTGATTTCTCAAGTGTTAATCTGTCAGCCCATAATGCATGTACTAGCTTTGTGTGCCATGATTTCTTATTGTCCTCCAACAACTTCTTGATTATGTTTACCAAACTCTTGTTTGAGGATTCTGCTAACCCATTACCTTGAGGGTAATAAGCAGTAGAATGACCCAATGTAATCTGATATTTGTGGCAGAATTCAACCATCTTTTTAGATCCAAATGCAACAGCATTGTCAGTGATAATATTCCTAGGACAGCCAAATCTAGATAGGATATAATTTTCAAGGAATTTTATGATGACAGAGTCATTGGCTTGCCTAGAAGGGATGGCTTCTATCCATTTGGTAAAGTAGTCTATTGCAGTGAGGATCCATCTATGTTGCGCAGATGACGGTGGATGGATTTCCCCTATGAAGTCTAGACCCCACTGTTGAAAAGGAGCTTCAACAGTGATTGGATGCAAGGGTAAGGGAAACAATTTTCTTTTGCCTTCAAAAAGTTGCCATTTGTGACAGGCAATAATCATTTTGTGGACATCTTGAAAGAGGGTGGGCCAAAAGTAACCAGCTCTAAGGATTTTATTGGCAGTTGTCTTCCAATAAAGGTGGCCTCCACATTCTCCTTCATGGAACTCATGCTTGATCTTATCTGCATCATTCTCAGGCAAACATTTAAGCAATAATCCACTAGCATTTTTCCAATATAGACATTTATCCAAAATGCAGTAATTAACAGCTTTCAACTTTAAAAATATTGTCTTTGTTTTAGACAAACTAGGAGGTGTATTCAAATTGAGCAAAACATATAAAATATCAGCATACCAAGATGAAAACAGAAAATGATCTTCAATAATCGGAGTTGACAACTCCTATTCATCTAATGCATTTATCATGTTTATATCAAGAGCTTCAAAATTAGATTCAACCATTAATCTTGCTAGTCTTTGGCCTTTTATGAGCTTAGTGGGCTTGATTTCTAAATCATATTCAAGTATCACAGCTATTCACTTTCCTCTTTTTCCATCTGGGTCCTGGGTTAAAATATCTTTTACAACTGAATTAGGCACAAATGCAATTATATGGCAATGTAAAATGTAAACTCTGAAGTCTTTCAAGGCTTTGACTAAAGCAAAGGCTTGTTTTTCCATGATATTGTACTTCAAAGGTGCATCTCTCAGTGCCTTACTAAAGAATGCAATTGGCTGCTCTTGTCCCTTCAAATTTTTCTGTAATAGGACAACAGCCACAATGTGTTCTGATGCAAATGAAAAAATGAAGAAATCCTTTGTAAAATCAGGGCTTATAAGAACTGGTGTTTTGGTTAATGCTTGTTTTACCAGTTCAAATGGTTTCTTTGCTTCTAAGGTACATTTAACTCCTTCCTTTTTCAGCATGTTTGTTATGTTTCTAAGGAGTTCAACTAAGTTGGGTATGAACCTTCTCAAGAAATTAATCTTCCCAATGAAAGATTGAAGTTCATTGATGTTTCTAGGATGGTTAATTTGCAATATACCATCAATCCTCTTTGGGTCTATCTTTATCCCCTCTTCTGATATGATGTGTCCAAGTAGTTTACCTTCTTGGAGACCAAACATTGTTTTCTTTGGATTTAAAGATAACCCATACTTTTTTGCATTTCTCAAAGACTTTTCTCAAGTGTTCTAGGTGTTGTTCATCTATTTTAGAAAAAACAATGATATCATCAATGTAAATAATGATGAAGTAGCCTAATTCTTCTGAGAATGCAATATCCATGGCTCTCTGAAATGTAGCACCATCATTCATTAAACCAAAGAGCATTTTCACATACATGAAAGTACCCCAAGGTGTAGTGAAGGCTGTTTTGATTTGATTATCAGGATGTACTAGAATTTGATTGTAACCTGAGAAGCCATCTAGCAAAGAAATTCTTTTAGAACCAACTACCCTTTATAAAATGTGATCCATCTTGGGTAAAGGGTAGTTTTCCTTTAATGAAGCTTCGTTTAAGTTCCTAAAATCAATACAAAGCCTTATTTCTCCTGTCTTTTTCCTCACTGACACAAGATTAGATACCCAATCTGAGTATCTAATAGGGACTATAATTCCAGCTTCATGCATTTTCTTGATTTCTTTTTCAACCAAAGGTAATTGAACAGGGTTTTTGTTTAAAAGATTTTTGGTTTTCTTTGAGGGGTATCTTATGCTGAATTATCTCTGTGTCATAGGACTTTAGATCCTCATAACTCCATGCAAATACATCATAAAATTCCTTAAACAACTCAATGTATTTCAGCTTGATGTGAGCTGGCAAAGTTTTAGATAGTTTGATCATTTTTTGCTTTAGTTCACTGCCTATGTTACACTCTTCTATTTCAGTTTCAGCAGGCTCCAGTTTTGGTTTTTTGGCAACATCATTGAAATCAAACAACTCTTATAATGGGACCAGACCCTTTGGCAAACTTTGAGTGTTAGATTGCAGTGTTTCTAAGTCTTCTTTTTCTAAATCTGCACTGATCTCTGTGGTATGTTCAAGTTTATTAGATAACAGATTTATATCAGCAATCTTTGGAGATTTTACTTCTTCATCAAGTGGATTTTCTTTAGTAGGACAGTCATTTTCATACTTTGAATCTGAACTTGACAGCTCAAATTCATTTCTGGACTGTATGAAGTCTTCTATTTGTTTGTCTCCATCAAGCACTTGCCAGTATTTTTCATTGTCAGGGATAGCTGGTCTAAATTTGATTTGGGTGGTGCATTGTTTGGTTTCATAAGGTGTTAGACATGTTCTAGCAGCAAAAGCTAAACCATTAGCTTGGATATTTTCGTCTCTTAGGACAAAAATAAGTTGGAATTCATCAAATGTTTTCAATAAATCCATGACAACATTTCTATAGGCTTTAAGTCTGGGGCATTTGGCACTATATTCCCCATTCACTTGCCTAATTATTAGTTCAGAATCTCCATGAACTTTTATCCTTTTGGTCCCTAATTTCTTTAATAAGCGAAGGCCTAAAAGGAGAGCTTCGTACTCAGCTATGTTATTTGTACATTGAAAGTTCAATTTATATGAGTGCCCTTCAGCATGATTGTTGTTTGTATTGTGAAGCCACACTCCTGCACCTGCATCACTCTTAGTGCAAGA
Organism: Pinus albicaulis; assembly: GCA_034641835.2. Taxonomy (NCBI): domain Eukaryota; kingdom Viridiplantae; phylum Streptophyta; class Pinopsida; order Pinales; family Pinaceae; genus Pinus; species Pinus albicaulis. The sequence goes on from CM076579.1 coordinate 1,101,254,097, forward strand.
CCCATCAAAGTTCATACTCCAAAGAGGACGAGTTTCAGATTCACTAGTTTTACTACTATCCTCTTCATCTAGTGTGCTTTTGGATTGTTCTTGTAAGTCAGCACCATGTTGAACTTGGTTTAGTTCCTCATGTTTTTCATTAAGTTGAGGACTCTTCTCTTGACTCTCAAAGTTAACAAACAATGGATGACTGATTTGTAGCTCTAGACGTGTGATTTGTTTGCAGTGATTTTCTGATTTAACAAACTGTTTTGATAGTTCTATCTTGTCTTCCTCTTTTTCTATGTCTGCCACTATGTTACAGTGAGAAGTGGCCACTGAATCAGTTAAGGTTTCTTGCTCATTGAATGTTTCATTATTGAAGAAAATAAATGAGTCAAGCCCTATATGTACAGAATAAAAAGAAGAGTTTTTGGTCTCTCTTGGCTACTTACCATGTATTGCATGTGAATTTCCCTATAAAGTCTTCTAGTTTGATTGAAAACAGGGATGGTAGCATATGTCATATCCATTTGCATTGTTCCTTGTAACTTAGCTCTCCAAGATCTTGATAACAACATACCATACTTGGGGGGTACATCAACCACTACAATATCCATCACTAAACACTTGGCTGGAATTTGTGCTAAGTTTACACAGAGGTCTTTGATCAAACCTAAACATTTCACTCTGCTTGAGTCAAAGGAGTATAGATCTTTGTATGGTCTAGTGATTTCAAGGCCTAGGCTCTCCATTACTGCTTTTGGCATTAAGTTATGAGAGGCCCATGAATCATGCATAGCATTGTGTAAAATTTTGTCATGAATCTTCAAACTAACATAAAATGGAGGAACTGGTCCTTCTTGGTATCTTTCTTCAATCTTAGGACCAAATAAGAGCTCTGGTTGGTCATCATTGAGGTTAACAGTGTCATTATTTTCTGCTATGTTGAAAGCTTTCAAAATTTGTGATCTATATACATCTTGGGTGGCTAATTCAGTGAGAGGAACATAGATTTTGATCTTGGCAATTTCTTGTTCCAAACTAAAAGGTATCTGATTTTTTACAATGTTTGTTTCAGCCTTATTAACCACCACTCTGTCAGCAAAATCAGTTTGCTGAATTCCTTTATATACATTGGTCAAATTTGTTTTAATAGGAGCACTAGCTGAGGTGCTAACGCTGCTAAGATCTGCACTCTGTTTTTCATTAATTTGAGTGCCTTTTTCTTTGTTTTTATCAGAATTTATAGCCACTATTTTGTCTTTCTGTTTTGTAACTTTGGGTTTGTTCACAGGGTTGTTCTTTGTAAAATTTTCAAAGGTTTTAGTTTTGGGAGTTTCCTGATTGCTTTTACTCCTAACGTCATACTCTTTTGGAGTTTCTATGATGACATTTTCCAACTCTTGATAGTAATATTCATCCTCTGCTCTTTTATCATCATAGGGTGTGTATAGACCTTGTTTCCTATTATAATGAACATCAAAATTATCTTTGTCTACTCCCAACATGTTTATGTCATCTTCCTCTGTTTGTTCAATTGTTTCTTTAACCTCACTTACATAGTTTTGATGAAAAGGAGGCATAACCTCCTGATCAGGGTCCCTTGGTCTGTTTTCAGGTTGATTTCTCCTGAAATTCTGATTTTGGTTTTAAGATTGATTTTTGTTTTGGGGCGTTGATTGGTTTTGACTAGCTTGTGCTCTCTCAAGTATGCTCATATTTTTCATCATTTCTTCCATCATTCTTTCCATTTTAGAGCTAATGTGGAAGGTGCGGAATCCTCCCTAAATGATACTTTCTTTTCATTCCTCATTCTTGCTCTTTTCTCCACAAATTCACTTCCACAGCAAGAGCTCCTTTTGCATGTCTTCTAGAGTCAAAGGTTCTTTTTCTCTCAGCTGATAGGCCATTTCAGGATCAAATCCTTCAGGAAATTTATTCAAGGCTGAGCCTTGTGGAGGTTTCAATTCTGGGGGAAGGGCATTATAAACACTATTGAATCTAGTACAATAAGCTTGAACACTTTCCCCAGTGTTTCTTTTGAGGTTGTTATAATCTGAAAGTATTTGGAATGGGGTTTTTCTTGACTTCCCACTTGTTTAAGAATCGCTGATGGAGGGCTTGAAGGTCATTGATACTGTTAGGGGTTAAGCTTTTGAACCATTTTCTTGCTTCTCCCCCTAAACTTTGAGCAAACAATCTAACTTTGACAGTTTCATCATCAATCTCATTTCTGTCAAAGTAGTCATTTATCTTGTCCACATGTTGTGAAGCAACAGTAGCACCACTGGCATCATACAATGGTATCTTGGACTAATAGTCCTGTGGAAAATTGACTAAAGGTAAAGGAATGACTAGAGGGGCATACCATGTTGCCATGATAGGAGGTTGTGGGAAAAATGGGGGGTTTACAGGCGGGGGATGAAAGAAGGGACGTGGTTGATGGAATGGTGTGGTTTGAATAGTGGGTGTGTGGAGAACAGATGTGGATGGACCAACAAGAGACTGTTGAGCAGATCTAGGATGAGAGAAACCAAAATTATGAAGGAAATGTGAATCAGGTGGAGTAGTTTCTCTGCTACCAGGATGTTCACTTCTATCTTGGGATGAAAGTGAAGGCTCAAGGTCTATTTAATCTATATCATCAAGTGACCTAGTTCTAAATGGGTTTCTTAAGTCAAATTGTGAATCTTGTAGAGCTGTAAGGTTTTCAGGAACAGAATTAGCTCTATGGAGTGGTCTGACAATAGTTGAAGATTTGACCTTAGGAGATTTCCTAAGTATTCTTTCAGGGATATCAACTATCTCAAGAGGATTTGGGTCAGGATAGGCTCTAGTATGGATCCTTTTAGAAGCCACTATGCTATGTTTTTCAGAGCTAACTAACAAGAAAAGTTTAACCAAATATGACAATCTTTAGGAGGCTAACTGATCTTTTAGCAAGAAAACTTTAATCTTGAAAGTCTTCTTAACTGAGTTTATATGATGTTATGATAATAATGGGTTTCTCAGTGGAGTCTTTAGGTCTTAGGATTGTGGAGTCACCAGGTGGAAATTTTTAGCTCTTTTGGAGGTAAAATGTTTTATGGTCCACCACCATTTATTGATTTGAATACCAATCTAAAACATTTTTGGGTTTTCTGAGTTTTTTTAGTCCTATGGGTTATGAGAGTGTCCTAAATTTGTTTCAACACTTAGCTAGGGTGATGAGACAAAAATAGTTTACTCTTATGGCTTACCTAGTTGATTCCTTCAAGGTTTGATAAGGGCCTATGAGAATCTTAAGGGTTACTTAGTTTGTCACTGGTTCAAATAAGTTTTATCATGATTACCATTTGCTTTGGTAGTGCTTGAAGAGAGCTACTTGTACTGCACTGAACACTGAGTGTTTTGTTTTAAGGATTTGACTCAGAATTCCCCAGTATGGTCGCCAGAATGGTGTGTCTCTGTTATTTGCAAGATTGGCAAATACAAATTGCAAAGCCTACATATGAAACACTTTGGGATTCTAGGATCTAGGCCTCCTGAATCCAAAGAGAGATCTCTCTATAAGTGCAAAGATTGATTTATCTTTTTAAGGCTTTAGTGTGATATTATGCTAGTTACGAAGAACAAAGTTTTTTGTTTGTTTTGGTTGGGCAAAGATATGATGAAGGTGAAAGAAGTTTAAATGAAAGGTGAAGGTGTATGAAAGTGAAGGAATGATTCAGTTAATAAGATAGGCAAAAAGCAGTTTCAATCCATTGGGCTATGGAGTCATAAGAGGATTTAATTGAAACAACAAGGTTCAAGAGTGGTCCATGGAGCAAGTCATCTATGTCAAAGGATCTCTTTAAGTTGATTTTATGGAATGAAACAATAAAAAAGGGAAATCAAACAGATGAAGGAACAAAGGGCAGCCTAAGATCAAGTAAGTACTTCAAAACTATCCTACTTTTGGCATGCACTTAAGGAAAGACATAAAAGTAATCTAAGATCAGGTAAGTACTTTGAAACTAGCCTGCTTTTGATGCACTTTCAATAGAAAACATTTAAAACACATAGAATAGCTTAAGATCAAGTAAAGACTTTTAACTTAGCATGCTTTTAGCATATTCAAAGGGGGAACATTCATGATAAACACAAAAAGTAGTCTAAGATCAGGTAAGTACTTTGAAACTATCCTGTTTTCAACATACTCTTAAGGGGAACTTTCAGACAACCTTTGGAGAAAGAACTAGAAAACAGGGCAAACCATAAACTTTCCTAGTTCAACTCTACTTAGCATGAAATGAAAATATCATTCAAGAACATATTTTCAAGTTTTGCACTTCAAGATATGGACAAACCAACATTCTTTGATAATTTTTACACTTAACTTAAGTCATTCTTAAATAAACAATTGGCAGAAAACATAAAGATAAAGCTTATCAGTGAGAGTAGGGTACTTGTAAGAGTAAATCCTAGCTTTATATTTGTTGTTCTTTATCAGAGAAAGTAGACAGAATGGAAACAAAAAGAAAATAACAATTTACAATAAGAAACACATCACCATTGACATAGACCAGGATCCCATAAATCAACTTGTATTTGATGTTCAAACCAGTTACAATCATCAAGTCCAGTGGGTCTCTATAGCTTCAAACTTTTCATCTCAGCTTAGGTATCTTCAATTACAAACAGTGCTACAGCAGCTTCAGAAAACTATTTACATGTGACAGATATCCAGAGACCAACCTTTTACAATGTGCTCCTCAAGGAGATTTTATAAGAAAATGAGGAGGTGGAAAAGTTTCTAGGGTTCAAGTATCATTAATTCCATAGTAAATGCAATTCCTAGCCTTGAAAACCATGCAAGGCATAAGGCCGGAACGCATTCTATCTACAACTCTGTTTCATAACTCTGTTTCAGTTTTTTAGGATTAATGGACGAAAAGATTGACTTCAAGGCTCTTTCTTATCTTTGTAATAACTTTGTTGATAGTTTGTAATAAGTTCCTTTGGTTGAATTAACTGTTCAGCTGTCTTTAGGCAAATATCTTCTGAATAGGCGATAACTTTGCTTTCTTTTGATTTCTTTGAGGCTGCAGGTGGCAATTTGGTAGCTGGAGAGGATTCAATTAGCCTCTGATGTGGCAGTGGAGGCCTTTCGGACTGATAGATTTCCTTGTTTTTCCTTAAAACACTATTAAGTTGCTTTGGTGTGTGTTTTAGGCCTAATTAGGCCTTGATCTTCACTTTTGGCCTTCATACTGTCTTTATCTATGGATTAGGCCTTTGATTTCTGAGCTTTCTGTCTTAATACCTTTAAACTCTGCTTAAAACCTTTAATCTTCTGATTATGCTTTGATCTCCTGTCTTTGATGCTGATATTCTTCAATAAATGGATTCTGACTATGTTTTTGCTGTGTTGTAGGTGCGCAGAAAAGTTTCATGAGATCACCAATGCATATGAGGCAAGGGTAAGATCATGGTCTGATCCCTGTGGATTGACTTTCTTCTCGGATAGTGGCCTGGGGGATCGTCATCCCTAGCCTCAACATTATTTTAAAACTGTGAATAAACCTTTATAACCTGCAAAAAACACACAAAATTAAGAAAATCCCGTGAAAAAATAGGTTAAGGCTACTTTGAAGGTTTCGAGTGCGAGGTTAAATCGTCACCGTTGGATGAAAACAACCAACGGTCGAGATCACTTGATGGGGTCAATTGGGAGGGGGTTGGATGAATGATGGTAAGATTAAGTCCAGGCCATTCGATCAGGACAATGAACGAAGGAGATTAATCGGTGAAACATTTGGGGAAACAGGTGGTGGGCGAATGAATTGGTGGTGAGATTAAATCGGAGCCATCGGATGAGAAAAACCAACGGTCGGGATTAAACGATAGGTTCATTTGGGAGTTTAGACGGTGGAGAAATGCAATGGAGGAGAAGTTTTAAACGGGATCGTCGATCTTTGGAGATCAACGGTGGAGAAATATTTGGTGAATTGCTCGGGGAGAAAATGAAGAGCAATGATCTGGGGTTGAAATGTAATATGGACCATCAGATTAAAACAATGGACGGTTAAGATCTTTTGATGGAGCGTTCGGGAGCAAAGGGGAAGGGCGAATGACTTGGGATCGGGAAATAACATGAGCCGTTGGATCAAAACAATCGACGGTCAGGATTTAAAAGGTGAAAAGTTAATGCAGTGGAGAAGGTGGTTTGGCGGAAAACCAGAATGGTTTTCGCGCAGCTCTGAAGCGGTTTTGAAATTTTGCAAAAAAATTTTGATTCCACATGTTGCTTGACACGTGGATTTACAATACCACATATTTCGCGTTTTTTTTAAGAAATACCTCCTATTCCACACGTTCATCGGGGTTTTTAAGAAAGGTTGAGATAGATCCTGACCGTCGAATCTACGAAATGGACAGCTAAGATCAACAGATGGGGTGGAGTTATATGAGCAGAGGAAAGGGAAGCCAACTAGATGGGCGGAGATTGAGCGCAACGATGACCGTTGATCTACAAAGGTCAACGGTGGATATTCGCCGACAAATTGAACTGTCAGTTTTATGAAATAACAAAGAAAAGTCGGGTTTTTCGTGTAGGTTTGAAGGCTTTTAGCGCCCGGTTGCGGGGTTGTAAGTCATATGAGGAAGGAGGTTACAGGAGTTAAGCACTCGGGGGCTTTAAAAAACTTTATGCAAAAAGGGTGTTTTTTGGCCTAAAAACAAAGTTTTTGAGGCAAATTGAGGGTTCCGATAGGTAAAAGGAGACATTTTAAAACCAGATAAAGGGGAGATATAAGGTTTTAAAGGGATTTTGGAATGATTTTGAAGGTTAAATGAGGCTTATGGAGGGATTTTTATGGAGGAAAGAAGGGATAAAAATGGGGTTTTTATGAATGAAAGGAGGGGTAAAAATGATGGAAAATGGGGTTTTAAGCAGTCTTCTCTCGGCAAACAGCAGATTTTTAGGCTTATGAGGGAAACAGCAGTGAATATTAACTCAAGGATTAGTTATCTTCATAAGACTTTAAGAACAAACAATTTGGCCATGAAATTGTTTCTTGAAGGCTTAAACAAGATCTAGCCACCATTTGATATGACAAACTTTTATAGATGGCTAACAACCGCCATAACGCACCACCACATTTTTTTGTTTCTGGTTTATCTTCTGTAGATCCACTGGTATGTTCTATCAGCATTTTACTTGATTGTTTATGTGATTGTTGTAGTGATAAGTAAAGTTGCATAGCATAGAACATCTACATAAATTTACATGGTATCGGAGCTAAGGTGAAGACAAGCCCTATTTGGAGCAATCACCAAACAAGAAAATGGGTTCCACGGACTATGGCTTCAAGGAGGATGACAAAGTGACTGGGAAGGATGACTTCCATGCTTGGAAGATGATATTGGATCTCAAATTGAAAGACCAAGATGTCATGGACTATGTGCAGGGTAAAATCCAAAAACCTCCATCCACTGCTACTGCTGCTGCCAAAACAAAGTACAAAAAGGGGGAGATCAAAGCAAAGCTGATGATCAGGGAATCCATTCATAAGAGTCTGGTGGCCTACATCTCTGAGCTAGGCACATCCGAAGAGATGTATGATAAGTTGGTCCTCATGTTCAAGGCCAACAATGCAAATCAAGTGCTATTCTTCAAGAATCAATTGAAGAATCTGAAGAAAGGCAGGGATGAGTCTATCCAATCATACTTTTTGAAGCTGGCCGAGATCAGGAATAATTTGTTGGCTATTGGGGAGACAATAGCTGATCGAGAGATGGTACTCACTACACTTGGAGGGCTCCCATCTGAATGGCATGTGTTCAACACTACCATTCTCAATAATAATGTGATACCTGACTTTGACGAGGTAATGTCGAGATACGTTTAAGAAGAGACACGAATGAAGGAGTATGAAAATGAAGGGAATGTTGCCTACGCTGCTCATTCTAGAAAGAAGAACTTTGGTGGTCCAAAGAACGAAGGAAGAGCAGGGGCACAAGGAAAGAAGGGCAAGTGTTACACTTGTCATAGGCCAGGTCACTATGCTAGAGAATGCCCTTTCAAGAAGGATTCTCCTGATGATGATGACAACAACAACAACCGGAGGGATGGCAATGAAAGGAACAACAGGTTCCAGGGAAAGAGGAAGGCTCCCTCCAACAGAAATGATCAACCTTTCAAAAGGTCAAGAAATTCCAGGTATGAGGAATCAAATGTTGTTGATAAAAAGAAATGAATTCATTCTTGTATCTGCCCTCTCTGTTGCATCTCCACTTGACACTATGGATGTCTAGTTGATAGATAGTAGTGCCTCAAGGCACATCACTGGGTTCAAGGAAGCACTCTCTGATATGGTTGAGAAGGATACTAGTCTGGAAATTATCCTTGGAGATAATGCCACATATCCGTGAAAGGGACAGAGACTGTGACCCTCCACTTGTCTCAAGGTCAAGTCCTCCGCTTGCAGGATGTATTCTATGTACCTAATTTAAAGAAGAACCTTGTGTCTATATCGGCCATGGAAGACAAAGGTTTCAATGTGGCATTCACTGATGGAAAGGTGCGCATGTGGAAGAAGAGCTTCAAGGAAGCTATCACGTTTGGGTCTAGAATTGATACACTCTACCAGGTTGGAGGAAGTCCACTGGGACCAATGACATAAGATGCTATTTGACAGACCGATAATGGCACTGAATATGAGTTGAACGAGTTCAAGAACTTTTGCAGAGGAGCTAGCATCAAGAGGGAGACCACGATGTTTGTGGGCTACATCGAAACTTCGAAGGCCTATAGATTCTATGTGCCCAGTCAAAGGGAAGTGGAGATATGCCACGATGTTACGTTTGATGAAGATGCTTCCCTGAGGAAAGTAGTCAATCTTATGATATCTGAGGAAGATCATGAAGCAAGGCCTGCAAATCAAGAGGAACCGAAGGATGAGACGATGCCTGATATTGAAGGACCGATGGACCCAATTGATCCACCTCCTTCACTGGGAAAGAGACCATCATGGCTCAGGGACACTCTCGTGGATGCTGAGGGACATATGGCTTGAAGGGGGACATTCCGTGAAAGCAAGAAGCCGAGTAGATACCAAGGGTATCTAGCAGCCATGAGTACTATTGAACAATTCGAGCCTGGATCTTTTGAGGAAGCCGTAAAGCATCAAGTCTGGAAGGATGCTATGCACGAAGAGTATGAGTCCATAATGAAGAATGATTTCTAGGATGTGGTTCCAAGACCGGAGGACAAAGCAGTTGTCACCTCGAAATGGCTCTACAAGATCAAGCATGGATCTGATGAAAGTGTTGAAAATTTCAAGGCAAGGTTCGTTGCCCATGGCTTCTCTCAAAAAGAAGGCATAGACTATGATGACATATTTGCACCTGTGACCACCATCCGATCTATCATAGCCCTTGCTGCTATGCAAGGATGGAGTCTTCATTAGATGGATGTGAAGACTGCATTTCTGCATGGTGCAATAAAGGAAGAGGTGTATGTGGAGCAACCTCTGGGTTCGAAGTCCAGGATCAAGACACCCATGTCTGCAGGTTGAAGAAAACCCTCTATGGGTTGAAGGAAGCACCCAGAGCTTGGTACGAGAGGATAGATAGCTACCTGATGAAGCTGGGCTTCACTCGTAGTAATGCTGATCCGAACCTTTACTTCAAGGTTGATATGGAGAAGCCTCTCATTCTGGTGCTATATGTGGACGACCTCTTCTTGATAGGTGTTGAACCTCTTATTCATCAGATCAAGAGGGAGCTCGCTGTTGAGTTTGAGATGAAGGACCTAGGACTGATGCACTACTTCTTAGGCTTGGAGGTGTAGCAGAGACCTAGCGAGATTTTCCTTTCTCAAGGAAAATACATTGTGAAGCTTCTGGAAAGATTTAGTATGGTGGACTACAAGTCTGTGTCGACATCGATGGAGCTCAACTTCAAGAAGTTGAGTGGCAGCGTTGCTGGGCCCATATTAACAAATCCTACTGAGTATCGTCAACTCGTAGGGGCCCTGATGTTCTTAGTGAACACCCGTTCGGACGTATGTTTTGCAGTGAACACTTTGACTCAACACATGGTTGATCATAACTTTCACTGGGTTGGTGCTAAGAAACTCTTGAGATATCTCTAGGGCACGATAGACCTTGGGCTGAGATACACTACCAGGAGCATGACATTCCTTGGTTATACTGATGTCGAATGGGCTGGCAGTGTGGTGGATCACAAGAGCACAAATGGATGCTACTTCACACGTAGATCTGCTTCGAGTAGGAAACTGAAGTCGATAGCCTTGAGCACCGCTGAGGCCGAATACATTGTAACATGTATGGCCTGTTGTGAAGTCACTTGCTTGTGAAAGCTCTTCAGTGAGTTGTTCGAGCATGTGCTAGATGCCACCGTTATCCTTTGTGATAACTAGAGGGGGATTCGTTTGTCATAGAATGCCGTGTTCCACGATCGATCCAAGCATGTTGATGGTTGGTACCACTTTATCTGGGATATGGTACAGCGAGACGCCATAAGGCTCGATCATAGAAACTGATGAGCAGGTCGTGGATATTCTCACTATTCCCTTGGGGAAGGTCATGTTCCTAACCTTCTGTGAGAATCTTGGAATCGTGGAACGACCCTATTCTGAGGGTCCTGTTGGACGATGAGCTCTGGGAGCTCTGGGGGGCTTTGGGAATAGCTTCTCGGAGCTATAAGCAACCACAAGGCTAGGCTTGCCGAACGTTGTTGGTGTGCTTGGGCCCCACCGTTATGATGATTGAGTTGGTTCGCCTCTCATGATTTGTGCCCCGTATGCATCCTACCCATTTGAGTTTCGGACTCATGGGAAGTACCTCTCATTTGGCCAATGAGGTGGGAAAATCTAGAGAATAGTAGCAAAGACTGATGGACGCATCAGAGATTGCCGTACTCTCTATCTAGGATGGCACGGTCCAACCACTTGATCCGGGATCAAGTCCTAGTGAGGTTTCAGACCTCCAACTAACTTCTGGTCAGTGAAACTAACTTCGGGTCAGTGAAACTAACTTTGAGTTAGTATATGAATCTCTTGAGTCCTAGTGAGGTTTCGGAACTCCAACTGACTTTGGGTCAGTGAAACTAACTTCGGGTTAGTATATGACTCTCTTGAGTCCTAGTGAGGTTTCAGACCTCCTACTGACTTGAGGTCAGATAAACCAACTTCGAGTTGGTATGAGACTCTTTGTGGGTCCTATAGAGGTTTCAAACCTCTGGGCTGACTCTGTCAGCCGGGAATGATGTCTTTGAGACTGACCCACTTTTGTTCTGAAATAAAGAGGCCAGCAAAGCAAGTTACGGCGGGATGACGCACGATGTTTGATTGCACTGGTGGATGGAGTTCCCCCCTAGTTGAGAGGGAGAGGGAGTGTTAAAAATTGGACAACTAGGTCCAAACTCCATGTTGTGATGCTCAGATGAAGATACCAATATTTTTATTGGGTTCCTCTTTCGAAGAGGTGCAAGATCGATCTAAAGATCATCTTGATCCGATGAGCAGAACATTTATTTTGAAGTTATTTTTAATACTTTCAAAATATGTGCAGGTCGGCCTTAAGGTTTTACACCCCCAACAAATGTGTCACACACCTCAGTGATTTATATAAATAGAGTCACATTGGAGGAAATTTCACTCACATCATCTCTCCTCTTTTGATTGGTTCGAGCTCCTTGGAGGCAGTTTCAGTTCACACGTGGGAAAGAAGGACGAAGAGGAAGCTGTTGCAGCGAGGGTTTCCACGCAAGTTTGACCGGCGTTGACGTTGATCAACGCATGGTCCAAAGGAGCTAATTTTTGGTGGAGACTTCGACTTTGGAAAGCCGTACATTTTGGCACAAGAACCGAGGTCAAAGGTTGACCATAGACTGTGCTACGTCGACTTTTACTTGTTGTTGTTGTTGTTGTTGTCGTTGTTGCTGGTGTTGCTATCGTTGCTGCTGGTGTTGCTATCATTGTTGCTGGTGTTGTTGTCGTTGCTGCTGGTGTTGCTGCCGTTGGGGCAGCGTTGAATTTTCTGGGGTTGATTTTGAGTTGACCGTGTAGCTGTTTTGAGGGTTGTTGTGAGACATGTTGGGTTGGCTGACCAAGGAGACTTTGCTGGTTGAAGCATCTTGTTGACTGCCGTAACGCACCACCATATTTTTTTGTTTCTGGTCTGTCTTCTGTAGATCCACTAGTATGTTCTATCAACATTTTACTTGATTGTTTATGTGATTGCTGTAGTGATAAGTAAAGTTGCATCAAGCATAGAACATCTACATAAATTTACAGAAACCCACCTCATCTCCTTGGTGGATTCAAGCAGAATTCACAAGTGTAGTGATTGATTTCAATCAATTTTGGGAGGGTCAACTTCAGCATCATAGCAGATCAGGTTTTGGGTATCAGATCGTCTATCTCAGATATTTCAGCTATATTATGATGTACACTCTTTTCAACTATTTCTTATAATAAAATCTGAGATCATTTATGCTCGATATGTTATTGAAATTGCATATGCTTTATGTTTCTTATTTTACATGGAAATCTTCTGTAAAGTAAATGATAATTTTATGGGAAATTTGTGGTTAAAACAATGTTACCGATGAAATAGGTAACCGCAATGTTACCTACTTTTTTTTGGTAGCATAAAAAGCACCCGATTTTGAAAAGTGGTGATGCAGAATCACCATTTTTTTTTTTGGTGCACATTTTTGACACTCTAAAATTTTTATTTATGAAGTATGAATATTTGTTTTAAAATGTTAGTGATTTTCATGCTAATTTTGAAATGTATTGATGCAGCATCAAATTTTTTTTAATTGAATTTTTGCAAATTTAGTCAAAATATATGTTTGGGGTTATTACATCTCAACACTGAAACTAGGAACTCTAGAAGGGTTCCCCTCACACGATAAGCTATGAGAGCTTCAATAACAATTTATCAAATATCCAATCATGGCCCCAAATGAACTCTCGTCTTCCTTTTATAATTTTCCCCATCCAAATACCATGGGTTACTATTTAATAATAAAGTGACTTATTGAGTTTTATTTCTTAATTAATTCAAAAGTCACTTAATATTCCCCTTTTAATTTTATTACTCACTATCACCTTTAAGATGACACTAAATAACTAAATTAAATTTTCTCCTTTTTTCTGTTCTCGAAAAGGGACATTATAGAATTGCATAAATCTTGACTGTCATCCTCCATGTCAAAATCGTCCAAATCAACAATACTACCACTGCTCTATCTTCCATCCAGTCCCCCCCCCCCCGATATCCAATCCAAGTGGTGCGTTTGTTGGTGTGGAGGATGACGCCTCAAGAGGATCACCATCACCAAAAGGGATCAACAGATGGAACACTTGCAGAGGCTGATGAAATTGGAGGAGAGTCAACATCAATGTGGGCATTCATCCCTTTCCATTGATCTTTTCCAATTGTCCTTGCTGATTGAGCCATGATTTCTATGAAATGAGAAAGAAAATGGATTGATGTAGGAAAAAACTTGAAGTCTAGTTAAGAAGTCCACTTGCCCAACACTTGGAATCTCCTCAAATCTACAATATAACCCTCAACTACACACAAAGACATCTTAGAGCTCCAACCTGTTGAATAAAATAAGAAAAACAAAGGGACAGGTCACCCTTTTAGAACTTGAGATGTCCTAAAATTGGGACGCGTCTAGGGCATGTGTCTTACATGAGTTTGGAATGTGTCTTGTGAACAAGGCACATGCCAAACATATGTTCAATGTGTGTCCCATCTAATTTGTCTCCAACACATGGGATACGAGACATGTAAATCCTTAGGGGCATGCCCTCTGACTTGTTGAAATTTGGCAGCTCAGGGAGAAATTCCCTCCATTGGGAAGCCTTTCTCATCCGCAGAAGAACCTACTAGCCCTTGGAAGAATTTACTTTGGTCAAGGAAAAATATTATTTTTAATATGAAACCCACATGTGTACTAAAGTACAAGTTGGATTGGGCAAGGAAATTCAAACTCCTAAGTCAAATATAAATACCTATGTTGCATGGGGACCCGTCACCACCAAAAAATCCCTCGTACCCGATGTTCTCGCACACCGGAGTCTTTTACAGGGGTTGGGAATGTCCCCAATTTTTTGGGTACTTCATTATGTGAAAATTCTACTGCAGTGTATTGGTTTATTTCTCCTACTTGATTTAATTAATACAGGTTATTTTCAGAAATTAGATTCAAAACATACCGAAATAAACACAACTGCAGCCTAAACATGTAGATCATTTATTGAATAATACGCTCATGCAACAAAGTGACACATGGATTTTTGGACATAAGTCCCCGGAAAAGCCCAAATCAGGAAAACTAGGGCAGCAAATATGAGGGTTTATTATTAAGTAGTTCTGAGTACAGTAAATATGGGTTCCAAATCTGGAAAACCCGACAAAGAATAAAAGAAATCAAATCTGCAGCTAACCTGAAGCTCTAGTGCCAAATATCAGACTGATCCACACCCTCAAACAGGATTTACAGAACTCAGGCTGGATCTGGCTCTATAAACCCTTAGCGTTGCCCCTAAAGCCCCAGCGTCAGCCCTGCTAGCCCCAGAATGCCACTATGTTGCCCAGAGAGGGACTGTGTAACCCTTGGAAGGGTGATGCAGGCCTTACGCTGGCCTAGAAGCCCTCCTGCGTAAATTTGAAACCCTCTGGAGCCTCTGCGTTGTCCTACATAGCACCTGCATAGTTGTTGCTCTGCTTCTCTGTGTTGTCCTTGTTGCTGCTCCTCTGCCTCTTACTGACTCTTGGCCCTGGAATCAGATCATTCCCTTAGCCAATACTACCCCTCGCTGCTAGAAATTCCTCCAGAAATTCTTAGCAAACCCACCCTAGAATTCCAGATCTATTCCTTAGCACTCCAACTGTGTCTCCTCCAACTAACCCTCAAGCCTTTCTCTTATACTTTTCGTTGAACCCTTCAACGGCCGAGATTAAATCATTCATCAACGATTGAGATTAAAAGACTGCTTGATCCATGTGACTTAAGACAATTTCAGCACGTGTTAATTAATTCACTTTAATTATTTTATTTTCCTAAGTTTAGACTTAGGAAGTCCATTAAAATAATTAATTATTTGCATAACTTGAACACCAACTGAAATTTCTCAAATCCTTTTAGCTAAGTTGCACGAAACGGGAAAACGGAAACGAGTTTCCGAAACGAGAAGCGATACGAAACGTGACCTCCCCAAATTTTGGAAACGGGGAAACGCGATATATATATATATATATATATAAATTTAAATTTATATTAGAATTTAGGACATTTAAGAAATGTTATGTGAAATGATAAAACATACATGATAAATTCAAAGCATAAACTATTACAAGTTACAAGACATTTACTCATGAATGATAACAAAGACATAATAAAAATAGCAATATCCAAATATCCAAAACCAGGCTTTATTATATATCAAAATCTCAAAATCAGCGTTTATTATATATATGAGGCTGCAAGTACAATAAAGACTATGAACATGTCAAGTCAAGATTTGTTTGAGTGATGGGTACATTTTTAGTAGGGTCATGATAGAGGAGTTTGAAAACCAATCTCACTAACATCAAGGTACATAGAGGGATTGGTGCTCTTGATTAAATACGAGTTCCATACCCTAATACATGACAAAATCCGATGAAACATTGCAATCACCCAATCCTAAAATCCTGAAAAACTGATAAGTCTGTTGGATTTTCAGTGAGATCTAAAATGCTACTTTCTCCATTTGAAATCCAATGAGGTCGGAACCACTCTCAAACATCTTGAGTCATTTCATGGTAATGTTAAAAATTTAAGTAAAAGGATGAAAATGAAGATTATGCAGAATGTCTCAAACATTACCATGAATCGCATATAAATACTAGGGCCATAGGCTTGATCATTAGAAGCGAAGAATCCAAGACACAAATAAAATGAATAAAATAATAGTACATCGCACGAATCCCAAAAAAAGTTTTAAAAAAAATAAAAATAACGTTGTTTTGGGAGGAAACACGGTTATACAACCGGGAAAGGCAATGTTTCCCCTACGGGAAACGTACCAGTACGGCCGGAAACAAGTTTCCTAGCCATACGATACGGGTTTCCTTGTTTCCATTTCGTTTTTTGCCTGAAAGGAGGGTGGG